>OY856411.1:961188756-961908756 GCA_963693085.1 Alisma plantago-aquatica | reverse complement strand
ATAGATCTGTTTCCTTAAGAAAAAATAGCTAAAATTCGACCCTAAATGTTCCCCAACTCAATGGAGCACCCCCATCTATAAATAAGACCACTTGGAGTTCATTCCAAGGTAGCTCATTGACTACACACAATGTCCTTGCTAAAGTTGAGTGTGCTACCACCCCTTTAGCCCCTTTCTCTCTCTAGTTTACACAACATTTCATGATTTGCTAGTGAGTTAGGATTATTGTAAGAGAGCTCCACCTTTGTACATGTAAAGCTCTCAATCCTCCACCACTTCCCTATCCCCTTCTTTCATGAAGAAAAGTTGAAGCAAGCAAGATCCATCGAGTGAAGAAGGAGCTGTTGCTGGTCCTCTTCAAGGTTGATGAAGAGGTGGTGATCTTCTCTAGGTGAAGGAGAAGGCAAAGGCGAATGATCCAAGAGGAGAAGAAAAGTCCTTCAAGGCGGAAGACTTTAGCTTGAATGGGTAAGACCTAGGTGAAGGCTGAAGATTCAAGCTAAGCGGGTAAGTTCCTTGTTAAGGTGGAGATCTCTTTGTGATTGGATGGCTAAGTCCTTTGGTGATCTATTTTCTATAATCTCTGTGGTGATATAATAGAAAAAAGTACTTGCAAAGTCCTACAGGTTGACCTCTCTAGGTAGTGGACTGACCCATTTCTAGTTTGAAGTGTGGAACCACTCTACATCCCTTTGTCAAGTGCTTGCTATCAATCTCTCTCATCCTTGCTATTCTTGTTAGATAGAACTTCAAATTGCCATTAATATATTGCTCCTAATTGATATAATTTGAAGGTCTAATCTATTTGGTGAGAAATATTGTAGCTCTATTCACCCCACTCTAGAGCCCTTAGATTCAACAAGTGGTATCAGAGGTAAGGATCTTCTCCAACAATCTCCCATGAGATGAGAAGATGGACGACAACCTACTTGGTTCACTCAACCTAGAGGGAGGCTTCTCCATGCGTCCTCCGGTCTTTGATGGCAACTTCCTCTATTGAAAGAGAAGGATGCAGTTCTACATTCAAGGGATGAACTTTGATATGTGGAAGGTGATGGTCACACCTTACAAAGAGCCAACCGGAGCTATTGCAACATGGAGTGAAGCTGCTCTCAAGGAAGCTCAACTCAATGCAAAGGCCATTAGCATCCTCTATGCAACCCTCACTGAACCGGATCTCATCATTGGACACCACATATGAGATTTGGGACAAGATGTGTATCACATATGAAGACACAAAACAAGTCAAAGAGGCAAAGATCTACATGTTGGGCAGCCTCCTAGAAACTTCAAGATGGGAAAGAAAGAAGGCATTGCGGAGATGTATTCAAGGTTGAATGTCATCATCAATGGGCTGGATGCTTTGGGCACTCCTTTGGAAAGAGGCGTCATTAACTCTAAGATCTTAAGAATTCTTCCAAAGAGATGGGAGTCAAAGGTCACCTCCATTGAAAAAGTGAGGAGCCTTGCAGACATCCCAACTGAAGAACTCCTCGGCAATCTTCAAGCCCATGAGCCAAGACTTGATAAGCAAGAAGAAGAAGCTAAGCAAGAAGAGAAGGAAGCCAAGAAGATCAAAGATAGTGCTTTCAAAGCACAAGTAGAGGTTGTCATCTTTGAACAACAACTTGCTTATTAGACTCCCTCCTCTAGTGAAGATGAAGGTCGTAGGGAGCATAAAGCCAACTACATCAAGGGCAAGTACTTCAAGGAAAAGCAAGCCTTCTCCTCCTCTACTCTGAGATGCTACAAGTGTGGTCAAAAGGGGCACTACAAGAGTGAATGCCCAAAGTCAAGAAAGTATCACCACAAGAGCAGCTCAAGGAAAGATGAGGATTACAATAAGGAGAGCAAGCACAAGAGGAAGGATAAGAAGGAAAAGAGATACAAGAATGCAACAAATGCAGCTTGGGAAGCTTCATATTCAAGCAACTCTAGCTTCGAAGAAGATGGAGAGTGCCACATTGCCCTCATGGACTCTACAAGTGAATACATTGGTGAGGTAAGTGAGGTAAGCTTGCATGAACTACCTAAAGAAGCTATTATTGACATGCTTGTTACTACCCGTTCTTCTTTTGCTAACTGTAAATCTCAAAGAAAATGGTTAGGAAAAATCATTGATGATCTTTATTCTAAACTTGAAATTTTGGAATTGAATGAGAAAACCAACTTTGAGAGTATTGATAACTTGCAAGTGAAATACCTTGATCTTGAGCTCGAATATAATGGGGTTGAAGTTGAGAATGGTGTCTACCATAAGAACATTGAAAATCTTAAGGAAGAGAACCAAAATTTCCTAAAAGAATTTGAATTGCTTAAAACTAAAAATAATAAATTTAAGTTGCTTATTGATGATCATAGAGAAGAGAGAGATGCTTATATCAAAGATATTCAAATGCTAAAATTTGAAAATGCTAGGTTTCTTAGTTAAGTAAATGATTTGTCTTCTAGACTTTTGTTGCCTAGTGTTAATGTGGCTGCCATCTCTTGAAAAGGATTCATATCTTACTAAAGCTTTATGTCTTGAGGCTGACCTTGTGCATGCTAGGGATGATATATCTAGTTTATGTTCTACTATTGTTTCTTTGAATGATGATAACCATAGATTAAGAGCATCCCTACAGAAATTCCTAAAAGGGAAGAAATCCCTAAATGAAATCTTTGACCATTCTACCCAAAAGAAGGTACTAGTAGTTTATGATTTGAAGGGGGAGACTCAAAGGGCAAGAGTGAGGCCAAAGGTAAGAAAAAGAGAAAGGAGACCTCTTTCTTTGTAGGAGAATCTTTGGGCACTAAGAATCCTATGGTTTGTTTTTATTATAAATGTGATGACCAATATTCTACTTATTGTCCTTACTAGCCTAACGGGACCAACCCAATGATGAAATGGGTCCCCAAGCTAACTCTGGATCCCAAAGTTTGAGTTGGGAACTGACATTCTCCTTTTTTGCAGGGAAAAGATATATGGGTTGTTAATAGTGGCTGCACAAAGCACATGATGGGTGATGTAAGCCACTTCAACAATTTCACAAAGAAGAAAGGAGGATCCGTCACCTTTAGGGACAACAAGAAAGGTAAAGTCAAAGGTGAGGGTGATGTAGGTGAATCCTTATGCATCAAGAATGTTCTTTTTGTGGATGGCCTATATCACAATTTAATAAGTGTTAGTCAACATTGTGATAATGGTTACCTTGTTCTTTTTACTTCTTTTGAATGTTTGATTCTAGATTCCCTCACCTACCAAGTTATATATAAGGGAACTAGAAGTGGTAATCTTTATGCTATTGTTCTTGACTATATTAAGCCTATGGTTGTTAGATTCCTTGTAGCCAATTCAAATGATGTTTGTCTTTGGCACCGCCGACTTGGTCATGTAAATATGCATCAATCAAAGAAGTTGAGCAAAAAGGACTTAGTCAAGGGACTTCCTAAACTAGATTTTGAAAAGGATGAGGAATGCCAACCTTGTACACAAGGAAAGCAAACCAAGTCCTCCTTCAAATCCAAAGGACTCCTTAGCACTAAGAGAGATCTTGAGCTTCTTCATATTGATCTATTTGGACCAATGAGAACGCAATCGCTTGTGGTTCCAAGTATTGCCTTGTTATTGTCGATGATTTCTCTAGAAATACTTGGACCTTCTTTCTCATTTAAAAGAGTGATACGCTTGATGTTTCTCTAGTTTTTACAAATGTGTTGAGAATGAACCTTCTTGCTGGATTGTTTCCATCCGTAGTGGCCATGGGGAGAATTTGAAAATGAGCTTTTTGAGCATTTTTGTCACAAATCGGGTTATGCACACAACGTTTCTTCACCTCAAACACCTCAACAAAATGGAGTTGTAGAGAGGAAGAATAGGTCTCTATAGGAGATGGCTAGAACCACGCTTCTTGAGTTTGATACTCCTAAGAAGTTTTGGGATAAAGCTGTCAGTACCTCTTGTTATGTGCAAAACCGTGTTTTCACGCATCCATCGCTTAAGAAAACCCCCTATGAACTATGGCGTGGTAGGAAGCCTTCTATAGAGTATTTCCATGTTTTTGTATGTCCTTATTTTGTTTTGAACACGAAGGATTCTTTTGGCAAGTTTGATCTAAAAGCGTACAAGGCTTTCTTTCTTGACTATAACACTACTAGCAAGGCATATAGAGTTTATAATATTGATCTTGCTAAGGTAAAATAATCTATTAATATAAAATTTATTGAGACTAACCCTCTATTCCCAAAGATATTGTTTCAAATGATGATGTTGCAGATGAAGTAATTCCTATCCTTGAAGAACTCAACATCACCCAAAAAGGAAAAGAGGTGGCTGCTCAAGAAGAAGAAAAATATGATGAAAAGAAGGATCCAACTCCTCAGTTTGCAAAGAATCATCCTAAGGAGCTGATCTTAGGTGATCAATTTGAGAGAGTGAATACGCAAGATGCATTCAACAAAGAACAAGCCAACATAACCATTATCTCACAACTAGAGCCTAAAGATGTCAAGGAAGCTCTTAGGGATGAAGAATGGATCCTAGCTATGCAAGAGGAGCTGGAACAATTTGAGAAGAACAAAGTTTGGACCCTTGTGCCAAGACCAAGTGATAGAAAGATCATTGACACTAAATGGTTCTACCGCAACAAGCTAGATAAAAGCGGCAAAGTGGTAAGAAATAAAGCAAGGTTAGTGGCTCAAGGCTACAATCAACTGAAAGGTATTGATTTTGATGAAACTTATGCACTTGTAGCTAGACTTAAGTCCATTCGTATGTTGCTTGCTTTTTCTAGTCATAAAAACTTTCTTTTATATCAAATGGATGTTAAAAGTGCATTTTTGAATGGTACAATTGAGGAGGAAGTGTATGTTACACAACCTCCAGTCTTTGAATATGAAAATCTATCTAACCATGTTTATTTGTTGCAAAAAGCTCTCTATGGACTCAAACAAGCACCAAGGGCTTGGTATGAGAAATTAAAGAACTTTTTGTTAGATCATTGTTATATCATGGGCAACGTGGATTCTACCTTGTTTCTAAAGCACACTTCTAATAACTTTCTTATCATTCAAATATATGTTGATGATATCAGTTTTGGCGGACCTAACCTTAATCTTTGCAAAGAATTTAGTGATCTTATGCAGAGTGAATTCGAAATGAGTATGATGGGTGAGCTCACATTCTTCCTCAACTTTCAAATCAAGCAAACAAAAGATGGGAACTTCATCAACCAAGGCAAGTACACAAGTGAACTACTTAAGCACTTTGGGATGGAGAATACCAAGCTGATGGACACCCCCATGTCAAACACCACCAAACTAGATAAAGATGAAGAAGGTGAGAAGGTAGATGAGAAGCTCTATACATGTATGAGTGGAAGTTTACTTTACTTACTGTCTCTAGACCTGACATAATGTTTAGTATTGGCTTGTGCGCTAGATTTCAATCAAACCCTAAGAAATCTCATGTTATAGCTGTTAAGAGGATTCTAAGGTACCTAGACAAAACTCAAAACTTTGGACTATGGTATCCCAAGTCAAGAGACTTCACTCTTACTGCCTATAGTGATCCGATTATACATGCTACTTGATTGGTAGAAAGTGCACAAGTGGCACTTGTTTCCTCCTAGGACCATGTTTGGTGTCTTAGTTCTATAAGAAATAGAGCACTGTGGCATAATCAACCACCAAGGATGAGTACATTATAGTTGGGAGTTGTTGTGCCCATGTCCTATGGATGAAGCAAATGCTCCAACACTTTAACATTCATTTTGATGCTTCTCCTATCTTTTGTGATAATACTAGTGCAATCAAATTATCTTACAATCCTATATTGCATAGTAGAGCTAAACATATAGAGGTTCTCCATCACTTTCTTCATGATCACATTGCCAAGAAGGATATTTATATCACACATGTGGACACAGAAAATCAGTTGGCAGACATTTTCACTAAATCTCTAGCTAGTGAGAAATTTAATTTTATTAGATCAAAATTGTTTATAACTGCTTTGGATGAATCTAATATGCCTTCTAGCTAGTACTCATCTATCCTATATGTTTTGCATATATCTTGATCATCTTTGAATGCTTATATGCTTAAAATTGTTTTTTCATGTTCATTTTGCCTTATTTTTATCTTATTTTTGGGTATTTTTCGTAAACGCTTATTTTATCACAAACAATACCCAATGATGAGTGATATGTGTCTAAGTATGTTTAATATACTTAATGGAATTGAAAAATAAATTTAATTAGCATTCAAATGGCTAGAAATTAAGTTTGATAGTTTTAGGTCAGGTTGACCATCGGTCAAGTTTCCCCCAGGACAAACTCGACCGATCCATGGCCGAGAGCTGTTCTAAATGGACCAATCAGTTGAGTTTCTAACTCTTAGAACTTGACTAATCCGCAGGCTGAAGCCAACTAAAGTTGGATTCGACCAACTATTCTCCCTCTCAACTAGGGAATAGTCGACCAATTTCCCTTCTTCTAGCCCTAAGATCTCAACCCTTGACCTTAACTTCCCTATCCTTGCCCTAATCCAACCTAGATAGACCCTCCTAGACCTTTCCCCTTGCTCTACCTTGGTGTGTGAATGGTTTTGGTGGTTTGTTTTGTGTGTCTGCTCTCTTGTTCTCCTTCTTTGCACCTCCTTGGCTTCTCATAGAAGAAAGAGACCCGCCCCTAGCAATGCACCAGCCTCCTCTTCATCCTCTCACTTGATTCCATTTGATTAGACTCTCTTTGTCTTAATAGATTCTGTAAATAGGCATAAGGACCTTCTTCCTAGGAGTCCTTTCCCTTTTATAGCCTTGTTTGAGCCTAGCCCTAGGCATCAAGCCATCATCGATAAAGTGGCAAGGTTGCTATCCATTCATCACCTATCCACCCTGGGTGTCAAGCGTGATTGCTTTCATAATTCAATGTCTAGCACGAAAGCAGTTCACAAATTCTACACAAATTTGTATTGGAACTAGGACTCCCTTATACGCCCTCTGAATACTCAAGTGATCCTTTACTTCCATGATCACCGGGAAGAAATTTCAAATCTCTAAGGATATCCTGAATGTTTTCTTTTTAGGAGCCGATGAGAATGAAACCTGGTGTAAGGACTATGGTGAGTATTTTAACCTTTTGGATCCTGAGGGTTTCTACAGGTAGAACGAGATCACTCTTCCTGATATCCATTTCTATCTGAAGAAACTCGATTTTCCCTATAAGAAGAAGAGCACCCTACCCTCCTCCTCCTTAGATTTCAAGAAGTGTATATTAGCCCTAGTGGTCAACTGAAACATCCATCCAAAGAAAAATCAAACAGATATTGTAGAGAACACTGCGGTCATAATGTACTACATTTTAGAGAATGTAGGAGTCAAGTGGTCTAACTATATCATCCACCATATGACTTGCTTTGACTCTGGAAAGAACACCCGTGGCACCCATCCACCTTATCCTGCCCTGATTTGTGGTCTTTTCCAGTTCACCACTAAAAAATCACTCTTCTCTGACTTCCACTACATGCCTACTAGGAAGGGAGTGTGCATCAGTGAGACCACAATTCAGAAATCCATGCCTATCCTTCCTCCACCACACCTAGTGCTTCACCCTCTACCTCTCCCTCTTCTACCCCTACCTCTACCTCTGCAATCCCTACCTCTACCTCTACCTGAGCTCCACCTCCTCAGCTGCCCTGACCTAGTCGTGCCTCATTCCATGTATCCAATGAAGCCCTCATGGGTTACATGATTCACCAACAGGAATACAACGTCTAGGTCAAGGAGAATTTGTACCAAGATTTATGTTCAATCATGTCAAACATGAACTTATCATGTGCACACCCATACCCCACCTACTAGCCTTACCCCGGTAGTGATTATGCATCTTATTCATACCATCACTACTACCCTACCCCTGAGCCTTTTGCTGCTACTCTCACACCCTCTACTACTGGTGGGCCTACTCCTATCTTCCTACCATTGCCTGCTAGCTCTTTGGCCACCCTGCTTGCCAGTCTGGGTGATTCTGCTCCCTCCTTCCCTTAAGCCAATGAGATTAATTCTCTTGGTATGACTTGGGATAAGCAGAACACTCGTTGGCCCAGTCGTGGTTTCGATCCTTCTATGGATGAGGAGATTCCTGACCAAGCTGATGCTGAGACTGCTGATGCTGATGAGGATGTTGGTGATGATGAGGATGATGGTGATAGCTCTGATGGCTTCACTGGTGACTCTGGTGATGAAGGCGCTGCTATTATACCTTCAGATGGATACAAAGACTACAAGCCCAATGCTGAGGATGATGATGATGTTGTGGATATAGATGACCTAGATGTTTCTTAGTTGTTAGTCTAGTTTGCTGATCATATATATCTTTCTAGGATATTTAGTATTAAAAACATTCTAGGCACATGATCTGAGATGTACTATTTTATCCTTAGCTTTCATCATTTCTCTCTTGTAGTTGTTTTTATGAGAACATGCTTCTGATTTGTAATCTATGTTGTGTGCACTCTTGCTCCTTGATCCGTTATATCTTATGAGTTGGTGCCATATTTCACCATATTTTATTTCTGACCTAGCTTGTATGTTTCTCTCATCTCTGTTTGATATATGTTATGACCTTGCATGTATGAATATCTTCTTGGTTGTGTTTGGAGAAGACTATTTGTATGCTCTTCTACCCCCTTCCTTTTTGATAATGTCAAAAGGGGGAGAGATATTTCAATGTCTTGAACCACAATCATATTCCTATTATTGTTGAAGTAATCCTTTTTCTTGTTCTTTATATGCTTTATCATGTGACTTGCTAAAGGATCATGTAGTACATGCATGTTATATTGCTTTGTGTAGAAAGAGAAATTATGCAGGTTAAAGTAAGCATAGATTAAGGTGGAGTAATTCACATTGTTTAAATCTTCAATCTCCCTAATTCACAAGGCAAAGGTATACTTTAAATATTCTTGTGAACATGTTTGAGGAATGGTTTGTCATTATCAAAAGGGGGGAGAATGTTGACCTAGATGTTATACATTGTCCATATTTTGATAATGACTCAACCATTCCATTCATATGTATCTAATATGTGTATTCAAGATTGATATCAGGTGTTAGGTACATGAAAAGAATCAATTAACACAACCCCTAGCTTGTCAAAGTTTAAGTCAAAAGCAATGCAAGTGTGCCAATTAGGAAATCCTTTCAAACGACCTTAGAAGAATTTTGTAATCACTTGTATTGATGATATGACTTGTAACTAAGATGAGAAAAATATGTGGGACACTTAGTACCAAGTTTTAATCACTTTTTAATGACTTTAGAAAATTGATCACAGACTACTGATCGGTCGATTTACAATCTCACTAATCCCTTGGATCAATTTTCTGGAGACTGCATCGGTCGATTTGTGCATTCACAGAACTCGACCGATCAGGTTATTGACCAAATGTGATTTTAACTGATCGGTCGAGTTTCCCAGCACAAACTCGACCGATAGTTTGAAAATTGGGTTTGTCTTTTAGCCAATCGATCGAGTTACCTTTATTGAATGTCAATCGAATGTATAGTATGAAAAATGTAGGAAAAGTGATTCTAACCGTTGGTGACTTGTTTGGATGAAAATAGATTTGTTTCCTTGAGTAAAAATGGCTATAATTAGACCCTAAGTGTTCCCCAACTCAAGGGAGCACCCCCAGCTATAAATAGGACCACTTTGAGTTCATTCCAAGGTTACTCATTCACTACACACAAGGTCCTTGCTATAGTTGAGTGTGATACCACCCCTTGAGACCCTTTCTCTCTCTAGTTTACACATTATTTTGTGATTTGTCAGTGATCTAGGATTATTGTAAGAGATCTCCACCTTTGTGCATGTAAAGCTCTCAATCTTCCACCATTCCCTATCCCCTTCTTTCATGAAGAAAAGCTAAAGCAAGCAAGCTCCATCGAGTGAAGAAGGAGTTGTTGTTGGTTCTCTTCAAGGTTGATGAAGAGGTGGTGATCTTCTCCATGTGAAGGAGAAGACAAAGGCAGAAGATCTAAGAGGAGAAGAAAAGTCTTTCAAGGCATAAGACTTGACCTTGAATGGGTAAGACCTAGGTGAAGGTTGAAGATTCAAGCTAAGTGGGTAAGCTCCTTGTTAAGGTGGAGATATCCTTGTGATTGGATGGGTAAGTCCTTTGGTGGTCTATTTGCTATAATATCTTTGGTGATATAATAGAGAAAAGAACTTGCAAAGTCCTAGAGGTTGACCTCTCTAGGTAGTGGATGACTCACTTCTAGTTTGAAGTGTGGAACCACTCTACATCCCTTTGTCAAGTGCTTGCAATCAATCTCTCTCATCCTTTCTATGCTTGTTAGATAGGACTTCAAATTTCCATTAAGATATTGCTCATAACTGATATAATTTGAAGGTCTAATCTATTTGGTAAGAAATCTTGTAGTTCTATTCACCCCCTTCTAGAGCACGTAGATCCAACAAAAACCAAGGTGTTGAAAAGTACTGTGTGTCTAAATTTCTTAAGTTTCCGATGGTAGAGGGTAAGTCTGTTTCTGATCAAACACATGATCTTAAACTCCTAGTTCATGAACTCTCAGATGCCAAGATGGTATTTCCTGAGAAGTTCGTTGTTATGTCTATCATAAAAAAGTTCCCTAAGTCTTGGGAATCGTTTGGTATGTCTCTAAAGCACAACAAAGGGACACATACAATGGAAGAATTAATGATGGATATAAACATACAAGAAGAACACTTAAAGGAGAAGACGATCAAGGTGCCTATTGATGCAAACCCTACTATTAATTTTACTACTGCTAAAACCACCAAAGATAAGAAAACTAAGAATGCACATAAACCTAAGGCCAAGATCCCAAAGAAACTGAAGAACAAACTTTGTTGGACTTGTGAACATGTTGGCCACTAGAATAAGGATTGTCCTTCTAAGAAGGCAACGAAAGTTGCCGCATCTGCAACTGAGGAGGTTGTGGTCAATATGATGACTACATGCTTGAACCTCAATGATGGGTACATGTCTATTAAACCTGAAATCCTTTCTATTTTTGAACCACTTTATTGGATAATTGACACTGGGGCTATTGTACATGTGTGTGCTGATAAGTCCTTGTTTGTGTCTTACCAGGCCTCTCGAGGTCAGTCCATGACTTTGGGCGATTCCAACTTTGCATAAGTCAAAAGCGACAGGTAGACTTGAAGTTCCCTTTGGGGAAGGTGTTGACTCTTCATAGGGCCAGACATGTTCCTACGATTCGACGCAATATCCTTAGTGGCGTAATTTTAGTTAGGGAAGGTTATAGAGTAGACTGCAAATGTAATAAGGCTATTATTACATGACTTTGTGATTCTTTATTTTTTGGCAAGGGTTATTTATGTGATGTGGAGAACTTATTTAAGATTCATGTTGAACCTGTTTCAAATTCCATTTTAAATTTGAATGATTATAGTTATGTATGCATAAATCTTGTATCATCTGACGTTTAGCATTCACGTTTGGGACATGCTAATGTTGCCTCAATGAAGCGTATCATGAATTTAAATTTAATCCCTAAATCTAAAATTAGCAATGATAAATGTGGAATCTGTGTGTAACCTAAACTGCCTAGGAAGCCCTTTCATTCTGTGAATAGGAATGTGGAAATTTTGGATTTAGTGCATACAGATAACTGTGAATGTAGTGGAATTGCTACTAGGGATCAAAGATGTTATTTTATAACCTTTATTGATGATGTGAGTAGATATTGTTATGTATTTTTACTTAGAAATAAAGATGAGGCATTGGATAAATTTAAAATATATAAGAAACAAGCTGAAACTCAAACTAAAAAAATACTTAAACGATTAAGGTCGATAGGGGAGGAGAATACACTTCAAACTTGTTTTTGGAATTTTTCCAATCACATGGTATAGTTCATGAGGTTACCACTCCTTATTCACCATAGTCTAATGGGATAGCTGAACGTAAAAACTGAACCCTAATAGATATGGTTAATTTTTTAAACCAGACCTCATGTCCACCCAACTTCATGTGGGGGGAAGCTTTGAATACGACTTGCCATATTCTGAATAGAGTTCCTCATAAACATGTAGAGAGTAGTCCGTTTGAGTTATGGAGAGGAAGAAAACCGAGTCTCAAATACCTTCGAGTATGGGGGTGCCTTGCTAAGGTACTTGTCCCTGAACACAAAAGGAAGAAATTGGGACCGAAAATGGTTGATGCCATATTCTTGGGGTATGTAGAGACATGTTATGCCTACAAATTCTTGATTGTAAAATCTGATATCTCTAGCATTGAGGTCAATACAATTGTAGAGTTACATGATGCTACATTCTTTGAGGATGTGTTTCCTATGAAATATGGTGTGCCTAATGATGTATCTCATGAGGATTCATTCACCATAGGTTCCATTCCTGAGCACGTAGAAAGAATGATAAATGTGGGGGGCAACTCAGAACAAGCTATTTCTGAATTTGATTCTGAAGAAATAGTTGAACCAAGGAGAAGTAAACATTCTAGGACATACAAGGACTTTGGAAGTGATTTTCTCACTTACAATGTTGAGGATGATCCTATCACTTTCAAACAAGCTATGGAATCTCCAGAAGCTAAGTTTTGGAAAGAAGTCGTTAATGATGAAATCCAATCAATTCTCTCGAATGGAACTTGGGAATTGGTGGATTTGCCTCCTGGTTGTTCTGTAGTTTGTTGCAAATGTATCTTTAAGAAGAAACTTAATGCAGACGGGACAATCAATAAGTGTAACACTATGTTAGTTGCTAAGGGTTACACACAAAGGGAAGGAATAGATTATTTTGATACCTATTCTCCTGTTTCCTGTATGACCACAATCTGAGTACTTATAGAATTGGCTTCCATTTATAATCTCTATATCCATCAGATGGATGTGAATACCACGTTCTTACATGGTGATCTTCAGGAAGAGATATATATGGAACAACTTGAGGGATTTGTGGGTTGTGGGAATGAGTCCAATGCGTGTAAACTTGTTAAGTCATTATATGGCTTGAAATAAGCCCCTAAACAATGGCATGAGAGGTTTGATTATGTGATATCATCATTCGGCCTTGTTTCTAATGAATTTGATAAGTGTCTCTACTACAAAATTGTCAATGATGGATTCATTTTGTTATGCTTATACGTTGATGATATCCTGCTTTTTGGTTCCGATACGAAAGTAGTAAATGGGACAAAGTCATTCTTGTGTAGCAAGTTTGAGCTGAAGGATATGTGTGTCACTGATGTGATTTTAGGGCTTAAAATCATTAGGTCTACTGATGGTATAACTCTCTCACAGTCTCACTATGTTGAGAAGATACTGGAGCGGTTTGAGTATACATCATGTAAACCTATTAAGACTCCACATGATTCATCCAAGGCCTTATTCAAGAATGAGACTGGGGTTCCAGTGTCTCAATGATGATACTCTCATATTATCAGAAGTTTGATGTATCTTATGAACTACACATGTCCAAATATTTTGTTTTCTGTGAGCAAGTTAAGTAGATACACCAGTTATCCTGACAAGGCCCATTGGGAAGCTCTTGATAGAGTTTTGAGGTATCAAGGGAACTTGTTCCCTTGGGATGCATTATGGTAAACATCCTTCTGTAGTCGAAGGATATAGTGATGCAAGCTAGATTGCCATGAATTCTAGGAGTAATGGTGTCTCAGGATATGTATTCTTGTTGGGAGGAGGAGCTATTTCCTGGAGGTCTAAGAAACATACCATATTGTCTTGGTCCACTTTTAAGGCAGAGTTATGTTCTTTAGATGAAACTGGATTGGAAGTTGAATGGCTACATGGACTTATGTCAAATTTACCTATGGTAATGAAGCTGCTTCCTACAATTTCAGTTCACTTTGATAGCACTACAACTATTTCTAACATAAAGAGTTCCAAGTACAATAAAAAACAGCATAGACACATCCAAGTCATATTGAAATCTGTAAGGGAGTTGGTGTCTAATGGGGTCGTGGTTGTGGGCTACGTCGATACCAAAGATAATACAGTTGATCCTTACACTAAAGGTCTTACCTTGGCTTTAGTGGAAAAATCCAGGCTGGGGATGGGACTGAAACCCCCTATATATTTGCAGGCAGTAGAAACCCAACTCAAAGAGTGGAGATCCCACAAATTGGGTTTAATGTGGTAATAACAAGCTGTCGGGTGAATCAGATGACACTATATATTCTTATTTGATGCTTTTAGCATCTGTGTGTCTATCTCCTAGAAATCTATTAGTGTCATGACTTCAAGTTAGTAAGAGATTAGTCTCTGAATGGTGTCAAGTCTTAGGACATGATGTTAGCAGTACATCTTTGGAGACTCCAACTAAGTGATTGATGTTGTGTAGGCCACAACATGAGAATTGGATGGTTCTCTAATATCAAGCATGATATATGTTTTGTATACATGGCCTTAATGCATTGTTTTCTTTTATACCATGTCTTTATTGTATTGTTACCAACCTATACTCATGTACCCACAGTTTAAGTTCAAGACTTTTGTTCACCTAGTTCCTGTGAGGGTCACAATTAGATAACTCAGGTAGATTCAAATCAAAAGGTATCTGTTGAAAGAACAATATGAAGGAATGAATGGTAGAGCACAGTACACATTGGACTTTGTGGGGGATTGTTAGATATATAGTTGTAGCAGCCATGTATATAGCATGGGTTAATCCCAATGTTGTGTAGCTATTACATGTGAGAAAAGTAGTTTTGTCTCTAGTGAAAATGACAAAGAAGTTTTATCCCATATTGCTCACTCCTAGAACTTTTATGGTCCTTATATGTAGGATCACGTGGGGCACTAGTGTCCAAGGGGTCCTAGGAGGAGAGTATGCTCACCTCCTTAGTAGGTGGGGTGATAACAACACACACGCACGCACGTGCACGTGTGCGCCACACCTCGCCTCACCTGGCCGGGCCGAGCACGGGCTCGGGCTTGTGGCTAGTGGTTTGTGGCTTGTGGCTAGTGGCTTGTGGCTTGTGGCTAGTGGCTTGTGGCTTGTGGATTGTGGAGAATTCCTTCCGTCTTCTTTTTGCACTAGAATACAACTACGTAATTAATTACTTGTTTAATTAGTTGATTCTTTTCTATTCAGGTTTATTAATCCTAATTGGAAAGTGTCTCTTTTTTGGAATTTTCCGCAATATGTACAAGAGAAACTGAGTGGTCATGTCTAAATAGGAATAGGATTAGTGGGGCATGTAAGGCTATAAATAGGCTTCGAGTCATTAGGGTTAAACACATCTTTTCGAACACAGTCGTCAACCATTCGTGTGATTGTTTGCTAGCCCTAATCCCAGAGTCTGCCAGCATCACTCCTACTTATCGCTTGGAGATCTCTCTCCTGGAAGCGACAAAGTCATTCATCTTCTTCCTTCAAGATGCAACTTGTCAGGTAGTGGTTCCTATGGTTGTTGGGCTGCACTGGTGGTGGTGCATCTGTTCATTTGCATCGTTCGTCATCTATGCAAACGTGATGCTTCTCCTCAAGTTCATGATCGGGTCGAATGGGAGAAAGGTACCTGTCCTGGAGGACTGAGCGACATTGATTTCTTTAAGTAAAACTTGTTCATTTTTCAACGAACAATCTGGTCAGGTTCCTAACTCAGTTTATTTTCTCCTGCATTGTTTATTCTTCTTCTTATTATCTGGATCTGGCCTATAAATGTTAATTCATTACATCTGTTGATGTTGCATGTAATGATGAAAAAACCTAATTTTTATTCAACACCTTGTACATATATATTAAGGTAGGCCATGTACTTATGTATTAATTAATTTAACTGAATTAAACTAGGTTAGTTTATGTCTCCTGCCTGTTTTCTCTAGGTGCTATTTGGTTCAGGATTGAAATTGGACTGGGTGTTGTCTTTTTGTGCCATGTAGGTGCTAATCCCGACTAGCCCAGTCAGGATCCAGTCTTGTTTTGTTTGACAAAAACTGGACTGATGGTGTCCATTTTTTATTCCATAATCCTCTAATTCAGACTAAATCAGTCATGCTAGCAGTAGGATTTCGGGAACCCAGTCCAGATTTAGCTGTCTTTTGTGTTATTTTGCTATACATGCCAGATTGAAAAACACAAGTTATGAGGTGTAACACCCGAGCCCACTGCCCTAGGCTCTAGTAGAGTTTTAGGAATGACGATTGGCCCCACAAACCACCACTAGCCTTAACTGCACGCTTTTTCCTCACTCACGCGCATGCCAGGATCAACTTCCGGACAGGTCACACATCCCAGTACTACTCCAAGCTAAGCACACTTAACTATGGAGTTCTTAGTGATGGGCTCCCAGAAAAGGAGGTGCACCTTGGTGATATGGGTAGTCCAATCATTCCTTTTATGATCATGTTATCCGAGGCCTCAAATCTTGGGACGTTACAATCTCCCCCACGTAGAATCTTGACGTCCTCGTCAAGGCTCGACTATAAGGCCTCATAATTTCTTCCCCATTTCAGTGCAGACCTAGAATGGCCCATGGACACCCAGTTCCCGATCACGGAATACCAGTGCAAGGGTGTCTACGTCAACCATGGAAAACCCTTTCCTACATGCCTGGACCGCACGGCTCAAGACTGGAATGCCACATGCCCATGTAGGCCCCACATATTGGAGGGGTTATGGCTCTGATACCATTTGTAACACCCGGGCTCACTGCCCTAGGCTCTAGTAGAGTTTCAGAAATGACGACTGGCCCCACAAACCACCACTAGCCTTAACTGCGTGCTTTATCCTCACTCATGCACATGTTAGGATCAACTTCCCGACAGGTCACCCATCCCAGTACTACTCCAAGCTAAGCACGCTTAACTATGGAGTTCTTAGTGATGGGTTCCAAGAAAAGGAGGTGCACCTTGGTGATATGGGTAGTCCAATCATTCCTTTTAAGATCATGTTATCTGAGGCCTCAAATCCTGAGACGTTAACATCCCAGGATTTGAGGCCTTTGATAAAATGATCTTATAAGGAATGATTTGACTACCCATATCACCAAGGTGCACCTCCTTTTCCAGGAGCCCATTACTAAGAACTCCATATTTAAGCGTGCTCAACTTGGAGTAATACTGGGATGGGTGACCTATCAGGAAGTTCATCCTGGCATGCGCGTGAGTGAGGACAAAGAGCGCAGTTAAGGCTAGTGGTGGTCTTTGGGGACAATTGTCATTCGTGAAACTCTACTAGAGCCTCGGGCAGTGGGCCCGGGTGTTACAAATGGTATCAGAGCCATAACCCCTCCACTAGGTGGGGCTCACATGGGCATGTGGCATTCCAGTCTTCAGCCGTGCGGTCCAGGCATGTAGGAAAGGTTTGTCCATGGTGGATGTAGCCACCCTTGCGCCGGTATTCCGTGATCGGGAGCTGGGTGTCCACGGGCCATTATGAGTCTGCACTGAAATGGGGTGATATTATGAGGCCATATAGTTGAGCCTTGACGAGGACGTCAAGAGTCTAAGTGGGGGAGATTGTAATATCCCAAGATTTGAGGCCTCGGATAAAATGATCTTATAAGGAATGATTGGACTACCCATATCACCAAGGTGCACCTCCTTTTCCGGGAGCCCATCACTAAGAACTACATAGTTAAGTGTGCTCAACTTGGAGTAGTACTGGGATGGGTGACCTGTCGGGATGATCCTGGCATGCGCGTGAGTGAGGACAAAATGCACAGTTAAGGCTAGTGGTGGTCTGTGGGGACATTCGTCATTCCTGAAACTCTACTAGAGCCTTGGGCAGTGGGCCCGGGCGTTACACGAGGCCAATTCAATTTAATGAGTTCTTGCAATGAGATAGGGTTGCCAAACCAAAATAGTATTGACTCCAGATAAACTAATTTGGATATATCGACTAACCCAGACTAACCCAGTCCAGACTTTGTAATCTCGGTCTCGAACCAAACAAGGGCTAGAGTCTGATTTTGTTGTTCCTCAATTAGTCAGGCCCAAGATTTTCTCCTTTCCCCATCTATTAGCACATGTCCCTACCCACTGCATGGTAGGGTGGGGATTGTATTCACTTGACATGTAGCTTAATTTAGCATAAGGTGCAACCTACACCTCCTTTAATAAGTTACAACAAATTCTGAGACTTTTCTCTAACAATTATCCCTATTTTTATGGAAGACTATTTGTGAATGTGCATAGAAACTAGTGCAAGAATAGTGTTATCGTGCATTCATCCTAGGGCTCATTTGGAAGGGTGTGGTCCGCTGTAGTTTGATGAATTACAAACTAGATCAATAGTAAGTTTGTAATTTTGAGAATAAGAAAAGGATCCGGTCCATGCCTAATTGGATTTGAACTTGAGTGGGAGTTGGCTTGTGCTACCAATCCCAATAGGAGTCAAATCTAAAAGGGAAGAAAGATGGTTTCCTATGTGCAATATGGAGTTGGAGTAGGACTTGGACTAAGAGTTGAATAAGGATTCCTCGTTGCAACCACATACCATGGAGGCCTATAAATAGAGGCCCTGGGGGAGGCCATTGAGATTATCCCACTGATTGTGGTATGATCCCTCCAATTACTTGTTGGTGCCTTTTGTGGTAGAAGAGTCGGAGAACAAGAACAACTGAGGAGCTCTCTTAATTGAATAAGAGAGGGTCAATGACTTTTCCTTGAAGTGAAGTAGTGGCTGACAGTGAGTGACACATTAGGTGCACTGATAGAGAAACTCTCTTGGTTGATAAGAGAGGGCCAACGACTTTATCTTGAAGAAAAGTAGCACTTGATGGTTACAGTCGTAGTGTTGCCATAGCAACAGTGGTCCGACTGAGCCAACGGTAACAACGACATCAATCAGTCCCCAGCTGACCGTGGCCTCATGAGGAGATCAAGTAAAGAGGAAGGTTTTGTACACACTGGGTGTGATTCTCTTCTTCCACATCTTTGTTCTCGTGTGGGGAGGGCTACCCGAATTTAGGGTAATTAAATCCAGATAGTGTGAGTTGTAATCTTAACTACATAGTGCTTGTTAGCTAATATTTCCCCTTGGTTTTTCTTTCCTTGTCTTGGGGAGAGTTTTCAACATTAAATATGATGTTTCTTCTTTGGGTTTATACGCTTGTCAGTAACATTTTTGTAATAAGTTTTCATCACATATGGGAGCGTATTGGTACAACATCCCCAACAAGTGGTATCAAAGCACAGACTATAAACACTAGTCCAGATGAGGAAGGATGAAGATGTTACAATGATAAAGTTGACAAGTATAAATTGGTAGTTTTGGAAATCCAAGATCGAGGATATTCTCTATTGCAAAGATCTATACGATCCGATAGAGGGATAAAATCCAGAGAGTACGTCTGATGTAGACAGGAAAAATTAAATAAGAAAATTGTTAGAACATTCGAAAGTGGATTGACATTTCCTTATTCTATCACGTCTCAGAAGAGACCAATGCCAAAGATCTTTGGGAGAAGATCAATAAGTTATATGGGTGGAAGACTGCCACAAATAAAGCTTTCTTGATCAGAAAGTTTGTGAACCTCAAGTACCAAGACAATACAAGCATCACTGAGCATATGAATGAATTCCATAGCCTTGTAAATCAACTGGTGTCCATGAAGACCGTTCTTGATGATGAACTCCAGGATCTACTTCTTTTGGGATCATTACCTGATAGTTGGGAGACACTCGCAGTGACAATCAGTAATTCTACACAGGAAGATAAGTTGACACTTGATCAGGTGAAGAGTAGTCAAATGAATGAAGAGACTCAATGATGAGCCTCAGGTGACAATAGATCAGAGGTGCATTTCATAAAGAGTAGATGCATTGATAGAGAGAGAGACTACAGTAGATCCAAGAATCATAGTGAGTCCCAGAACCATGAGAAGTCTCATGGTAGATCCAAGTCAAAGAGTAGTAGAGGGTGCTTCCATTGCGGCAAGCCAGGTCATTTCAAAAGGGATTGCAAGGTTTAGAAAAAGAAACATAAGTCTGGAACAAAAGACAATCAAGACGATGAAAATAATACTTCAGTGACAATCTCAGATTATAGGGATGATGACGACGATGTGGTCTTAACAGTCTAAGAGTAGTGTTTTCATGTTGATGATGATTCTTATAAGTGGGTGGTGGATACTACAACTTCTTATCATGCTTCATCGAGTAAGAATTCTTCACTTCATACAGAAGGGGAGACTTTGGGAGGGTGAACATGAGGAATTTCAGCTTCTATAGAATTATTAGGATTGGCGACATTTGTGTTCGAACAAGTGTTAGTTGCCCACTCATACTGAAGGATATTCACCATGTTCCAGATTTGTAGTTGAGTTTGATATCTGGTTTATTCTTTGATAGAGAAGGTTGTCATCTAGATTTTGGTGGTGGGAAATGCAAGATCATCAAAGGGTATTTGGTTATTGTACATAGAAAATTGTGTGGCACATTGTATAAGACCCAACTTAAGGTTCTCAAAGGTGTCCATATATATGCAATTGAGGAACACCAGACAAATCCATGGCACAGACAACTAGGACACATGAGCGAGAAAGGTTTGAAGCTTTTATCAAAGAAGAGATTGATTCCTTAAGGTAAGGACACTAGTCTCAGGTAATGTGATGCTTGTCAAATAGAAAAGCACCGACGTGTTTCTTTCAAGACAAGATCAAAGGTTAAGTCACAACTTTTGCAGCTGGTTCATTCAGATGTATGTGGTTCATTTGAGGTGACTTCACTGCGTGTTAATAGATATTTTGTAACATTGATTGATGATGCATCTATGAAGGTGTGGGACTACTTGCTGAAGACTAAGGATCAGGTCTTTTACTATTTTCAAAAATTTCATGCGAAGGTGGAGCAGGAGGTAGAAAAAAGCTAAAGTGTCTCCGCACGGACAATGGAGGAGAGTACACCTCTAGGGAGTTCTAGAATTACTATGCACAACATGGTATATGACATGAAAGGACAGAGCCCAACACACCACAACACAATCGTACAGTTGAGAGCATGAACCGTACCATAGTGATGCATGTTGAAGACTGCAAAGTTGCCAAAGACATTATGGGGTGAGGCAGTGTGTACTTCTTGCTATCCAATTCATCAATCTCCATCAGTTCCTTTGGGGTTTGATATACCTGAGAAGGTATGGACAGGAAAGGATGCTTATTCTATTCATTTGTGATTATTCAGGTTATGCTCATTTGCAAGTACTTGGGTGCAAGGCTTATGCTCATGTTCCAAAGGAAAAGAGGCAAAAGTTGGATGATAAAGTGGTTCCATGTATCTTTCTTTGCTATAGAGATCAGTAGTTTGGCTATAGGTTATGGGATCCTATAAAAAGGACCATGAGAAGACACAGAGATGTGACTTTCTGTGAGAGTCAGATAGTTACAAAGCCTGAGAGTGATGATACAGAGCTTGTAGGTTCAAGTGATAGTTCTTCAGATGATAAGTATGAGGATGTTTCTACTTCTTCACATGTGCAATCTTTAGATGATGAAGAAGAGCAGTAAGATCACCCTGAATAGTGAGTGGGAGCACATCAAGTGTTCATGTTTTGGATGCACAGTTGAGTGATTCAGACTCATAGTCAGAGACTTTTGGGTAGGGGGAGCAAGATCATCACTAGGCATAGTCCTCAGAGCAGCAGTTGAGGAGATCTGATAGAATTTGTCATCCTTCATCTAATTATCTGACATATCACTATATTCTCCTTAGTGATTAGGGGGAGCCCGAGACTTGTCATGAGGCAGAAACTCATTGAGCTAAAGCACAGTGGCATCATGCGACATAGAAGGAGATGTGTTCTTTTTAGAATAATGATACCTATGAGCTTGTGGATTTTCCTACGAGCCAGAAAGTACTAAAGAACAAGAGTTCTTATAGGATGAAGAAAGAAGGAAAATGTAGCGGATGTTCAGTTATTACATCCAGAGTGGAGGATCTTCATCAGAGGGGCTCTGAGCCTTAGTACAGAAGGTAAAAAAAGGTTTTCATCTAGGATGGCTCGACTTACCAGTCATGGGAAGCTGACAAAGTACCAGGTGTGGGCATGTTAAGAGAAGCGACATAGCCATGCTACTTCTTCTCAATTGCTTGGGAACAAAGTGAAGTCAAGATGAGGCTTGAAGAAGATGGATGAAAATGATAGGATGTGTCCATCACATGTGGTGATGAGGTCCACATGCTACTCTGGATGATTGCTTAAGATAACATCTCCCTCATGGGTTGGAGGGGGAGATTGTTGGGAATAGGAAAAGGATCCAGCCCATGCCTAATTAGATTTAGACTTGAGTAGGAGTTGGCTTGTTCTACCAATACCAATAGGAGTCAAATCTAAAAGAGAAGAAAGATGATTTCCTATGTGCAATATGGCGTTGGAGTAGGACTTGGACTAAGATTTGGATAAGGATTCCTAGTTGCAATCACATGTCATGGAGGCCTATAAATAGAGGCCCTGGGGGAGGCCTTTGAGATCATCCCACCGGTTTAGGTATGATCCCTCCAGTTGCTTATTGGTTCCTTCTATGGTAGAAGAGCCGGAGAACAAGAACAACTGGACGAGCTCTCTTGCTTAAATATGAGAGGGTCATTAATTTTGTCTTGAAGCAAAGTAGTGGCTGATAGTTGGGTACACATTGGGTGCACTGATAGAGAAATCATCTTGGTTGATAAGAGAGGGCCAATGACTTTGCCTTGAAGTAAAATAGCGGTTGGAGGTTACAAACGTAGTGTTTCTATAGCAGCAACGGTCCAATCCAGTCAGCGGCCGTAGTGACAACAAGCAGTCCCCAACAATGACATCAGCCTCATGAGGAGAACAAGTAAAGAGGGAGGTTTTTTACACACTGGGTGGGATTCTCTTCTTCCACATCTTTGTTCTAGTGTGGGGAGGGATACCTGGATTTAGAGTAATTAAATCCAGGCAGTGTGAGTTATAATATTAATTACATAGTGCTTGTTAGCTGGTATTTCCCCATGGTTTATCTCTCCTTGTCTCGGGGAGAGTTTTCCATGTTGAATCTGGTGTTTCTTCTTTAGGTTTATATGCTTGTTGGTAATGCTTCTGTAATAAGTTTTCATCAGATCCGAGACCGTATCGGTACAACACCACCAACATGTGTTTCATACTATTGATTTCTTTCTATGTGATGTTAACAAATTGTGTTTTTGTTTGACACAATTAGGTGGCGGTAGTTTTTATTCTCATTTTAGGCTAGGTAAGATCTGAAAAAAGACCATATATAAAGCCTCAGTGACCACACGAGACTGCATGGATTTTGAGTGTGGTACAAACACCCCTATCTTGAAGGAATTTGAGTAGTTATGTGTAGTTTCAAATCCATAAATACACCAAGATGCACCCTACCAAATAATATTAAATTTTCAAGACGTCACATTACAATGCATAATATTCAAATTACACGTTACCAATTATGCTCTTATTTAATTTTCCTTGAAGAAAGACAACTAAGTAATCAATGACTGCTATAAGCCAAGTCCCCGATTGTTGTATAATCTCCTCCCATTTAGAGGAAACAAAGATAGAAAACTTGGATTCTATATTTATCTTTGGAAATAAGGAACAAAGAAAGGAGATTACTAAATCCAAATGTAGTCATTTCTAAACACCACAAATGTCAATGGTGTGAAAAATTTGTCTTATTATAGAAGTGTAGTTTGTTGACTTGAGAGTTACACATTTCCCATATTTTGATAATGACCTAACCATTCCAATCTTATGTATCTAATATGTTTATTCAAGATTGATTTCAGGCTTTAGGTACATGAAAAGGATCAAATAACACAATCCCTAGCTTGTTCAAGTTCAAGTCAAATGCAATGCAAGTGTGCAATTTGGGAAATCACTCCAAACGACCGTAGAAATTTTTTTTAATCACTTGTATTTATGATATGACTTGTAACTAAGATGAGAAAAATATTAGGGATACTTAATACCAAGTTTTAATCACTCAAAAGTCAACTTAGAAAATTTGTCACTGGCTGCTCAGAGGTCGAGTTGGAAACTCGACCAATCCTATGATGGATTTTCTGAAGATGACCTATCGATCAAGTTGTACACTCATAGAACTCAACCGACTAACTCTTTGAGAAAATCTAATTTTATCTTATCGGTCGAGTTTACCAGAACAAACTCAATTGATAGTTTGAAAATTGGCTTTGTCTTTTAGGTGATCGGTCAAGTTATCTTTATTGAAACTCGACCGAATGTACTGTACAGAAAATGCAGAAAATGTGATTATAACTGTTTATGAGTTGTTATGGGTGAAAATAGATCTGTTACATTGTGTAAAACAATTATATTTCACCCCTAAGCAATCCCCAACTCAAGGGAACACCCCCAGCTATAAATAGGACCCCTTGGAGTTCATTCCAAGTTTGCTCATTCATGCTATTCTAAGTCCTTACTATAGTTGAGTGTGTTGCAACTCCTTGAGCCCCTTTCTCTCTCTAGCTTACACCTCATTTCATAATTATGAGTGAGATAGGTCTGTTATAAGAGTGCTACTCCCTTGTGCATGTAAATCTCTCATATACTCCATCTTCCCTACCTCTTTCCTCCATGAAGCAAAGGTGAAGCAAGATACTTCGAGTGAAGGTGGAGATATTGTTGTTTCTCTTCAAGGTTGATGAAGAGGTGATGATCTTCTCTAGGTGAAGGAGAAGGCAAAGGCTGAAGATCCAAGAAGAGTGGAAAAGTCTTTGAAGGTGCAAGACTTGTGCTAGAGTGGGTAAGACCTTGAAAGAAGGCTAAAGACTCTTGCAAAGTGGGTAAACCCTTGGTAAGGTGGAATACTCTTTTTGCTTGGATGGGGAAGTCCTTTGGTGGTCTTGTGTTGTAACTCTAATTGGTGATAATTTAGAGAAAAGCACTTGCAAAGTCTTAGAGGTTGACCTCTCTAGGTAGTGGACTAACTCTCTCCTAGTTTGGAGAGCGTAACCACTCTACATGACCTTGTCAAGTGCTTGCTATCAATTCCTCTCATTCTTTCTATGCTTGTTAGTTAGGACTTCAAATTGTACTTAAGCAATTGGTTTCAATTTGTTATAATTTGAAGGTATAATCTATCTTGTGAGAATTTTGTAGCTCTATTCACCCCCTTCTAGAGCCCTACATCCAATAAGTGGTATCCGAGCCAAGGATCTTCTCCAATAATCTCCCATGATATGAGAAGATGGGAAACAACCTACTTGGTTATCTCAACCTAGAGGGAGGTTTCACCATACATCCTCTGGTCTTTGATGGCACCAACTTCCTCTATTGGAAGAGGCATATGCAATTCTACATTCAGGGCATGAATTTTGACATGTGGAAGGTGAAGGTCTCACCTTACAAGGAGCCAACCAAAGTTGTTGCAACATGGAGTGAATCTGTACTCAAAGAAGCCCAACTCAATTCCAATGCCATAAGAATCCTCTATGCAGCCCTCAACCCAACAAAGTTCAACCAGATCTCATCTTGGGACATTGACTATGAGATTTGGGAGAAATTGTGCATCACCTTTGAAGGCACAAAGAAAGTCAATGAGGCAGAGATATACATGTTGAACATCCTTCTAGAGAACATCAAGATGGGCAAGAAAGAAGCGATTATGGAGATGTACTCAAGACTCGATGTCATCATCAATGGGCTGGCTGTATTGGGAAACACTTTGGATAGAGGTGCAATAAACTCCAAGATCTTGAGGACTCAACCAAAGAGATGGGAGCCAAAGGTCACCTCCATTTAAGAAGTAAGGAGCCTTGGTGACATCCCAACCGAAGAGCTCATTGGCATCCTCTAAGCTCATGAGCCTAGGCTTGACAAGCAAGAAGAGAAGGAAGCCAAGAAGATCAAAGATAATGCTTTCAAAGTACAAGTGGAGGCGGTCATCCTTCAACAACAACCTGCTTTCCAGACTTATCCCTCCTCCTCTAGTGAAGATGATGGCCCAAGTGAGCATGAAGCCAACTACATCAAGGGAAAACACTTCAAGGGAAAGCAAGCCTCCTCCTCCTCTACCCCTAGATGCTACAAGTGTGGACAAAAGGGACACTACAAGAGTGAATGTCCCAAGTCAAGAAAGTCATAGCACAAGGGCATATCAAAGAAGGAAGAAGAGTACAAGAAAGAGAGCAAATATAAGAGGAAGGACAAGAAGGGTAAGAGATACAAGAATGCAGCTCATGCTACTTGGGAATCTTCATCTTCAAGCAAAAGAAGATGGAGAGTGCCACCTTGCACTCATGGCCTCTACTAGTGAAGAAATTGGTGAGGTAAGTGAGGTAAGTTTGCATGAGTTATCTAATGAAGCTATTATTGACATTCTCATCTCTAGCCATTCATCTTTTTCTAAATATAAATCTAAAAGAAAATGGTTACAAAAAATCATTGGTGATCTATATGCTAAACTTGAAATTCTTGAATTGAATGAGAAAACCAACCTTGAGAGTATTGATCATTTGCAAGGGAAATACCTTGATCTTGAGATCCAATACAATGGGGTTGAAGCTGAGAATGGTATCTACCTTGAATTCTGCAGATTCACCGAAGACGGATACTCCGGTGAATCTCATTTCTGACTTTCGACTTATTTCTATTGAGAACATGACGTTGCGGATCCTGAGTAGGATTATCAGCAACAAGCTATCTAACATCATTTCGAGGGTGATATCCAGTTCACAGGGTGCTTACATACACGATCATGATATAACTGATAATGTTAAGCTTTCTAAAGAGGTAATCCATGATAGTAACCATGGGGGAGCGGAGCCAAACATAGTGATCAAATATGACATGTCAAAGGCATATGACCGCGTGGTGTGGTCTATTTTGCAGAAAATTTTGAAGAAGTTTGGTTTCGATCAGATGACCATTGATCTTCTTATGAGTCCCTTTCACAACGCATGGGCGTCAATAACCATTGGAGAAGACACAACCGGCTTCTTCCAGATGAAAAAGGGTCTGAAACAAGGAAATGCCTTGTCCCCTTTCCTTTTCATAATCTTTGAAGAGATGTTAACTAGAAGAATCAATGCGATGGTGAACGCAACATCTATAAAATGTTTCATGACTAGAGGGTCGGGCGTGGCTCCCGCTACCCTACTGTATGCTGATGATGTCTTAATCTTCTCTAATGCCGACCACGATTCCATGTCATCCATTAGTCAAGCCTTTTCTACCTATGAGAACGCTTCTGGTCAGGAGATTAATAGAGAGAAATCGGTGTGCATGATAGGCAACACTAATCAAGCACGAGCGGAAGAGATAGCTAATACTCTTTCTATTGAGAAGATTACTGAGTCATTCACCTACTTGGGTGTCCCGATGAAGAAGGGTCGAATGAAGCTTATGGATTTCAAATACTTGATAAGGAAGGTCAATGTGAAGATAGCATCCTGGAAGGCACGTCTCCTATCATTCTCCGGTAGACGTCTACTTTTAGCGAACGTTCTATCGTCTACTGCGGTATACACGGCTGCGGCGCTTGGCATACCGCCTGGTATTGCCCATAGATTGGATAGCATGATGTCCAAGTTTCTGTGGGCAGATAGGAAGAATCACGACCATAGAGCTTGGCTCAGTTGGCATCGCATTGCTTCCCCTCTCGAACAAGGCGACCTAGGAGTGCAGTCGATTCACACAATTAATGAGGCGTTCCTCGCCAAGGCCTGTTGGCAGCTGCTGATCGGTGTTTCCCTTTAGGCAGAATTCTGCAAAAGCAAATATGAGAGCCGCTCTCCTTGCAGATTAGGAACCCACCCAAGCTTTCTAAAGCTTGGCGTCTGTGCATCACCGTACTGGAGCAAGGTGTGGAAGATGTTCCCAAACATTCTTCCGAGCTGTAGATGGATTACTGGAAGGGGTTCAATATCCTTCTGGGATGACGTTTGGTGCGATGACAGATTGCGAAACTATGCACGGGTTCCTAGTGATAGAAACCATGCCTTTCAACCGAGAGATTTCTGGATCGTGCACGAGGGATGGGACTGGGAGTCCATAAGTGTAATCCTGAATGAACAAGGCATTGATTTAATCCACAAATCGGGTAATCTCATTTCTAACTCTGATGACAGAATGATCTGGACCCCTGATAACAAAGGTGTTTTCTCCATGAAATCCTCGAAGAGGGTCCTGAGAACTGTTAGACACGAAGGACCGGACGATATCGGTAAGCTTTGGAGCATGGACACCCCAAAACAGAGCGCCATTATATGGAAGTTCATTAGGGGCGCGGCCCCGACAGATGACAATGTTCAGAGAAAGTGTTGTGTTCCCATGGTGTCCAGATGTTGGTGTTGGGAATCACCCCAAATTGAAGACACACACCACCTTCTCTTCACGAGCGAGATGACACTCTTTTTCTGGTCAAAGTTCTATGATCTCACAGGCAGAACCGCACCCGATAATCTTCTCTCCATTACTCAGTTATGCGGCATGGGTAGATCGGCGAAACTAGAGCAATGGATCGCGGCGAGAATCACTATTCACATCCCCTGCTGCATATGGCATATGCGATGCGAGATGAAATTCAAAGGAAGGAGGTCCTCGTACGAGCATGAATGGAATAACATAGTCTATGACATCAACAGGAGGATTAAGAAGGAGACTTTCTCTATCGCCCCTGATAATCTGATTTTCTCACAGAGGCTGAAACACTTTAATATCTCGAAACCCATGCTGACAATCAAAAGGATTGGCCTTATTAGATGGAGACCGCCCGACGTTCATAATCTCAAGCTGAACATCATTGTTGGTTTGTGTGTGGATGCATACGGGCGTCAGCGTAGATGGGTGGCAGGTATAGTGAGAAACCACACCACGAACATCGTCCTGGTGTTTAGGGCTTGGCTGAAGACGAAGACGTTTGATTTGGCATACATCTAGGGGTGCATAGTGGGTCTTATGATTGTTAGAGACCATAGGCTTAATATATCGGTGATAGAACTCGATGATAGGAAAACTCACAACATCTTGTGGAGAGGAGAGGCTGAACCATGGAGGGCGACCCCCTATGTTAGAGAATTTAGAGATGACGTGGAGCGTCTGAGCATTTCTGGAGAGGTTGTTCACAAGAAGGTCAACTCAATTCCTAAGGAGATAGGAAGATGGGGAAAACATTTACATGAGACTTTCATAAAGTCCGAATTGAGAGATATTTCGGAGTTCATTAGAGGTATGGCGTCTCTTGAGAAATGTGAGATTCCTTATGTTGTCTTGAATCATGAGTCGGGGTGATATACCTGCGTTTTATAAGCAGGAGATGTGATTGTTGGTTTCTTGCCCACAAGAGAGGGGTGGGATGAATAGAGTACCCTCTGGCTTGCATTAAAAAAAAATTGAGAATCTTAAGAAAGAAAACTAAACTTGCCTTAAAGAGCTTGAAATTGTTAAAATTGAAAATGCTAAATTTAAGCTCCTTATTGATGATCGTAGAGAAGAAAGAGATGTCTATATTAAAAAAATTCAAATGTTTAAATATGAAAATGCTAGGTTACTTAGTCAAGTAAATGATCTATCTTCTAGACCTTTATTTCCTAGTGTTAATGTTGCTTCTATCTCTCTTGAAAAGGATTAATACTTAACTAAAGCCTTATGTCTTGAGACTGATCTTGAGCATGCTAGGGATGACATAGCTAGCTTATCTTCTACCATTATTTCATTAAATGATGATAACCATAGATTGAGAGCATCCCTACATGAATTCCTCAAATGGAAGAACTCCCTAAATGAAATCCTTGACCATTCTACCAAACAAAGTGGTCCTAGTGGTTTGGGATTTTTAAGGGGAGCATAAAAGGGAAAGAGCAAAACAAAAGGTAAGAAAAAGAGCAAGGAGACCTCCTTCTTTGTAGGAGAGTCTTCCGACACTAAGAATCCTATGGTTTGTTATTATTGCAAATGTGATGGTCAATACTCTACTTATTGTCCTTACAAGCCTAAGGAGACCAACCCAAAGATGAAATGGGTCCCCAACCTAACTACGGATCCCAAAGTTTGAGTTGGGAACCGTCATTCTCCTTTCTTGTAGGAAAAAAGAAGATGGATTGTTGATATTCACTGCACTAAGCATATAGTGGGTGATATAAACCATTTCAACAACTTCACTAAAAAGAAAGGAGGATCGCTTTGGGGACAACAAGAAAGGTAAAGTGAAAGGTGAGGGGGATGTAGGTGAATCCTTGTGTATCAAGAATGTTCTTTTTGTGGATGGCCTACATTACAATTTAATTAGTTTTAGTCAACTATGTGATAATGGTTACCTTGTGTTATTTACTTGCTTTGAATGCTTGATTCTAGATTCTGTCACCTACCAAGTTACATATAATGGAACTAGAAGTGGTAATCTTTATGTTATTGTTCTTGAATCTATTAAGCCTATTGTTGGTAGATGCCTAGTAGTCAACTCGAATGATATTTTTCTTTGGCATTGTCGGCTTGGTCATGTAAATATTCATCAGTTGAAGAAGTTGAGAAAAAAGGACTTGGTCAAGGGACATACTAAATTGGATTTTGAAAAGGTTGTGGAATGCCAATCTTGTACCTAAGGAAAGAAAACCAAGTCTTCCTTCAAATCCAAAGGAGTCCTTAGCACCAACATAGCTCTTGAGCTTCTTCACATTGATCTATTTGGACCAATGAGAACCCAATGGCTTCGTGGTTCCAAGTATCACCTTGTTATTGTTGATGATTTCTCTCGATATACTTGGACCTTCTTTCTCATTTTTATGAGTGATACACTTGATATTTTCTTGTGCTTTTGTAATGAGTTGAGAATGAAGCTTCTTGCTGCATTGTTTCCATCTGTAGTGACCATGGGGGAGAATTTGAAAATGAGCTTTTTGAACATTTTGTCAAGAATCTGGTTATGCACACAACTTCTCTTCACCTCGAACACCTCAACAAAATGGGGTTGTAGAGAGGAAGAATAGGTCTTTATAGGAAATGGCTAGGACCATGCTTCGAGAGTATGATACTCCTAAGAAGTTTTGGGCTGAAGCTGTCAGTACCTCATGTTTTGTGCAAAATTAGGTTTTTACTCATCCTTCTTTAAAGAAAACCCCCTATGATCTATGGTGTGGTAGGAAGCCTTCCATAGAGTATTTCCATGTTTTTGTATTTCCTTGTTTTATATGGAATACGAAAGATTCTCTCGATAAGTTTGATCCAATATCTTACAAGGCTTTCTTTCTTGGATATAACACTACTAGCAAGGCTTATAGAGTCTTTAATGTTGATCGTGCTAAAGTAGAAGAATCCATAAATGTTAAGTTTATTGAGGCTAATCCCTCTATTCCCAAAGATATTGTTAGAAATGATGATGTTGCAGGAGAAGTAATTCCTATTCTAAAAGAGCTCAACATCACCCAAAAGGAAAAAGAGATGGTCACTCAAGAAGAAGAGAAAGATGATGAAAAGAAGAATCCAAACCCTCAGTTTGTAAAGAATCATCCAAAGGAGATGATTTTAGGTGATCCATTTGAAATAGTGAAGACGTAGGATGCATTCAACAAAGAGAAAGCCAACAACGTCTTCATATCACAACTCAAGCCTAAGAATGTCAAGGAATCTCTTGGGGATGATGAGTGGATCCTAGCTATGCAAGAAGTGTTGGAGAAATTTGAGAAGAAAAAAATGTGGACCCTAGTGTCAAAACCAAGTGATAGAAAGATCATTGACACCAAATGGGTCTACCACAAAAAGATTGATGAAAGTAGAAAAGTGGTAAGGAATAAATCAATGTTAGTGGCTCAGGGCTACAATCAACAAGAAGGTATAGACTTTGATGAAACATATGCACATGTAGCTATACTTGACTCCATTCATATGTTTCTTGCCTTTTCTAGTTATAAAGAGTTTCTTCTATATCAAATGGATGTTAAAAGTGCATTTTTGAATGGTACTATTGAGGAGGAAGTGTATGTTGCACAACCTCTGGGCTTTGAACATGATAGTTTACCTAACCATATTTATTTGTTGCAAAAAGCTCTCTATGGACTCAAACAAGCACCTAGAGCTTAATATGAGAAATTAAATAACATTTTGTTAGATCATGGGTATATCATTGGCAAAGTGGATTCTACCTTATTTATAAAGCATACTTCTAATAATTTTCTTATCATGCAAATATATGTTGATGATATCATTTTTGGTGGAACTAACCTTGGTCTTTGTAAAGAATTTAGTGATCTTATGCAGAGTGAATTCGAGATGAGTATGATGGGTGAACTCACATTCTTCCTCGGATTTCAAATCAAGCAAACAAAAGATGGGAACTTCATCAACCAAGGCAAGTACACAGGTGAACTACTCAAGTACTTTGGGATGGAGAACACCAAGCTGATGGACACACCCATGTCAAACACCACCAAACTTGACAAATATGAAGAAGATGAGAAGGAAAATGAGAAGCTCTATAGAGGTATGATTGGAAGTTTACTTTACTTAATTGCCTCTAGACCTGATATAATGTTTAGTGTTGGCTTGTGTGCTTGATTTTAATCAAATCCTACGAAATCACATCTTATATCTGTTAAGAGGATTTTAAAGTACTTAGCCAAAACCCAAAATTTTGGACTATGGTATCCCAATTCAAGGGACTTTACTCTTACTTCTTATAGTGATGCAGATTATGCAGGGTGGTTGATTGATAGAAAGTGCACAAGTGGCACTTGTTTCCTCCTAGGACCATGCTTGGTGTCTTAGTTCTCTAAGAAACAGAGCACATTGGCATTATCAACCACCGAGGCTGAATACATTACAGCCAGGAGTTGTTGTGCCCAGGTCCTATGGATGAAGCAAATGCTACAAGACTTTAGCATTCATTTTGATACTTCTCCTATCTATTGCGATAATACTTGTGCAACTAACTTGTCATATAATTCTATCTTGCATAGTAGAGATAAACATATATAGGTTCGCCATCATTTTCTCTGTGATCATATTGCCAAGAAGGATATCTCTGTCACGCATGTGGACACAAAAATCAGTTGGCAGACATTTTCACTAAACCTCTAGCTAGAGAGCAATTTAACTTTATTAGATCAAAATTGCTTATAACTACTTTAAATGAATGTGATATGCCTTCTAGCTAGCTGTCATCTATGATATATGTTTTGCCTCTTTTTTGATCATTTTTGCTTGCTAATATGCTAAAAATCTATTTTTCATGTCCTTTTTGCCTTGTTTTTCTTTTATTTTTGGGTATTTTATAGAAATGCCCAATTTGCCATAAAATAGTACACAATGATGAGTGATATGTGCCTAAGTATGTTCAAAATACATAATGAAATTGTAAAATAAATTTAATTAGCACTCAAATGGCTAGAAATTAAGTTTCTTATGTTTAGATCAGGTTGACTATCGGTCGAGTTGCCAACTCGACTAATCAGAGGCTGAGAGCTTTTTAAAAAAGCCTATCGGTCGAGTTTTCGAGTTCACAGAACTCGGACAGTGGTCAGGTTGGAGCAATCTTAAGTTGTTTTCGACCGACTATTCTCCCTCTCGATTAGAGAAAATTCCACTGATTCCACCTCCATATGCCCTAAGCTCTCTACCCTTGCCCTAACCTTCCTCAACCTAGCCCTAATCGGACCTAGCTAGACCTCCCTTGACCTTCTCCCTTGCGAACCTAGGTCTGTAGATGAGGTTTGTTGATGTTTTCTTAGCTTTTTCTCTCTCATTCCTCTATTTTTCATCTATATGGCATCCAATAGGAGAAAGAGAGACACCACAGGTAATGACCCTTCATATTTATCTTCCTCCCTCTTGATTCCGTTTGATGACACTCTTTTTGTCTCAAATGAAGTTGTAAAAAGGTATACGGAATCATTTCCCTTTTCGAGGCCTTTTTGATCCTAGACCTAGAAGAAAAGAGGTCATAGATCAAGTAGGTAGTTGCTTAACGTTCACCATCTCTCAGCCTTGGGTGTTGAATGCATGTGCTATAACAATTCTATCACTAGCACGAAAACGGTTCATGAATTCTATGCTAATTTGTGTTGGAATTACATCACCCTCGTACCCCCACCTAATACTCAAGTAGTCATCACGTCCATGATAGTCGGGAAGAAATTCCAAGTCTCTAAGGATACCCTGAACATCTTCTTCTCAGGTACCGATGAGACTGACACCTGGTGTAAGGATTACCTTGAGTATTTTGACCTAGTTGAGCCTGAGGCCTTCTACAAGCAATATGATCCCACTCTTCCTAATATTCATAGATTCTTGAAGAAACCTCAATTCCCTTATAAGAAGAAGTGCACCCTTCCCTCCTCTACCTTGGATCTCAAGAGACGTATCCTCACCCTAGTTGTTAACTGCAACATCCACCCCAAGAAAAATCAAATAGAGATTGCAGAAAACACTGTGGTGATCATACATTGTCTCTTGGAGAATATCGGAGTTAAGTGGTCAAGATATATTCTCCGCCATATGACCTGCTTCGAATCAGGCAAGAACACCTGTGTACCCACCCTCCCTACCCTACACTGATTTGTGGTTTATTTCAGCTTGCCACTGGCAAATCTCTTTTCCATGACTTTCATTACAAACCTATCAGGAAAGGAGTTTGTGTCAGTGTGACCACTCTTCAGAAGTATGTGCCTACCCTCACCTCCACCACACCTGGTGCCTCTACCTCTGCCTCTTCCCGAGTACCTCCACCACCTCAGCCTACCCGACCTGCCCATGCCACGTTCCATGTGTCAAATGAAACCCTTATGGGCTACATGATGCATCAACATGCATACAACCTCCAGGTTCAGGAGCACCTGCATCAGGACCTATGTTCAATCGTGTCAAACATGAATATGTCCTGTGTACACCCCTACCCATACTACCAGCCATACCTAGGAGGTGATTATTCATCCTATGCATATAATCACTTTCACCCTACCCCTCCATCTACACCTTCCGCTGCTGCTACACCCTGTGCTGCTAGTGGACCTATCCCTATTGTGGTGCCTCTACCTGCTGGCCCCTTAGCCACTGTTCTTTCCAGCCTCAATAGTTCTGCTCCTTCCTTCCCATAGGACAATGAGCTCCATGCTCATGGTATGTCTTGGGATGAAAAGAATGTGCATTGACCCGATCGTGGTTTCTGTCCCTCTGTTCATGAAGAGATGCCAAACCAGGATGATGAGGAAGCTGTTGATGGTGACAAAGCTACTGGTGATGCTTCTGACGGTGATGCTTCTGATGATGATGGATCTGATGGCTTTGTTGGTGACTCTGATGATGAAGGTGATGTTGTGGCACCTTTAGATGGAGATGATGACTACAAGCATGATGCTGAGGATGATGATGTTGTTGATATATATAGCTTAGATGTCTAGTTGTTCTTAGTTTTTAGTCTATATGCTGATCATATATATCTTTCTGATATTTTGTATTAGAAACATCTGGGCACATCTTCTGAGTTGTACTATTTTTTCACCTTAATTTTCATCATTATGGCTTGTAGTTGTGTTATGAGAACTTATTTTCTGAGTTGTAATCTTATTTTCTGTGCACACTTACTCTTTGATTCATTATATCTCATGAGTTGGTGCCATGTTTTACCATATTCTGATTATGCCTTAGACTATTTGTTTCTCTCATCTCTGTTTGTTATATGTTTTGAGACTGCATGTTTTGAATATATGCTTGGTTGTGCTTGGACAAGACCTTTTCTATGATCCTCTACCTCCCTTTACTTTTTGATAATGTCAAAAGGGGGAGAGAGTTTCAATATCTTGAAGCTCAACCATATTGCTTTTATTGCCTATGTGATCCTTTTCTTGTTCATTATATGCTTTATCATGTGGCTTGCTAAAGGACCATATAGTATATGTATGTTATGTTGCTTTGTGTAGATAGACTAAATATGCAGGTTAAAGTAAGCATAGATTGAGGGGGAGCAATTCACATTGTTCAAATCTTGAATCCCCTTACAATGCATAAGGCAAAGGTATAACTTCAATATCCTTTTCAATATGATTGATGAATGGTTTGTCAATGTCAAAAAGGGGGAGAATGTTGAATTGAGAGTTATACATTGCCCATATTTTGATAATGATTTAACCATTCCATTCCTATGTATCTAATATGTTTTTTCAACATTGATTTTAGGCTTTAGGTACATGAAAAGAATCAAATTACACAAGCCCTAGCTTGTTTAAGTTCAAGTCAAATGCAATGCAAGTGTGTAATTTGGGAAATCACACCAAACGACCTTAGAAGATTTTTTTAATCACTTGTATTGATGATATGACTTGTAACTAAGATGAGAAAAATATTAGGAACACTTAATACCAAGGTTTAATCACTCAAAAGTCAACTTAGAAAATTTGACACAGAATTCTCATCGGTCGAGTTAGAAATTCGACCGATCCTATGATGGATTTTCTATAGATGATCCATCGGTCGAGTTGTACACTCACATAACTCGACTGAACAACTCACTGGGAAAATCTATTTTTAGCTCATCGATCGAGTTTACCAGAACAAACTCGATCGATAATTTGAAAATTGTCTTGTCTTTTAGTTGATCGGTCGAGTTACCTTTATTGAAACTTGACCGAGTGTTCTGTATGGAAAACATAGAAAAAGTGATAATAACCATTGGTGAGTTGTTTTGGGTGAAAATAGATATTTTTCATTGTGGAAAATGACTATATTTCTCCCCTAAGTTATTCTAAACTCAAGGGAACACCCCAGCTATAAACAGGACCCCTTGGAGTTCATTCCAAGTTTGCTCGTTCATGCTATTCTAAATCCTCGCTATAGTTGAGTGTGTTGCAACTCCTTGAGCCCCTTTCTCTCTCTAGTTTACACTTCATTTCATAATTATGAGTGAGATAGGCATGTTGTAAGAGAGCTACTCCCCTATGCATGTAAAGCTCTCATCTACTCCATCTTCCCTACCCCTTTCCTCCATGAAGCAAAGGTGAAGCAAGCTACTCCGAGTGAAGGTAGAGTTGTTGTTGTTCCTCTTCAAGGTTGATGAAGAGGTGATGATCTTCTCTAGGTGAAGGAGAAGGCAAAGGCTGAAGATCCAAGAAGAATGGAAAAGTCCTTGAAGGTGGAAGACTTGTGCTAGATTGGGTAAGACCTTGGAAGAAGGCTGAAGACTCTTGCAAAGTGGGTAAACCCTAAGTAAGGTGGAATACTCTTTGTGCTTGGATGGGTAAGTCCTTTGGTGGTCTTGTGTTGTAACTCTAATTGGTGATAATATAGATAAAATCATTTGCAAAGTCCTAGTGGATGACCTCTCTAGGTAGTGGACTGACTATCTCTTAGTTTGGAGAGTGGAACCACTCTACATGACCTTGTTAAGTGCTTGCTATCAATTTCTCTCATCCTTACTATGCTTGTTAGTTAGGACTTCAAATTATACTTTAGCTATTGGTTTCAATTTGATATAATTTGAAGGTCTAATCTATCTTGTGAGATTTTTTTTAGCTATATTCACCCTCCCTCCAGAGCCCTAGATCCAACATAGTTATAGTATGTAATTACCTAAAGAAGCTATCTAGATAGATAGGTATGAAACACAACAAATATGATTGTAGTCTGAGCATAGTAAGTCTCTCATTTTAGTTTTGTATGATCCTCTAGAATTTATCTAGGGATTTTTTATCTCCTGAAAGAAGAAATTCCATTGTGTCATCCTATTTTCTTCATTCATAGAAGGAAATTATATTGATTTTCCTAAAAAGTGGCATCAGATCCAAGTTCAATAGAGTTCGTGTTGAAGAAAATTGAAGAGATGGTTACCTTCACATGAATGGTGAAGTTGATGTCAATAAATTACTCCATTTGGAACCTCGTATGGAGGATATTCTTTACTGCAAAGATTTATATCTATCAATTGAGATTGAAAGCAAACCTGAAAGTAAGACCAACGATTCTTGGAAACTCGAGAATCATAAAGACATTGGTTTAATCTAACAGTGTATTGATCAGTCAATTTTCCATCATGTGGCTACCAACACCAATACATATTCACTGTGGAAAAATCTAGAATCAACCTATCAAAGAAAATCTACTTTAAACAAGGCCACATTGATGAGAAGGTTGGTTCAGCTCAAGTATAGAGAAGGTAAAAATATGGCGTAACATTTAAATGAGTTTCAAGGTCTTATTAATCAACTGTCTTCTGTCAGTAGACATTTGAAGATCAGGTCCAAGATTTTATTCTTCTCAGCTCATTGCCAAATAGTTAGGAAACTCTAGTGGTCTCATTAAGCAATTCAGTGCTAGATGGCGATCTCACCTTGAATATGGTGAAAACTAACTTGTTTAATGAGGAGGCAAGGAGGAAAGAATTTGCTTCTACTAGCCATATAGAAGCATCTGTTGTAGAAACCCAGGAATATCAAGGCATAGAGATTCTCAAAACTTAGAGAAGTTCAAAGCAAGATCAAATTCTCAAAAGGGGATTACTTTCTATTATTTCCACAAGCCTGGGTATAAAAAAAGTGAATGTCGGATATTGAATCGTGAGATGAAGACAAAGAATGACAAAGATTATGACAAAGAATAAAGAAGAAATGTTGCAGTTGCAACAACCAGTGATGACATATTCCTAATTAGCAGTGAGGATTGCTACTATCTCACAAGCGATGATTGCAAATGGTTCATCGATACAGGTGCATCATATCATATAATTGCACATAGAGGTTACTTCTCTTCCTGCAGAACCGGAGATCATGGTTATGTAAGGATAGGAAGTGATAATTCCTCCAAGATTGTTGGTATTGGAGATGTATTATTGGAAACTAACACTGGGTGTATGTTGATACTCAAGAATGTTAGGCATGTTCCCGACATTCTTCTTAATTTGATGTCTCTCGAAGTTCTAGATGATGAAGGTTTTTACAAACACTTTAATTGTGGGAAGTGGTATCTCCCAAAAGGCTCCTTTATTATGGCTAAAGGAAAGAAGGAGAGCACACTATATGTGGCGCAAGGAAAGGTAAGTCATGGAGAATAAAATACAACTAAAGATGATAGCTCCATTGACTTATTGCATAAGAGGCTTGGTCATATGAGTAAGAAGGGACTTCAGATTCTTGCTCGCAAGAAGATTCTTCCTGATATTGAAGGATTACCACTAAAGAATTGTGTTGATTGTTTGGTTGGTAAGAAACACAGAGTATTATTTCATAGGACCCCTCCAACAAGACGTAGCCATGTACTAGACTTGGTACATACATATGTTTTCTCTAAGATAGAAAGATCTATTGGTTGGTGCTCAATATTTGTAATATTTATTGATGAACACTCAAGAAGAGTATGGGCCTTTGCATTATCTAGCAAGGATAGAGTGCTAGATGCTTTCAAAGTATTTCATGCCAAAGTCAAGAGATAAACTGGTGTGAAATTGAAGTGTGTCAGAGAAGACAATGGAGGTGAGTATAGAGGTCCATCTGAAGAATATTGCAAAAGTTATGGTATTAAACTTGAAAAGACAATTCCCAAGACACCACAACAAAATGTTTTGGCTGAGAGAATGAATAGATACATTGGAGAAAGGATCCGGTCAATGCTCTCTCATGCAAAATTGCCAAAGTCTTTTTAGAAGGAGGCAATGAGAACTACTGTCTACTTAATAAATCTTTCTCCTTCAGTTCCTCTGGATGGGGATATCCCAGAGAGAGTTTGGACAGAAAAAGATGTGTCCTATAAACATTTGAGTTTGGGTGTAGAGCTTTCGTGCCCATCCCGAGATATGAACGATCAAAACTTGATAACAAAACCAAGCAGTGTATCTTTCTTGGTTATGGGGAGGAGGAATATGGATACAGACTATGGGATCCAGATAATAAGAAGTTTATTCAAACCAGAGATGTTGTCTTTATTGAGGATGAAACCATTGAGGACACACAAAAGTCAAAGATAATTTATCCAAGAAGAGAGTATCAAATGATATGGTAGACATTTCCTTCCTCAAATACCAATAGTATTCATAGGGGAGAAGTGAGTGAAATCGTAAACATCAAGTAAATGACGATCACCATACTTCATAGGAAATATTATGAGTTGATCATGATAATGATCAACAAAATCATCTTGAAGACAACAACCTAGGAAATGAGACTAGTGATGAAGAACATCAAAGGCAAGATGCAGATGGTTCACAAACATCATTAAGAAGGTCAATTGAAGAGATGAAGCAATCAAAGAGATATCCAATTGACAAATTTAAATTATACCTTGATGACGTAGGAGAACCTAAGACCTATGAAGATTCTATTGAATATATCCATAATAAAGAATGGATATAAGTCATGCAAGATGAGATGAAATCCTTGCATGAGAACCAAACTTATGATTTGGTAGAATTACCTAAAGGAAGGAGAACACTTAAATATAACTGGGTGTTTCAACTTAAGAATGACAAAAACAACATACAACCAAGGTACAAACAATGTTGGTTGTAAAGGGGTTCAGTAAAAAGAAGAGAATTGATTTTGAAGAAATCTTTTCACCTGTGGTGAAAATGTCTCATATTCGAGTTGTTGTTGGCTTAGCAACATCCATGGATTTGGAAATAGAGCAACTTGATGTAAAAACAACCTTTTTACATGGTGATTTAAAATAAGAGATTTATATGGAGCAACCTAAAGGATTTCAAGTTAAGGGAAAAGAACACCTGGTGTGTCATTTGAACAAGAGCCTTTACGGTCTTAAGCAAGCTCCACAACAACGGTAAATGAAGTTTGAATCATTTATGAACAATCATGACTACACAAAGACAACATTAGACCATTGTGTGTTTGTGAAAACATTTGCACTAGGAAACTTCATTATTCGACTTCTCTATGTTGATGATATGCTTATTATTGGTCGTGATAACATGAAGATCAACAAATTGAAAAGAGCAATGAGTGAGTTCTTTTCAATGAAGGACTTGGGACCAACAAACCATATACTCTGTATAAAGATTTATTGTGATAGAAAAATCAAGAAACTTTAACTTTCACAGTTAAGGTATATTAAGAAGATACTTGAAAAGTTTAACATGTATAAAGCAAAACCAGTTGCATCTACACTTGTAGGCCACTTCAAGTTGATTTCTCAACAATGTCCAACAAGTCAGAGTGAAAGAGATGAAATGAAGAATGTTCCTTATGCATCTATAGTTGGCAGTTTGATGTATGTTATGGTATGCACAAGACCAGATATAGCATACACTATGGGTGTTGTTAGTCAAATTCTCCTAACAAGTGGCATCAGATCCAAGTTGGATCCATTGTGTCATCCTATTTTCTTCATTCATAGAAGGAAATTATATTGATTTTCCTAACAAGTGGCATCAGATCCAAGTTCCTTATGCCACATATTTCTCCAATAATTTAGATATGGGAGCTACATCAACAGCTTATCCATAGAAATATGATAGGTATATATGTCAGAGCACATTCTGTTGTTGGTGTTGGTAAAATCTATATATTTTCCTTCTATGAATGAAGAAAATAGGATGTCACAATAGAACTCCTTTCTTCAGGAGATAAACATTTCTAGATCAGTTGGACACTGTGTATGCTATATCTGGTCTTGTGCATACCATATCATACATCAAACTACCAACTATAGATGCATAAAAATAGAATCCAAGTTTTTTTGTCTTTGTTTCCTCCAAATGGAAGGAGATTATCCAACAATTCTCCCCCTTCTAACTTATTTGGAGTGCTCTGACATATATACCTATCATATTTCTCCATATATTAAGTTTTTTCTAGAGGCCAATCTTATTATCTGACATTGCCTGTGCCTAACACAGGCTTTCCACTAACAAAGAATGGATTCAAGTTATATGTCAGACCATAGTCAGAGTGCTCTGACATATATACATGTCATATTTCCTTCTATGGTATGTCACAATGATTTTGAATCAAAAACTTAAGTTTCAAGTTTGATCCAAGTTGGACACTATTTGTGTAAGTTATGGAATTTTATGCACATTTTGTACTTTTCTACAATTTACCCAATTGAGAAAGAACAATGGGAGGTTGTTAAATGGATTCTTGGATATGTACAAGGCACATCCAAAATGTATCAATGCTTTGGTCATGGAAAACCTGTGTTAGATGGATACACAGATGTTGATGTAGCTGGTGATGCATATTCTCAAAAGTCAACATCAGGTATGTGATGACATTTGTAGGGGAGCAATATCATGGAAAACTAGGCTATAGAAATGTGTTTCCTGGTCAACAACAAAGGCTAAATATATTGCAACAACAGAAGCTTGTAAGGAGTTTCTATGGATGAAGAAATTCTAACTAGAATTAGAGATGGAGCAGGACAACTATCGACTATTTTGTGATAGTCGGAGTGTTATTCATCTAACAAAGAATCCTACTCTTCATTCAAGGTCAAGGCACGTCAATGTCAGATATCATTTGATTACATAACGTTTTAGATGCAAAGGTATTACACATCAAAAAGATCCATACTGATGATAATTGAGCAGATGTGTTAAGAATTTGCCTCTAGAAATACTTAATATATGGAGAAATATGACAGGTATATATGTCAGAGCACTCCAAATAAGTTAGAAGGGGGAGAATTGTTGGATAATTTCCTTCCATTTGGAGGAAACAAAGACAAAAAAACTTAGATTCTATTTTTAGCTTTGGAAAAGAAATATAGTTATAGTACGTATTTACCTATATAAGTTGTCTAGATAGACATGTATGAGACACAACAAATACAATTATAGTCCAAGCATAGTAAGTTTCTCCTTTTAGTTTTGTGTGATCCTCTAGAATTAATCTAGAAATGTTTATCTCCTGAAGAAAGGAGTTCTATTGTGACATCCTATTTCCTTCATTCATAGAAGGAAAATATATATATTTTACCAACACCAACATCACCGGTGGTAATGTGAGTGATGTTTCCTTTCAGGGTTTGATATAAATATGGCCACCTAGGCACAACTTTACTCCCCTTATTTAATGATATGGTGTGGCTATTACTGTCAGTTTAATTCTAGTTCTTACCTCTTGTCTCCCTTTTATTACATAGCGAGAAAGTGTGGTACCAAGCTTGGCCAACTCAGTCCATAGGCTACAACTCCATATAATGAACAAAAGTGTAGGTTCCAGACTCATAGTAGGTAGCCCTTGGAATAACATGTTAGCTTAGATAGAATTCCAATATATATAAAGTTAAATAAGGAAAAATTCTAAACATATTGGTGCCCCACCCGCACCCCCACCTACGCATTGGGAATCCACGTACATCAGAACACCAGTGCATTAGATCCTCCCACTTATTATTCATGCATAAAGTGAGATCCTCCCACTTTTTCTTAGATTGTGCATGCTATAACATGCAAATATCATGCAAAGGATTTCTATTTCCAACCAAATCCAAATTTAGTCTTGTTTCCCACTAAGGATTCCCTCCATTTTTTTTGAATCTCAGATATTAATCAACTCTCCCTTCACTTATACCCAGTCTTGTTCACATTCATCACAAGCGAGTAAGCACTGTACGTACAACATTTTCATTAATATCTGAGATTTTGTTAGAAATGCTCTATTTTTTGTCTTTGCAATTGCATTAATGTAGGTTGATTCCAATTGAATCATTCTCCATCCATCAAATCAAGTTTTTCCATTTTATTATTCTACATTTGAAGTTCCTTTCTCACAAATTTTGGTCTCCCCGCTACTCCCTCCTCTCGATGAGAGCTATCACCCCGACGAGATCTGAGAGGTAAGAAAAAACTCCAAACTAGCTGCAACAACCTACGAAGCACAGTGAGACCGCCCACATGCACAACACACACACGTAATGAAGAAAAGAACTGAGACCCTTCATATTTCCTATAATTATATAGTTATAACATTATATCACACATACAGTACCCATATGAAACGAAATATACTTTATATTACCTAAATGAAATCACAACCAGATCACAAATTTAACCATACATACAATACATAACTATATTACCCGTTCGATACACGCGTACAATACATCGATATCCATTTGCACATACAGATCAATATCATTTCTCACGTACAATACGTATTTCAAGTATATACAAGAAACATATGTACAGTACATTCTCAAACAGATTCATAGAGCTAATTAAAGAAGATGTACAGTACATACACAAGTCACATCAATTTAACCATTTGTACAACAATAACATACATCCAAAAGAACCAATAATATAAGCAACCATACGTACAATAGTTATCATACAAATCAATATTATTCAATATCAGACATACGTACAATACCCATAACTACTTCCATATAATATTAGACAATATTAACCATAAGTATAGTACACACTCTTCATATTCAACACAACTATTCTTCAAATACAACTATCAATATTAACACATTGTTTTATTCAGATGGATGTCGAAGACAACAATAATTCTTTTTGTATGCCGAATGAAGTTGTCACTCCATTGCATTTGGTTATTTTTGATGCCTCTGAGGTTGTAATAATTTTCACTTCGTACAATACTTCTGTACTTAACTGTCTATGTATATTATTATGATATTTTTATTAAATTTTACAGACCGATTCAAGCCCAAATGAAGACGATTCTAACTTTGTACCTAATGACGTAGAGCTTACGTTTAAGTCAGAAATTGGTTTAACATTTGACTCTATACAGGAAGCTAGAAATTTTTATACCAATTATGTTGAAAAAAGTGGCTTTGGCATTATAACAACACACTCTGCCAAAGATCCAGGTGATTACTTTGTTAAAAGAGTGGCATTTGCTTGTGCCAAGTCATGTCCACCCCCCAAAGATTAGAAAGATTCTTTGTACAGATACAAGCCCATTGCAAAGACAAACTGTTCTGCTCGTATCAAACTTCGTCGTAACTATGTTGGCAAGTATTGTATTTGCAACTTTATAGAAAATCATAACCATGAACTTCTAGAGCCTCACTTGGTGAGACTTTTACCATCCAAAAGGAAGATACCTCATGACATCCAAAGATGCATAGACCTAAACGATAGTGCGGGTAAATATTTTTTTTTACTATTATCCTCACATATCGTACTTCCCTTTACATACTGTATACTTACTATATTTTACTTCTTGTACAATACTTGTAGTAAGTACATTATATCAAAACTGCACACTGTACTTTCTCAACAAATAATTCTTATAATTTACTTTGTACATAGTAATAACTTTCCCCATTGCATAGGTATCTGCCCTGCCAAATCTATGTCTAGTTTTGTTTCTAAAGCTAGATCTTTTGATAATCTTCCATTTACACAGAATGACATGATGAACTATGCTACAACGTCTAGAAATCTTCGAATTGGAAAAGGAGATGCACAAGCAATTTAGAAATATTTCATTACAATACAAAAATAAAACATGGATTTCTTCTATGTACTTGATATAGATGACATTGGCGTTCTACAGAATATTCTTTGGGCAGACTCAAGATCAAGGCATGTGTACAAATACTTTAATGATGTTATCACATTTGACACAAATTACTTAACAAATAGATACAAAATGTCATTTTCTCCATTTGTTGACATTAATCATCATGGTCATTCTATTTTATCGGGATGTGCATTATCATGTGAGGAGACCACATAAAATTACATATGGTTATTCAAGACATGGTTGGAATGTATAGGTAAGTAAACATATACAATATCTCATGTACGGTACTTTACAAAATCATCATGAATTATAATATGTTTATTCAAGTATTGTACGTCATGATATTTTAATTTGTTTATAATTTCAGGTGCTTTGGAACCGAAGGGAATCATCACTGATCAAGCCCAACATATTACAAATGATGTTAAAATTACATTCCCTAATACTCGTCACCATCTGTGTATGTGGCATATTATGAAAAAACTTCCTGAAAATTTTTGAAAGAACTCATCCGTTTCAAAACTAGTTATTGAGGTAGTTTATGATAGTACTTATGTACTTGAATTTGAGAACACCTGGAAGAGAGGTATTCAACTCACTAGTAAGAAAGAAGAATGTTGGCTTTCTAGTCTTCATGAGCTAAAAAAACTTTGGGTGCCAGTCTATGTGGATAGTTTTTTTTGGGCCGATATGTTCACAACACAAAGAAGTGAATCTATGAATGCCTTTTTTGTTAGATATGTGAATTCATGTACATCACTAAAACAATTTGTTTCTCAATATGATTCTGCCCTTAAATCAAAATATTGTCACAAAATCAAGCATAATTGTATAACTGGTGTAGAAGCATAAGCACAAAACCTATGCAATCACGTAAGTATAGTGCACATTAGATCAAGAATCCACTATAAAATGCAACCATAAGTACTGTACCCACATGCACTGTTTGGAAAATCGGTCTGCACAACCGCATATACTCCTGCATATACCTATTCAGTCACCCTACTGCAACGCATATTACTAATCAGTCCACTAAGCAGTCATGGGCTGCATATACTCCCGCTTGGCCGATTAAGAGGCCGATTAAACTCCACTTTTCGAAAAGACCACAACTAATGTTCATGCATTTCGTAGGTACATGCATATATATACACACATTTCATTCTACATATAAATTGTGATATATAGTCATTGAATTATATGTATACATTGTAATACATATAGAAAATTTCCACATGCATTTATACATTTATTCGAATACCTTTTGATATATTAACATGTATAGATACATATACAATATACCTAAATATACAATCACATATTTCTACATGTATATATACATTTTGATTTACTCACATTTATACACACTATACATATATTTATACATTGATTTACCTACATTTTAGTATTTGTACATATATTACAAACACATTCTATATATAGACATATATACATATATAAGCATATCATACATCATACACACATATTAATATGTTTATAAGTCAATTGATGTACGTGTCTACTCTATATATATTAATTTATGATCTCACTATATTATTTTATATATAATTAGTTTATTGAAATAAAAAAATCCAAAACCGCATATACTCCCATATATTTTCCCGCATACCGCATATACTCTATGCAGTACCCTCTCCGCCCGTACACCGCATACCACTTTCCTGAACCATGCCCACATGTTAATCTCAAATAAGCTACTGAAGCATAAGTGCGATACTTAGTAATGTGGGACAATTTTTAATTTATTATCTCATACACTACCTACATATGCAAGATCTTGTCTCATACAAATCGCATATATAGAGCCAAAAAGTATTGCACTTTTAGTAAAATAGCTGTTATAACAACATTTGAGCACAACATCAATTCAATAGCTGGGCATCATAGAACATACAATTATTCTACATTGTTCAACATTAAGTAGTTATACATTGTTTATCAATGCACTTTTCAAAATGTATTGTTCACTGGTCATTCTATTTTACACCAGTACGAACTTTGAGTTCATCAATGCCGAAGCATAAAATCCTCGCAGTGGATGGACATCATCATTATGGGTGTCATGAACTTTGCCATTTTCTAGCAGTTCTTCAATCTACCTAATAACATATAACACACAATCATTGGAATATGGTGGCTACAGTACATACCTATCAAAGATCATAGGCAAATCTCTAGCAATCCCACCATGTTTAATCATAGAATACTTGATGGCATTTACCTGTTATAAGTCACAAATTAGTATTGAACATATGAACTTATAATTAGCATCACACAAAGAAGTATTGTACTTACCACATGCTTTGCATCTTCATCGACTTCATTGTATTCTTGTCTCATTTCTAAACTATTATAGTGCACAAAAACCTTTTGATTAGAAGACCCAATAATAAGATGCCAATGATCTCCAGTCAGTAGAGGTAACAACAAAACCTTAGCCCTTTTGATCTGCTCAATTTTAGAGATTAAGAATGTAACCATTCCTCCATGGTTTTGATCTCTTATTTCCTGTGGCTGTGATGTATTAAAAATAAAATAATGTTCACATTTCATCTTCTCATATAACTGCCTTTTTAACTCCATCACAACTTCCATGGTCTAAAACAATATGTTATATTCATTAATTAACATTAAAAAGACATTACTACTCACAGTAACGCATAGTACGTCCAATGTGACGTACAATATGTACAAAGATGTGTACAATACTACACAACTACATCCATCACATAATTTTACCTGATTCATCACCATCCCTCCTACTTTCAACATCTCTTTCAGATCCTTCAACATAATCATTGTTGTTGGAGATCTAAATATTACAAAATCTTTATCGCTTCCTTGACAAGTTAGCTACATATAGATTTTAGAATGATTAATGCCCCTTATTCATTAAGTATTGCACATAACTTTTTAATAAAAAATTAAAATGACAAATGATAAAGTACTGTACATACCTTTATCAATTTATCTCTTTCTACTTCATGCAGACTCTCAACAACTTTGTTATCAAAATCCCGCATTTTCTTATTCAGACCCTGTGATGCTTCTATTAACATTTTATCCTTCCTTATCCTTGTTTTATGCTTAACATTTTTCACAAGTGAACTTGGACTCATTTTCTTCTCAATCTTTTCCACTTTGTCAATCAAAGCATCAATCAATTGTTGTTATCGATTCAATAATAACAAAAATTATTTCTCTTTACAAACATATTCATTAATTTATTTGAGATCAGATCCAAATACCTGATCTTCTTTGAACATTAGATCAACAAATTCATACTGGATTTTTATTTTGGAACCATCTCCAACATCTGCTGATCCTTCTATCAACTTTTGTGAAGCATATATAGTTTCGATCTCCTTGTCAAGCATAAATTCAGTTTTCTCCTCATTGATTTTCTATTTTACAGAATTGATACAGTAGAGAGAAATAGTTAGCTAGATAATTGTTAAAGTATTGTATATGAACTTTTACTATACATGAACTTACTTCATGTCGTTCACTATCAGTGTCAACAACATTAACATTCACTGTTGCACCTACAACATCTATTTTGGAAACTTTTGCCTATCATTACAACAAAAATGAAATTTTAGTTGTTTTACTAAAATTCAGTTGTAATGTACTTCGAAATTTGTAAAGTATATACTTAATTGACCTTATCATTAACAATATGTTCCTCAACTTCACTCTGAACTATATTTTTAGACAGTGACACATTTACAACTTCACACGCATCACTAACATTGTGCATTTCAACTTCAGTATCATTCACTAATTCAGCCTAACATTTAACAAATAAAAGAAAATTCAACTACAGTACATCAAGAACAACACATTGAGGTACAAACAACACTTAGTACTTTAACAAACTCCAAAGTACTGTACTTCAATTGCCTCATTGGTAACAAATTGTTCATCACCTCCATGTACATTTCCACCTTAATGAGCATCACCATCAGCCTGCACGTCAACTTCATTGTCACACACAGTCTTAGTGTAACATACCGAATCTTGGACCCAACCCTAGTAGTTTGACCTTTTGGGTTTGACCAAACAAGGTTGAGGTTAGGATGATCCTAACAATCTAATGCATGAATAATGTAATCTATTATGCCACATAATTCGTTTGGTGATAATAAGATGATAAAGAACTTAATTGAATAAGTAAATAAGTTAGTGGACCACTAATGGGTCATATGACATATCTCATAAAAGAAATCCCAAAAGTGAAATCTAAGTTTAAAATCGTGTTTCTTGGGTCCCAATTACCTTGGGAGTCAAGTTTCACTTTATTCACATAATAATAATTCATTTAATTCAAATTGGAAAAGAAGATGTGTGTTTTCCCCAAAATATCAAATAAAATAATAAATGAATTCAAAAGAGGAAAATAATCTTATATTCGTAATCTACACATCAAAATAAGTTTACATGTCAATTTTCATCTAATTTGGGCCACCTTGATTTAACATGGTGTGTTAGGAGACAGAAAACTGCCTAAAAGGTGTAACTAATAAGTAAATATAATTCTTGGAAACAAAAGTTGGAAATACAGGCAAATTTGTATTCAATACACTTAAGATAACTTATGGATGAAGTTTCACCTAATTTGGATAATCTATGTGTCATTAATGCATCAAGAAAGAGAAACAAAAAATACATTAAATAACCTATCTTATATTGCCAAAAGTAAAATCCAATTGAATATTCATAATCTACACATTTAACTTAACTTGTGTGCCAAGTTTGGTTTAATTTGGATAATGATATACCCCTAAATCAAAGGGAGAGAAAAAGGCATACTAATGTGACCCCACTTTGGTTTTATACGAATCAAATTTAGGTTTAATTGTCATGATTTGAATCAGACTTTTCGCCTAAGCTTTCTGTGTCACACACTTTACTTATGCGCATACCAATTGTGACCGTTAGATCTTCTATATGGACGGCATCCGGTCATCTCCTACCTTGAGTAGGAGATCGACTAGGATGTGTACTGTAGTATGTTTTTTTTTCTTTTTTCACTCGTTCTCTCTCCCTCCTCCACCTTTCTCAATGATTTTGGTTTCCTTGTACTCGGGAGAGGATGGCGCATCCGATGACCCCTACTTTCCCTATATTTTGCTTTTCCAATCCAAGACCCCCAAAAGTTCCCCAACAACCCTGTTTCCTTCTCGTGACTCCGCTCTTCCTCCCCTATATATATAGGTACCCCGGAGCATCCTCAACCCTAACTTAGTTCTTCTCTCATTTCAATTGGAACAATCACTTCATGGAGATGCTTGACTTACTCCATTTTGGGTTTCCAGTGGCCGTGACCTCGACCAGACTCTGTGTGCCATCTTCGACTCAATTGCTTAGTTGGTAAGTTACATGGCACCTTTGCCTTCCCTTTTCTACCTTTAGGTCTTAGCTTCTTTCCCTGGTTCTCAGTTTCTACTTTTGAGGTTAGCTGTTCAAGTTTTGACCTTTTGGGTGTGGTGTTTCTATCACTGGCGTCCTTGCCGGAGTGATCTATTGGCTTCATCTCTTCATCCCAAAACTCGTCGTGGCTTTAGTTATTGTTTTGCTTTCTTCTTTGTGGCTTTCTTCATCTGCTACTCTCCCTCTGCTTCTGGGTTCTTTCTCGGCCATGTCACCGTGGTTTGCATTGGCTTTTGGTTCTCTGTGGCCGGCGGGTGACCGCGATGTCAGTGGCAGTCTTCGTTGTGGGTGCTGGGCTCCCAACTTTTGCCATCGATCTCGCACCTGGAGCAGACTTGAGCCATGGCTCGTCTGCCAGGGAGGCAAGATCGGGGTAGGAAGATGCCCCGTTATGTTTTCTCATCTTTACCCTCCGCGCTGTCTTTCACATTTTTGTTTTCAATCAGGGGCAAATTAGTCTTTTCGTGTGTCCCTTTTTCTTTTTCTTTTGTGCTTGGAATCGTTGAGCTGGTCGAGTGCCCCACTGATTTGGGCAGTTTTTATTGGCCGACCCAGGTCCACATGGCCTCTCCCTCTCTCTCTTATTTGTTGCAAATCAGTTCAATGACGTGTAATTTCCTGATTGGCTAGTGATTGAAAATTTATAACTAATTAGTGGTTGATCAAAAAAATATAAAAAAATATTCATTGGAATCAGAAAAGTAAGATCTAAATAATGGTATATGTTTTGATAACTAAATCTAAAGATTTATAATAAGTGTTTTCAATGGATCTAATTAAAGATGAATTAAATTGTATAATTCATAACTAAATATTTATAAGTCAGAAAAATATAATAAAATATGTTTTCACCTCAGGAAAATATAACCTAAAATATGAGTGGTTTTGATAACCTAATTCATTATAATAAAATGTGATTTTTAGGGTTTTGAATAATTCATGGAAACCTAACCCTAACTCCACATATATGCTTAATAGGTTCTTTGGATGCCTAGGTTTGGACCTAGAAGTGACTTTGGATCTGTTTGACTCCGAAGTTGAGGTATGTTTGCATCCCCGATTATTCTTTTGAGCTATTATCATATGTTTCTTCATTCTCTTGGTCCTATGGATGATTATCCTTTTACACAATATCTTTTCTCTTGGATATTTTCTTGATATCTTATGTTGTTGCCTTGGTGCAAGTTGGACTTTTGATATTATATGCCCACTGTGATGTGGAAGTTTACTTGGTGATATATGCCCACTTTGAAGTGGATTTGTTTATATGTTGAGTTGTCCATTGTGTGATGGAAACATTGTTTATTCTGACTATACTTTTCTACTTTCCTCTACATTAAACATGTTATGTGATTCAGTAGCACTAGATTAGTGTAAGTGCATTGGTTTTGTTTATAGCAGATGTGATATTTCTTGCTCTTTTTGGGATGTCAAGGAACCTCGTACCCAGGGCAAGATGTGTGTCTTGACCCGTTTTATATATTTGGGAGATTGGCAGTATTCCTTTCTCTATCAGGCTTCATCTTTATGGGGGTTGGCCGCCAATTGTGTTTATATAGTTCTAGGGCTATGTTTATCTTACATGCATGCAAGATATTGATTATGGGGTGTGAGCCCTACTTGTGCTTTGTTTCCCACCATGGTAGTGGATTTATTTATGGCACAATCCTTTTTATGATGATTTATGGGAAGTATCTCCTTTAATGTGAGTCTTTCTCTTGATACCCATTTGGGTGGTACTTATCTCTTGTATGGGAAGCCTTTTATTTTGATATCTCTTATTCTGTATAAATTGCTCAAGTTTGCTTTTTAGTATGCACACACCAACTTTTGCTAATGTCTCCTTTTGTTTCTCTTTTGCTGGGGTATGCTTCCAACCCTAGGTGGAGGACTTGGATGACAAGGTTTGATGACCCGGACTTAGAATATGAAGTTAATCTCGGAGACAATCTTGATATGGTTTAGATTTCCTCTTCATGGATCCTTGTGATGTAAGTTTGTAACCCTTTGTTTTATAATTGAATATAGTCATGTTTTTATTCCGCTGCTATACTTTGGTCTTTTGTTACCATTATATAAAAATTTGAAAATTTTTACACCCACTCCATCATACCTTCTGAGTGTGTTTGGACTGGATGTTTTGTTATTCAAATTTTTAGTAGAGAGGTGGTTTCGCTTCTTTACAACATGGTATCAGAGTCCATGGTAGTCGGAATCTGACTATTTCAATTTTTTCTCCCTGATAGAACCCTTGACTTAGTTAGTTACCTCTAAGTGAGATGTTGACCCTAGAGTTGATCAATGAAGATCTTTTGTGCAACAAGGTTTGTTTTGAGGATGAGAATATGTTAGGAGATCTTGTTATGGAAATATTGTGACTTGGTTTCTCACTTTGATTTTGGGCCCTAAATTTCAGTTTTCAATCGCAAAAGTTTTTCACAACAAATTATTTTCCATATAAAACTATATGTACAAAATAAAATGTTTTCCCTAGATTTCATCAAAGTTTTATTGAACTAAGTCACAATGAAGGGAAACTCTAGTTTGAGTAGAATATAAACCTAGTTTGTGACTAGGATTGATGTAATGGTATAGTTGACCTACTCTATGACTTTTGGATGTTCACGAAGGGTTGATAGGTTAGAGACACAAGGACCTAAAACTCAATCCTAGATGGTGACTTTTAGTTGGATACCTGAAAAAAAAACATAAAAATCTCTAAAACCTTCACAACTAAAAGATGTGGGTAGCTCTAAAAATTTGTTTAGTTTGACTTGTTAGGTTGAACCTTTTTAAGGGGTGGAGTATAGATGATAGTTGATGTTTGGATCTATAGACTTCGAGGATGAAATCCTTTCAAGGGGTGGAGTGTTGTAACATACCGAATCTTGGACCCAACCCTAGTAGTTTGACCTTTTGGGTTTGACCAAACAAGGTTGAGGTTAGGATGATCCTAACAATCTAATGCATGAATAATGTAATCTATTATGCCACATAATTCGTTTGGTGATAATAAGATGATAAAGAACTTAATTGAATAAGTAAATAAGTTAATGCGCCGCTAATGGGCCATATGACATATCTCATAACAGAAATCCCAAAAGTGAAATCTAAGTTTAAAATTGTTTTCCTTGGGTCCCAATTACCTTGGGAGTCAAGTTTCACTTTATTCACATAATAATAATTCATTTAATTCAAATTGGAAAAGAAGATGTGTGTTTTCACCAAAATATCTAATAAAATAATAAATGAATTCAAAAGAGGAAAATAATCTTATATTCGTAATCTACACATCAAAATAATTTTACATGTCAATTTTCATCTAATTTGGGTCATCTTGATTTAACATGGTGTGTTAGGAGAGAGAAAACTGCCTAAAAGGTGTAACTAATAAGTAAATATAATTCTTGGCACCAAAAGTTGGAAATAAAGGCAAATTTGTATTCAATACACTTAAGATAACTTATGGATGAAGTTTCACCTAATTTGGATAATCTATGTGTTATTAATGCATCAAGAAAGAGAAACAAAGAATACATTAAATAACCTATCTTATATTGCCAAAAGTAAATTCCAATTGAATATTCATAATCTACACATTTAACTTAACTTGTGTGCCAAGTTTGGTTTAATTTTATTAATGATAGACCCCTAAATCGAAGGGAGAGAAAAAGGCATACTAATGTGACCCCACTTTGGTTTTATACGAATCAAATTTGGGTTTAATTGTCATGATTTGAATCTGACTTTTTGCTTAAGCTTTCTGTGTCACGTGCTTTACTTATGCACATACCAACTGTGACTGTTGGATCTTCTGTATGGATGGCATCCGGTCATCTCCTACCTTGAGTAGGAGATCGACCAGGATGTGTACTATAGTATGTTTCTTTTTTCGCTCGTTCTCTCTCCCTCCTCCACCTTTCTCAATGCTTTTTGTTTCCTTGTGCTTGGGAGAGGATGGCGCATCCGATGACCCCTACTTTCCCTATATTTTGCTTTTGCAATCCAAGACCCCCAAAAGTTCCCCAACAACCCTATTTCCTTCTCGTGACTCCGCACTTCCACCCCTATATATATAGGTACCCCGGAGCATCCTCAACCCTAACTTAGTTCTTCTCCCATTTCAATTGGAAAAATCATTTCGTGGAGATGCTCGACTTACTCTGTTTTGGGTTTCCAGTGGTCGTGACCTCGACCAGACTCTGTGTGCCATCTTCGACTCAATTGCTTAGTTGGTAAGTTACCTAGCACCATCGCCTTCCCTTTTCTACCTTTAGGTCTTAGCTTCTTTCCCTAGTTCTCAATTTCCACTTTTGAGGTTAGCTGTTCAAGTTTTGACCTTTTGGGTGTGGTGTTTCTATCACTGGCGTCCTTGCCGGAGTGATCTATTGGCTTCGCCTCTTCATCCCAAACCTCGTCATGGCTTTAGTTGTTGTTTTGCTTTCTTCTTTGTGGCTTTCTTCATCCGCTACTCTCCCTCTACTTCTGGGTTCTTTCTCGGCCATGTCATTGTGGTTTGCACTGGCTTTTGGTTCTCTATGGCTGGCGGGTGACCGTGATATCTGTGGCGGTCTTTGCTGTGGGAGCTGGGCTCCCAGCTTCTGCCATCGGTCTCAGACCTGGAGAAGACTTGAGCCATGTCTCGTCTATCGGGGAGGCAAGATCGGGGGAGGAAGATGCCCCGTTATGTTTTCTCATCTTTACCCTCTGTGCTGTCTTTCACATTTTTGTTTTCGATTAGGGGCAAATTAGTCTTTTCGTGTGTCCCTTTTTCTTTTGCTTTTACGCATGCACTCATTGAGTTGGTCGAGTGCCCCACTGATTTGGGCAGTTTTGATTAGCTGACCCAGGTCCACATGGCCTCTCCCTCTCTCTTATTTGTTGCAAATTAGTTCAATGACGTGTAATTTCCTGATTGGCTGGTGATTGAAAATTTATAACTAATTAGTGGTAGATCAAAAAAATATAAAAAATATTCATTGGAATCAGAAAAGTAAGATCTAAATAATGGTATATGTTTTGATAACTAAATCTAAAGATTTATAATAAGTGTTTTCAATGGATCTAATTAAATATGAATTAAATTGTATAATTCATAACTAAATATTTATAAGTCAGAAAAATATAATAAAATATGTTTTTAACTCAGGAAAATATAACCTAAAATATTAGTGGTTTTGATAACCTAATTAATTAATAATAAAAAGGCGATTTTTAGGGTTTTGAATAATTAATGGAAACCTAACCCTAATTCCACATATAGGCTTAATAGGTTCTTTGGATGCCTAGGCTTGGACCTAGAAGTGACTTTGGATTTGTTTGACTCTGAAGTTGAGGTATGTTTGCATCCTCGATTATTCTTTTGAGCAATTATCCTATGTTTCTTCATTCTCTTGGTCCTATGGATGATTAGCCTTTTACACAATACCTTTTCTCTTGGATATTTCCTTGATATCTTATCTTGTTGCCTTGGTGCAAGTTGGGCTTTTGATATTATATGCCCATTGTGATGTGGAAGTTTACTTGGTGATATATGCCCACTTTGAAGTGGATTTGTTTATATGTTGAGTTGTCCATTGTGTGATGGCAACATTGTTTATTCTGACTATACTTTTCTACTTGCCTCTACATTAAACATGCTATGTGATTCAGTAGCACTAGAGTAGTGTAAGTGCATTTGTTTTGTTTATAGCAGATGTGATATTTCCTGCTCTTTTTGCGACGGCAAGGAACCTCGTACCCAGGGCAAGATGTGTGTCTTGACCCGTTTTATATATTTGGGAGATTGGCAGTATTCCTTTATCTACCAGGCTTCAGCTTTATGAGGGTTGGCCGCCAATTGTGTTTATATTGTTCTAGGTCTATGTTTATCTCACATGCATGCAGGATATTGATTGTGGGGTGTGTTCCCTACTTGTACTTTGTTTCCCACCATGGTAGTGGATTTATTTATCGCACAATCCTTTTTATGTTGATTTATGGCAAGTATCTCCTTTAATGTGATTCTTTCTCTTGATACCCAGTTGGGTGGTACTTATCTCTTGCATGGGAAGCCTTTTATTTTGATATCTCTTATTCTGTATAAATTGCTCAAGTTTGCTTTTCAGTATGCACATACCAGCTTTTACTGATGTCTCCTTTTGTTTCTCTTTTGCTGGGGTATGCTTTCAACCCTAGTAGGAGGACTTGGATGACAAGGTTTGATGACGTGGACTTAGAATATGAAGTTAGTCTTAGAGACAATCTTGAGGTGGTTTAGATTTCATCTACATGGATCCTTGTGATGTAAATTTGTAACCCTTTGTTTTATAATTGAATATATTCATGTTTTTATTTCGCTACTATACTTTGGTCTTTTGTTACCATTATATAAAGATTTGAAAATTTTACACCCACTCCATCATACCTTCTGAGTGTGTTTGGAATGGATGTTTTGTTATTCATATTTTTAGTAGAGAGGTGGTTTCTCTTCTTTACACTTAGCCTAACAATTTACAAAATTTGAAACAATAAGCACCATTGAAATTTTTTACACAATACACAAAAAATACTAACTACAATACTAAAAACATTAAGCACATCCAAAAGAGAACTGATATCCATTTCAATAAAATAGTTTTATATTGCACTTTAACAAACTCCAAAGTATTGTACTTCAATTACCTCATTTGTAACAAATTGTTCATCAACAATAGTTTGAACGACATCACCTTCATTTACACTTCCACCTTCAGTATGCACGTCAACTCAAATATCACTGACAATCTCAGCCTATTAATTGATACAAAAAATATTAATAAGTACAATACATACATAATCATCATATACACTACAACATCACTACAAACATCCAATACAGTAATACCTTGTCATGAACAATCATTTCAGCATTGACATCAACATTCCACCGTTCACCATCCCTTCCTTCTGTAATTGTCCCTACAACAACATCAACATGCTCTTTTGCGGCATGTTAACAATCACCATTATTTTTTAGTACTTCACTGTCACCATCATCCTTATTTTCTAAAACAAAATATGACAAATCAACAATAAAATCAATAACTTCATCTTTAAGTACAGTACTACATGGTGCAATACCCATATCTAACACATATTTATCAAAGATTTTTATGGTATTCACTTACATTTCCATTATTCAATTTTCCACTTCCACCACTCAGTGTTACCTTATCTACATCAACTTGCTGAATTTCAACCTCCATGCTTAGTTTAGCAGGTGTTTGTCCTTGTTCATTGGTATCATCTATTGTGGCAATATTTTCATTCTCCACTTTCTTTACAACTTTACACTTTGATTTGTCTTTAATAACCAACTTGAGTTTCTTTTTTTTGGTGCCAAACCTTTCTTTAGCATTTTGTCTATTTTCTGCTCAACAAAAATACATATATTAGACATGTAAAACACACAACTCCATCAGAATATAAGACATGCCATTCTCACCCCTACTCGTTCAGATTATTATCGTCTGTCATTTTATCTCTCAACTATAAAAATAAAAAAAAATACATTAGTATTGTACTACTTCTATATTCAAGTATTGTACTTGAAATGTTTATCATGTTTTATTTCACTGGAAATGATCTTATGCTTGATATGACATCCCGAACTGTATTGGCAACATAATCTGATGAAACTTCATTCATATTAGCCTCAATTCTTTTCAACCGAGGATCTACTACAAAATCATCAAAAGACAAATCACTAGCTTGCACCGCTGGTTGCATACCACAACCTACATTGGATGCATCCACAACATCATGTAATTATTAACAATTAGTAACTTATATATGTGTTTGAGAAATAGAATATTAAGTACAATACTTTAACAACTGGATCACCTTTTTCCAATCCTTGTCATTCTTCACCCCCTTTCTATCACCATTCAACGAAAGAGTTGGATTAGGAATCCCATTCACCTGTAGTTCTTCACGCAGAAAATTTACTGCGTTATTTGACCTCTCGTAATCCACCTTCACATCATTTAATTATTTATTTAGCTCATCTATCTCCATACCCATCATCGTCACATCTTTCTTTTGTTTTTAATGCGTCTCTTAAGATCCTTCTTCAACCTTTTCTTGACATATTTTAATGATTCCAACTCCGCCTGCATATCTCTCACCTCACTCCCATTGCATTCTTCCTTAGCCTTACTCTTACTTTTACATTTTTTCATCTTCTCTATCCAATCACTCCTGATGTATTTCAAGCTGAAATTCCACACACTAATTTCCTTTTTATGCAAAAACACACTTATTTTACTATCATAGTTCCATTTATTAAGAAATAGAAATGCATCATTGTCTTCAGTAGGGAGTAGAGTCTGACACTCTCGGAACCATGCCTAAAACGTAATTACAATTATCATTAACCAAAAAACTCAAATACATTTAGTACTAACAATATAATCACCAAATATTGTACTAATTTCAACAAACTAAATACAGTACTAACAGTATTACCATTAACACTGTACTACAACCTTTTAAATACCCTTTCTTGTTAGCAATAACATCAACAAAGCCATTTTATAGGTATTATGTGATAGCTTCTAGCCAGTTATAATTATCAAGGGACTGCAAATCATCTACCATGTCAAAGAAAATCCTACAGATAACGAAACTCCCGTAAGGGAATAAAAAATCTACCAGTAGAACTAAAATCTATATCTTAACAATATCTGTGATGTTTTTTCATATGTTTTCTTTCTTAACATCTGCAATGTCTCCATTGCATCTTTCACTTTAGGGTCTGACCCAAAGTACTCCCCTTGACAGCTAAGTTCTTGCCTGCAACCTTATCTGTTGAGTCCAATATTACTTCTTCACCTGCACTGTAAAGAATGCAAATATTTTAAAATTATACTCACACACAATCATCTGTCTAACACAGTACTTATTCACACATTACTTATTTATCTAATACAATACTCACCATCAGAAACCAAACCAAAAAGATCAGATACATGTTCTGTCTTCAACTTCACCACCACATTTACAAAGAGAAATCCCTTTTGTAGCACATCATAACAGCGGACAATATCTTCTATTAATCCAAGATCCAATACAACATGACACTTCATGTCCAAAAATCCACCAAAAACTGTCTTCTTGAATTTCTTTTTATGGTTCACCCCAGCCAATTTGCACACCTTTTTGAATTTCCTAAAGCTGCACCTAGTCTGAAATCCACGTTCATTATCCATCCTACAAAGATAAATATATATACTTTAATTTTCAATTTATGCACAAGCACAATACTGTAATAAAATGCATCCACAAGTACTGTACCCACCTCTTAATTCCATCTCAGCTACTTAAGCATAAGTACATTACCTAGCAAAATACGTAATCAACCATAATTGTATAACATGTATAGAAGCATAAACATAGCGCCTACATAATTCCATAGTAACACTGGTCATATGGACAATTTTTTTTATAATTTGTAGACATAAGTTGAGTATCGGATTGATAATGATCTCAAAAGTATAGGGCAAATTAGATCAACAATCAACTATAAAATGCATCCGTGAGTACGGTACCCACTTGTTAATTTCAACTAAGGTACTGACCCATAAGTACAGTACCTAGCAAATAACAAATCAAGCATAATGCATAATTGATCTAGAAGCATAAGTACAGTACCTACAGAATCCCATAACAAAATGGGTCATATAGAAAAATTACAAAATTAACTATGAAATCCATACATAAGTACGGTACCCACTTGTTAATTTCAAACTCAGTTACTGACGCATAAGTACAATACCTAATAAAATACAAAATCAACTATATTTGTATAACTGGTCTACAACTGCAAGAACAGTACCTAGAAAATCCCATAGCAACATTGGTCATCTGGACAAATTTTTTTACTGACATTTTGTTAATGATGTCAAAAGTACCGTGCACATCAGATCAAGAATCAACTATAAAATGCATCCATAAGTACGGTACCTACTTGTTAATTTCAACTAAGATACTGATGCATAAGTACAATACCTAGAAAATTACAAATCAAGCATAATGCATAACTGGTCTAGAAGTATAAGTATAGTACATACGGAATCCCATAATAAAATGGGTCTTATGGAAAAATTACAAAATTAACTATAAAATGCATACATAAGTACGGGTCCCACTTGTTAATTTCAAACTCATTTACTAATGCATAAGTACAATACCTAGAAAAATATAAAATCAACCATATTTGTATAACTGGCCTGCAATCGCAAGCACAGTACCTAGGGAATCCCATAGCAACATTGCTCAAATGGAAATTTTTTTTACTGACACTTTGTTAATTATGCTAAAAGTACAGTACACATCAGATCAAGAATCAACTATAAAATACATGAATAAGTACGATACCCATTTTTTAATTTTCAACTAAGTTACTAAAGTATAAGTACAGTACCTAGCAAATCACAAAATCAAGCATGATTGTATAACTGGTCTAGAAGTATAAACATAGTATCTACAGAATCACACAACAACATGGGTCATCTGGACATTTTTTGTTTGTTTTGCAAAATGCAGATATAAGATGAGTAACCAATTGATAATGATCTCAAAAGTACAATGCACATCAGGTCAAGAATCAACTATAAAATGCATCCATAAGTACGCTACCCACTTATTAATTTCAACTAAATTAATAAGGTGTACTTACAAAATTAAGTATAATTCTATAACTGGTCTACAAGCATAAGAACAATACCTATGGAATCCCACAACAACATGGGTCATCTAGACACATTCCTTTTATAAATTGTAGACATAAGCTGAGTAACCATTTGATAATGATCTAAAAAGTACAGTGCTGGTCAAATCAAGAATCAACTATAAAATGTATCCATAAGTACGGTACCCACTGGTTAATTTCAACAAAATTACTGACGCGTAAGTAAAGTACCTAGAAAATTATAAAATCAAGCATAATTGTATAACTGGTCTACCAACCGAAGCACAATACCTACGAAATCCCATAACAAATTGGATCATCTAGACAAATTACAAAATCAACTATAAAATAGATCCACAAGTACGATACACATTTGTTAATTTCAAACTCAGTATTGACACATAAGTACAATACCTAGCAAAATACAAAATGAACCATAGTTGTATAACTACTCTAGAAGCGCAAGCACAATACTTAGCCCATAACAAAATGGGTCATCTAGACAAATTACAAAATCAACTATAAAATTCATCCATAAGTGTGACACCCACCTGTTAATTTAAAACTCAGTTACTGACGCATAAGTATAGTACTTAGTAAAATACAAAATCAACCATGGTTGTATAACTGGTCTAGAAGCGCAAGCACAGTAACTACAGAATCTCATACCAACATTGGTGATCTGGTCAAAAAAATTTACCGTCACTTTGTTAATGATGCCAAAAGTACGATACTCACTTGTTAATTTCAACTATAAAATACATCCCACAGATTACGATACCCACTTGTACATTTCAACTAAGTTACTGATGCATAAGTACAGTAACTAGTAAATTATAAAATCAAGCATAATTGTATAATTGGTCTAGACCCTTAAGCACAGTACCTACGGAATCCCATAACAACGTGGGTCATTTAGACAATTTTTTTTATAAATTGGTAGTGATCTCAAAAGTACAGTGTCCATCTGATCAAAAATCAACTATAAAATACATCCATAACTACGACATCCATAAGTACGGTACCCATAATAACAACACATAATGATCGCAAAAACACACTGCATATCCGGTCAAGATTCAGCTACTAAGAGGGAAATGCGAATGAGAAAAAAACGGAGCATAATACCTACCTTTTGGGTGAAACCGAAAAGAGAAGCTCCAATGATGCAAGGGGGTGCCCTCACTCTGTGGTGTCCACGGCGGAGAGAGCAACGGACAGAGCAGATCGTCGGAAAGGAAGAGGCGGGGGGAGCGGAGAGAGCATCGGAGGGAACAACTTAGCTGAAAGGGAGAAGCGGGGGAGTGGAGCGAGCCGCGGAGGTAGACGTGTGCGGAAAGGGAGAAGCGGCGGGTGGGGGGAGCGGAGCGAGCCGCAGAGGTAGAGGCGCGTGGAAAGGGAGAAGCGGGGGGGGTGGAGCAAATACACGAGCGCAAGTAGAGGTGCGGCGGAAATGGAGAAGCTCGATGGAGGGAGGCAGCTGCAGCATCGCGGGAGAGGTGGGGGAGGAGGAAGGCTTCGGGAGAGGCGAGCGATTTGGGGACAGAGCAACCGCTCGGGTTTCATAGGGGTTTGGACAGAGGAGAGATTCGTAGGGGTTTGGACAGAGGAGAGACGGTTCGAGTGACGAGAGGAGTGCGGCAAGTGAGACATGAGACCGGCTGGACCGTCAATTTAGTACTAATCGAGAAACCGGGTACAAAGATAACTATGTGTAGCGCAGCTCTAAATAAGAGTACGTGTAGAAACATTTGCCTGATTGTAATTGTGTTATGCAGACATCCTATCCCTAGAACGCTGCGCTTGTCGTCATGCTGAATGGCAACCCATCCCCAAAATGGCTCACTTCTATTGGTTGCACTGTAACTTGTGGTCGGCCGGGTTAAATTTTGTCTAGTCTCGGTTGAAGCGACCGCCCATTCATTCATTCGCTAGTCGGCTTTTGACAGTATGTAAATCATGCTCTGTACAGAGTCGGTTTATTCTCTATAAAAAAAGAAAAATTCTACGCATAGTACGCCGTATACCCGGCCACATACCCGGTCATCGGAAATCATCAACTGCCGTGTTCCTTCTGCTGTTGCGCCAGTCTACTGCCACACCCATTAAGCTCTACTGCCGCATGCACAATTAAATGGACATCTGCAGCAACGATTATGCATGTTTTTACATGTAAAAAGATGCATGAAATAATTATCTCGCCACCTACTCCATGCAACTGTCATGCAAATGGCAGATATCAATACACTATAGTTTACAAAAAAATTCTATTGCATATTTATCCCCACTGCAGATTGCGTAAGTACTGTACCTACAATAAATACATATACATTCACAAATGAATTTGAGAGGTAATGTACTTATATTTGACAAACTATGTTGAAAATTAATAATTGAGTACAATACTTATAGATGCATTTTATAGTTGATTATGGACCAGATGTGCACTACATTTTTGTAAAAAAATTATGTCCAGGCGAAAAATGTTGTTATTGGATTCCGTAGGTACTGTACTTATGCTTCCAGATCAGTTATACAATTATGGTTGATTTTGTAATTTGTTAAGTACCGTACTTATGCTTGGTTTTATAATTTGGTAAGTATTGTACTTATGTTTGAAAAAACTGAGTTGGAATTAACAAGTGAGTAGTGTACTTATTTTGCATAGATTCCGTAGGTACTATACTTATGCTTCCAGATCAGTTATATAATTATGTTTGATTTTGTAATGTGTTAAGTATTGTACTTATGCTTGGTTTTATAATTTGGTAAGTACTGTACTTATGTTTGAAAAAACTGAGTTGGAATTAACAAGTGAGTACTGTATTTATTTTGCATGGATTCCGTAGGTACTGTACTTATGTCCAGATGACAAATAATACTATTGGATTTCGTAAGTACTGTACTTATGCTTCCAGATCAATGTTGTTATTGGATTCCGTAGGTACTGTACTAATACGGGAATGCAGGTGGGTGGATTAGAATGAGAGAGAATAATTACAAGAGCAAAAACGAATTAATACACTTTGCATGGACTTTGCATGAGTATTAATACTCTGGAGAGAAGAGTGGAGAGACATATTGTTGTATGGACTTTGCATGGACTTTGCATGAGTATTAATACAAAGACAACTGTAAATGCTGCAGATCTATTTTCTCAAAAAACGGGTGGGTGGCTGGGTATAAGGGAGACTGTGTGTAGCCTAACTCTAAAAAAATGCCGCCTTATAAATAACCACGTTCTGTTGATGGCTACCCAAGAATAACCGTAAACTATGTGGCAGTTACATAGCCGTATACGCTGTGTTTGTGGCATCACGTGTCGCCGGGCAAAGGAAAATTATTAAACCAATACTATTTCCACCAAAACTATACCCATATCTAGAGAATATGCAAAAGGCAATATTAGTATTGTGTGTCTTATTAGTATATGGAGAAAGAGTCCGTAAATAATAGAAAAGAAATAGTGGATGAAAAGAGTTTGTGCAATAAATAAAAGAAGAGGCAGTGGAGGGAGAAATAAATTGTTATAAATAGGAAACATGACATAGTGGATAGAAAGAAAAATACAAAGACATAGGTAGTGGATGGAAAGAGAACGCTAGCTACATAAGAAATCTTACAAGTTTTATTACCATTATTTAAGGTCTAAAGTAGGTTATGTAACATTTATGAATCAATATCGTTTGTCTTAAAAATGTAATACTTATTTATGAGTACTATTTAATTTAAAAATAATCACTATAGAATATATAAATACATATAATACACTTTTCTATAGCTTGAAATATAGGTTGACCAGTTTTGGCCGGGTTTGGGTTTATGTCACCTGTTGAAAAATATCTAAAACATACTTATTTAATTAGTTGGTTTCACAAATGGCCCACAACTCCCGCAAGAAACCCGCTTAACTAAGTAAAATTATAATAAAAAATATAAATATGTACTACTACTTAGAACAAATGTAATGATATATTGATACCAACTAATTATTATGGACTTCAAAATTGAACTTAAGCTTTCCTAACAGTGAGAAAAATTGTAGAAAACAAATCCATGACTATTATATTTTCTAGTTGCTCTATCTAACCTATTATAAAGCTATACTACAAGTTACAAACTGTAGTCCTTCAAGCATGATCAAATACTGCAAAATTTTAATCACAACTGAAAGAATTTCACCCAAAAAATGGTATGTGGTTGAATGTTGGGAATAAATGATTTTTTTGTTTGATAGCCCGAAAATGTGTAGTAGTTATCTTTTGTCTATATATAATGTAAATAGACTAGAAAATCAGACGTTTCATCCAATATTGTAGCATCTTTTTTATTTTTGGAAGATAGCCACTACTAGAGACGAATTACATTAGGACAGAACGGACTAAAGGGAAAGGATAAGAAGCGAGATCATTAAAATACAAGGGTTCTAAGAAATCTGGGCAGCCATCCCAGCTCCTCTTCCATTCAGGCTGTTTGAGATGTCGTTTGGCAAGCTGATCTGCCAATTTGTTTTGGTCTCTCTGCGTTGGATGGTCATGACATGGAGATGAAATTTGGTGGGGAACGGCTGCCTGCCTGTGATCCAATGGACAACATTACTAGAATCACTTACCACCAAAATGTCTGACAGATTTTGTAACATCTCTGACCTTGGTTATGCTTTAACCCTATGTGTTTTGATTAAGAAAGATGATTATATATTTTATCTTATCTTGTGAAAAGTAATTAGGTCTTATGAGGAACTTATGTTTCTATTTTGGTCCTGTTTGAACAATGTTGAAGCAATGTTTGCTTATTTTGGACTAAAGTACAAATTACCCAAGTTGAGGGGTTTAAGTGCAAATTGTGCATGATAATATGTTCCTCGTGTGTTGAAGCATCATGAGAGTGAATATGATGCAGAGGTATGGCTTATGGAAGCCTGAGTACCAAGAAAGAGTTGATAAAGCAATGTATGTGCATTAAAACCTAGTTTTGGTGTAATGTGCAATTTACCCAAAACCTAGGGTTCAATATGCAAATTACCAATTCAATAAGGTCCCTAATGTTTCTTGACATCATGTAGAGAAAAGAAAATGAGAGGGGCGCTTCATTTGAATTAAGTTGGAGGAGAGAGAATCTTGATATTAAAATAATCAAGATTTAATCCTAATTGAAACCCTAATTCGATTTAGGGCAAAAATAAATGTATTAATTAAAGGGCCTTCAACCAAAATTAAAATGGTTGGATTCAGATGTATGTGTGACGTCCTTGCGCTTTGTAAGGACTACGAAAATATCCAAGGGAGTGGAAAACTCACACACAATTTTATAAGAAAAAGAAATATTCACTCACATATGGATATTAATATAATATGATTTAAGGTGCTTAATTTGCTTTTCTTTAAATCATAGATAATTGAGAGGGATAAAAGGCAAACAAGATAGCCTCTTCCCTAAGGAAGATAAGGGGGAAGGGGCGGCCACATTTTTGGTATTAAATGAATATTTATAAGGCACTTACTCTCTCCTTGAATTTCTTATAGAAAGACCCTTTACAAGCCAAATGGAAGGCTTTTTCGGCTCCACTTCTTCTCCTTGCTAGGGAAACGACCAAAGGATCTTGGGAGGATCAGGAGGACGACCCCCAACCTATTGGTAAGGTTCTTGATCCATTTCACCTTGATTCCATGGTGGAAATCGAAAATAAATTATGAATTTCTTCCTATTTCGATCTCCTCTTCAATTCTAACCATTCCTTTTCACTCAAACCTTGAGGACGAGCCTTGGAATGGTGAAATGAGTTGCATCCACCATTGTTGCCGTAGACATAGAGCTTTGGAGCTCAATTGGAGGCGGGTTTTATAACTTGAACCCTTTTTCATTGTTATTCAACCATTAATCTTGCAATTTCAATTATTCCTTCATTATCTTGTTTAATTTCTGGTTGAAAATGGTTATTTCATGAAATTAGAAGTTGTTAGAACTTCAGGGACGAAGGTATATGATGATGACATCATCTTGGATACTTTTTCCAAATAAATCATGGTTGATACGGTTTTGAGTTAATTGCCCATGCGGTTTCACCAAACCGTTTGAGAGCAAATGGTTTGATACCGTTTGGGAGCAAACGGTTTCAAAACTGTTTGAGTGAGTTGACCAAGGGTTGACTATTTGATATTACTGTTCCTAATTATGTTGGTTAATGACTCACCAAATTTGATGGGTTAACTCCCAAGGAATCGTGAGTTGAAGGCTAATCAATTAGGCAAACCTAATTGGATTAAGTGCTGATTTTTCAGCTTGATTAATTTAACTTTTTGGGCAAACGGTTTCATAACCGTTTGAAGGAGTTGACCAAGGGTTTACCATTTAAGAATCCTGTTCCTAATTATGTTGGTTGATAACCCACCAAATTTGAGGGATTAATTCCAAAGGAATCATGAGTTGAAGGCTAATCAATTAGGCAAACCTAATTGGATTAAGTGCTGATTTTCAACTTGATTTATTTGACATTTTGGGAAAACGGTTTCAAAACCATTTGAAGGAGTTGATAAAGGGTTTAACTTTTAAGAATCCTGTTACTAATTATGTTGGTTGATGACTCACCAAATTTGGTTAAATAATTCTAAAGGAATCATGAGTTGAAGGCTAATCAATTGGGCAAACCCTAATTGAAATTAGTGCTGAAATTCCAATGAGTTGATTTGAGATTTTGGGTTGATTAGCCCAAACGGTTTCAAAACCGTTTGGGGATCACCCAAGACTGTTTGGAGGTCTAGGGTTGAGTATGGTTAAGTTTTTGAAGATCCAAAGATATGGCATGAACCCTAATCGGCTAAGTGCTGATTTTGTAAGTGATTGAGATGATGTTTTGGGTGGATTAGCCCAAACGGTTTCAAAACCATTTGGGGATCACCCAAGACCATTTGGAGGTCTAGGGTTAAGTATGGTTGCCTATTTTAAGGTCCAAAGTTATCAAGTTACAAAGAAATCAATTGCTGATTTGTTGATCGACTCAATAGACCAAACCTTGATGAATTTCACTGGAATCCAAGGGTTGGATGAGCCAAACGGTCTCAAGACCATTTGGAGCTCATACAAACGGTCTCAAGACCATTTGGAGGTCACCCAAGGCCGTTTTTAGGTCTAGGGGTGAGTATGGTTAAGCAATTGATGATCCAATGTTACTAAGTTAAAGTGTAATCAATTGCTGATTTGGTGATCAATCCAATGATCCAAACCTTAATTGGTTGACTTGGATTTTGATGATATGATGGGCAAACGGTCTCAAGACCGTTTGGAGGTCATCCAAACGACCTCAAGACCGTTTGGGGTCAGGTCATGTTCAATTTGGATGATGTTTCACTGGTTTCAAAGTAACTAATCTTGCATTGATTAGTGTTGAAGGATCATCGATTCCAAACCCTAATTCAATTGAATCAAACCCTAATTGATGGCTAATTGAGGGTCAAATGAGGGTCAAATCAGTTGAAGGTTGACCTATTTAACTCAATTGAAGTATGAGGATAGGTCCAATTGATGATTGGTTCCATGAATTCAATGATTGAAGGAATCAAAATTGGAATCCCTAATTGAGGTTGATTCAATGTGAATCCCTAATTGAGGTTCATTCCATGTGAATCCCTAATTGAGGTTGATTCCATGTAAATCCTAATTGAGATTGATTCCATAAGAAACCCTAATTGAGGGTGATGCCATGAGAAATCCCTAGCTGGGATGAATAGTAAACATTAAGTATAGGCAATGAGATGTGAAAGCCTAATGGAGGGTGATGCTACATGCAATCCTAACTCTAATGAAGTATGATAGCATGTGAAATCCCAAAGCCCTAATAAAGGGTAAAGGTATGTGAAACCCTAATTGAAGTTATAATACATGAAGCCTTAATCTTGGACAACATGATGACAACCCAGAGCCCTAATAATAAAACAGTGGGTAAAACCATATAAAGGTGAAATATCATAAATGGTTGATTATAGGCAAGCTTATTGTAAGCAATGCCTTAACCTGAGATGAGTCCATTGTTGGATAAATTGGACATTATGATAAATATCTTTGTTTCGATGATGACAAACATTTCATTCTTATTATTCTAAACGAGCTACTTGAGTGTGCAGGATTATGGTGGATGACAAAGCAACTAGGGAAATCACGAGCTTACATATTTACTTTCATGCAATGTAATCACTATTGTAAAAACTTGTACAGTTATATAATGTACAAGTACTTAGATTGCATGTAAATCAAGCGTTAGATCTTCCCTAGCTACACACCATAGTTAGACAAGTCATCCCTTCCAAAAGGATCACATTATGCACACTCATAAACACACTTAGTGGTTTAATTAAAAGATTGAAACAGAGTCAATCTCGGTCGACCACACTCCTCGACCGAGACACTCTCGGTCGACAAACTTCTCGACCGAGATTGACCAAAAGTAGCCGTTAGACACAGCAGTTGACAGTTGCAAATAAACGTTAATCCAGAGAGCCTGTCGGTCGACGAATCCTCGACCGACTGGGCATCTCGGTCGACGAGTCCTCGACCGAGATGGTCTCTGACAGCAACTGCAGAATTAATTAACTAGCCGTTGCTAATGCGCCTAACTTATTCCTAACTGCTAGTTAAGCACTAGGAACCCCCTAGAAGTTGTCTAGAACGTCCTTAAGCATACATAGGTCATTCTTATAAATAGGACATGCCTTAGGTCACCAAAGTACATCCAAGATATACTTGTGCTATACTTGAGCTTGAATACACACTTGCAATCTGTTTTAGAGCAATAGAGCAATTCCTACACTTGCCATTCATTCCTATTGCTCCCATTTCGTGCCCTATAGGCTAGTATCTCCTATCCACTACAATCACATTGTCATACACATTGGTTAGGAGATTTATACGCTTGATATAGGCAAATCAAGCCTTGTGCTTAAAAGGATAAGTTGTAATTTCTGTTTTCCTTTCTTGTTCCTGTTTATCTTTTGTACTCTCCTTGCTACTCCTAGGGTTGGAGGCTGCGGATTGGAGAGGGTTGACTTCTCAGGTGGAGAAGGGGACTTCAAGCTACTTCAAGAAGGCTATCGCACGGGAAGCTACTTCAGAAGGCTGGTGCAACGGGAGTTGGTGCATCTACTTCAAGGGAAGGCTGCTTCGAGTTGGGCGATTACTTCTAGGTGAAGGCTGCTTGAAGGGTTTAGGGAAAAGAAATGTATTTTATGTAAAGTCCTTGCGAGGTAATAAAATAATTTCTTTTCAAATCCCGGTTGGGTAAGCAACCGGGTAGTGGACTGACTACCTTAGTATTTGCTAAGGCTAGGAACCACTCTAAACCCTTGTGTCTCCTTGTCCAATCTTTCTCTGTGGTTGCTTGAGTTTAAATTATTTTAAAATCTATATAAAACTCTATTCACCCCCCTCTAGAGGTTTTCAATTGGTATCAGAGCAGGCTTCAAGGAGCCCTAACAAGGTCTTGAAGAGATAAAGGGAGGAGGTAACTACAACCACAAGAAAAGGAGCATGGACCAAAGTTCGACAAGTTGCAATTGGTGCTTAGGAACAAAGCACTCTACGTCTAAATGTCCATGGAGGTCAAAGAAAGGAGATGCACATAAAGAGTGTTTCGTTGCTACAATAAGTGAGGAAGAAGAAGAAGAGGTAAGCTTGCTTGATTTACCTAAAGAAGAGTTAGTTACTATTATTGAAGAAACACATAACAAATATGTTGAATACAAAAAGAAATTAAAGAAATCAAATAAAGAAAATGATGATCTAAATGCTAGACTTCTTGAGCTTACATCCGAAAATGACGATTTATATGCTAAATTGAATACTCTTGGTTTTGAAAAAGATAGCATTATGTCTGACAATCGTACTTTGAAATCATCTCTAAGTAATAGTGAAGTGAAAATTTTCACTCTAGAGACTAACTATGATCTTCTATGTCAAGAAAAGACTGAATTGCTTGCAAAGTTAAATAATATTCAAAAACAACCTATATTGTGCACCCATGTAGATTATGACAATATAGTGAAAGAAAGAAATATGTTATCATCCAATCTAGATCAAGCAAAATTAGATATCAAGAAAAGAATGGATGAGATCGTTAAGTTGCAACAAGAAGTTAGTAAGTTAAGCAACAATGGAATCCTTGATAAAATATTAGAAAATTCCTATCATCAAATAGGGAGAAGAGGACTAGGTTATAAGCCTAAGGAGAAATCCTATCAACAACCTAGTTGGAGAAGGACACAAGCAAGACAATCCATGAATGTACATAGAGGCAAATATACTTTTGTACCAAAAAACAACCTAGACCAAAATCATAGAAAGAGATATGAGGTTGATTCTATATGTTGCCACTATTGTTCACGTATTGGACATTACTCCTTCTCATGCCCATACAAGAAAAAGAATAATGAGATGGTATGGGTTCCAAAATCCCCAAATTGATTCGATTAGACTAAGTTGAGATATGACCAAAGACTTTAATTTGCATATCTTTATGACTATCTCAACTTAACATATAGGGATAACAAATTTATATCAATTAAGGATTAATCAAAACTTAAAAGATTTGAATATGATTAAGTTGAGATATAATCTAAATGTTACTTTGGTATTCATATGTTTATATCAAACTGATCTTTGAAATAATTAGATACAGTATATATTGTACTTAAAATAGAATTCTGAACACTTTCCAGAAATTGGGTCGGTCGAAGATTTGTCGACCGAGTGAAAACCCGGTCGAGAAATGGTCGACCGAGCATGTCACTGTTTTTTCAGTCTGCAGTAAAATTGCTGAATAATTGATTGATTAGTGGCTATCTAATTGTTGTTAATGACTGTTTTACATAACAAGTTGAAGATCTTTTTGAATATAAATGATATCATTTTCTCAATTGAAAATCAAGTTTAGAAATCCCTATTTTATAATGTTTACATGATATTCTTTAAAGCATCTATCTAGATAGAAATCATGTGTTATGACATTTAGTTTAAATGATTACAATTAATGTATGGTTCTATCATTGCATCATGGATATGCTTTCACTATTTTATCATTCAACTCATAAAAATGATGCTATGGTACATAGAACAAATGGAAAATGATTATTGTATACATGACTTCTTGATGAAAAATAGCAAGAAAATGTTTTATTAGTGATTTATTGCTTATACATAGAGATTTTCTCAATAGGTATCTATAAGAAATTGAGACATTAATCACGCTTTCATTCTTAAGAAAATGTTTTCATATTGAGAATCATTTAACATGATCATTATGGACTCATTGGTTTAAAATAAGCTTTGAAAAAAATGCTTATTTGGATATTATTCTATTGAACTTAATCTTAGTATGCTTTTGATAAAGGTCAAAATCAAAAATTTATCATTTGTGACCTTAAAAGCCTTAAATTGCTTAGATTAAGGGGGAGATTATAAAAACAAATTTGATTATTTGATTATGAAGCTTACATTGTTAACATCATTTGGAGTTTGTCATGACCTTCGGATTCTTAAAAGTAATTTGTATGAAAAAGAATTTCATCAAAATGATATATCTTGCTCTTAAAGGAACTCTCTAAACAAATCAGGGTTTAACATCCCTTGTTTTGGTTGGAGACATTATTTTTTAAGTACTCTAAGGTTAAAAGGACTCTCATTTAATTTAGGGCTTAACATCCCTTGATAGATGAGAAATAAATATACATTCATAAGCTTAAGGGAATCTCATATCATTTCAAGGCTTAACATCCTTTGCAAATGATTGAGAAACAAATAGTGGATAAATTAGACACAAATCCATGTTTCTAAAAGGATATCTATTTAAGGGGGAGCAAAATATAAAATTAAAAGGGAAAAGAAAATAAAATATTCAAATTGGATATCTTTTTGAAATGACAAAGGGGGAGAAAGAATATAAAATCAAAAATATAAATATATATGAGTTTCATCCTGATTGCCAGCACTCACACTTGTAAAACAAGAATGGCTACAAAAGGTAATCTTCAGGTATGAAACTCACATGCTTTATATTTCCTTATTTCATATTTTAGGAAATGTTTGTCATCTTCAAAAAGGGGGAGATTGTTGGATAAATTGGACATTATGATAAATATCTTTGTTTCGATGATGACAAACATTTCATTCTTATTATTCTAAACGAGCTACTTGAGTGTGCAGGATTATGGTGGATGACAAAGCAACTAGGGAAATCACGAGCTTACATATTTACTTTCATGCAATGTAATCACTATTGTAAAAACTTGTACAGTTATATAATGTACAAGTACTTAGATTGCATGTAAATCAAGCGTTAGATCTTCCCTAGCTACACACCATAGTTAGACAAGTCATCCCTTCCAAAAGGATCACATTATGCACACTCATAAACACACTTAGTGGTTTAATTAAAAGATTGAAACAGAGTCAATCTCGGTCGACCACACTCCTCGACCGAGACACTCTCGGTCGACAAACTTCTCGACCGAGATTGACCAAAAGTAGCCGTTAGACACAGCAGTTGACAGTTGCAAATAAACGTTAATCCAGAGAGCCTGTCGGTCGACGAATCCTCGACCGACTGGGCATCTCGGTCGACGAGTCCTCGACCGAGATGGTCTCTGACAGCAACTGCAGAATTAATTAACTAGCCGTTGCTAATGCGCCTAACTTATTCCTAACGGCTAGTTAAGCACTAGGAACCCCCTAGAAGTTGTCTAGAACGTCCTTAAGCATACATAGGTCATTCTTATAAATAGGACATGCCTTAGGTCACCAAAGTACATCCAAGATATACTTGTGCTATACTTGAGCTTGAATACACACTTGCAATCTGTTTTAGAGCAATAGAGCAATTCCTACACTTGCCATTCATTCCTATTGCTCCCATTTCGTGCCCTATAGGCTAGTATCTCCTATCCACTACAATCACATTGTCATACACATTGGTTAGGAGATTTATACGCTTGATATAGGCAAATCAAGCCTTGTGCTTAAAAGGATAAGTTGTAATTTCTGTTTTCCTTTCTTGTTCCTGTTTATCTTTTGTACTCTCCTTGCTACTCCTAGGGTTGGAGGCTGCGGATTGGAGAGGGTTGACTTCTCAGGTGGAGAAGGGGACTTCAAGCTACTTCAAGAAGGCTATCGCACGGGAAGCTACTTCAGAAGGCTGGTGCAACGGGAGTTGGTGCATCTACTTCAAGGGAAGGCTGCTTCGAGTTGGGCGATTACTTCTAGGTGAAGGCTGCTTGAAGGGTTTAGGGAAAAGAAATGTATTTTATGTAAAGTCCTTGCGAGGTAATAAAATAATTTCTTTTCAAATCCCGGTTGGGTAAGCAACCGGGTAGTGGACTGACTACCTTAGTATTTGCTAAGGCTAGGAACCACTCTAAACCCTTGTGTCTCCTTGTCCAATCTTTCTCTGTGGTTGCTTGAGTTTAAATTATTTTAAAATCTATATAAAACTCTATTCACCCCCCCTCTAGAGGTTTTCATCCATATCATTAAAGATAGTTGGACCATTCTTATGTGTAACCTATGCACTTCATGGTAAGAGTGATAGGTTAGTGGATGAAAGGATTAAGATGGGAAATACCTTAATACAAGATATGCTGATAACTTAAGAAAGTTGGAAGTTATGAGGAAAGTGATACATCAAGATATGAAAGACTTCATAGTTAGCATATCAAAGTTGATATACTATGATAACTATGAAATCCTAATGTGAGATGGGAAACCCTAGCACTAAATTGGGTAATGGGACATGAGAAATCATAATATGATATGAATAGTACGCCCTAACCCTATTGAGGGAATAGAGGTGTTACTATTATCTTATATGAAGTAATATGATATGTTTCCTAGTGAGAGGTGACAAGATGCTTTATGGGCCTTATGAGCTATGAGGATGGTTGTTGCCTAGTGAGAGGTAACAAAATGTTTTAAAGGTCACACAGGATTGAGATAGTTCAATACCTGGAATAATAACATAGGATTGGCTAACTCCCAATACCTGGAATGCACATGATTGGCTAACTCCCAATACCTGGAATAATAACACAGGATTGGCTAACTCCCAATACCTAGAATGCATAGGATTGGCTAACTCCCAATACCTGGAATAATAACACAGGATTTTCTAACTCCCAATACCTGGAATGTACATGATTGGCTAACTCCCAATACTTGGAATAATAACATAGGATTGGCTAACTCCCAATACCTGGAATGCACATGTTTGGTTAAATCCCAATACCTAGAATAATAACACAGGATTGGCTAACTCCCACTACCTGGAATAATAACACAGGATTGGCTAATTGCCAATACCTAGAATGCACAGGATTGGCTAACTCCCAATACCTAGAATAATAACACAGGATTGGCTAACTCTCAATACCTGGAATGCACATGATTGGCTAACTCCCAATTCCTATAATAATAACACAGGATTGGCTAACTCCCAATACCTGGAATGCACATGATTGGCTAACTCCCAATACTTGGAATAGTTGCACAGGATTGACATAGATCAATACCTGGAATAGTTGCACATGATTGGAATAGTTGCACAGGATTGACATAGATCAATACCTAGACTAGTTATACAGGATTGACATAGATCAATACCTGGAATAGTTGCACAAGATTGACATAGTTCAATACTTGGAATGGATACACATGAATAATATAAGTCTAATGCTTGTACTAGTTGCACAAGATTGGTGTAATCCAATGCCTGGAATATTTATATAGGATTGGTATAGACCAATGCCTGAATAAGACATGATGATGCACACTCTCATGTCCAAAATAACCAAAATCTGTTTAGTTGATTGGCTAAGGCGAATAAGTTGAAACAAGAATGTCTCATGGGTGACATATCAAGATAATGAGTGTCACAAGAGAAGTTTGACATGATGGTATAATATGGAGGATAAATGATATACGTGTTCTTCCTATTTCTTCTTAAGAGAAAAGTTGATCTATTGTTCTATCATAGATAGTTACAATGCTTTAAGATGAGAATGCTTTAAATTGCATATCCTCTGTCCAGTTTTATGTATATAACTGCAATAATAATGTTTTGGCAGAGAGTTATATCTCCCGTTGGGGAATTTACAATTGTCTCACCCCCGTGGGATCTAAGTTTTTAGGTGGACGCAGGAAAAGAAGTAGAATCTCATTACAGGGAATAGACAACATCAGTGATAGCAAGGACAACACTAATATCTCAGGTGGAGATACTGCCTGTCAAGTTATATAGTTAGAAAGTCCTATGTGTCATCTCTGTACTCTCAGGTCCTCGGAGTTTTTAGTCAGTGTTTTATGAATCAATCTGAAGTTTTGGCTTGATGCCTCAAGATTCGTATACTGTTTGTATATAATGTTTATAAGACAGTTGATGATGTAATCTCTGAAAAGAGATGGTACAGGTTATGAACATTTGAACCAGAATGTAAATGTTATGCAATGGTTCTTGTTGGAAAAGATTTCCTATGTAAGGATCTCTTTGCAAAAAGTTTTAATTTTCAGTGATTTTCAGTAATCCACTGCAAATAATTCGCTTCCGCATTAGTTAATCATGTTTTCACGAGACGGTCGCTACAATTAGTGGTATCAGAGCTCTAGGTTCGCTGAGTCTACAGAGACATAGGACTAAGGTAGTAGAGTATGTTCTGGTGTCATCCAGTGTATCTGATAGTGTCTTCTGCTCATGAGAGAGAAGAAGAACTTAAAGATGACTGGGTCACGTGAGGAGGTTGCTGCTAAAAGAAGCAATGTTGCACCAAGAAGGGGTGCCTGGGAACAAGAAAGAGAGAGACAGTTGCCTGAGAATCCCCTTTCTGATCCATCTATGATAAGAAAATCCTTCTTTAAGTATTACTGTTGGAGAATTTAGGGCAACAATAATATATATAGAGGATCAAGTATTGGCAGTGTAACTTAGATTACCAGCCCCTATGATGATGTTCTAGATATCAACAGGATTTGTAATTAGCATCAGCAGGTTGAAGCAAAAGGAAATGATGAATTTCTGGACTTAAATTGAGTATGTGCTCAACCTTAGCCTGTTGAATCAACCTTTGAGGCAGAGTTAGCCTAAGATAGTGAATAATCCATGAATTATGACAGGTTAGACAAGATAATGTCATTCAAATATGTCATCTTATGAAATCCTGGATGAACTGAGAAAGGAAATGACTGAACTTTCCTTGATTAGTCCTATAAGGACTTATGTTTTGCATAGTAAAACATTACAAACGTTTTATGTTGTTCTTATCTCTATAAGAAAAGATGAGGTACATAAGAGATGCCTGGATAAAATCCATGGATGTTAAACCTTATGCATGTGATAATATGAAAAGAAGGAGTATGATAGCATACAAAGTGCATACCACTTAATCTCAGTATTTATATACCCTGGCCAGGTATTCAACTATTGATGATAAAGTGGGTATGGAAACTCTTAGATTGTTGTCTTTTTTATTGCTCTGATCAAGTAGTCATTCTGAGACAATCTAATGAGTATCATGAATCAGGAATATGGAATGAATAAATGTGTCATATCCTAAACATAAGAAAGAGAAGTCTGAGATAATATCAGATGAGCATGTTGTATAAGGAACTAAAAGTGTACTCCTCATAAGAAAAGAATAGGAATAAGGGAGATAAACCCTATTCACTAAAGATCTTTCCCATAATGAGGAAATGGGAAATGGGATGAGATCATGAGATAGACATAAACATGCTAGATAATAATAAAGAAAGGGATAATGACATGCAATCATCATTTCAAATTCCTATGCTGAAGGAAAGGAACTAGAGGATGAGATGAGGCAGAAATATCCTACTCTTTTCTCTTAATGTTTTGTTGATGATTTCGGGGACGAAATCATTGTAAGGGGTGGATAACTTGTAACATCCCTGACCTTGGTTATGCTTTAACCCTAGGTGTTTTGATTAAGAAAGATTATTATATGTTTTATCTTATCTTGTGAAAATTAATTAGGGATTATGCGGAACTTATGTTTCTGTTTTGGTCCTGTTTGAACAATGTTGAAGCAATGTTTGCTTATTTTGGACTAAAGTGCAAATTACCCAAGTTGAGGGGTTTAATTGCAAATTGTGCATGATAATATGTTCCTCATGTGTTGAAGCATCATGAGAGTGAATATGATGCAGAGGTATGGCTTATGGAAGCCTGAGTACTAAGAAAGAGCTGATAAAGCAATGTATGTGCATTAAAACCTAGTTTTGATGTAATGTGCAATTTACCCAAAACCTAGGGTTCAATATGCAAATTACCACTTCGATAAGGTCCCTAAGGTTTCTTGGCATCATGTAGAGCAAATAAAATTAGAGGGGCGCCTCATTTGAATTAAGTTGGAGGAGAGAGAATCTTGATATTAAAATAATCAAGATTTAATCATAATTGAAACCCTAATTCGATTTAGGGCAAAAATAAATATATTAATTAAAGAGGCTTCAAACAAAATAAAAATGGTTGGATTCAGATGTATGTGTGACGTCCTTGAGCTTTGCAAGGACCATGAAAATATCCAAGGGAGTGGATAACTCGCACACAATTTTATAAGAAAAAGAAATATCCACTCACATATGGATATTAATATAATATGATTTAAGGTGCTTAATTTGCTTTTCTTTAAATAATTGATAATTGAGAGGGATAAAAGGCAAACAAGATAGCCTCTTCTCGAAGGAAGATAAGGGGGAAGAGGCGGCCACATTTTTGGGATTAAATGAATTTTTATAAGGCACTTTCTCTCTCCTTGAATTTCTTATAAAAAGACCCTTTACAAGCCAAATGGAAGGCTTTTTCGACCCCGCTTCTTCTCCTTGCTTGGGAAACGACCAAGGGAGATTGGGAGGATCAGTAGGATGACCCCCAACCTGTTGGTAAGGTTCTTGATCCATTTCACCTTGATTCCATGGTGGAAATTGAAAATAAATTATGGATTTCTTCCTATTTCGATCTCCTCTTCAATTCTAACCATTCCTTTTCACTCAAACCTTGAGGATGAGCCTTGGAATGGTTAAAGGAGTTGCATCTACCATTTTTGCCGTGGACATGGAGCTTTGGAGCTCAATTGGAGGTGGGTCTTATAACTTGAACCCTTTTTCATTGTTATTCAACCATTAATCTTGCAATTTCAATGATTCCTTCATTATCTTGTTTAATTGCTGGTTGAAAATGGTTATTTCATGAAATCAGAAGTTGTTAGAACTTCAGGGATGAAGGTAGATGATGATGACATCATCTTGGATACTTTTTCCAAAGAAATCATGGTTCATGGTTTTGAGTTATTTGCTCATGCGGTTTCACCAAACCGTTTGAGAGCAAACGGTTTGAAACCGTTTGGGAGAAAACGGTTTCAAAACTGTTTGAGTGAGTTGAACAAGGGTTGACCGTTTGATATTACTGTTCCTAATTATGTTGGTTAATGACTCACCAAATTTTATGGGTTAACTCCCAAGGAATCGTGAGTTGAAGGCTAATCAATTAGGCAAACCTAATTGGATTAAGTGCTGATTTTTCAGCTTGATTAATTTAACTTTTTGGGAAAACTTTTTCAAAACCGTTTGAAGGAGTTGACCAAGGGTTGACCGTTTGAGAATACTCTTCCTAATTATGTTGGTTTATAACCCACCAAATTTGAGGGATTAATTCCAAAGGAATCATGAGTTGAAGGCTAATCCATTAGGCAAACCTAATTCGATTAAGTGCTGATTTTCAACTTGATTAATTTGACGTTTTGGGAAAACGGTTTCAAAACCTTTTGAAGGAGTTGAACAAGGTTTGACCGTTTGATAATCCTGTTCCTAATTATGTTGTTTGATGACTCACCAAATTTGGTTGAATAATTTTAAAGGAATCATGAGTTGAAGGCTAATCAATTGGGCAAACCCTAATTGAAATTAGTGCTGAAATTCCAATGAGTTGATTTGAGATTTTGGGTTGATTAGCCTAAACGGTTTCAAAACCGTTTGGGGATCACCCAAACGGTATAAATACAATTTGGGGATCACCCAAGACCGTTTGGAGGTCTAGGGTTGAGTAAGGTTAAGTGTTTGAAGATCCAAAGATATGGCATGAACACTAATCGGCTAAGTGCTTATTTTGTAAGTGATTGAGATGATGTTTTGGGTGGATTAGCCCAAAAGGTTTCAAAACCATTTGGGGATCACCCAAACGGTCTCAAGATCGTTTGGGGATCACCCCAGACCGTTTGGAGGTATAGGGTTAAGTATGGTTTCCTATTTGAAGGTCCAAAGCTATCAAGTTACAAAGCAATCAATTGTTGATTTGTTGATCGACTCAATAGACCAAACCTTGATGAATTTCACTAGAATCCAAAGGTTGGATGAGCCAAACGGTCTCAAGACCGTTTGGAGCTCATCCAAATGGTCTCAAGACCGTTTGGAGGTCACCCAAGATCGTTTGGAGGTCTAGGGGTGAGTATGGTTAAGCAATTGATGATCCAATGTTACTAAGTTAAAGTGTAATCAATTGCTGATTTGGTGATCAATCCAATGATCCAAACCTTGATTGGTTGACTTGGATTTTGATGATATGATGGGAAAACGGTCTCAAGACCGTTTGTAGGTCATCCAAACGACCTCAAGACCATTTGGGGTCAGGTAATGTTCAATTTGGATGATGGTTCAATGGTTTCAAAGTAACTAATCTTGCATTGATTAGTGTTGAAGGGTCATCGATTCCAAACCCTAATTCAATTGAATCAAACCCTAATTGATGGCTAATTGAGGGTCAAATGAGGGTCAAATCAGTTGAAGGTTGACCTATTTAACTCAATTGAAGTATGAGTATAGGTCCAATTGATGATCGGTTCCATGAATTCAATGATTGAAGGAATTACATTGGAATCCCTAATTGAGGTTGATTCAATGTGAATCCCTAATTGAGGTTGATTCCATGTGAATCCCTAATTGAGGTTGATTCCATGTAAATCCCAATTGAGGTTGATTCCATAAGAAACCCTAATTGAGGGTGATGCCATGAGAAATCCCTAGCTGGGATGAATAGTAAACATTAAGTATAGGCAATGAGATGTGAAAGCCTAATGGAGGGTGATGTTACATGCAATCCTAACTCTAATGAAGTATGATATCATGTGAAATCCCGAAGCCCTAATAAAGGGTAAAGGTTTGTGAAACCCTAATTGAAGTTATAATACATGAATCCTTAATGTTGGACAACATGATGACAACCTAGAGCCCTAATAATAAAACAGTGGGTAAAACCTTATAAAGGTGAAATATCATAAATGGTTGATTATAGGCAAGCTTATTGTAAGAAATGCCTTAACCTGAGATGAGTCCATATCATTAAAGATTGTTGGACCATTCTTATGTGTAACCTATGCACTTCATGGTAAGAGTGATAGGTTAGTGGATGAAAGGATTAAGATGGGAAATACCTTAATCCAAGATATGCTGATAACTTAAGAAAGTTGGAAGTGATGAGGAAAGTGATACATCAAGATATGAAAGACTTCACAGTTAGCATCCCAAAGTTGATATACTATGATAACTATGAAATCCTAATGTGAGATGGGAAACCCTAACCCTAAATTGGGTAATGGGACATGAGAAATCATAATATGATATGAATAGTAAGCCCTAACCCTATTGAGGGAATAGAGGTGTTACTATTGTATTACATGAAGTAATACGATATGTTGCCTAGTGAGAGGTGACAATATGCTTTATGGGCCTTATGATCTATGAGGATGGTTGTTGCCTAGTGAGAGGTAAAAAAATGTTTTAAAGGTCACACATGATTGAGATAGTTCAATACCTGGAATAATAACACAGGATTGGCTAACTCCCAATACCTGGAATGCACAGGATTGGTTAACTCCCAATTCCTGGAATAATAACACAGGATTGGCTAACTCCCAATACCTGGAATGCACATGATTGGCTAACTCCCAATACCTGGAATAATAACACAGGATTGGCTAACTCCCAATACCTGGAATGCACAGGATTGGCTAACTCCCAATACCTAGAATAATAACACAGGATTGGCTAACTCCCAATACCTGGAATGCACAGGATTGGTTAAATCCCAATACCTAGAATAATAACACAAGATTGGCTAACTCCCAATACCTGGAATGCACATGATTGGCTAACTCCCAATACCTGGAATGCACAGGATTGGCTAACTCCCAATACTTGGAATAATAACATAGGATTGGCTAACTTCCAATACCTGGAATGCACATGATTGGCTAACTCCCAATTCTTGGAATAATAACACAGGATTGGCTAACTCCCAATACCTGGAATGCACATGATTGGCTAACTCCCAATACCTGGAATAGTTGCACAGGATTGACATAGATCAATACCTGGAATAGTTGCACAGGATTGACATAGATCAATACCTGGAATAGTTGTACATGATTGACATAGATCAATACCTGGAATAGTTATACAGGATTGACATAGATCAATACCTGGAATAGTTGTACAAGATTGACATAGCTCAATACTTGGAATGGATACACATGAATAATATAAGTCTAATGCTTGTACTAGTTGCACATGATTGGTGTAATCCAATTCCTGGAATATTTATATAGGATTGGTATAGACCAATGCCTGAATAAGACATGATGATGCACACTCTCATGTCCAAAATAACCAAAATCTATTTAGCTGATTGGCTAAGGCCAATAAGTTGAAACAAGAATGTCTCATGGGTGACATATCAAGATAATGAGTGTCACAAGAGAAGTTTGACATGATGGTATAATATGGAGGATAAATGATATACATGTTCTTCCTATTTCTTCTTAAGAGAAAAGTTGATCTATTGTTCTATCATAAATAGTTACAATGCTTTAAGATGAGAATGCTTTAAATTGCATATCCTCTGTCCAGTTTTATGTATATAACTGCAATAATAATGTTTTTGCGGAGAGTTATATCTCCTGTTGGGGCAATTTACAATTGTCTCACCCCCGTGGGATCCAAGTTTTTAGGTGGACGCAGACAAAGAAGCAGAATCTCATTACAGGGAATAGACAACAACACTGACAGCAAGGACAACAGTAATATCTCAGGTGGAGATACTGCCTGTCAAGTTATATAGTTAGAAAGTCCTATGTGTCGTCTCTGTACTCTCAGGTCCTCGGAGTTTTTAGTCAGTATTTTATGAATCTATCTGAGGTTTTGGCTTGATGCCTCGAGATTCGTATATTGTTTGTATATAATGTTTATAAGTCAGTTGATGATGTAATCTCTAAAAAGAGATGGTACAGGTTATGAACATTTGAACCAGAATGTAAATGTTATGCAATGGTTCTTGTTGGAAAAGATTTCCTATGTAAGGATATCTTTGCAAAAAGTTTTAATTTTCAGTGATTTTCAGTAATCCACTGCAAATAATTCGCTTTCGCATTAGTTAATCATGTTTTTGCGAGACGGTCATTACAGATTTCTAGATTCGGAAAATGCGAGGCCCTCAACAATGGCTCTCAGCTCCCCCTCCATAGGGACTTTTCCCGAGTGTTTCTATGTTTGCCCCACTATCCATTGCCCAGATGCTTCCCGTAATATCATGCTGGTGGCTTTGAAGTTCTCATTGTTATTTACCGCAATGTCGACCTGCATGATTGCAGAAGGAACACGTTGTGACCAGTGGCTGGAGACAGGGTTGGGTTGTCTATTCTTGCACGTTGTCGGCTTACTGAAGGCATATTTGGAGATGAATAGACTTGCTCTAGAGTTGGAATCAATAATCTCAGGCGTAGCTCCACGTCCCTCAAAGATCTACATGTTGCGATTTCTCCATAACCACCAACAGGTGATGGTGAATAGGGATGCCCAGTCTTCCGTCTGGCTCAAATGTAAAAGGTTGTAGTCCAATCACTCCTCGGTAGACTCAGATAGAAAGAATTCAGAAGCGGCACTGGAATCATTCGCAGCCATGTCTGCTTGGCTTCTGGGCAGTCTCTCAAAGCATGCATTACCGATTCCTCTCCTTGAAGACATTTGGAGCACGTCAGGTCCTCTGTAAGCTTACGTTTGAACCTCAGTGTATTAGTGAGAAGTCTATCGTGAAAGATTAGCCAGAGGGTCATTTTCATCCTGTGCTGGATTTTGAGCTTCCAGAGCACGAATAAAGTTTTGTACTGGTCTCCGTCTTGCAATTCCGTGAGATGAGTATAGGCTGATCGAGATTTGAACTCTCCATCGGAAGCAAGAAGCCAAATTCTACCGTCGTTGCCGTACTCTGGTCGTGGCAGTGGAATACTGAGAATCTCACTTACATAGTTTTCAGTAAGCCAAGCCTGCAGGAAGCTCTCGTCCCAAGACCCATCATCAAGGATCAAGCTGGATACGTGAAGGTCTTTTATGTCATCAAGAATTGAGTCCAGATTTACTAGAGACTATTAGACCTTCACCGACCCATGCGTCTGACCAGACTGACGTATGAGTCCCAGATATAGGAGTCATTCAGGAGTTCTCCATGATGAAGGGGAGTGCTGATCTGATGCTTCTACATGTGTGAGAGCCAGATGCTTTGCCGCTATGGGGATTAGGATATTTGGCTTTCAACAACTCTATCCAAGGGGCTTGTCTGCACCCAATAAAATCCCAAGCTAACTTCATGATAAGGGATCGATTAAACTCTCTTGCCTTCTTAATCCCCAACCCGCCATGGGACAGCGGCTTTGTGATATGCTTCCAAGCAACTAGGTTTTTTCCGTTCATCGTTGCGGAGCTTGAACATATGAAATTCCTTGTAAGCTAGTCGATTCGGTCTATGACTGAGCTTGGAAGGTGAACCATATGCATAGGATAGTAGGCTTGTGAGAGGAGAACTGAGTTGGCTAATGTGACTCTTCCTGCAAGGGATAGGAATCTATTTTTCCAGTTAGTAATTTGTTGATGCATCTTGTCAATGAGGTATTGGAAATGAGATTTGCTCTTCCTTTTGTGGAGGATCGGAACACCCAAATGACAACCCAATTCATCTGTCTCCTTGATTTTCATACGAAAACAAATTTGGGACCTGACAGCTCACAGGGTATTATGTGAGAAGAAAATCGATGATTTATTGTGAGATAAGAATTGTTCGGATGCCTTACTAAATTTCTTAAGACAACTATTAATGGTGGAAGCCTACCGATAGGTTGCCTCCCCAAAGAGAACTATGTCATCGGAAAAACTGACATGGGAGAAAGGCAACATCTGCTTGGTTAAATACATCGGTTTCCAAGAACCCTTGTCAATTTCTTCGAAGATTAACTGACTGAAACGCTCGAGGCAAAGCACAAATAGATAAGGCGAGAGAGGATCCCCTTGCTTGACGCCGCATGATGGTTTGAAGGAGCCAACCGACTCACCATTCCAGAGGATCGAGGTTCTTCCTGATCGGATAAGGTTCATAATGACATTGATGATGTTCTAGGGAATCGCAGTCCTATTGAGAGTGTCCTCAATGAATGGCCAACTAATCTTATCAAAAGCTTTCATGTGATCCAACTTGATCGCCATAGAGTGTTTTCTGGATTGCTTGGACTCCATAGAATGCATGATTTCCTGAACAAGAAGAATGTTATCGCTTATCCTCCGTCTTGGAACAAAGCTGGACTGGAAAGATGATACCCAACTATCCATGTAAGGTTTGATTCTGGAAGCAATGACTTTCGAAATGAGCTTAGTGCAAACATTGTTGAGGGAAATTGGTCTGAGCTGGGAGCATGTTTCTGGTGCTGCCACCTTGGGGATGAGGATAAGATTGGAGTTTGCATAACCTAGATCAATAGCTGAACCCAAGAAAGAATCAATGATGAAATCACACACCTAGTTTTTGAGTAATGCCCAATTTCTTTGAAGAAATAAGGCATCGATACTGTCAGGACCGGGGGCCTTAAGAGGTGCCATGGCTTGAAGATTCACCCATATCTCTTCAGGCGTGGGAACTTGGCGTAGCAGTTCCAGGGCAGAAGCATTGAGCGACGGGAAGGAGCCCGTAAAAGCGTTGCTGGCTTGTTGACGTTTTGAGAAATCTGTCTCTTGGTAGACATATGAGAAGAAAGAAAGAACAAGAGTGTGTAGCTGGTCTTCATTGTCCACCTAGCATCCATCATCATTTTTTAACTTGACAATTTTGTTCATCCGTCTCCTGGACCTGATGATAGATTGAAAGTATTTGGTATTGATATCTCCCAGCTTAATCCACTCACATCGTGCCTTCTACTGCCAGTCAACTTCCTCCTATCTCAAGATGTTGTCAAGCTCTACTTGGAGAGAGATTGTCTTGTTTGCCAGAGAGCTGCTGAAGTCTAAGGATAATTGAACTTGGTTCCATTTGATTTTGTTTCTTATCTGATCCTTCCTGATGTGGCGTTTTCTAAGCTCATGCTTGTCCCAAATGGACGCCTTGACCAAGAAATCAGCACTGGCTTGAAAGAGGGGGGCTCGGGTGTCCCAATTAGTTGAAATGAATTTTTTGAAGCCAGTGTTCACCTCCCATCTCGCAAAGGTCTTATGGTGAGAATTATCGGATAGTAGAAGAGGTGCATGGTCAGAGTTGTTCTGCTCCAGAACCTGGATTGGATTCATGTGAGAATTCTCCAACCAAGGCTCGTTGCCCATGGCCCTGTCAAGCCTCTCGTGCAGCAGGCCGCATCTGAAAGTAGTGTGTGCCCCATTGAACCCGAGATCAGCGAGTTTGCAATGGGTCATGGCATCAAGGAACTCCTTACTGCTTGCTTTGTCAAAGTAGGGCCTGCCAAACTTCTCAGATTGGTACATGATTGCATTAAAGTCACCAATTACCGCCCAAGGGCAAGTAATGGTGGAAGACATCTCCAGAAGATGGTGCCATAAGAACCGCCAACTGTTCCTCGTGGTGCCTCCGTAGACGAAGGTGCAGAGGAACTGATTTTCTACCATGCAATGGATGAATTGTTTATGGGAAGCGATGACCTCAAGATTGATGCCTGCTTTCCAAAGAACCCAAATACCGCCAGAAAAACCTATCGCTTCAACTCGGTGCGAGTGAGGGAATCCGAGACGTTTGATGATAGATGTTGCTTTAGCTCCGCTGCATCTAGTTTCATACAGACCGATGATCGAAGCACTATATCTTCTGACGAGTTCCTTGATTGAGTTCTGGGTATCGTCATCACAGATACCCTGAACGTTCCAACTTATGATGTTCATTTATTACCTTCATCTAGGCTGGACGACCCCATAGCCTATGCCTCCTTCTCAAGATCCCGGAGCAGAGATGTTTCTCCACGCTTTCTCGTCACAGCTCTGCCCGGGTCCCCCGCATGTGTAATCTTCTGGTTTCTTAAATGGATGCCCGATGAGCCTTTGGTCGGGCTTCTGTATTTAGTATAATTTGCAGATGGAATGTCACTAGGACCAACAGTGAAGGATGTAGACAGAAATGGGTGTTCTTGGTTGTCTCTTCTGAGTAAGACAACATCTCCGGAAGGCTTGGCAATGGTGTGATCTGGGTCTGTCTGGGCGGCCTGGGTGGGGACTGCTGGAGGCATCGTTTACTTTGGTGGTGGTACAGCCCTTGGTTGTTGAGGGGTTTGCTTTGTTTGCTCTGCTTCTTTCTTAGACTCCAGTCGATACCCGTGACACGCTCGGCCACCTTGTTGATGCGTGCTATTCAACACACCTTTTTGTATGAATTATAAAGCTTGTCACATAGAAATTCTCCATTCATCTCTTGAAAATTGCACAAATTGATATTTTCTCATTCTATCACAAATTTGACAATCATGTGCATTTTATTGCAGTTTCAGGACTTGACCCGATCGATTGGAACATTCAACTGATCGTCTCACAGCAGCAAACTGATCATCTGACATCATGAAATGCTTGGTTCGCCTTCAAGCAATGATCGTTGATCTCATTAGACGAAGGCTGAGATCGCCCGACTCCAGCTACCAGATGCTTGACTGATGCCCATTGCTGAGCAACACAGAGCGGTTTTCAACACGCCGCCACCCTAATTAGGGTTGACAGCTGATCGATTGGATGCGCGTTCCAGAACCTTCCAACCGATCGGCTGGTTTCCGAACTGGTCGGTTGGCAGCGCGCAGACAGCAAAAATTCCCATCCGTCAGCCCCAAAGAACCCTAAACCTAATGTATTCTCCCCCCCCTCCTTCTCCTATAACAAGAAGGGCACTTCCTCCTCTTGGGGTATCTTGGATTTCTTGTATTGGGATTCTGAAGCAATTAGTCTTGTAATCATTCTCATATTATGCAATAAACTAGATCTTAGTTCAAGCATAGCTCTTTCATTCTTGTTCTTGTCTTTTCTCTCTGCCTTAGTTTTAATCTCCTTCTTTCCGTTCTTTAATTCTGGAGAAAGGAAAAAAGAACTAAGCCATTTCATCATCTCTAGCATAAGGATTAATCTCCTGATTTTTGGGCTAGACTATGGCTTTATTTCTTTCTTCCTCCGTCTCCCCTTTCTCCATGTGTGAGTAGAATTTTATCGGGGCAAGGGGAATAACCCCTTAGCCATGGTTTTAACGACTTCTTCTTAAATGATTAGATGGTAATCGATTTTAATTAAATGGTTGATCTTCGGATCGCATGTTAATCCGGATGGATATGACCATGGAAATCCAGATTTAGAACAATAAAATCGATTACATAGACATTTTGATATGACCGTGGATTTTTGTCTTTTAGGATGATAAACTAGGAAGCATGAGCACCAAGACCAATGGGCTCATGTGGAGTTTCTCTCTTGTGAGTTTTTAAATTCGCAAACCTTCATCGAATCGTCGTTTAAGATTTAGTTGTTATCACCTAGTCTAAGGTGGTGAAAACCCCTACGAGCCTTGATTTCCTTCTCTTGATTTAATCACTGCATCCTTTGTTTGTTTTAATTCTTAGTCTTCCATTCATATAGTTTTGCTTGTGTTAACAATCTCTTTATTATTTCCTTGTGCATGTTTATTCTTCTTAAGTGATTTTCTTCTTGCATTAGTGTAATCACTCAAACCCCCAACTAGACTTTACTTTCTGCTTTAATAAAAAGAAAAATACCAAAAACAAATAATAAAGTTCTTCAATCTTTGGGTTCTAAGAACAATCTCTAAATAGTTGTCCTGTGGGATCGACCCTTCTCTACTACCCTTAAAATCGGAAGTAAAAAAGGTTTAAACTCTAGGATTAACCATCTTAGTGATTGATATTGCAAAACGACAAGTATCAATTTGGCGCCGTTTCCAGGGACAACAGATTCTTTTTTCGAACCCCAAAACAATTTTGAAAAACTTTTTTTCTTTTTTTCATGCCCTCCGAGTAACATTCCGGAAGTGTACTCCTCTTTCTGCCGAGTTTCCATTCTGGCAGTACGTTTTTTTTTCTGCACACGAATTAACTTCTTTATTTGTGCATGCAACGCCCGAACGACGATTTTTAACCTTTCGATCCGGAAATAGAAAGAATTTTTCATCATCGAAACCATCAAAATCTAGTGAGAATGAATGAAGACGAGGTCGCCCGTAGAATCGAACAAGCTCTCGCAGCTCAAAGAGAGCTCATCCAAGCCGAACAAGCAGAAAGAGAAGCCGCTTTGTGAGTAGCCTTTAGGGCCGAACAAGAAACCATAGAAGCCGATAGGAGGGAATCCGAAAGGCAAAAACAATTAAAAGACTTTTTTGTTCCCAAAACGGCCTATGCACAACATCTGGTTATACCCCCCCCCCCCCCGATATCATTGCTTCACAATTCAAAATCCGAACACAATGGATCACTATGATGCAAACCAACCCCTTCTCTGGCAACAATGGGGAAAGTTGTCAAGATCATCTTCAAAGGTTCAGTGACCTTTACTCTTTGAACAAACTCCCAGGTGTCTCTGAAGATGCCATCCGCCTTAGGTTGTTTAAGTATTCCCTCTCCGGCCAAGCTAGTAGCCGGTACAACACCATGGAGAGTGAAGAACATGTCACAACTTGGGAAGTTCTACAAAGCAAGTTCCTTGAAAAATTCTACCCCCTGTCTCTCACCTATGAACTTAGGGGTCAAATAACTCATTTTTCTATGTCCCCAGGAGAGTCTTTAGGTGAAGCCTGGAAAAGGTTCAAGGATTTACTTAGGAAGTGCCCCACCATGACATCTCTCAAGCCCAACTCATAGAGATTTTCTATCGTGGTGTTGATGATGATACCAAATTTTTTCTCGATTCCTCATCTGGAGGAAATTTCATGCATCAAAGTTTAACTAGCGCATGGGAGGTAGTTAAACGGGCCTCCAAAACAAGGGCTAGAAGAGGGATTGGAGGAATCCTTAAGGTGGCCAAGGCAGAAGTTAATAATGATATCCAAAGCATAGCTTAAAGCCTAAAATTAATTGCCTTAAAACAAGATCAGTTAGAGTCATCCTTGGTCACACTTAGGGAGTCACCCCAACAACTAAAAGCCATGGATTCCCTTTGTGGTATTTGCCAAGGATACGACCATACCACCCTCCACTGTCAATACCTCTACAACATGCCCACGCAGCCTGAAGTAGGTCAACAACCAGAAGACCTCAATTTGATTCATACAATACCTGGCCAAGGTTACTACAATCCCAACGAACCTAGAAATCACCCTGGTTTTCAGTTTGGGAACCCCTCGTGCGCCGAGAACTCTACCCAACTTCAACAAAGGCCTCCCTACCCTCAAAGTAACAATTGACCACCACCTCGATTCCCATACAACAATCAAAGAAATTTTGGAAATCACCAAAATTGACAACACTACCAACAATTCCAAAACCTAAACCTTCCACCCCAAAATCTAACCCAGCCTCAACCTCCCCAACCACCTCAAAATGCCATCCCTCCTCCCCCTAGTCATCCTAGCTTACAAGCATAGAACAAACCCTCGTGGCCATTCAAGCCCATCAAAAGGAAACTGACACACAATTAGCCCATTTGTTTGCCCAACAAAAACCTCCTGCTGGGACTTTTGCAGGACAGCCTGAAAACAACCCCAAACATCCTGAACAACTCAAGGTAGTATCTACTCATTTGGGAAAAATGCACACCCCTCCCCCGTTAGAAAAATCTTCAAACTCACCTCTAGAATTCGAGGATGAGGACATGGTAGTTGTCGAACCTGAAACCACACCCAAACCATCCATCCCCGAAACCCCTCAAGTAGAAGATGAAGAACCAGTTTACAAACCTCGACCTCCCTATCAAGCCCGCCTCAAAAAAACAAGACTTGATGCCCGCTTCATGAAATTTAGGGATGCTATGAAAATAATACATGCCGACATTCCCTTCCTTGATGCTTTGGAAGACATGCCCGCCTGGTCCAAGTACATGAAATCTCTCTTGACTAGGAAGTATGTTACTAAAGAATACGAGACTGTTAAACTTGCTAGGACTACCTCTGACATTATCCTAAGTAAGATGCCTAAAAAATAGAAGGATCCAGGTTCTTTTGGAATAGGATGCTACTTAGGTGACAATGCTTGTAGGAAAGGCCTAGTAGATTTAGGAGCTAGTATATCCATCATGCCATATAGTCTTTGCAAAAGATTAGGATTCAATGACATGTTATCCAAGGCCATGACCATCCAACTGGCAGACTCATCCACAACTAAACCCATGGGAATCATAGAAGACATTCTGGTTAAAGTTGGAAATGATGCTTACGTCCCTTGTGATTTTGTGATCATGGATATCAAGGAAGATTTATGCTACCCCCTCATTTTTGGACGTCCCTTCTTAGCCACTGCTCGTGCCTTAATTGATGTTGAGGCTGGTACCATTGTGTTAAGACTAGGGAAGCAAAACCTAGAGTTTAGGGTGTTTGAAAGTATGAAGGGACCTAGTCTTGAGGAAGAAGTCTACCTCCTTGATTGCATTGATGAATTAAACCAACTAAGGCAAGAATGGGAATTAGTTGATGACCCCCTATGCACTTCTCTCACCATCCCCTCCGAATGTGATTTTGATAATGAACCATCAAATCAACTTAAAATTCACTTGGACAACTTTGAGGAAATCCCATGTACTGAGATTGAAGACCTTAAGATGATCTCCACCATATAAGAACAACCTGAACCACTAAAGGCCTCAGAAATGAAGGCTCTCCCCATACGTCTGAAATACGTGTTTCTGGATGAACAACAACTATGCCCTGTTATTATCAATTCTGACCTTACCATTGAACAGGAAAACATGCTTATGGGAGAACTTAGGAAAAGGAGAACAGCCTTAGGGTAAAAAATGTCAGATTTGGTTGGGGTAGATCAATCCATTTGCATCCAAAAAATCCCAATGATTGAAAATAGTAAACCTTCCTAAGACCCACAAAGGAAACTCAACCCAAACATGAAGGAAGTTGTCCATCTTGAAGTTATTAAACTTTTGACTACAGGAATCATCTACCCCATCTCTGACTCTCCTTGTGTCATCCCCGTCCAGGTCATCCCCAAAAAGGGTGGGACCACAGTCGTTAGGAATGAGAAGAATGAGCTCATCCCCACCCGTACCGTCACAGGGTGGAGGATGTGCATTGACTACAGGAAACTCAACAAAGAAACTAGAAAAGACCACTTCCCGCTTCCCTTCCTCGATCAAGTTCTTGAACATTTAGCTCATCAACAATACTTTCGCTATTTAGATGGCTACTCAGGTTTTTATCAGATTCCCATTCATCTTGAAGACCAAGAGAAGACCACTTTCATATGCCCTTTTGGTACATACGCTTTTAGACGAATGCCCTTTGGCCTGTGCAATGCACCAGCCACTTTTCAAAGATGTATGTCTGCCATTTTTTTAGGGTTAACTGAAACTGTCATGGAAGTGTTCATGGATGATTTCTCTATCTATGGAGACAGTTTTGATTCCTGACTTCAAAACCTCTCCCTTGTCCTTGATAGATGTATTGAATCACACTTAGTCCTTAATTGGGAGAAGTGCCACTTCATGGTCAAGGAGGGTATGGTTCTAGGCCATAAGGTGAGCAACCAGGATATTGAAGTAGACCAAGCTAAGATTGAGGTCATCACCAAGCTTCCCCCCCCAACCTCAGTCAAAGACATCCGAGCCTTCCTAGGACACACCGGTTTCTATCGGCGATTCATCCGTGATTTTTCCAAAATCACAAAACCTCTCACCAATCTTCTTCAAAAGGAGGTGCCTTTCCATTTTGATACGGCATGCATGGAGAGCTTTCTATGTTTGAAAAAGGCTCTCACCACCACTCCTATCATCCGTGCTCCCGACTGGGCCTTACCCTTTGAATCATGTGTGATGATAGTGATTTTGCTGTAGGTGCCATTTTAGGACAAAGAATTGACAAAAAACACCATGTCATTTATTATGCATCCAAGACCTTAGATGAGGCTCAGTGAAATTACACAGTCACCGAAAAAGAAATGCTAGCCATTGTCTATGCATTCGATAAATTTCGCTCATATCTTGTTGGTTCAAAAGTTGTTGTTTACACTGATCATGCAGCTATTCGCTACCTGATGACCAAAAAAGATGCCAAGCCTCGACTCATATGATGGATTTTGTTATTGCAGGAATTTGATCTAGAAATCCTAGACAAAAAGGGATATGAAAATGTCATGGCTGACCACCTCAGTAGACTTAGCTATAACCCAATTGATGAAAATCCAATAAATGAATCCTTACCCGATGACCAATTGCTCAAGGTTGATTCCCAATTTCCTTGGTTTGCTGATTTTGCAAACTATTTAGCTGCAGGTGTATTGCATCCCGAGTATACGGGACATTCTAAAGCTAAATTTTTACATGATGTCAAAAATTATTATTGGGATGAACTTTATTTGTTTCGACTTTGCACCAATGGTTTATATCGTCGTTGTGTGTCCCATGAAGAAAGCATTGCCATTTTGGAACAATGTCACTCTGGCCCCTATGGTGGTCACATGAGTTCCCAAAAAATGGCAAGGGAAGTCCTACAATGCGGATTCTTTTGGCCCACCATCTTCAAAGACTCGTATGATTATGTGCTTTCATGTGACCAATGTCAAAGGACGGGTAACATTTTCAAGCGTGACCAAATGCCTCTCACCTCTTGGCAAGAATTAGAGATTTTTGATGTCTGGGGAATCGACTATATGGGCCCATTTCCTTCTTCTTATGGGTTTACTTACATTTTAGTCGTAGTGGATTACGTGTCAAAGTGGGTTGAAGCCATACCTACTAAAACATGTGACTCTAAACCCGTTAAGAAACTTTTTAAAGATGTCATTTTTCCTAGATTTGGAGTCCCTCGCACCGTCATTTCTGACGGGGGATCCCATTTTTGGGAGAAAAGTTTTGAGGCTCTTTTGAAAAAATATGGGGTCTATCACAAAGTTGCTACTCCTTACCATCCTCAGACCAGTGGGCAGGTAGAAGTATCCAACAGACAAATCAAATCCATTTTAGAAAAAACTGTTGGACGAACTACGAAAGATTGGGCGTTAAAAATCAATGACGCCCTGTGGGCATATCGTACTGCCTACTAAACACCCATTGGCACCACCCCTTTCAGACTGATCTACGGTAAGTCATGTCACTTACCAATAGAACTAGAGCAAAAAGCAAGATGGGCCATCAAAAGTTTGAATTTTGATCTTTCCATGGCTGGAGAGAAATGTTTTCTCCAAATGAATGAGCTTGACGAACTTAGGATGAGTGCCTATGAAAACGCAAGAATCTACAAAGATCGAACCAAAATGTGGCATGATGGTCACATCAAGCACAAAGACATTAGAGAAGGGGATCAAGTTTTAGTTTTTAATTCAAGATTACGACTTTTCCATGGAAAACTCAAGTCAATATGGTATGGTCCCTACATTGTCAAGTGTGCTTATCCACATGGCGCTTTTCTTCTCTGGGATAAAGTTTTGGGTGAGTTTAAGGTCAATGGGCACCGTCTTAAAAGATATATCACCACCAAAGATGTTGTCACTTCAGACTCGACCAAATTTCCACCTTTGTAGGATCTGAACCTCACTGACCCTTCACGTCCCCCAGATTCCAATTAATCTGAACTTGGTCGAGCCACGACGTAAAATAAGGCACTAGTTTGGAGGCAACCAAACACTATCTTCCCTTCTTGTTGGGTTTCTTGTTTTTGTTTTTCTGTTTTGTTTTTCCTTGTTCCTGCCATCGAGCCGATCGGTTTTCTTTACCCGACGCTCGGTTCATCGTAAGAAAATGACCAGTTCAGAAGCTAGACACTCGTCTCGTCAGCCGACCGTTCCACAACCCTTCAATGTGGCCTCTATCCTTTCAGATTTTGTTTTGGCGCCTGAAGTAGACCAGCCGATCTTCTTGTCATCCAACTGATCGACTCGTGGATCCCTTTCTCTATATAACACTTCAGACGCGAGGTCTGTCTTCCATCTCTTCGCAAACCCTAGACGCCCCCTACGTAGCTCCACCCTTTCTTCAGCCACCCGCTTTGCTCCTCACCCGGACGACTAAGGTCCGCTCTTCGGCCGACCGGTTCTCCCTCATCTGGCATGTCAGCCTTTCCGCAAGAGTTTCTTCAGCCGCCCGCCTGACGAGCACGCCGCCCGTCTCGATCGGAGCCTCCAAAGCCACCACTTCCTGGATTCAGCCACCCATCTTGCTCTCCAGACGACCGACGGAAGGCTACGTCACCACCATTCCAGCTCAACGTCAGCCAGGTTGGCCGAGTGCACAGATCTAGCCTTCAGCCGCCCGTTTTAGGGTTCGAAATGCCCATTTCCGCTACCCGACGACCGGTTGGTTACTCTAGACGATCGACGTCATCCGCGTCGCCACCAGCCTTGATTCCCCAACAAGAGAGCCGTCCTCAGTGCTCAGACAGTCGACTGTTGATCTTCCAACCACCCCTTTCAGACCCAAGCCGATCGGTTGGCGTCTGCAGATGATCGGTTTGCATCCTCAGGTGATCGGTTGGCTTCCTCAGACGATCAATTTCTCCTTGCAGCAGTGATGTTTAGCTGCTTCCGCAAAGGCAAGGGCAAGGCCCCTGCATGCTCTTCCAGAGATCGTCCTCGCCGTTCTGGTTCACATCCCAGAATCCAATTCCGCACACCCTCTCCTACGGGTCAATCTTCTCCCTAGTTAGTCGAGGAGATGCTTCGGGACATCGACGAGGCGGAAGAACTTCTCCGCTAGATGGAGGGAACTCAGAAGGCGACCAATGATTCAGACACAACCGCCCCCCGTTCACCCCGGATAGCACCTATTCTAGGTATCTATGACCAGTTCACTAGTGCTGACCACTGTCAGCGTTATGAGGATATGTTCGCAATCGGTGTTTCTTTTCCTCATTGGGCGTGCGATACAACCCTTGATGCTTTGGGCATATGCGACGTCGTCGATGTTATCCTCTGCAGAAACCACATGCTTGTCTTTCCCTACCATGTCACCTCCATCTACTGTGATCTTACCCTCGAGTTTTTTAGCACTTTCCGCAGGTTACACAGTTCTTTCGAAAACTCGAGTTGTAAATACCGGATTTTTGGGGAAAATCTGGAATCATCCGCCAGGCAAATCACTTCGTTCATCCTCGACGGCAGGGATGACTATTGACTAGACCAATGTATGGTGCGGTCTCATGACTCCTACCCAGACCATTATGACAGAGATAAGTTTTGGGCAGAGATCACCCGGCTTCTTCCCCGTCATCCTAGTGGACCCAAGGCCTCCTGCATTCACAACCCGGTGTTCCGTTACCTTCACCGCATTTTGGCTTGCACCATTTTCAGTCGGGAAGGTACTCAGGGTGCAATTACTCAGGTAGAACTTTATGCTCTTTGGTGTCTTTTACATGAAGAACCTTTTAACTAGGGCAATGCTATCATTGAGCATTTTGGTACCCAATCTAGCCGAGCCACTTCCTCTTCTTTTCGCATTGGCCACTATGTTACCCAACTCGCCATCTTTTTGGGTTACACCCACATCGCCTTCCCTCCACTAGAGCTCAAAAATCACCTCATCAAAACCCACTATTTGAAGAACAGTAGGTTTATCCATTTAGGCACCGAAGGCGTTTATTACCTTTTGTTCAAAGACACTCAGGTGGTCCTCCAGCTCCCGTTACATTCATGGTTTGCAGCAGCAAACTATGTCTATGATTTGACTAATTTATCGAGCCTTATCCAGAGATTCTACCTGGAGCATCCAGATCTAGACACATTCCCCAAGCCACATCATCACAGGAGAAGCCTCTCTTTAGAGGCACATGACAACGACACTGGACCACCACCACCACCTTCCAGACGTCGCACCAGACGGCGACCAGATGACGACTCCGGTCCTTATGGCTTCTACGAGATCCAGACTCAGCTGGATGCGATTCAGCAGGAGCAGCAGAGACAGGGCCACCAGCTCAATCACATGTACCTTATGCAGCGTTCGCAGGAGTCTTGGCATGTGGATTGCGGTCACTATGCCCCTAGTTGACCTTCTTATGACGAGTATGGAGCACACCAGAGTTATCCAAGCCCAGATTCTTCTTATTGGGAAAACTACTACTCCCACCAGTAGCACCCTCCACCGCAGTGACTCTTCCCTCCATCTCGCTCTTAGGGTTTGCTCGGGTCAAGCAAATTTCTAAGTCCGGGGTGGGGGTGGGTGGTACGTCATCCACCCTTTATCTTCCCTTTTCAACATATTTTTTTCTGCATTTTTTATTTGTTTTGCTTTGTTTACTTTCAAACATAAGGCCTTTATCTAGTCGGCCGAATGTTGTACTTTATCTTCAAAAATCAATTGCATTATCATTTTCATTTCAAACAACTTTGCAATATCAAGTTCCCTATGACCATGATAGCAATTTTTGGAAACGCTGTCAAGCCTTAAAGTATCAAATAGAATCAAATGCAGATTTTCTTAATTTTAGCATTAAATTAACTTATTTGTTTTTTCTCTTATATAATGTATCTACATGTATCTTCTATCTTATGCAACGACAACTAAAAAAAAAGTTTTTGGTTGCTCGGGAAAAATAAATCGCATGCCAAACCATAAGTCCGGGGTGGCATGCCCTTCTTCCATACCCCACAAAGGGGCGTACCATCAAAAGATGCCAAAAAGAGCACACACAAAAATTGTGGTCAATGTAATCACAAGTCCATGAAAAAATTATATCCCAAGTCGAATAGAGGAGGGATCCGTCACACCTCAAATTCTCTATTCCCGTGCAACAATCAACCCAATGAAAAAAAAAGAAAAAAAAACAAAGAAAAAAATAAAAAAAATGATGAGTGTCGAAGCGCAAGTTAGATCAAGACTGTCTTTACAAAGTATAAGTTAAAAAAAAATTAAGTTATGAAAAATGTTTTCTTAAGAAACACGGTGCTTGCAATTTGTGGTTCTAGGAGATGTGTCGCTTGGACATGAAAAGGATAGAAAAATTGCTAATCTAGGGAGGATGAACTTGCTATTTCAAAATTCTTGGAATCTTTTTGGTTTTTCAATTGCTTGAGGACAAGCAAAACTTTAAGTCCGCGGTATTTTGATGCGTGCTATTCAGCACACCTTTTTCTGCAAATTATTAAGCTTGTCACATAGAAATTCTCCATTCATCTCTTAAAAATTGCACAAATTAATATTTTCTTGTTCTATCACAAATTTGACAATCATGTGCATTTTATTGCAGTTTCAGAACTTGAGCCGATCGATTGGAACATTCAACCGATCGTCTCATAGAAGCAAACTGATCGTCTGACATCATGAAACGATTGGTTCGCCTTCAAGCATCGATCGTTGATCTCATCAGACGACGGCTGAGATCGCCCGACTCCAGCTACCAGACGCTCGGATGATGCCCATTGCTGAGCAACACGGAGCGGTTTTCAACACGCCGCCACCCTAATTAGGGTTGGTAGCCGATCGATTAGTTGCGCATTCCAGAACCTTCCAACCGATCGGCTGGTTCCCGAACCGGTCGGTTGGCGGCGCACAGACAGCAAAAATTCCCAGCCGTCAGCCCCAAAGAACCCTTAACCTAATGTATTCTCCCCCCTCCTTCTCCTATAAAAGGAGGGGCACTTCCTCCTCTTGGGGTATCTTGGATTTCTTATATTGGGATTCTGAAGCAATTCGTCTTGTAATCATTCTCATATTATGCAATAAAGTAGATCTTAGTTCAAGCATAGCTCTTTCATTCTTGCTCTTGTCTTTTCTCTCCGCCATAGTTTTAATCTCCTTCTTTCGTTCTTTAATTCTGGAGCAAGGAACAAAGAACTAAGCCATTTCATCGTCTGTAGCATAAGGATTAATCTCTTGATTTCTAGGCTAGACTATGGCTTCATTTCTTTCTTCCTCCGTCTCCCCTTTCTCCATGTGTGAGTAGACTTTTATCGGGGCAAGGGGAATAACCCCTTAGCCATGGTTTTAACGAATTCTTCTTAAATGAATAGATGGTAATCAGTTTAAATTGAATGGTTGATCTTCGGATCACATGTTAATCTGGATGAATATGACCATGGAAATATGGATTTAGAACAATAAAATCGATTACATAGATGTTTTGATATGACCGTGGATTTTCATCTTTTAGGATGATAAACTAGGAAGCATGAGCACCAAGACCAATGGGCTCATGTGGAGTTTCTCTCTTGTGAGTTTTTAAATTCGCAAACCTTCATCGAATCTTCGTTTAAGATTTAGTTGTTATCACATAGGCTAAGGTGGTGAAAACCCCTACGAGCCTCGATTTCCTTCTCTTGATTTAATCACCACATCCTTTGTTTGTTTTAATTCTTAGTCTTCCATTCATATAGTTTTGCTTGTGTTAACAATCTCTTTATTATTTCCTTGTGCATGTTTATTCTTGTCAAGTGATTTTCTTCTTGCATTAGTGTAATCACTCAAACCCCCAACTGGACTTTACTTTCTGCTTTAATAAAAAAAAATACCAAAAACAAATAATAAAGTTCTTCAATCTTTGGGTTCTAAGAACAATCTCTAAATAGTTTTCCTGTGGGATCGACCCTTCTCTACTACCCTTAAAATCGGAAGTAAAAAAGGTTTAAACTCTAGGATTAACCATCTTAGTGATTGATATTGCAAAATGACGAGTATCACTTGTCCACGTCAAAAATTAGAGCACGAGAAAGGATGAACCACCTGACTTATGAGGGAAGGGAAAATGGACAATATATATTTCCACTTGCATGTGAATGAATAATCTAGAAGGTAAATGCCCAACGCGATGTTGTGAAGCAAAATCACCTACAAATGCCAAAATAGGGGGTGGGTCATCTGGTTGTGGTAATCTTATGCGTAGAGATTTTAGACATGACCATCTTGAACACATCAGCTTTAGCTAGCATTACTACCCACATCAAGTTGATCATGACTCTATGACCTAGGGTGAAAGTCCCTAGGGGTACCCTTAGAGTTAGATCCATTATGTGTTGGGGGATAAGATGAATGAGGACAACCAAAATTGTAGAGGATGGAGAAAATAAACTAACTTGTCAATACCAAACAAGATCGAGCACAACCATAATTAGATTGGAAAAGGTGATCACTAGAGAGGAGAAAAGATGCAAGGTTTTGGGGGTGGCTTTACAAGGCATATGGAATCAAGAAGCAATGCAAAATGATGGTGGAGTTTGAGGAAAATGAAACCTACTAGGGAGTCTACCTTTAGCGAGATAGGGTTTTAGATGACTTGTTAATCATGACATTCACTTTGACAGGAGAAGTCAAAATCATATATTTTATAATGAATTCCTTCTGTTTTTGTATAACTATGAGCCACCATGTCATTTGGACATGGGATCAGATTTTTTTAAGTCACCAAGGTACAATAATGTATCATGTCAAAGGAAATATCCAATGTAAAATGGTATAGATAATCCCATCATATATTTATACCATTAGTCATACTATTTTTTTTTGAATAATAAAGGAATAAAATACTAATCACAAAAATTGGAAACCTTGATAGATATTGCATAAACTTATTCCTAAGTTTCCACTGAAAGGATTTTCCCACATATTATAGTTGAACACACCTATTCCAACTGATCCCTATTCCATCTCCATTTGGGGCCTATGAAATTTATGTATTTTTTGATGATCAATGAATAGACTGTGTAGGAAGGTATATAATATACTATGTTGTATTTGTGATGAGTTTTGTCATGGAGTCAATAAGTGAATGAAACTATCTCAATTTAAGTTTAGATAACATATAGAGGGACATACTGAAATAAAATCAATGGTTATAATTATGGTAAAAATATATAGAAGATGGCTACTCTTAAAATCACTTCCTAAAATACATTAGATTATACAAAGTTAGGACCGCAATACACAACACCAAATTTATATCCAGATATAGACCCGACTAATAGCACATTCAACCCAATAACTATTGCAATAGTCCAATTTCAATGTGCATTTTCAATGAGTACTTCCTTGTATCCATGGTTTTTAAGAATATAGATTCATTACAAAGAACTAGGCTAGTTACATCCGAGAAAGTGTTGTAAAGGTCACATATTCATGTGTATCTTATGTGAGGTTACGTGTATATGTTATAAACTAAACTTATCTATGTGTACATTCCCAAAAAAATATAAGTGTACTATACAAACAAATATTTTTCATAGTAAACGCAATGGTTTGGATGATTGGACCTAATACTAATAGTTTAGTATATTATAATGATATTTTTAAAATATGTGTTAACAATAGAACATATATAAGTTATAAAAATCCATAATATATGCAAAAACAAACAGGAGTGTAGTCCTTAACATACCACTTTGCCAATACAAATTGATACAAATACAATATAGTAAAGTTCACAAAAGATTGAGAAACCAATGAAGAGCGTAGGGATTTGTGCTATAGGAAACTGAGGGTACGGTGTGATTCCAGTCATGGAGGCAACAACCAACACACCAATTTATAACACGGATGGGGTGGAATGGGAGGTCACGGGAGCTTCTCATGATGCCAAATTTGATGAAGACAAAAATTCTCATCTGAGAGTAAGTGAGAATGGATTTCATGTATGGAAGAATGTGAGGAGAGTCTACTACCAATCATCCTTCTCAAAATGATGTTGAAGCACATATTTAAGGAATCTAAATCCATTTCTTAATCTTCTTCATCATGCAATGGTTCAAATTGAAACTACATTGATAGTTAAAAATATTCAAAATTGCTTGTTTGGAGATGCAACCACTAGAAGTGTTACAACCCACTTCTAGATTTGCTAGTAATTCTTTGGATTTAACAGAACCTTAATGCTTGTTGTGCTTCTATTGGTAATATATTACCTAGTGATTTATCTTAACATTGGTAATCTCAAATACTTTTTTAGATAACTCATAATCATGACTTAAGCATACCTCAAAGATCCGAGTTAAAGTTGATATAGAATTAGCCCATACAAATATATGAGAGGAGAATTAATGAGACCTGAGAAAATAATTAATAAATCAATTTTTTTAAGAATATTATGGAACTAATATGTAGGATTTTAGAGAATTCAATATTCATCCAACATAAAAATAATGAACCAAAGCAGAGTTAAAATGAGTGAGTTATGGCCTTTCTAGAAACAAGTACTAAAGCCTGACGATCGCCAAAAACCCATCAATCAGAAACCCAGCGACCAAATTTTAGTGAACCAAAAGCCAAGGACTAAAGAGAATTACAGCCCAAGATAGCCAATCGTAAAACAATCATTACCAGGCTATACCTATTCATTTTCAATGAAATGAAGTGTGTTAGAATTGTAATTTGATCTTCTAGACCCTTAGGTCGATGAAAAGAAGACCTAGAATGCGATTAATAAGCTAATGTTTGGAGAAGAACGATAGAAAATCAAAGGTTTCATCATATATTCAACTTTTAAGTGGTTTTTAATCACCGATTCTTCCTTTTGCTCGTGTTCCCTTGGTCAGAAATCCCTGGTTCGTCAAACAAAGGTTTTGATTAACCTTGGTTCTTCTTCTTATACCACATCCAATTGTTTTTGAGGTTGTTTTCTTGTTGGAGGCTTATTTGTGAGGAGATATTTTGGCTTGAGATGAGATTTTAGTTTGTGTGAGCCAAGATCCAAACTTGGTTGTTAGTAGATCAGTGATCTCTAATAAGATTTGTGAGTGAAAAATAACCTTCTGACCTTGATTTACCACATACAAACTCAATTAATGACCTTCTAGTTTTTAAATCCTTCTCTATGATGATTGTGAAGAAATTGATAAATCTATGTATTGCTTTTCAGTAGTAGAAATGCTTATTTAATCATATGATGGTGTTGTAATATTATATCAAAAGTTGATATGTGAGTTGGGATGATCGAAAGTGATGAAATGGTATAAATAGAGGCACTAGGGAAGCCAGGTTTCCCTAGTCCATAACTAAAGAGTTGAACTATGATGTATGAGAATTGCAAAGTCGCTAGATGATTTATGTGCATAATATGTGATGCGTAATTGACAAAGTTAGGGTAACCATTACATATGACATTTAATCTTGTTCAATTAATTAAATATCATTAGACGATAGATGCTTTGGACATTGTAAAATACTCATAGGAGGCTTGCGCTTTGAGGAGGAATCATGCTTCTTGACTAGAGTTCTCACATAGGTCAAGGTAAGCCAGAGAACACCATCAGGGTGCGAGGGTCTAGGCCAGTGAAGGAGGACTCCTTAAATGATTGATATCAACCACCAACCAAGAATGCTAGTCGTATCCGGGTTATGAGTTGTGATGATTAGTGGACATCTTCAATAGGTCTACTGGTGGATAACAAGCCTGAGGGCATTGACTCCCTGCCTGATTACCCAGGTTGATAGGAGGAGTATGAGATATCTTAATACTCCCATTAGCCGCCAAGAGCCTAATGTGGTGTTGGAAACAACAAATGTGGTATTGAGAATACATACATAGGATCCCCAGCATGCTTCTCAGACTTGTATAATGAGATCGTAGCTTGCTGTAATACTTTCACATGTTGTGGTACACCTGATGTGGGTCTAGTGGAATAATAAATGGATGAAAAGACTAGTGAATGAATTTAGTTTTTTTTTTCAAATATTATCAGATTAATTTCCTTGATGGTTTATTTATAAATGTTAAGATGCCAAGTTGCATTGAACTTCTACCATGATTGGATGGTTATAGTGTCATACTAGCAAATTTTTATTCTTTTGTGTTTATTTCATATAAATAAATACATCTGATATATCATGGTTACTTATTGATTTTCTTCTTACCGAACCAGTAGCAAATCAACCTACTGAACAATTTTTTTTCAGGTAAAGGTCTAGCTCTCCCTGAGGAGACAGAATCCAATTTTATCAAGAGTAGAATGTAGGTCTTAAAGAGGAAATTGTTAGAATAGATACACGATCTCTTATCCTTCGTATGGATCCCGAGAATGAGAGAGTGAGAAAAGAGAGAAGTTTGCAACGAAATGTACATGTTATATATTAAGTGTGAAACTATTTCTTATAGGTAGTAGTCGAACTATGTTGCATCCTTAATGTTAAGTTTGAATGAGATGATATCATTTAGTAAGTGATGTTGATATATATCTGTCAAAAAATTTATGGATGATTTTTATTAGGTAATTAAAAATTGATGGTTAATAGTAATCCCTTCTTGGCAGGCCTAACCCTGGTTAGTGTGTTAGGGTCGCATCAAATTTTTGGTATTAGAGCATAGGTTGAACCTAAATTGAGTTTATGTTGGGACATGGGTGATAAGAGACCGATAGGTTTAGGATGCTTTCCCATTTGAACTACAATTTTCTAAGGGGTGTGTTCTATTATGGATATGTAGATGGAAGGAAGAGGACATGGACATGTTGAGGAACAAGTTGAGAGACATTATGGCCCTAACCCTTGAGTGATGTCTCAAGGTGGAGAAGATAGGGATTAAGCAACAAGGATGTACCATATTTTTCTGGAGACAAAAGAAAAATATAAGATGGACATGAGGTCTGCATCTTCTAGTAAGGATATGATGAGATCCTATGATCTCGTAAAGAATCTTGGAGGGACTAAATTCTCTGGAACAATAGATCTAGCTGCAACGAAGGTGTCTCTTCGACAATTGGAAAAGGTCTTTTTTCTAATGGAGTTATTAGAGGATAAACAAATCAATCATGTGGTCTATCTACTCAAGGGAGATGCTGAGTTGTGATGGTGTGGGGTGAAAATAAGAGGAGAAATATAGTGATATGGAGGGATTTTGAGGATGAGTTTCACCTTAAGTATTTTCCTCCTATCTTTTTAATTGATCAGATCAAACAACTAGAGAACATCAGACAAGGAAGTATGATAATTGGGGAGTATGAGGTACACTTTACAAGGTTGGCAAATTTCTACCCGTACCTTGTACTTGATGATGTGGAGAAGTGCATAAGATTTCACAAGGATTAAGGTCAGAAATTAGACACACCGTATCAACTATTGGTAAGAGAGACAGAGAAAATTAGACACACCGTATCAACTATTTGTGGAAGTAGGAAGATGTGTAGAAGAGTAAGTTAATGTTGATTAGCAGTATGAGAGTAAGAAAAGATCTGGCGACTTTAGTAGAGGAGGACAGAGCAGTAGTGGATACATATGAGGTAGTGGTTTCTTTTTCAAGATAGGACACATACTTGGTTGTTTTGGGAGAAAAGGATCTAGTTCTTCATCGAGTGGAGGAAGGCCCAGTTCCAGTAGATGGAATACACCTCCCAGGTGGACACCTCCAACTAGGTCTTCAAGATCATCAATTTCAGTGATAGGCCTACAAAGAAATGATGCAGACATATGTGACAACTGTGGTAGGATACACTTTGGATAATGTTGGGTAGTCACTACTCAAACATGCTATCACTATGGAAAGATGGGACATATAAAAAGGGATTTTCCAAAGCTTCAATATATTTTAGAACAAGGTTCACAATTACACTATCAAACTCTATAGAGGCAGACTCCAACTATGGAGGCAAGTTCTTGAGCGGCTTTAGGTTCTAGAGGGGGAGAACCTAGTACTAGTAGTGGACAACAAGGACAACATGGCAGAGGGAGAGATACACCAGCGCAGGTAGAGGCACGGCGAAAATTGAGAAGCTCGGTGGAGGGAGGCAGCTGCAGCATCGCAGGATAGGTGGGGGAGGAGGAAGGCTTCGGGAGAGGCGAGTGATTTGGGGACCGAGCAACAGCTGGGGTTTCGTAGGGGTTTGGACAGAGGAGAGACGGTTCGAGTGATGAGAGGAGTGCGGCAAGTGAGATATGAGACCGGCTGGGCCGTCAATTTAGTACTAATCGAGAAACCGGGTACAAAGGTAACTATGTGTAGCGCAGCTCTAAATAAGAGTACGTGTAGAAACATTTGCCTGATTGCAATTGTGTTATGCTGACATCCTATCCCTAGAACGCTGCGCTTGTCGTCATGCTGATTGGCAACACATCCCCAAAATGGCTCACTTCTATTCGTTGCACTGTAACTTGTGGTCGGCCGGGTTAAATTTTGTCTGGTCTCGGTTGAAGCAACCGCCCATTCATTCATTCGCTAGTCGGCTTTTGACTGTCTGTAAATCCTGCTCTGTACAGCGTCGGTTTATTCTCTATAAAAAAATGCCTCCTTATAAATAACCACGTTCTGTTGATGGCTACCCAAGAATAACCGTAAACTATGTGGCAGTTACAGAGCCGTATATGCTGTGTTTGTGGCATCATGTGTCGCCGGGCAAAGGAAAATTATTACACCAATACTATTTCCACCAAAACTATACCCATATCTAGAGAATATGCAAAAGACAATATTAGTATTGTGTGCCTCATTAGTATATGGAGAAAGAGTCCGTAATAATAGAAAAGAAACAGTGGATGAAAAGAGTCTGTGCAATAAATAAAAGAAGAGGCAGTGGAGGGAGAGATAAATTGTAATAAATAGGAAACATGAGATAGTGGGTAGAAAGAAAAATACAAAGACATAGGTAGTGGATGGAGAGAGAACGCTAGCTACATAAGAAATATTACAAGTTTTATTACCATTATTTAAGGTCTAAAGTAGGTTATGTAACATTTATGAATCAATATCGTTTGTCTTAAAAATGTAATACTTATTTATGAGTACTATTTAATTTAAAAATAATCACTATAGAATATATAAATACATAATATATATATATATATATATATATGTGTGTGTATGTGTGTGTGTGTGTGTGTGTGTATTAGAGTCAGGCTAGAATAAATTCTAGTGTACAGATCACACTGTACACCTCAATGGTGTTTACCTATTTATACCAACCTTTTGCAAAATCTAAACCATAGTAAGAATAGGTGACATATAAAATTGGAGCTCATTTGAATTAGTATAAGTCACTCATCTAAGAACAAAAAAATCAACGCACATAACTAATTTGAAATGCATAATTTTTACCTCCTTTAGATGAATGATCTATAAGTGTCCAAATGAGATCTTAAGATACTTAAGAAGATCAATGGCTTAGAATTTGAAAATATTTATTGGATGATGGAAACGATTGAGGTGTACCACATCTCTGGTACACTCGAGTGTATTGCATCTTAACTCTCTCTCTCTCTCTCTCTCTCTATATATATATATATATATATATATATATATATATATCCAACATTGTTTAACACTTTTATTAGTACAATTTTATATAAAATCTGTAATATTATCAATGATTTTTTATCACTAATTACAACTACCTATATGTTATTCTATCCTCTTTCATGTTTGAAAAACTTTCAACTTCTGACATTGTATGAAAAACCTCTTTGTACAATACTGAAAAGACGTTTTGTATTCTGTATTTATGTTATCGTGGTTAGGATGTAAGATTGGGTGGAAATTGTGTGCTTTATATCAGTGCTCCCCGGCAAAGTGGCATGCACATGCTGTTTGGATTTTGTTGTTTACTTGTTACACTTTTCTTTATCTTGAAATATAGGTTGACTAATTTTGGCCGAGTTTGGGTTTATTGCACCTGTTGAAAAATATCTAAAACATACTTACTCATTTAATTAGCTGGTTTCACAAATGGCCCACAGCTCCCACAAGAAACTCGCTTAACTAAGTAAAATTATAATAAACTTAGAATAAATGTAATGATATACTGATACCAACTAATTGTTATGGACTTCTAATTTGAACTTGAGCTTTCCTAACAGTGAGAAAAATCATAGAAAACAAATCCACGACTATTATATTTTCTAGTTGCTCTATCTAACCTATTATAAAGCTATACAAGTTACAAACTGTAGTCCTTCAAGCATGATCAAATACTGCAATATTTTAATCATAACTGAGAGAATTTTACCCAAAAAATGGTATGTGGTTGAATATTGGGAATAAATGATTTTTTTGTTTGATAGCCCAAAAATGTGTAGTAGTTATCTTTTGTCTATATATAATGTAAATAGACTAGAAAATCAGACGTTTCATCCAATATTGTAGCATCTTGTAATGAATTTTTATTATACAATAATTATATGGACATCCGTAGGTCAACCCGCAATACGTTGGGTTGGGTTTAGATTTTCTATGCTCCACACGTTTAAAAATAGTTCTTTTTGACCTACACCCGTGAGACTAAATCCACAATGTCTCAATCGAAACTCAATCCAATCACCCATTTGAGAGGTCTACTGTGAGGCTATGTGTATTTTTATTTTTACCTATTTTCAAATTTCAACTCTCAAAATTATGGATTCAAATAAAAAAAGTTGTTTTTTAGGGTGGGTGGGGGTTGTTATCCAAAGGTAAACCCAAACAAGATAGTCTATATGCATGGCTAGATTTGAGGGGCTATACCAATCCAAATGAAAAGGGCCTACCAACTGAGAGCATTGATAGTTTCCTGGCCCAAAGAAAAGAAAAGAGTCATGCATGCCACATGACGACATGCAAAATGAACACAAAATTTCAACTTTTGATATAAGATTGTTGTCTTGTAGGGTGATGGGCAGTCAAGAAGAAGGGCAGAAAGGACGATGCAAATTGTGACCAAGTGAGGAGGATAACCCTTGAAGAGGTAAAGATCATGAACTAGAGCACGAGAAATGATGAACCACTTGACTTATGAGGGAAGGGAAAATGGACAATATATATTTCCACTTGTATGTGAATGAATAATCTAGAAGGTAAAGGCCCAACTCGATGTTGTGAAGCAAAATCACCTACAAATGCCAAAATAGGGGGGTGGGTCAGCTGGTTGTGGTAATCTTATGCATAGAGGTTTTAGACATGACCATCTTGAACACATCAACTTTAGCTAGCATTACTACCCACATCAAGTTGATCATGACTCTATGACCTAGGGTGAAAGTCCCTAGGAGTACCCTTAGAGTTAGATCCATTCTAGGTTGGGGGATAAGATGAATGAGGACAACTAAAATTGAAGAGGATGGAGAAAATAAACTAACTTGTCAATACCAAACAAGTTGAGCACAAACATAATTAGATTGGCAAAGGTGATCACTAGAGAGGCGAAAAGATGCAAGGTTTTGGGGGTGGATTTACAAGGCATATGGAATCCAGAAGCAATGCAAAATGACGGTGGAGTTTGAGGAAAATGAAACCTACTAGGGAGTCTACCTTTAGCAAGATAGGGTTTTAGATGACTTGTTAATCATGACATTCACTTTGATAGGAGAAGTCAAAATCATATATTTTATAATGAATTCCTTCTATTTTTGTACAACTATGAGCCACCATGTCATTTGGACATGGGATCAGATTTTTTTAAGTCACCAAGGTACAATAATGTATCATGTCAAAGGAAATATCCAATGTAAAATGGAATAGATAATCCCATCATATATTTATACCATTAGTCATACTAAATTTTTTTGAATAATAAAGGAATAAAATACTAATCACAAAAATTGGAAACCTTGATAGATATTGCATAAACTTATTTATAAGTTTCCACTGAAAGGATTTTCCCACATATTATAGTTGAACACACCTATTCCAACTGATCTCTATTCCATCTCCATTTGGGGCCTATGAAATTTATGTATTTTTTGATGATCAATGAATAAACTGTGTAGGAAGGTATATAATATACTATGTTGTATTTGTGATGAGTTTTGTCATGGAGTCCATAAGTGAATGAAACTGTCTCAATTTAAGTTTAGATAACATCTAGAGGGAAATACTGAAATAAAATCAATGGTTATAATTATGGTAAAAATATATAGAAGATGGCTACTCTTAAAATCACTTCCTAAAATACATTAGATGATACAAAGTTAGGACCGCAATACACAACACCAAATTTATGTCCAGATATAGACCCGACTAATAGCACATTCAACCCAATAACTATTGCAATAGTCCAATTTCAATGTGCATTTTCAATGAGTACTTCCTTGTATCCATGGTTTTCAAGAATATAGATTCATTACAAAGAACTAGGCTAGTTACATCTGAGAAAGTGTTGTAAAGGTCACATATTTATGTGTATCTTATGTGAGGTTCTGTGTATATGTTTAAACTAAACTTATCCATGTGTACATTCCCAAAAAAATTTACGTGTATTATACAAACAAATATTTTTCATAGTAAACACAATGGTTTGGATGATTGGACCTAATACTAATAGTTTAGTATATTATAATGATATTTTTAAAATATGTGTTAACAATAGAACATATATAAGTTATAAAAATCCATAATATATGCAAAACAAAACTGGAGTGTAGTCCTTAACATACCACTTTGCCAATACAAATTGATACAAATATAATATAGTAAAGTTAACAAAAGATTGAGAAACCAATGAAGAGCATAGGGATCTGTGCTATAGGAAACTAAGGGTACGGTTCGATGAAGATAAAAATTCTCATATGAGAGTCAGTGAGATTGGAATGGATTTCATGTATGGAAGAATGTGGGGAGTGTCTACTACCAATCATCCTTCTCAAAATGATGTTGAAGCACATATTTAAGGAATCTAAATCCATTTCTTAACCTTCTTCATCATGCAATGATTCAAATTGAAACTAAATTGATAGTTAAAAATACTCAAAATTGCTTGTTTGGAGATGCAACCACTAGAAGTGTTACAACCCACTTCTAGATTTGCTAGTAATTCTTTGGATTTAACAGAACCTTAATGCTTTTTGTGCTTCTATTGGTAATATATTACCTTGTGATTTATCTTAACATTGGTAATCTCAAATACTTTTTTAGATAACTCATAATCATGACTTAAGCATACCTTAAATATCCGAGTTAAAGTTGATATAGAATTATCCCATACAAATATATGAGAGGAGAATTAATGAGACTTGAGAAAATAATTAATAAATCAATTTTATTTAAGAATATTATGGAACTAATATGTAGGATTTTAGAAAATTCAATATTCATCCAACATAAAAATAATGAACCAAAGCAGAGTTAAAATGAGTGAGTTATGGACTTTCTAGTAACAAGTACTAAAGCCTGAGGACCGCCAAAAACCCATCAATCTGAATCCCAACGACCAAATTTTAGTGAACCAAAAGCCAAGGACTAAAGAGAATTATAGCCCAAGATAGCCAATCGTAAAACAATCATTACCAGGCTATACCTATTCATTTCCAATGAAATGAAGTGTGTTAGAATTGTAATTTGATATTCTAGACCCTTAGGTCGATGAAAAGAAGACCTAGAATGCGATTAATAAGCTAATTTTTGGAGAAGAAGGATAGAAAACCAAAGGTTTCATCATATATTCAACTTGGTAAGTGGTTTTTAATCGCCGGTTCTTCCTTTTCCTTGTGTTCCCTTGGTCAGAAATCCCTGGTTCGTCAAACAAAGGTTTCAATAAACCTTAGTTCTTCTTCTTATACCTCATCCAAGTGTTTTTGAGGTTGTTTTCTTGTTGGAGGCTTATTTGTGAGGAGATCTTTTGGCTTGAGATGAGATTTTAGTTTGTGTGAGCCAAGATCCAAACTTGGTTGGTAGTAGATCAGTGATCTCTAACAAGATTTGTGAGTGAAAAATAACCTTCTAACCCTTATTTACCACATACAAACTCAATTAATGACCTTATAGTTTTTAAATCCTGCTCTATGATGATTGTGAAGAAATTGATAAATCTATGTATTGATTTTCAGTAGTAGAAATGCTTATTTAGTCATATGATGGTGTTGTAATATTATATCAAAAGTTGATATGCGATTTGGGATGATCGAAAGTGATGAAATGGTATAAATAGAGGCACCAGGGAAGCCAGGTTTCCCTAGTCCATAACTAAAGAGTTGAACTATGATGTATGAGAACTGTAAAGTCGCTAGATGATTTTTGTTCATAATATGTGATGCATAGTTGACAAAGTTAGGGTAACCATTAGTTATGATATTTAATCTTGTTCAATTAATTAAATATCATTAGACGATAGATGCTTTGTACATTGTAAAATCCTCATAGGAGGCTTGCGCTTTGAGGAGGAAACATGCTTCTTGACTAGAGTTCTCACATAGGTCAAGGTAAGCCAGAGAACACCATCAGGGTGCGAGGGTCTAAGCCAGTGAAGGAGGACTCCTTAAATGATAGATATCAACCACCAACCAGGAATGCTAGTCATACCCGGGTTATGAGTTGTGATGATTAGTGGACATCTTCAGTAGGTCTACTGGTAGATAGCAAGCCTGAGGGCATTGACTCCCTGCCTGAGTACCCAGGTTGATAGGAGGAGTCTGAGATATCTTAATACTCACATTAGCCGCCAAGAGCTTGATGTGGTGTTGGAAACAACAAATGTGGTATTGAGAATATAGACTTAGGATCCCCAGTATGCTTCTCAGACTTGTACAATGAGATCGTAGCTTGCTGTAATACTTTCAGATGTTGTGGTACACCTGATGTGGGTCCATTGGAATAATAAATGGACGAAAAGACTAGTGAATGAATTTAGTTTTTTTCTAAATATTATCAGATTAATTTCCTTGATGGTTTATTTATAAATGTTAAGATGCCAAGTTGCATTGAACTTCTACCATGATTGGATGGTTATAGTTTCATACTAGAACATTTTTATTCTTTTGTCGTTGTTTCATATAAATAAATACATCTGATATATCATGGTTACTTATTGATTTTCTTCTTACTAAACCAGTAGAAAATCAACGTACTGAACAATTTTTTTCAGGTAAAGGACTAGCTCTTCCTGAGGAGACAGAATCTGATTTTGTCAAGAGTAGAATGTAGGTCTTAAAGAGGAAATTGTTAGAATAGATACACGATCTCTTATCCTTCCTATGGATCCCGAGAATGAGAGAGTGAGAAAAGAGAGAAGTTTGCAACGAAATGTACATGTTGTATATTAAGTGTGAAACTATTTCTTATAGGTAGTAGTCAAACTATGTTGCATCCTTAATGTTAAGTTTGAATAAGATGTTATCATTTAGTAAGTGATGTTAATATATATCTGTCAAAAAAGTTATGGATGATTTTCATTAGGTAATTAAAAATTGATGGTTAATAGTAATCCCTGGTTGGTAAGCCTAACCCTGGTTAGTGTGTTAGGGTCACATCAACTTTTTGGTATTAGAGCATATGTTGAACCTAAATTGAGTTTATGTTGGGACATGGGCGATAAGAGACCAATAGGTTTAGGATGCTTTCCTATTTGAACTACAATTTTCTAAGGGGTGTGTTCTATTATGGATATGTAGATGGAAGGAAGAGGACGTGGACATGTTGAGGAACAAGTTGAGAGACATTATGGCCCTAACCCTTGAGTGATGTCTCAAGGTCGAGAAGATAGGGATTAAGCAACAAGGATGTACCATATTTTTCTGGAGATAAAAGAAAAATATAAGATGGACATGAGGTCTTCATCTTCTAGTAAGGATATGATTAGATCCTATGATCTCGTAAAGAATCTTAAAGGGAATAAATTATCTGGAACAATAGATCTAGCTGCAATGAAGGTGTCTCTTCGACAATTGGAAAAGGTCTTTTGTCGAATGGAGTTATTAGATGATACACAAATCAATCATGTGGTCTATCTACTCAAGGGAGATGCTGAGTTGTGGTGGTGTGGGGTGAAAATAAGAGGACAAATATAGTGATATGGAGGGATTTTGAGGATGAGTTTCACCTTAAGTGTTTTCCTCCTATCTTTCTAATTGATAAGATCAAACAACTAGAGAACATCAGACAAGGAAGTATGATAATTGGGGAGTACGAGGCACACTTTACAAGGTTGGAAATTTTTTACCCGTACCTTGTATTTGATGATGTGGAGAAGTGCATAAGATTTCACAAGGATTAAGGTCAGAAATTAGACACACCGTATCAACTATTGGTAAGAGAGACAGAGAAAATTTTATAGAATTTGTGGAAGTAGGAAGATGTGTAGAAGAGTAAGTTAATGTTGATTAGCAGTATGAGAGAAAGAAAAGATCTGACGACTTTAGTAGAGGAGGACAGAGCAGTAGTGGATACATATGAGGTGGTGGTTTCTTTTTCAAGATAGGACACATACTTGGTTGTTTTGGGAGAAAAGGATCTAGTTCTTCACCAAGTGGAGGAAGGCCCAGCTCCAATATATGGAATACACCTCCCAGGTGGACACCTCCAACTAGGTCTTCAAGATCATCAATTTCAGTGACAGGCCTACAAAGAAATGATGCAGACATATGTGACAACTGTTGTAGGATACACTTTGGATAATGTTGGGTAGTCACTACTCAAACATGCTATCACTATGGAAAGATGGGACATATAAAAAGGGATTTTCCAAAGCTTCAATATATTTTAGAACAAGGTTTACAATTACACTATCAAACTCCACAGAGACATGCTCAAACTATGGAGGCAAGTTCTTGAGCGGCTTTAGGTTCTAGAGGGGGATAACCTAGTACTAGTAGTGGACAACAAGGACAACATGGCAGAGGGAGAGATACATGACACTTCTTCTCAATGACACCATATGAAGGTGTAGTCTCTCCCAGAGTTGTGACATGTGAGATGCTTTTCTTTAATAACATTTCTATTACAATATTGATAGATCCTTGTGTGACACATTTTTTCATTGAAACATTGATAGTTAGTGGATTAAAGCTTTTAATCCGTGATTTATCTTATGAATTTTTGTTAAGAGTTCCATTAGGTGAATCCTCAGTTTTGACAGAAGTGTGTCCTGGATGTCTGTTGATGTAACATTCGAAAATGTTCATGAGTATTTTGAATATTTTTTAAGTAGTTTTCCCTAATAAGAATTTCTTTGAGGGTCTTCATGCAAAGATGTCAAAATAATGTTGCTTTTTGAATAACAAGGCAAAGAGAAATAGAAGAAGAACTCCAAACATCCTTTTCTTTTATTTAATATATTGTAAATATTGAATGATAATATTGTGATTTTCCCTTTCTTTTTTATCAAAGAAGTATAAATGAGAAGAAAGAGAAAAAGTAAAAGGAAAAGAATTCAAAATTTGAATTAAATGACTTGAGAAATAAGTATTCTTTTCCTTTTTATAGCTTTTAAAGTATAGTCACTAATATTCATCTTTCTCCTTCCTCCTCTTTCAATTTTGTAAAACAATAATAATAAAATGTTCCTTTTTCATCAATTTTTGAAAATATAAGAAGATTCACTCACTTGGGAAGTAATAAGTGACTTCCCCTTTTCTTTTATATATACATAGGAGGGAAGTACCTATGTAGTTTATTTTCTCTCTACTTCAAGGGAAATACTCAAAAAGGGAACAAAGAGGTGTAATATGACTTTTGAAGAGATTACTATTGTTTATCTCAAATTTTGGAGCAAAAGATCGCAAAGGAAAGTTTTCTCTTAATTATCTAATTAATGTTTTTAATTTAAAATGAGTTAAATGACAGAAATAGAAATTGTGAACCAAATGTGCATAAAGCTAAATTTAATTGGATCAAATATTATAGACAATCTAAGTAACCAATGGTTCAAATTTGGACTTATTTGGACTTTGTTTGACCCCCCAATTAAAATAGGAAAGTTTTGAATATAGTTTTAATAGTATTTGCAATTAATGCATCAATTTTTAGAAAGTCCTAATAATTTTCCCTGTCATGTATTACACTTTTGATTTTTTTCCTTTCTCCATGTGCATCGGACGGTCAACATCTCTTCCCTCTACGATTTGACAATCTGAAGATCATCCTCTACCTCCACTTTCTCTGCATATGTAAACAAGAAAATAATGTTTTCCTTTTTTCAGCCCTTGCTCCCTCATTGTGCCTTCTTTTCTCATGATTTCTTCTCCCTCATATTTGTGTCTTCACCCTACACCCAATGAGGCATAGCCTGCATTCTCTCATGCAATATAGGCGAAACACCCATTAGGGCATCGACTCTCTTTTGTGACTTTGATTGGAAACCACCTTCATATGGAACCTCCTTCTGATTTAAGGGTACCAAATCCACAATCAACCCTCACTCTGGACTCCTCCACCATCTATTCTGACCCTAAGACCTTGACACTTCTAGACCTTCATGACTTGTCTTCTTTGGCAAACTCGACCCCGCCTCCTCCTCATGTGCTCTTCCCAAGCAATCAACGGTGCGGTAAGGTTCCCTTATTCACCTTCATTGTTTCTGAATTAGGCCTTTGCCACATGATGCCCCCAGTCAGTGTGGCCTATAACTTGCCACCTAGACTAGTGGTGGCATTTGCAACCATCTTGGTTTGACAACTTTCCTCACTCACGAGATGATGAGTGGGTGCAATTCACCTTCAAGATCATTTTGTGAGCCTTAGGGCATGGTTTTTGGGTGTGATCAGTTGATGTTGGGTTTTGACTTCTATCCCCTATTTATCGACATTCCCGACAATCACCAATGTTTTCACATGGTCTTTTCTTTGAGATTTGGCACCCTCATATTTGAGTTGACACTACAATCCTATTCACATGGATTCATGCCTTGGTTCATTTGTTTTTCTGACTTCCAATGATCACTCATCCGTGTGATCTCTTGCCACAACTATGGCATCAAGTTGTTGATTCGATGCTCACCTGGCTATGACTTTGCACTCTCTAGCCTCAATTTGGAGCGAGGAAGTTGCTTGAGGTCTTAGGTTTTTACAAGCAAGTACCCTCAGTGAGCTATGATCAGAGTTTGACCACCAGATGCTTGCTCTCATGCTATCAATCACAGGGGATGAAGCCATGTCATGTATTGACCTTGGCGCCCCTATGGTTTTAAATGTTTGATTATTATTGCATGGGTAGTTTTGTCTTTTGAGTTTTATTTTTTTTGCTGTTGACATAGATTTTGACCGGTGAGTTGTAGCAGGCCCAAACCATGACTCTGAATTTTATCGGGCCATATAGGAAATAGGCTCCACTCTACTTGCTTTAGATAATAGTGCCTACATGGTATTTTATTAATTTCTTATTGGCGATTTTCCAAAGATCACAACAATTCACTGTATGATCATAAAAATGAAAAAAATATGTTTTGGAAATGTTTTTTATGAGGATCCAAATATATGACTTTTAGAGTTTGTTTTCTCTTCGACCAAACGCTAGTTTTGTAAGAAATATTAGGGTTTAATGATAAGGGTAAAATGCATATTAATGTGAGACATGTTATGAGCAGAATAATTAGGGTTCCCATACCCCAAGATCATGATTAGGTTTTCTTCAACCTAGGAAGAGAAACAGGGCCTTCTTTAAGTGCAAAGTAAGTGGTTCATGCAAGTTGAACATAGGTAATGTTTGATTTATCGGAATCAGGTAAGTATATTTTGACATTCCCCCTAAAAATATAGGAGGTCAAGGTTACATGTAGGCCCAATGCCATACACCCAGAGCAAATGTACAACTCACGCATCTAGCTAATATGTAGTCTACATCTAATGCATTTACAAATTTTTACAACAATGCTTATAGCATTCATGGATTACCCTTGATGTCTTCTAGCATTCCTCTCCTCCCAAATATGGTAGCATAGACCAGTAAACAAGAGAATTTTCTTCTCATCACTACCACACCTAGAAAGCATCCTTCTCGGATCAGCAAGAAGTTGAATCTGTAATCTGAAATCTCTGCATAAATATTCCCAAATCTCCATTTTGAACTTGCAATCCCCCACAAGGTGATTGTGGCTTTCTTCCTTTTCCCCACATAGCAAGAAAACCGTAGATATATCATAATTCTAGCTCTTTATTCTATCCAGAGTGGCAAGGATTTTGTGCAGAAATTTATACACACATATGCTCCATTTCGGCACATACCTACCAGTCCATAGCTGGTTACCCAATGGGTCCTTTGCACCTCTAGTCCGGGTCACCTCCCATAAACATATCTTCTTGTCTTTGAGCTACCCTCTTCGAGAATCATTGGCATCAAACAAGTGTTTGATTTGCAGCCATGTTTCACTCATTACGTTGATGGTCCTTGAATATCCTTCCCTTATTTTTGACTTCAAATTCAGCCCTCTAGGATATCTATCTCTCATCCACTTTCTCCATGTAGAAGTGCCATCCTAAAAAGTGACAATCCTCGTCATGGATCTCCATCTAGCGATGTCTCTAGGGGTCTTCAAATTCAATCCTCCTTCATCTATAGGAAAAGCCAGTCTGTAATACTTCATAGGATGATGTTTACTTCCCCATAGGAAGTTGGCCATCTTCATTTCAATTCTATCCAGAACAGATATAGGAATTTCTCCTTGTTGTACCCAAAAGATGAGAAGTCCCTCTATGTCAGCTTTTATCAAAGTTCTGCACCCCACCATGGATGTATTTTGTGTAGGCCATTTGTTAATCATTTCCTCCACCTTATCAATGCACTCGATAAAATCTTTGACATGAAGGTTGCCGCCTACAAGAGGAAATCCTAGGTATTTTGTTGGGAATACACCCCTATACACTCCCATAGCTTGAGTAAGTCTGTCCTCCATCTGATGGCAGTTCTTAGACAAGAAGATATGTGTTTTATTTGCATTAACACACAACCCGGTTTGCTCCCCGAACTTTCCCAGAAGCCTTTTAAGATTTTCCAGGTATTGTTGTTTGGCTTCTACAAAAACCAGAACATCATCCGCAAAAATCAAATGCATCATTACCTTTATGATGTGGACTGTATAAGGCTTTATTTCCTTCTGTTCTTCAGCTTTCTGCATCTTTCTTGAGAAGTACTCCATGACAATCACAAACAGAAGAGGGGACAAAATGTCACCTTGGCGCAGGTCGTTACCACCCCTAAAGAGACCAACAGACATGCCATTTACTAGAATAGAGTAGCTAGTAGTCCCAACACATTGCTTCATCCAGCGAATCCATTATTCATTGAATCCCATTTGTTGCATGAGCCACAATAATTTCTCCCACCTAACACTATCATAAGCTTTGGAAACGTCAAGTTTTAGGCAGGTTTTCCTACTTCCTCTCATAACATTATAATACAGAAGAAAATTCCCAGCCAGAAGAGCACAATCACTTATGCTTCTACCTATCACAAAGGCTCCTTGATTTATAAAAGTTAGATAAGGGAGGACCAACTTCAATCGAGAAGCCATGATTTTTGCAACAATTTTATATTGTACTGAGCAGCACGCAATAGGTCAAAAATCAAAAAGAGAAGATGTGACTTTGTTTTTCAGAATAAGAACTAGAAAGGAGTGGTTGACCTATCTCACCATGTTTCCACCTTCCAGAAACCAATCCACATAAATTATCAAATCGTCTTTAATAATGTCCCGATTTCTTTATAAAAGAAAGCATTGAAACCATTAGACGCATGTGACTTATTGCTTCCAATACTCCACATAGCTTTCTTGACCTCCTGTTCATTGATTTTTCTAGTGAGAATGTTGTTATGAGTGCTCGTGCTGAACTTTTAGTCAACTTCCTCCTCTCCATCAGTGTCAGCAGAGAAGCTTTTATTATACAAAGACAAATAGAAATTTATAGCTTGTTCTTCAAGGTCCTCCTTCTTGTTGACCACCATCCCTTCAGCATTAATAAGTTCAGAAATAATATTACCCGCCTCTCTTCTTCTAATTGTAGTATGATAGAGTTTAGTGTTCCTATCACCATCCTCCAACCATTTTTCCTTGCTTCTTTTCTAGTAGAATTTTTCCTCTACCTTTTCTAAGTCCTCAAGCATCATTTTTAATTCCCTATCTTTCTTAATCAGATTTGGATTTAGTAGATTAGCCACCAATTTTTCTCTGATGTTCTTGCACTCCCTTTTTGTGTCCTTCAGCAATTTTAGGATGTTCACCTCTTCCTTTGCCCATTTCTTTAGAGACAACTTGGTGTTCTTCATCTTCCTAGCAAACACAAACATGGATTGTATGTCACCTGAATATTCCAGCTTTGCTTTATGACATCATCAAAACCTTTCCAGTCTGCCCAGTAGTTTAGAAATCTGAAAGGTCTCCTTTTCTGCTTTTTCTCTACAATCTCAACTGAGATAGATGCATGGTCACTAATATCAGAACCTTCAGCCTTTACCTATACATTAGGAAGTATTTTCAGCCATTCATCATTCACCAGAGCTCTATCTAACTTACTTACTATCATGTCTAGCGGTCGTCTTTCATTATTCCAGGTGAAGATATCCCCCCAACCATTGGTAACTCAAACAAACTTTCTTTGTCAATGGCTCGGTTGAAAGCATCCACTTATGCATTGATAACTAATCTTCTGCCTCTTTTTTCATCCTACAGGCGTACTGTACTAAAATCACCAATTACCATCCAGGGTAGCTGAACCTGCTTTGATAAAGAAACCATATCATTCCATAGATCCAGTCTCGCCTTGTCATCATTATGACCATAAATAGTTGTCAACCACATATACAAACCTCCAATGTTAACACAGTCCACTGTCACCTGTTGATCTGACATCTGTATCACAAAAACCTACCATGCATTTGGCTTCCAAGCCACACATACCTTAGCAACCTCAGTGCAATCTATGTTGGATACATGCTCCCAACCTTGCGGAAATAAGTATTTGATACTATTCTTATTATGTACCTTTATCTTCGTTTCCACCAAAGCAACCATTGAATGACCACTAGAAGCGATCCATTCTCTGATTTCTTTCTTTTTACTCATGTCACAACCTCCTTTGATATTCCATAGGAGCATGGACATATCAAATATGTTTGTTTGACCTGGTACGCCTAGAAGGCTCCTTCCTTGCATTCTTGCCTTTCCCAGTCTGTTCTTGTTGCTTAGTTGCATTCTCCTCCTTAACATCTGATTCAGATAACGCATCAAAGCTATTTGTTGTATCAAGGATGGCGCTCACCCCTTGGGTACTAGGGATACCTGGCTTCTTTACTCCTTTCCTTCGTGAATTGGACACAAATTCACCCTCTTCCCAGTTGCTTGTTTCTTTGGATGGAGACTCAACATGTTGCTCCTTGCTTTCCTTCTCATTGTTGTTGCTCAGTTCTTTCTCTTTGCAAGTGCTCGTTTGCTGTAGCTCCTTGTTCTCTGTGGTCTTCTTCTGTTGTGTATTGACCTATACCACCTTTGGATCTGGGTCGGCTGCCGCCGCAACCACTATCTTCTGCTTCCACACTGCATTGCCTTTTATCTTCAGTGCCTCCTTCTTCTTAGCCGGCCCGCACTCCAATGTGGTATGGTTGAAAGCCCGACAGCTAGCACAACTCGTCGGGATATGGTCATAAGCCAGGGTCACCGGGATTGGATCCCGTCCTCTGACATTGAGCCACACAGTAGTGGGCTTTGGACCGTCGACCTTCAGCTCCACCGACACCCTGGCTTCCTCTCCTTCCAGAGACCTTTCATCGATGTGTAGCACACGTCCCGCTCTAGCTGTAATTGTCCCTGCCTCCTTCCTCATCCAGGAGTGGCTGAAGGACTTAATCGACGCCTAGGTAGGGATGGTGATGAATGCATCCTTCTTCAGCTCTTTACCATAGGTATAGTGCTTCACAATGACCATCTGGTGATCAAACCTACATGGCCCCATAGCCAGGACCGCCTCCTTGTCTGTCGGCGTCAAGAACCAGACTAGAAATATGTTGTTGTCGCGTGAGTGAAGCTCAAATGATCCCTTCGGCTTCCACATTCTTTTGATCTAGGTGAGGATGTGGGGGTAGAACGACCTCTTACCCAGGGTATAGATCATGATCGTATACTCCTAGATATTCCAGAGTCTCTCGAACTCCTCGACGTCCAGGTCAACGTGGACCTCTCTATCTTCCTCCCTCAGCTATGGGAACTCATCCTTCTTGAGTGTTGATGGTTGCTTCAATATTTGGTTCTAGGCCACTGTCCTCTTCGGTTCACCTCCGTCGCCCATGAACACATGCTCGATCGGCCTACCCTCGCCTTCCCTGTCCGCCCGCCCATTAGGGTTTGCTACGCCCGTCATCTCACTACCTCCCAATTTCCTAGCAGTTTGGGTGGTTGTGGTCGGTGGTGTGTGCGGGGGTGGGGGTGGGTCTGTGCGGGGGTGGACGCTAGCAACTGGAGTGGCTGGTGGTGTGGGCACCATGGCCCCTAGGTTTTCCAACGATCGTCCTTGCAATCACGTAGAGCACTACCCTAAGAGACACTGGTATATGTAATGTTTGATTTATGTATGTGTATATGTATGAAATGCAATGAACGATATGTTTGTATTATTGACTGTTCCCATTGATAAAAGTCAACAAATATATAATGAATTGAATTTTATGTCTATGGTCAATGTTATTGTATCATCATGCACATCTAAGGGTAAATGATAAAATTTAAGAAAGCGTTTCTAAGAGAATGGAAATGACAAAAGCAAACCTATTTAAGGTCCTCATTTAGAGGATCCTTAGAGAAAACCTTAAGAGGCACTTCGATGCATAAGACAAGAGGAATTTTGGTGCATAAGAGAAGAGGCAATTCACTGCATAAGAGAAGATCCACTTTGGTGCATAAGAGAAGAGGCACATTTGTGGAACCAGAGGATCCATATATATGTCAATATAAAAATAACTACTCTAAAAGAAATTATGTGTCTTTCAAATGTTTAAATGCTTAAATTCTATTTTTAGTTTTCAAGTTTCTTTAAATTATAATATGTTCAATTCCACTTACGGTTAGTTTTAGACATGGATGGGGGCATGATGCCCCCAGGTTAGGAGCAAGCTTAGGAGGGAAAAACCATCTGAAGTGAAACCCCTAATTTGAGGATCTACAAGGAGAAAAGAAGTGGTGGGGGTGACAACCATACCTAGATTAGTATTTCATGTATTTTCTTTTCTTGAGGAATATGCATATGTAAACCTTGTTAAGACTTGAGAATGAGAATTGTGATTCCATGTGATAGTTTATATAAACTTTATTTTGATCATGTTTGTGACATCCCCTTGAAGTGAGTTAAATTTTGTGCTTCCTCTCTAAGTTGTACAAGTGGGGTGTTACAATAATGGTATCAGAGCCCAAAATATAGTTGGCCACCAGGATTTTCTCATAATCTCATGCATTTATGTATTTCCATAGATGGAACCTAAGAGGAAGGATGATAATGACAAAGGTATATGTTTAGCTAATTAGATCTGAAGTATCAACCTAACCTTAGATAATGAGGTAGCCTCTCCATTCTCATGGTCATGGCCAACCAATTGAGAATTGAAGAGGGATGTCATGATCATTAGAATTTTCATGCAATTCTTCTTTCTTACTAGTCCATGGGGTATGGGACACATGTATTAGTGGATTAGTGAGAGGTAGCATGTCAAGATCCCACATCTCTGGGTATGTGCCTGATCACCACATATCTAGAAATGTAGGAGGTCCTTGAAGGCCTAAGATTAGGTAGTCATATTCCCAATGATAGGAATTTATGGGAAGGTTGATATACTAAGTATAGTGATGAGTTGGTTTCATAAATCGTACGTATATAATTAGACTAAGGTAATAGTTAATCCATGTTCACATAATCTTTTATGAAATTTAAATGCATATGCCACATTTTGAACATAAATGAACCTTGATATGTCTACTATCATTAAGTGAAGAGGTAAGAAAAACCATAAGGTGGCTGGTTTCCTAAGGAAAATTTTGAGGACACAAATTAATTAAGGTGGGTAGAAATGTAACATCCCAAAATTTTAATGAGTATTTTGATTTTTTTTGAATTAGTTTTCCTTAATAAGAATTTCTTTGAGGGTTTTATTGCAAAGAGGTCAAAATAATGTTGCTTTTAGAATAACAAGGCAAGAAGAAATAGAAAAAGGACTTAAAACATCTTTTCCTTTTGTTTAATGTATTGAAAATACTTGAATAATAATAACGGGGTTTTCCCTTTTTTTCTATCAAAGAAGCCTAAAAGAGAAGTAAGAGAAAAAATAAGGGCAAAGAATTTGAAATTTGAATAAAATGACTTGAGCAATAAGTATTCTTTCCTTTTTATAGATTTTAAGATATAGTCAATAATATTCATCTTTCTCTCTCCTCTTTCGATTTTGCAAAATAAGAATAATAAAATGTCATTTTTTCATCAATTTTGAAAATATAATAAGATTCACTCATTTGGGAAGTAATAAGTGACTTTTCCCTGTTCTTTTATATATACATAGGAGGGAAGCACCAATGTCTTTTATTTTCTCTCTCCTTAAAGGGAATTACTCAAAATGGGGACAAAGAGGTGTAATATGACTTTTGAAGAGATTACTATTGTTTTTCTTGAATTTTGGAGCAAAAGATCACAAAGAAAAGTTTTCTCTCAATTATCTAATTTATTTTGTGCATTTAAAATGAGTTAAATGACAAAGAAAAAAACTGTGGAGCAAACATGTGTAAATTCTAAATTTAATTGGCTAGGAATATTCTAGGCCATCTAAGTAACCAATGGTTCAAAATTTGACTCATTTGGACTTTGTTTGACCCTCTCCCAATTAAAATAGGAAAGTTTTGAATATAGTTTTAATAAGATTTGCAATTAATGCATCAATTTTCCTAAAGTACAGATCATTTTCCCTGTTACGCATTACACTTTTGATTTTTCCTTTTTCCTTGCCCATCTGATGGTCAACATCTTTTCCCTCTACGATCCTATGATCAGAAGCTCATCCTCTACCTCCGCTTCTCCGCATGTATGAATGTAGCAAAGACATTTTCCTTTGTCTGACCCTTGCTCCCTCATCATTCCTTCTTTTCTCATAATTTATTATCCCTCATCTTTGTCTCTTCGCCCCACAACCAACAAGCCATATCTCGCGTTCTCTCGTGCTATATAGGAGAAGGACCCATTAGGGAATCAACTCTCCTCTCCACCTTTGACTGGAATCCACCTTCATAGGGAACCTCCTTCCTATTTAAGGGTACCAAATCCACTGCCAACCCTCACCCTAGACTCCTCCACCATCCATTCCGACCCTAATACCTTGCAAATTCTGGACCTACTCAAGTTGTCTTCTCCAACAAAATCAACCCCGCCTCCACCTCCTATGCTCTTCCTGAGCAATCGACAATCCAGTAAGGTTCCCTTATTCCCCTTCTTCATTTTTGAACCACCGATTTGCCATGTGATGCCCCCAGTCTTTGTGGCCCATAACTTGCTACCTAGAGCAGTGCTGGCTTCCTCAACCATTGCGATTCAATGGCTTTACCTCACTCGTGAGTTGATGAATGAGTGTAATTCACCCTCAAGATCATTTTGTGAGCCTTAAAGCATGGTTTTTCGGTGTGATTAGTTGATGTTGGGTTACGAATTCTCTTCCTCATTTCTCAAAATTATCTATGATCACTAGTGTTTTCTCATGGTCTTTTATTCGAGCTTTGGAACCCTCATCTTTGAGTTGACACCGCAATCCTATTCACATGGATTCAGGCCTTGGTTCGCTTGGTTTTCTGACTTCCAATGATCACTCGTCCTTGTGATCTCTTGCCACAACTATGGCATGGCGTTTCTGATTCGATGCTCATCTGGACTTGACTTTGCAATCTCTGGTCTCACTTTAGAGTGAGGAAGTCACCTGAGGTCTCACGTTTCCATGAACAACTACCCTCAATGAGATATGACACTACAGTAAAAATGCCCATTAGTGGCCTTTTAGAAATTCCAAAAAAAAAATAAACACCACTAAACATGTTTAGTGGCATTTGTTGACACTTAAAAAAATACCTCTAGTACCAATTCCACTAGTAAGATAGTGGTGTGAGTTGTAAATGCCACTAAACGTTTGTCTTTAGTGGATTCCATTAAATGCCAAATAAAGGCCACTAAAACATCATTTGGCATTTATAAAAAAACCACTATCCATCAATTGGATTTTATACAAATACCACTATTTTATATAATATTGTTGTATGAAACGGTTCTTATTGAGTGTAATGGAATATAAAAAAAGCACTAATGACAAACTAGTTCTGTATTACTACATTTTCATGGGTTTTCGTCATTCAATTTTTAGTTCATTATCAAGTTTTCTACTTGAATGTCAATTGCAGCCAAACTCAATTTTCCAAAAGTATGAATATTTTTTATTTATAATCAAATGACAATTGCATGGGGAGGACATTTTACCTTGCCCCTTACATTGAATACAACACCAATGATATACTTTCATACAACATTTTTCTATTTTGTACAGTAACTTCTACATCATTAATTGGATCTGTCTCTTCCCTGATATGACTATCTACTATTCAACAAGTCGGCTTTAGAGCTCCTTTAGGAAATAGATTTACGTTCTTGTGGAATCCCTGAACCACTTCCAAAACAACTAGATAACAGGTGATGCATTGCTGTAGCCAGAGTCACCTCCCATAATCACTGTATAACAAGTGTTGCATTGATGTAGCCGGAGTATTCTGTATTATGAAGTAATCAGCAACCATGATAGAATTGGAACTAAAGTTTCTGGAAGATTATGCGTTGTTTCAACTGTTAAAAACCTACATCACTTTAAAATGATTCAAACTCGTGTTAGGTGCACCTGAATTTTAGCATGTATGCAATAAAATAAGTAATAGGGAAAAGTTGGTGTTTATTGTCTAGATTTTAGCATGTATGTAATAAAATGAGTAATCTTAATAAGTAGATGTACCTGAAGACTAGCATGAACAACAGATTCAAGAACATTGTGAAAACAATAATAGACAACAACTTGCATGGGTTCTGATTGAAGGAATGTGTCTTCAAGAGAACTAGTAGAATATGCCACCATACTTGCAGCCTATAGGACATCTTCCCAATCTTCAAATGTCTCATTCCAGTGGTTTCCCCTCAACCACCCAGCCTCCACCTACAAGCCAACTTCTCGGTTTAGGCACCATGTTACTTTACATAGTTCAATACATGTATAAGGAGCACTGGCTAATGCCAATCAACAACAATTGCCTGGATTAAGTATATGACAGTTGCTTTAGCAACCCATTCAACAAGCACCTTCTCAGATGGTGCTTCAGCAGCAGGGAAAAGCATTACAATCCGGATTGCAACCTTCTCAACCATCAAATTCCCAACTTCAGCAACAGTTGCAGCTAAATAATGAATTGAGATTGAGTCAGCAACAGTTCCAAAGTAATGTAACCTATGCAATTCTAGGGACTTGTAATCAGACAACTAAAAAGATTAGTCCTGCAGACAAAATAGTAAAAAAAAAGACATGTCATCAGTTATATTGGTAAAACCAACTAAGAAATGATGCCATGCTAGGATCAATTTAGTACTTAATTAAGTTTCCAGTACCTTATAGATGTGTCTAGCATAATTTAATAGCATGCACGTCCTACATGATCAACAACACCTATAAATGACATGGTAGAACAATTCTAAATCAGTTTAATGTGTAGCATCCCTGACCTGGGTTATGAACTAACCCTAGGTGTTTTGCTTAAATATGTGATTAGATGCTTGTGGTTATCTTTTGAAATGTAATTAAAGCTTTTGAGGAACTTATATTTCAATTTCAGTCCTTTTGTATAATGTTGAAACATTGTTTTGTTACATATGGACTAAAGTCCAAATTACCCAAGTTAAGGGGTTAACTTGCAAATTGCACATGTTAAGATGTTCCTCTGATGTTGAGACATCATAAGAATGAATATGATATAGTGATATGGATTCCACAAGCTTGAGCACCATGATATAGCTTGTAGAGTAATCCTTGTGCTTTAAAACCTAGTTTTGGTGTAATGGGCAAATTACCCAAAACCTAGGGTCCTACATGTAAAATATATCCTCTAGAGTATCTCTCATGTTTATTGGCATCAAGTGGAGCAAAGAAAATGATGAGGGTACCTCATTTGAATGATCAAGGAGGAAAGACAATATTGATATTAAAAATAATAAGCAAATGGCCCTTTAATATATATAACTTAGTAAGGTAATTGGTTTCTTTTCCTTTTAACCTTGGATAAGGGAGGATTTTTTGCATGTGATTAGGAGCAAGAGACGTGGCCAAGGATGATGCAAGCTTTGTTGGATATGATTAAGAAATAAAAGAGATAACAATCCTTTTCTTTTTCTTGAAAATATCCAAAATATATAAAGCATCCTTAATAACAAAGCAAGGGATCATTTCCCTTAGTCTCTTTTCTCTTCTTCTTGCTTTGACCGACCAAGAAGAAGCTCTGGACCAGAAGGAAGATGACCAAGCTGGTTTGGTAAGTAAAGACCATCACCTATCTCGAATTCATGGTGGAAACCATAAAACAAGGTTGGTTTATTGGTTTTCTTTGCATGATTCTTCTTTCTAGCCATCTTCTCCATCCAAAACTTAAAGAACGGACCTTGGGCAACCACTGGAGCTTCATGCACCATTAAAGCTACGAATCTTGGAGCTCTGGATAAGATCTAAAGGTGGGTTTTATAACTCTAACCCTTAAGTTTTTCTTTTTCATCCTTCTCTCTTAGAATCGTTGTTTATTCTTCTTCTTTAGACACCTTTGTGTGTTCTTGCAAGTGTTTTTGTGAAGAACAATCCCTGTTCTTGAGGTAGAAGATGATGATGTTAATTCCAATGTTTATCCAAAAAGCAACTTTAGAAAACAGTCTCCCAACTTTTGCAAACGGTTTCGCAAACTGTTTGGGAGCAAACGGTTTCAAACCATTTGAATGCAAACGGTTTCACAAGATCACATAGAAGCAAACGGTCCAAGACCATTTGGATGCGTTGACCAGGCATTGACCATTTGGAGGTCTGTTGTAAATAATGTGGACTAATCACCTACCAAAAATCATCAAGTAATTCCAAGTAAATCACCAATTGAAGGCCCATCAACCATCTAAACCCAATCGAGTTAATTGCTGTTTTCAATAATTGAATTAGGTTGAAGTTTGGGTTGAGTGGCCCAAACGGTTTCAAAACCATTTGGGGATCACCCAAACTGTCTCAAGACCGTTTGGTGATCACTCAAGACCATTTGGAGGTCTAGGGTTAAGTAGGGTTGACCAATTGAGGGTCCACTTATAACAAGTTGATGAATATGTAATTGTTGATTTGTTGATCAAACCTAGGGTTCAAACCTTAAGTGAATGACTTGGTTTTTGATAAAATAATGGTCAAACGGTCTCAAGACCATTTGGAGGATATCCAAATGATCCCAAGACCATTTGGGGGTCGCCCAAGACCGTTTGGAGGTCTAGGGTTGTCTATGGTTAAGTGGTTAAAGATTCAAAGGCAACAAGTTGAAGTACAATTAATTGTTGACCTAATGATCGAACTAATGAGACAAACCCTAAGTGGTTGAGTTAGTTTTTGGTGTTGACTTGGGAAAAAAGTCTGAGGACCGTTTGGAGGTCATCCAAACGATCCCAAGACCATTTGGGGTCAGGTCATGCCCAAATTGAATAATGGTTCAAAGGTTTCAAATCAATTAGACTCATGTTGATGTGTGTTGAAGGGTAATAGATTCTAAACCCTAATCCAATTGCTCCAAGCCCTAATTGATGATCAATTGAGGGTCAAATCAGTTGAGGGTTGACCTAATTGACTCAATTGATGAGTGGCTAACAAGTGCATGAACGATTGAGGGGTTCAACATTGGAAACCCTAACTCAATTGAAGTGGTTGAGACACTTTTTGGTCCATGCGGTTTTGAGGTGGTTTGGACCAAACGGTCTCAAGACCGTTTGGGACCAAACGGTCTCAAAACCATTTGGGACCAAATGATCCCAAACCATTTGGTGCCCATGCAGTTTCAAGATCAGTTATGTCCATGCAGTTTCAAAGTCAAACTTGACCAAACGGTCTTCATGACCAAACAGTCTTCACCCCATCTTGGGAAAACGGTCTTGAGTGTGCACTTTATCAAATGATTTCAAAAGTCAAACTAGACCAAATGGTCAACAACACCAAATGGTTTCAAGGTCTGTCCAAGACCGTTTGGGGAGTTTGTGTGCAAGACCGTTCGAGGTCTAAAAAGGTTAAGAACGTTTGATGCCTTAGTGGTCAAAATGGTTTAGTGGTTGATTAACCTAAACCTCATAGATACCTAAAGTGATTAAGGGACCAAGTAATTAGTTGATTAATGAATGTTATAATCAAATGGTAAACATTGCAAAGGTACCCATGATGGGATAGAGTGATTAATAATATTTGAACAAGTGAACCATAATGATCACAATAGTGATGATATAACCCATTATGTCAAGGTTGATTTGACTTAACCTAATCAAGAGTGATGTAAGCATCATCTAATAGAAAGAGGAGAGAGAAGACTCCTAATATGAATGAGAATCAAGTAATAAACTTCCAATAAGTATGCATGTATCTAATTAGGGTATGATCCTTCATAGTGAGATCATGGAAACCCTAATTATGATGGTTAACGAATCTTAACCTAATTGGGGGCATTAATGGAAGAAATCCTCACACATGATGATGGTATGATCTTAATTCATTGTAATGTGAATAGTAAACCCTAATCTAGGGTAATGTGATGTAATGTGAATAGTAAACCCTAATCTAGGGAAATGTCATGGTGTGAATAGTAAACCCTAATTTGGGGTTATGCTTTTAAGCATGAAACTCTATACTTGAGTATGAAATGGGGAATCATTATGCCTTTGTAAGTTAAAGGGGTTGAATAACCCTAATTGAATTAAATAGAGAAAACCTAACCCTAGAAACCAGCTGTGGTGATGTAACACGGTCGTGGTAATCCTTCTGTAGCACGACTGTGCAAGATAGCATGATCGTGGTGTTCTATACCTGACTCAGAAATAAATTGTATTGTGTTGATATAGATATAATGTGCATGTTATCAATTGTGTTAATCATGCTGGTCTTTATCAAGAAGTGATCATAGCCAGGTAAGGGTTATGATGCCATATTCATTGAAAGCACTTTATAAGTTATCAAAGTAATGACATGCTATACTGCCTAGTAAGAGGTAACATATGAGATTGATTGGCTGTATGAGCCATGAGAAATATTTGTATTGCCATCAAGTCATCAATATGTTACTTGGTAACAAGTGTTTTGATGATATAAGGGCTTGAATACCCATATTCCTGAATCATAATGATGAGATGGTTAGGGATTTATATCCTAATGATAACTGGAATTGAAATGAACTTGATACAATTAGTACTCTTCCTTTATAGCTATTGTCTTATTGGTTTATGTTTGAAAACATGCCTGATGCTAAAAGAATGCTATAATGTACTTAAATAATCAAGTATAATGACATCATGTAGAGCCCTGACCATAGATCCATCATTGTTAGAAGTTAAATGATGGTGAAATAGGTTTTCCTAAGGGAACTCCTGGAGAGCATACTTTTGAGTATGTGGGGGTTATAGACGTGAATATCCTTAAGTCCTAATGTAGGAATTGATGTGAGATGTACATTTAATCTCTCAATCCTCCATTATATGTTTATGTCGGGATGATGTATCACTAATCTCCCAACGATGTTGTTAATGCCACATTGATGAGAGATAAATAAGAAATCCCTCGATGGCAAAGAGAGTACATCATGCCACTGTAACTCTAATTGTGAAGTGCCATAATACCCTGGAAAGCTATTATGACAGAGACACATGATATCCTGCATGTTGTACCTCATACTTATTGAGGAAGATGAGGTCATAGGAATCCGGCTCTTCTGATGACCTATGTATGGTACCGATTACGATTTCATAATGGTCAGTTGGAGTATGAGAGCTGTAACTCATCTCCTCAGGGCATAAATATGTTTGAAAATGTAATCAGCCATATAGAATAACTGCTTAGGTTGAACTACGAAAAACAATGATTGATGATACATTGTTTATAATGCTCTAGTTGAATAACTAGTATACATGTTCTTCATATTCCTTATTGATATATGTCTCGTCATTCAATTAAGTTATAATTGAAATGATTGCTAAAAGAATGTTTCTTTACTTAGCTTATATAATGTTTTACCTGTTGTTGAATATTTATAGTGTTACTGCTCAATGTTATTCCTTTATTGTAATAACAATGCTTCTGGCGGAGAGTTATAACTCTCCTTGGGACAATTATTCAATTGTCTCACCCCCGTGGGATTCAACTTTTTAGGTAGACGCCAAGGATGAAGAAACCCATCAGTGGGTGAACAACAACAACAACAACACCAACAACATCAGGGACAGTAGTGATCCTCAGGTGGAGACACTGTCTATCGAGCTTTGTAAGTAGAATGTCCTATGTGTCGTCTTTGTACTCTCAGGTCCTAGGAGTCAGTAGATGTTTAAAGTAGATCTGAGATTTTTGGCTTAATGCCTCGAGATATTTGTACACTACCTTGTACAGTTAACAGGGCAATTGATGGTTGTAACCCTCGAGATGTAATGAAGGATCAGTGTGTAAACAACTTATCATGTTTTCTTATAAAAGAGTTTTATCTTTTGTAGATCTCTTTACAAAAAGTTTTAAAATTTTGTAATTTTCAGTAATTCCGATGCTAACAAAATGCTTCCGCATTAGTTTAAATTTGTTGATCTTGTTTTTCCGAGACATGTCATCACAATTTAGTGGTATCAGAGCTCTAGGTTCGCTGAGTCTATAGAGACATAGGACTTAGGTTGTTGAGTCTGTTCTAGTGCCCTCCAGTATATCTGATAGTATCTTTTGCTCATCAGGAGGAGAAGATAAAACTAAGGATGTACGGACCACACGAGGAACACGTTGCAGAAAGTAGTGTCGCTGCACCCAGAGAAGGTGCAAGAAACCTAGAAAGAGAAGAACTTGTACCTGAACCACCCCAATTCAATCCAATTGACATGGGGAACCTAGCAGTCCATGCCATGTTTGGGAAGTTTATGACTTCCGTGACACATATGACTGATAGAATGCCTATACATGTACCTAGGGCACCTACCCATCCTGAAGGACAAGGAGTCGGTAAGATGTTTGAACGACTTCACTGAGTTGGAGCCACAGAGTATGCGGGAACAGCTGACCATACAGATGCTGACTTGTGGTTAACTAAACTCGAGAAGGCATTTAGAATCCTGAACATCCCAGAAGCTGAGAAGGTTAGACATGTTGTGTATCTTCTCAAGGGGAGTGCAGGTCATTGGTGGACCATGGAAGAACAGAAGAGGCCAGGTGTGGAGATTGCATGGGAAGTTTTTCAACAGGAATTTATCAATAGATATTTCCCTAAGACGTTTCTGGATGAGAAAATCTCTCAGTTTGAGAGGTTAAGACAGGTCAAATTAACATTAGCGACTATGAGGCTAAGTTCATGGAGCTGTTGCGGTTCTGTCTGCATATGGCAACTACCGACGAAGAAAGGATTAGATGTTTTGAGAAGGGCTTAAACGCTGAGTTGACCATCGTTGTGTCTGCTCTGGAGAACAGGGAAAGGTTTTCTACCTTTGTGGAGTCGGTCAGGAGGATAGAGAGGTCTGTGTCAGAGAAAAGACAAACCAAGAACAAGAGGATGTATCCCCAGTTCCAAGGATCTTCATCTAAAGAATTCAAGAAACCTAGGTTTTCTATGCCTACACCATCACCTAGATTCAGTACCCAGACGCAGTGGATGTCGAATAGAGGTAGAGGACGAATCCTACTACTAGAAGGAGCTCGCAATTCAGCATCTATCTCAGTTACAAGACAACCCAGACCACAACAACTGAACAGAAGTTGTTATATATGTGGAAAGATGGGACATCTGATGAAAGATTACAGAGCCAGAGAAGTGAGTGTAACTCAACCTCAAAGGTAGAGTCAGCAAGGATCCCAAAGGCGACAGTTTCTAGGAAGTGCTAGAGGACATGGACAAGTGTCCCAAGTTGGATCGTCGACACCTAGTCATCGAGCACTGAATCAACCACAGGCGACAACAAGATTCTATGCGATGAATCCACCTGATGCAGTGATCAACCCTCGGGTTGTGGCAGGTCAGATGGATTTGTTATATTCTGATATGTCTACATCTTACGTTGTATCTGTTTTCATTGATTTGGGTGCTACACACTCCTTTATCACTCAAAGAGTGATTCTTGACTGCAACCTGACTACAAGTCATAGGATGAATAGTTTATTACTAGAAACTCCGTTGATGGGATCTACTGTGTTGCAGGAGGTATGTTCTCCCTGCATCCTCTTCTTTTCTAAACATCACATTCAAGTGGATCTTATACCACTTAAGATGCATGGATTCGATGTAATCTTAGGGATGGATACCTTAGAAATGTATAAGGTTCTCTTGGATTGTGAGTCCAAGCAAGCTGTGTTCGTTGATGGTAGTGACACATGGATCTTTCAAGGGGAAAGAAAGATTCTACCCACCTGTCTTGTGTCAGCTATGGTTGCTGAGAAGCTGATGAGGCAAGGATGTTATACATTCTTGGCCCATGTGGTAGATACTACCATGGATAGTCCTAACCCTACAGAAGTTCCTATAGTCAGGGAATTTGAAGATGTATTTCCTGAAGAACTTCCAGGTGTACCACCGCCTCGGGAGATTGATTTTGAGATCAATTTAATCCCAGACACGCAACCTATATCACAAACACCATATAGGAGGGCGCCTACTGAGATGGAAGAACTCAAGAAACAACTACAAGAGTTGCTTGAGAAGGGTTTCGTCCGACCAAGTACTTCACCTTGGGGTGCTCCGATACTTTTTGTAAAAAAGAAAGATGGATCAATGCGGTTGTGCATTGATTATAGACAGCTAAATAAAGTAAAGATAAAGAATAAGTATCCTTTGTCGAGGATTGATGATCTCTTTGACCATTTGTGTGGTGCAACTGTCTTCTCAAAAATAGATTTGAGGTCAGGATATCATCAGCTACGTATTAAGGATGGTGACATACCAAAATCTGCCTTTAGAACAAGGTATGGTCACTATGAGTTCACAGTTATGTCGTTTGGACTAACTAATGCACCATCTGCATTTATGGAACTCATGAATAGAATTTTTCGACCTTATCTCGATCTGTGTGTTGTTTTCTTCATAGATGACATCCTGATCTATAGTAGAGATGCTCAGTAGCATGAACATCACCTTCGTCAGGCTCTAACTTTGCTAAGAGAGCATAAGTTATATGCTAAGTTTAGCAAGTGTGAGTTCTGGTTACCAGAAGTTTCTTTTTTGGGACACGTGATATCTGCTTCAGGTATACGTGTTGACCCTAAAAATGTAGAATTTGTCCTGCAATGGGAGCAGCCGAAGACACCGACAGAGATCCATAGTTTCTTAGGGTTGGCAGGCTATTACAGGAGGTTCATTAAGAACTTCAGTTCTATAGCTTTACCCTTGACTAAGTTGACCAGGAAGGATGTTCCTTTTACCTGGAGTGACAAGTGTCAGAAATCTTTCCAGCTGTTGAAGGAGAGATTGACAAGTGCAACTGTGTTGATGTTACCTGAACAAGGAAAAGGATATATAGTTTTCTGTGATGCCTCTAAGAATGGACTAGGATGTGTGTTGATGCAAGATAAACAAGTGATATCTTTTGCTTCTCGACAACTTAAGAAACACGAGGAGAATTATCTGACACACGATCTAGAACTAGCTGATGTAGTTCATGCCTTGAAAATCTAGAGACATTATCTTTATGGAGAGACATTCCAGATTTTCACAGACCATAAGAATCTTAAGTATATCTTTTCTCAGTATGAGCTTAACATGAGGCAACGCCGCTGGATGGAGTTAATCAAGGACTATGATTGTACAATTGATTACCATCCAGGGAAGACCAATGTAGTTGCTGATGCTTTGAGTAGGAAATCAGCAACACCAGCCTTAGATAGAGCACAAATGAATTCCTTGGTGTGCTCTAGGAGGGATATGACAATGTACATTTAAAAGTATCATTGTTATCTGGGTTATTAGCTGAGATGCACATAAAACCTACTCTGAGACAGCAGATCAAGGAGGCACAACAAGTTGATGATGCAGTTCAGCAGATTAGATCAGAATATGGTAGTGAAAAATGAGATGGTTTCCATGACTCAGATGATCAAGTAGCTTGTTATCATGGTAGGATGATAGTACCGAACATGGATAATTTAAGGAAGTTAGTCCTGGAAGAAGCTCATTCTTCGATGTATGTTATGCATCCACAAAGCACCAAGATGTATCGAAACTTGAAAGATATGTATTGGTGGTCTGGTTTGAAGAAAGACGTTGCTGAGTTTGTTAAGTTAAAGCGGAACACCAGAAGCCTACAGGAACAATGCAACCTTTACCCATACCACAGTGGAAGTGGGATCATGTGACCATGGACTTTGTGGTTGGTCTACCCAGGACAACCAAAGGTTATGATTCCATATGGGTAATAGTTGATAGGTTGACAAAGACAACACATTTCTTACCTGTCAAAACAACCTATTCTGCCGAGAAGCTAGCACAGTTATATGTTGATGAGATAGTACGACTGCATGGGGTCCCAGTTACCATTGTTTCTGACAGAGGTCCCCAGTTTACAAGTCATTTTTGGGAGTGACTTCATAAAGCTTTAGGCACACAGTTAAGGTTTAGCACAACCTTTCATCCTCAGACAGATGGATAGTCAGAAAGGACTATACAGACTTTGGAAGACTTGCTCAGAGCATGTGTTCTTCAGTTTATAGGGAGTTGGGATCTGCACCTAAGCTTGATAGAGTTTGCCTATAACAATAGCTATCAACATAGTATTGACATGACACCTTATGAAGCTTTGTATGGTAGACGTTGTAGATCACCCCTATGTTGGTATGAAACTGGTGTATATCAACTTTTAGGTCCTGATCTTGTACAACAGACCACTGAGAAGATTAAAGTAATACAACAACAAATAAAGACTGCATAGGATAGGCAGAAATCTTACATTGACAAGCATCGTAGACCTTTAGAATTCCAGGTTGGAGACAGAGTGTACCTCAAGGTCTCACCTTGGAAAGGAGTTCTTAGATTTGGAAGGAACGGAAAGTAAGCTCCTATATTCATGGGGCCTTATCCAATCATAGAACGGATTAGAAGAGTAGCTTATAAGCTAGAGTTACCTCCAGAGTTATAAAAGTTACACCCTATGTTCAACATTTCCATGCTTAGGAAATGTCACCCTGATACAGAATCAGTTCTACAACCTATGGAAGTAGAACTGAATGATGATGTGTCTTATGAGGAAGGACATGTGTCAATCCTTGATAATAGAATTAAAAAGCTGAAAAAGAAAGACATAAGTCTTGTGAAAGTCCTCTGGAATCACCATGGTTTTGAAGAAGCCACGTGGGAACTAGAGGAAGAGATGAGAAGGAAATACCCTGCTCTTTTCTCTTAATATGTTTTTATAATGATTCCGGGGACAAAATCCTTGTAAGGGGTGGATGATTTGTAACATCCCTGACTTGGGTTATGAACTAACCCTAGGTGTTTTGCTTAAATATGTGATTAGATGCTTGTGGTTATCTTTTGAAATGTAATTAAAGCTTTTGAGGAACTTATATTTCAATTTAGTCCTTTTGTATAATGTTGAAACATTGTTTTGTTAAATATGGACTAAAGTACAAATTACCCAAGTTAAGGGGTTAACTTGCAAATTGCACATGTTAAGATGTTCCTCTGATGTTGAGACATCATAAGAACGAATATGATATAGTGGTATGGATTCCACAAGCTTGAGCACCAAGATATAGCTTGTAGAGTAATCCTTGTGCTTTAAAACCTATTTTGGTGTAATGGGCAAATTACCCAAAACCTTGGGTCCAACATGTAAAATATATCCTCTAGAGTATCTCTCATGTTTCTTGGAATCAAGTGGAGCAAAGAAAATGAGGATGGTACCTCATTTGAATGATCAAGGAGGAAAGATAATATTGATATCAAAAATAATAAGTAAATGGCCCTTTAATATATACAACTTAGTAAGGTAATTGGTTTCTTTTCCTTTTAAACTTGGATAAGGGAGTAGTTTTTGCATGTGATTAGGATAAAGAGACATGTCCAAGGATGATGCAAGCCTTGGTGGATATGATTAAGAAATAAAAGAGATAACAATCCTTTTCTTTTTCTTGAAAATATCCAAAATATATAAAGCATCCTTAATAACAAAGCAAGGGATCGTTTCCCTTAGTCTCTTTTCTCATCTTCTTGCTTTGATGGATCAAGAAGAAGCTCTAGACCAGAAGTAAGATGACCAAGCTGGTTTGGTAAGTAAGGACCATCACCTATCTCGAATTCATGGTGGAAACCATAAAACAAGGTTGGTTTATTGGTTTTCTTTGCATGACTCTTCTTTCTAGCCATCTTCTCCATCCAAAACTTAAAGAACGGACATTGGGAAACCAATGGAGCTTCATCCACCATTAAAGCTATGAAGCTTGGAGCTCTATATCAGATCTAAAGGTGGGTTTTATAACTCTAACCCTTAAGTTTTGCTTTTACATCCTTCTCTCTTAGAATCGTTATTTATTCTTCTTCTTTAGACACCTTTATGTGTTCTTGAAAGTGTTTTCATGAAGAACGGTCCCTGTTCTTGAGGTAGAATATGATGACATTAATTCCAATGTTTATCCATAAAGCAACTTTAGCAAACAGTCTCCCAACTTTTGCAAATGGTTTCCCAAACCGTTTGGGAGCAAACGGTTTCACAAGATCACATAGAAGCAAACGGTCTAAGACCGTTTGTATGCGTTGACCAGGCGTTGACCATTTGGAGGTCTATTGTAAATAATGTGGACTAATCACCTACCAAAAATCATCAAGTAATTCCAAGTAAATCACCAATTGAAGGCCCATCAACCATCTAAACCCTAATCGGGTAATTGTTGTTTTCAATAATTGAATTAGGTTGAAGTTTGGGTTGAGTGGCCCAAACGGTTTCAAAACCATTTGGGGATCACCCAAACGGTCTCAAGACCGTTTGGTGATCACCCAAGACCATTTGGAGGTCTAGGGTTAAGTAGGGTTGACCAATTGAGGGTCCAATGATAACAAGTTGATGAATATGTGTTGATTTGGTGACCAAACCTAGGGTTCAAACCTTAAGTGAATGACTTGGTTTTTGATAAAATAATGGGAAAATGGTCTCAAGATCATTTGGAGGATATCCAAACGATCCCAAGACCGTTTGGGGGTCACCCAAGACCATTTGGAGGTCTAGGGTTGACTATGGTTAAGTGGTTAAAGATTCAAAGGCAACAAGTTGAAGTATAATTAATTGTTGACCTAATGATCGATCTAATGAGCCAAAACCTAAGTGGTTGAGTTAGTTTTTGGTTTTGACTTGGGAAAATGGTCTCAAGACTGTTTGGAGGTCATCCAAACGATCCCAAGACCATTTGGGATCATGTCATGACCAAATTGAATAATGGTTCAAATGTTTCAAATCAATTAGACTCATGTTGATGTGTGTTGAAGGGTAATCGATTCCAAACCCTAATCCAATTGATCCAAGCCCTAATTGATGATAAATTGAGGGTCAATTGAGTGTCAAATCAGTTGAGGGTTGACCTAATTGACTCAATTGATGAGTGGATAACAAGTGCATGAACGATTGAGGGGTTCAACATTGGAAACCCTAACTCAATTGAAGTGGTTGAGACACTTTTTGGTCCATGCGGTTTTGAGGTGGTTTGGACTAAATAGTCTCAAGACCGTTTGGGACCAAACGATCCCAAACCGTTTGGTGCCCATGCGGTTTCAAGATCGATTATGTCCATGCAGTTTCAAAGTCAAACTTGACCAAACAGTCTTCATGACCAAACTGTCTTCACCCCATCTTGGGCAAACAGTCTTGAGTGTGCACTTTATCAAACGGTTTCAAAAGTCAAACTAGACCAAACGGTCAACAACACCAAACGGTTTCAAGGTCTATTCAAGATCGTTTGGGGAGTTTGTGTGCAAGACCATTTGAGGTCTAAAAAGGTTAAGAATGTTTGATGCCTTAGTGGTCAAAATGGTTTAGTGGTTGATTAACCTAAACCTCATAGATACCTAAAGTGGTTAAGGGACCAAGTAATTAGTTGATTAATGAATGTTATAATCAAATGGTAAACATTGCAAAGGTACCCATGATGGGATAGAGTGACTAATACTCTTTGAACAAGTGAACCATAATGATCACAATAGTGATGATATAACCCATGATGTCAAGGTTGATTTGACTTAACCTAATCAAGAGTGATGTAAACATCATCTAATAGAAAGAGGAGAGAGAAGACTCCTAATATGAATGAGAATCAAGTAATAAACTTCCAATAAGTATGTATGTATCTAATTAGGGTATGATCCTTCATAGTGAGATCATGGAAACCCTAATTATGATGGTTAATGAATCTTAACCTAATTGAGGGCGTTAATGGAAGAAATCTTCACACATGATGATGGTATGATCTTAATTCATTGTAATGTGAATAGTAAACCCTAATCTAGGGTAATGTGATGTAATGTGAATAGTAAACCCTAATCTAGGGAAATGTCATGGTGTGAACAGTAAACCCTAATTTTCGGTTATGCTTTTAAGCATGAAACTCTATACTTGAGTATGAAATGAGGAATCATTATGCCTTTGTAATTTAAAGGGGTTGAATAACCCTAATTGAATTAAATAGAGAAAACCTAACCCTAGAAACCAGCCGTGGTGATGTAACACGGTCGTGGTAATCCTTCTGTAGCACGACCGTGCAAGATAGCACGGCCGTGATGTTCTATACCTGACTCAGAAATAAATTGTATTGTGTTGATATAGATATAATGTGCATGTTATCAATTGTGTTAATCATGCAAGTCTTTATCAAGAAGTGATCATATCCAGGTAAGGGTTATGATGCCATATTCATTGAAAGCACTTTATAAGTTTTGAAAGTAATGACATGATATGATTCCTAGTAAGAGGTAACATATGAGATTGATAGGCTGTATGAGCTATGAGAAATATTTGTATTTCCATCAAGTCATCAATATGTTACTGGGTAACAAGTGTTTTGATGATCTAAAGGTTTGAATACCCATATTCCTAAATCATAAGGATGAGATGGTTAGGGACTGATATCCCAATGATAAATTGAATTGAAATGAACTTGATACAATTAGTACTCTTCCTTTATAGCTATTGTCTTATTGGTTTATGTTTGAAAACATGCCTGATGCTAAAAGAATTCTATAATGTACTTAAATAATCAAGTATAATGACATAATGTAGAGCCTTGACCATATATCCATCATTGTTAGAAGATAAATGATGGTGAAACATGTTTTCCTAAGGGAACTCCTGGAGAGCATACTTTTGAGTATGTGGGGGTTATGGACGTGAATATCCTTACGTCCTAATGTAGGAATTGATGTGAGATATACATTTAATCTCTCAATCCTCCATTATATGTTTATGCCAGGATGATGTATCATTAATCTCCTGATGATGTTGTTAATGCCACATCGATGAGAGATAAACAAGAAATCCCTCGATGGCGAAGAGAGTACAACATGCTACTGTAACTCTAATTGCGAAGTGCCAGAATACCCTGGAAAGCTACTATGATAGAGACACATGATGTCCTGCATGTTGTACCTCATACTGACTGAGGAAGATGAGGTCATAGGAATCCAACTCTTCTGATGACCTATGTATGGTACCGATTACGATTTCATAATGGTTGGTTGGAGTATGAGAGGTGTAACTCATCTCCTCAGGGCATAAATATGTTTGAAAATTGTAATCAGCCGTATAGCATAACTGCTTAGGTTGAACTACGAGAAATAATGATTGATGATACATTGTTTATAATGCTCTATTTTAATAACTAATATACATGTTCTTCATATTCCTTATTGATATATGTCTTGTCATTCAATTAAGTTATAATTGAAATGATTGCTAAAAGAATGTTGCTTTACTTAGCTTATACAATGTTTTACCTACTGTTGAATAATTATAGTGTTACTGCTCAATGTTATTGCTTTATTGGAATAACAGTGGTTCTGGCGGGGGGTTATAACTCTCGCTGGGACAATTATTTAATTGTATCACCCTCGCGGGATTCGACTTTTTAGGTAGACGCCGAGGACGAAGAAACCCATCAGTGGGTGAGCAACAACAACAGCAGCACCAACAACATCAGGGACAACAGTGATCCTCAGGTGGAGACATTGTCTGTCGAGCTTTGTAAATAGAATGTCCTATGTGTCGTCTCTGTACTCTCAAGTCCTAGGAGTCAGTAGATGTTTAAAGTAGATCTGAGATTTTTGGCTTAATACCTCGAGATTTTTGTACACTGCCTTGTACAATTAACAGGGCAGTTGATGGTTGTAACCCTCGAGATGTAATGAAGGATCAATGTGTAAATAACTTATCATGTTTTCTTATAAAAGAGTTTTACCGTTTGTAAATCTCTTTACAAAAAGTTTTAAAATTTTGTAATTTTTAGTAATTCTGCTGCTAACTTAATGCTTCTGCATTAGTTTAAATTCGTTGATCTTGTTTTTTCAAGACATGTTGCCACCGTTTCTTGGTATTCAACGATCACATTTGCACAACTTTATAGAATATGTACGTCAATACAGAGATGTAATTGGTTACCAGAAATGGAATATGTACGTTCGAACCTTTTTGCCAACTACAGAGAGAAGATCACCACAAACTTAAAGATAACAGACTACATGATAACAAATACACAAATACCTAGTGAAAGAGTCAGGTTATTTATGAATCCTAGGGAGTACACCGGAACTAAAAGGGATTCTGATAAATAAATAAAAATTCTGATAAATAAAGATAATGAAGCATGTGGGACCTTGAATCTTCAATGGTTGATCATCATCACCGGCATAATTTTGCATACAATCCAACTTGACAGGTAAGTGTTGGGCCTTGGCTGCATGATTCCTTCTTATCCATTTACTTCTCTTTTGAGTTTCATTTTCATTAAGATGCAATAAATTTAAATCTATTCATATCAGCCTTTTTGAAGTTAATGAAGGGCTACAACCCCCCTTTTAAAAATTGTCATTAACTGTTTTCTTAGAGTTAAACTCCATTATGTTTTTACCCATTCTGTTGGTTGTGACCCATACCTCTGTTCTGAGAACCACAAACATTCAACTGTCAGTATCCCTATGTATTTCCCATAGTAGTTTGATTGGTTTGGAAATCAAAATCTATAAGTTTGGAGATGCCCATTCTGATTCAATTTTGGTAAACAACCTAAGTTTTGACTCAAAATTGAATGGATAAATTGGTGTTGTAATCTTTGAATACTAATAGATGCTCGTAAGCAATAATTTGAGTATGTTTCGTAAGGGGGTCTTTATATATGTAAAGGAAGCTCTAAAACAATCTTTGAAGTTGTAGACGTAAAAATGGTGAATAGAAGTGAGAAATTTCTAGTAATCTTAGCAACAGAGGGAAAATTTATTAGGTAAGCAAAGTGATGCATCTTGTGATGCAGTTGTAAGTTTTTTATTACAAAAGGCATTTTGATTTGGTGAATTTTGATGTAAAGCATATGCCAATTTTGGAATACCAGAATCCACCAGATCATCTCCTCATTCACTATAAATTCTACTATTGTACCCCCTCATCTTCCCCTACTCTCCTCTTCCATACCCTAAACATACCCTTCAAACTTTCATCACCCTGTGTATGCTTCCATGATAGCAACAAGACTACAGTTGCCATCTATAGAGTTCAACATAGGGTGTCACCATGAGCCCAGAGGTGGTTGACACTGGCTCCAGTGCCACCAACAGGCCATGGTACCTCCTCCTCCTTTGATGTGGAACTTGCAAAAATGACACTCTCTATCCTTCCATCAACATAGACCTGCAACACAACCTTATTTTCAGCTCGACAACTTCAAGCCATGTGGTTTCCATCCTGCAAACCATACTCCTTCTTCATTGCACTAGTAGACTAGCATCATGCTGGGACTATGCCCACTTGTGCTTCGTCCCTCTTCACTACTCAATATGTCGCCACCACTTTGAGGATATACAACTGTTACAACCCCAAATTTTGGGTTCATTTGCTGAGAAATATAATTTCTCATATAAAGATATTTGAATGAATAAATGATGTAATCTATTTTAAATAAATGGATTTCATTTACAATAGCCTTGTTGTTTGATTTGTGGGCTTTATTGGCTATTGGGCCCAATAACAAGGAAATTCAATTAATGAATGCATAATTGAGAATTTGAGATAAGAAAGGTTTGGAAACCTCTAGAAGGCAAATCCAAAGAGGATTTCGTGCCTCTTAGATTCCTTGGGTTCCAAGGAGTCCAAAGTTACAAAGAAAAGGCAATAAGAAAAGAAAATAGCAATTAAGTATTTCCTTGTTAATAAAGAAATTGAAAACATTGATAGGGAAAATATGTGAAAAGAAGTATTTTTGAGTTATCCTTAGTGGGATTTCGTATCCCAATGATTCCTAATAATAAAAGGAATACTAATGAGGAAAATAAGAGAGAAATAAAGAGAAATCCACAAAAAGGAAATATTTTAATAAGGAATAAAACAGGATAATGAGATTAATGCATAATGATGCATTTAAGGATAATGAGTATTCCTTAAAAAAAGGAAATTCGAATTCTTTGAGTCTCTTGGGGTCCAAGGATCCCCAATAAAGAGGGAAGAAATAGAAAATACTAAAAAGGCAAAATAAGAGGATAATGCGTTGCTTCTTCAATGAATTATATAGTATTGTTTAAAAAAAAGATGATATTTTCTATAAAGGAAAATATGTATTCGTGCCAAAGCATTAAAAAGCAACCATAAAGTAAATAAGAGGAAGGGGATTTCGAATTTCCTAATATCCAAGTAATAGGAAATACCAAAGGAGAGAGAAAGAGAGAAGGATTGCTTCACTTTAAAGAAAAACGAATAATTTTAGAAGGAGGACTTTGTTTCCTTAAAGGAAGCCATCTTAGGGCTTCGTTGGCTTCCCCTATATAAGGGGAAAGAACCTGGACTGAGTCCAGAAGATCCCTCACGTCAACCTTTCTCTTCTTCCACGGATCTATCTGTAAACCCTAACCATGCAATATGGCACATCTATAGAGCGACGAGGGACCAGTGGAAGAGTTGGGTTGATTATGTTTTACAAACATTATTATGCCCTGCGGAGATGAGGTATACCGCTCATACTCCAACCAATCACTATTAAGTCTCATCGGTATCATACATAGGTCATCAAAAGAGCTGGATTCTTATGACCTCATCTTCCTCAATCAGTAAGAGGATTTATTTGCAGGACATCTTGTGTCTCTACTGTAGTAGCTATCCAGGGTATCCTGGAAACTTCGCTATAGAGTTATAGTGGCGTTCTGTACTCTCTTCGTCATCGAAAAATCTCTTGTTTATCTCTCATCGATGCGGTATTGGTGATTTCTTCAGGAGATTTGTGGTACATCACCTGGTATAGACCTATAGTGAAGGATTGATAGATTAAAGTACATCTACATCAATTCCTACACTAGGACGTAAGGATATTTGCGTCCATTTTCCCCCATATACTCAAAAGTATATGTTCCAGGAGTTCCCTTAGGAAAACATGTTTCACCATCATTTGGTCTCTGACAATGATGGATCTATGATCAGGGCTCTACATGATATGATTATACTTGATTAGTTAGGTACATTCTAGCATTCTTTTAGCATCAAGCATGTTTCCAAGCATTAATCATTAGAACAGCAACTATGAAATTAGAATACTAAATGTATCAAGTTCAACTCACATCAATAATCAAATGGATATAAATTCTTAATCATTTCATTACTATGAATTAAGAATAGGGTGCTCAACCCTTAGATCATCATAAGTCATCTAATCAGCATGACCTTAATGTTTACTCATGGCTCTTACAGCCCATTTAACCTCATATATTGTCACTTAATTGAGGCAACATTGCATATATCACTTTTCATAAAACTTATAACATGCCTTCTATGAATATGACATCATAACCCCTACCTGGTTATGATTATTACTTTATAAAAACCTGCATGGTGAATATATTAGATAATGAGCAATTTATCTCTATATCAGCATGGTATAAAACAAAGATAGCCTTTCAATTCAAGAATTGTACCATTAAACTCTTGGATAATTTAACTAGGGTTATGCCACCCTTTCTTACCTCTAAGAAGGTATAGTGATTCTTTATTACATATTTCATGCATAGATTTCCACGTTTAAGAACATAACCCAAACTTAGGGTTAATGTATCCCATCCTTCAATAATGAGGATTTCCTGTTTACATTTTTTGTTCAACCTTAACATTCTACTTCACCACCCTTATTAGCATACACAGGTATCAAATGTGTTTACTTTCAATTACTATAACCATCATAAATAATTAATGTTCATCAATTCTAAGTATTAACCTATTTCTCATTCATATCCTTGCATGGATTTACTCCCCTCTCAAGATGTATAATCTGTACTTATTGAGTATATTGGGTTCATTATGTCTCTATCATAGGTAACTACCTATTATATACTCTTTGTGTCCCTTGCTTAAGTATAAGGGTTTAGAGGCTCATACATGTATAATACCCTGGACTGTTGAATGTGATATCTATCTTAATTTGATATATCACATTCTTCTCATTACTATCTTACTTGAAATAATTGGTTCATTCAATATTAAGATATTTCTCTTTTGATACTTCAACCACTAACTTGTTTCTTTCCTCATATGACCTACGTATCATATATCAGAATTATCCAATTATCATTAATGATATAGATTTAAACATTGTTGATGTAGGATAATCCATCATCAGCTATTCTAGATATCATTATATTCAGGATGTTATCTACCTCATGTTTTCATATACATCATATCTATCTTTTGATATGAACCTGCAAGATTAATTCAATTGACAAAAGTAAACAATTCATTTCCAGGTTAGCAATTTATAAAGCAGAATTAATCTTTCATTTCAAGGTTTGTACCTTCATGCCTTTACTAAGGCTAGGTTCCCTTATTTACATCGATTAGGGTTATTCAATCCCTTTCATTATGATTAGGAATAATGATTCCTCATCTTATACTTAATCATGAAGATTCATGCTTAAAAGCATAACCTGGAATTAGGGTTTGTTGTACATTTCATCACATCACCCTCAATTAGGGTTTACTATTCATAATACATGTTATTACCCTAGAATTAGGGTTTACTATTCACTTCATAGTGATTTGAGGTCATAACATCAACATATATGAGAAACATCATCATTGATGCCTTCAAATAAGGTTAAGATTCATCAATTATCATAATTAGGGTTTTCATGATCTCACATAGGTGGATCATACCCTAATCATGCACATTCATATACATTGAAGGTATTTTACTTGAGTTTCAACCATAAATGGCACCTTCTCTCTCCTCTTACTAATAGATGGTGATTACATCACTCTAGATTAGGTTAGGTCAAGTCAATCTTGATTATCATAAGCTAATTCACCACTATCATGTCATTAGGGTTTTGATTAAACAAAGGTGTCATCTACTTGAACCCTTCAAGGGCACATTGGTAATGTACACCATTAATCATCACATGGTTCAATCTACTAATCACTTAGCCCCTTATTGTCTTTAGGTACCATTAGGGTTTGGATTAGACAACCATTGAACCAAATAAGCCTTCAATTCACTAAGCAATCATAGCCCTAAAGGTCCCCAAACGGTTTCACACCTTAACCTCCAAACGGTTTTGAACCATTTGGGGGCATTGACCATTTGGACACATTGACCTCCAAGACTGCATGGCCTCCAAGACCGCATGACCTCCAAGACCGCATGAGTGCGTTGACCGTTTGATCAAAGTTGACTTCCAAACCGTTTGAATCTATGCGACCTTGAAACCGCATGAAATGAAACGACCTTGAGATCGATTGGACCTAAACGACCTTGAGATCATTTGAGCCCAAACGGTCTTGAGACCATTTGGATTCAAACGGTCTTACCGTTTGGTCTAAATGGGCTCAAAACCGCATGGACCTCAAAGGTGCATCAAAGGTTATAAACGGTTATAGGGTTTTCCATATTGAAGCCTTCAATTGGCCACATCCTTGCTAACCACTTATCAATTGAGCTAATTAGGGTTATCCTTAACCAATTGAACACTCAATTGACCCTTAATTGCTAGCCAATTAGGGTTGAAATCGATTGAATTAGGGTTTGAAGTCACTCAACCATCAACAATCACCAATGTGAATCTAATTGAGGTTGAACCCATCAATTGACACTCAATGGGGCCCCAACTTGGCCCAAACGGTCTTGAGATCGTTTGGACACCCTCCAAACGGTCTTGAGACCATTTTCCCAAAGTTTCATCAAAATGCAAGTCAATTTGATAAGGGTTGAACCCTAATTAGGTCTAAAATCAGCACTTTTATTCAATTTATCAACCTATTGTGTTTGGACTCTCAATTGATCAAATTACCTTAACCCTAGACCTCTAAACGGTCTTGGGTTTTCACCAAACGGTCTTGAGACCATTTGAGTGAACCCCCAAATGGTCTTGAGACCGTTTGGGCCCTTCAACCCAAAGTTCACCATAATTGGTCATTAAAATCAGCAATTCAACCCGATCAGGGTTTAGGGGGTTGAAGTGCCTTCAACTTATGATTGGTTTGCAATTAGGTTACAATTATTTGTAGATAATTAATTCAACATGTGTACAACAGACCTATAAATGGTCTTCACTTGGTCAACCCTACCAAACAGTCTTGGAGACCGTTTGAATCTAAACGGTCTTGCAAACCACATGAAATCAAATGGTTATGAGACCGTTTGATTTCAAACGGTCTTGCAAACCGTTTAGACCAAATGGTCCAAGGTCATTTGATAAAGTAGCCTAGGAAATCACGCCCATCATCTTCAACCTTAGAACAGGTCGGTTACTTTGTGGATTTGTTTGCAAAAGTGCAAGGAAAGATGGGGAAGAAGAAGAACTAACTACTAATTGCAATAACAAGTATATGCATAAGAAAGCAAAAGGTTTAGAGTTATAAAACCCACCTTATGGTTGTTCCTAGAGATCCAAGCTTCCAAGCTTCAAGCCTTTAATGGCATCTTGAGCTCCACAGGTCGGCCAAAGGAGTTTCTCCAAAGAAAGGTTGGGGAAAGTCGGCTAGAACAATAAAGCTAAGTAAGAAAGGCATGAAACCAACCTTGTTAACCAAATTCCTCCATGAATCCGAGCAAGGTGATGGTCTCTTCTTACCTTAGAACAGGTTGGTCATCTCCTTTAGTTCCAGATCTCTGCCTTAGTCGGTTGAGCAAGATGATAAGTGATAGAAGAAAGGAAATGTTCCTTTGTTTGCTAAGGAAAGTTGTATATATATCTTTGGGTGAAACTTCAACATAAGGACATCTAATTTCTCCATTTCTCATCTAGGTCCCTCCTTTCTTCTTTGCACGTCTCTTCTCCTTATTTCTAAGGAAAAACTCCTTCTAAGACCAAGAACTAAAGGCAAGGAAGGTCAACTTACTGCCTAGTTGTACATATAAGAGGGTCCCATTACTCATAACTTGGTGATTCATTACAAAGGTGTTCCTTATTATATGATTATTCAAATGAAGCACCTCCTTCATCATTATTACTATAAATGATGTCAAGAGTTATGAAAAATATTCTAAAGTGTATATTTTACAAGTTGCACCCCTTATTTTGGGTAAATTGCATTTTATACCAAAATTAGGGTTTTAAGCACAAAGATTGCTCCACAAGCTGTATCTAGGTGTCCAAGCTTGGAGAATCCATCATACTTCATCATATTCACTCATATGATGTCTCATAATTAGAGGAACATCTTAACATGTGAAAATTTGCAAGTTAACCCCTCTAATTGGGTAATTTGCACATAGGTCCCTATATTACAAAACAATACTACAACATTGTTTAAAAGGGACAGAACTGGAGACATATGTTTCTCAGGAGCCTTAATTACATACCAAAATATAATCACAAATATTTAATTACATAATTAGGCAAAACACCTAGGGTTAGCTCATAACCCAGGTCAAGGATGTTACAGAAGGCTTGTAGAGTCAAAAACAGGGAAGATCTTAACCATAAATCGATCAAGATCAACTCTTAGGTTGCCATATGGAAAAAGAAGTTGAGGTCGTTGTTGCAGCATGAACCAACATAGGTGAATGGGGTGAGGGCAATGCAAAAATGCTTGTCACATTAAGCATTATTGAAGCTGAACTTGCAGGGATCTATTTGACCTGGCCTTGCTGATAGTAAGAATTTTAGAGCAGATGTTGTGGAAGAAGACTCTATGTTGACATGTATAAATGTTTAAGGTAACTTTTTTCATTGGGCCCTTAGGATCAAGATGATAATAAGGCCTACGAGGAAGGTGTGCCATGCTTGTAGATAAAGAAATAGGGTGGCTAATACTTTATCTAAGGTTCACCTTAATAACATAAATGGGGTTTATAATTGTGAATTTTCCTAATGAGATCATTGAGCACTTAGTACCACCTTATATATTCAATAATGTATGAATCTTAATGCCCCCTCACAATACGTAAATGCCTACATGAATACTCATTTCCTTTCCCCAACTTTCTGACATTGGGGAAGTTATTTTGATCATAATAGATATAGTAAGTAATTAACATTCCACTAATTACTTAACCTTTACTCATCTTTTTTGACTTTATCATAATGAGGGATATGAGAAGTTAACCGAGACTAAAAAGGATAGACTATGACTACATCATAGAGAGATCCAAAAATGATTGAAATGGGTTCTCATCTTCATATAAATTTCATTTTATTCATTATCAATATGCCACATTCCTTCCATCCTCATTGTTCTCACTTGAATCTTCCATAGGGCTTATCATCTAGGCCATATGCATCTTTGTTATAGATACTCAAATGTTAGCATCAAATTAGGCATCATTATTATATAACTTGATCTATCATACATATTCATAAACTCATGTAAGGGGAAATGAGATAAACCATTTTCTATTATTTTAAAGTCTCACCGATAATCTCTCTGAGTGAGGCATACCATTTAGTTGTTTTTGTCAAAAGTACCTATAGAGCTAAGACATATGACATTTACAAGTATACAAACCCTGCCATTTACAAGTATACAAGTATCAAATAACAATCTTAAATGATATATTTGACTTGAAATTTACAAGTATGTTTCAAGATATAACGAATGACTCCCTGCCATTTACCCAAAATTGACTAGACATGATTAATCGACCAATTAGACTCTAATGGGGGACATCAAGCCAGATGATGAGCTAAATCTAAAGATTGTGACAGATCAATAAGCTCTATAACATATTTTATTTTTGTTTTCTTCTATTATGTCAACTCACAAAAAGTTGGTAAGTATTTTAAAGATTTCTAAAGATTTCCCTTCGGTTAATTTACCAAGACAGAATCTCAAAATGGTGTGTGACAACAAATGCCAATAGCAACTGTAGGAACCATTAAAAGAAGCAAAAAAAGCAGACTAATTTAGGAAAGTTAGAGCATATCATACCCTGTACTCTGAACAACTTGACCAAGAGTAGCAACATCTACCTCACGTTTGTAAATTGCAACTCCATCTAAAAGAGCTTCAACAATTAATGTCATTAGCTCAGGAAGGTGATTCCGCATTGCAAAGCCACCCTACACCAAAAGTAAAACAACATGCCAATATATGAGCCATGATCTTTATTTTATATAAATAATGTCAGATATTGTTGCATGAAAATTAACTGATAAAACACCTTCATTAAATATGAGAATGAATAACAAACATAATTTCATGTATATATCGTAACCATGAATAATTACACTTCATTAAAATTAGCTTCTAATTAGAACATGGGAATCAAGATGACATACCAAGTCTAATATCAGGGAGGTTCCTTGTATCAAAACCATTCCAAAGATTATAAAATCTTAATTTGTACTTTGTTGGAAGTTGTTATGCATAAATCTTAGTGATTCTTGGCCTCATTAAAATCCATATGTCTTAGAGGTGTGCTGAAAAGGTGATATCTTTCTACAATTGTAGTGTTCCCATAAGAGAATCCAACATGTCCTAGCCTTAACTAGCAAAAAACATTCTCGACTCCATCTTTGTCTGATTCCTTGGCAACATGAGTATATATGCAATGCTTTGATGTGTGACCTTGTTCATAACATGTGACACAACTCGTGATAGTTTACATTTGGTTCTTAGCCTAGGTACTATGTTCCTTCAAGGTTCTAACATATATGGCTATCATATCTATCTAACAAAGTTTCTTATTTGACTGTCAACAGTGAAATGCAATAATAATTAGGAATAATGAATCATCAAAAGATATGAAAGCGAACATTTATCAAATGAAAGTGAGGAGAAATGGTTACCTACAAACAACTTTTAGTTAATAATACGTGCCTACAAGAAACAATGGTAATAGTGATGAGTGTCCTACAAAATTAACAAAAAAAATCTAGAATTAGTATGAACGCAGCCGAAATGAGATATTAGTGTTTATACTAATATTAGAATGGTGGATCTAGACATTCTGGTTATGTCTATTGTATCAGTTCTCGTACTTTGAATTGCAAAAGCAACCTTCTTAATTTAAAATTATAAAGAGAACATCGTAGCATATCTAGCTAGTCAACCAAGACTAATGTTTTGTTTGGTAAAGTGACTGTAATATCTTAGGCAACAAAAGAGCAAGCATGGGAAGCAACAGAACACCACGGACAACTTGCAGTTGCTAGTAACTGCTTAGCAAACACACTACTAAGGACAACATTGAATTTGCATTGGCTTTAGAATTTAACATCGTATGAATATCACTGGTTAGAAATCGTTTGGTGATCGATCTCATGGACCAGAACGTTGACATTGTCAAACACATTGTTAAAAGTTACATAAAGAAATGACAGAATCCAAAAAACAAACCATTAATCAATTGGGCATGGATGAATTTACATGTACCAACGTAGACTTTCTCTTTATTATTGACAGAACAAAACGTTTTTAGTCAAGGATGAGTATATGGAATTAAATTAGCAAGGATCACTCATCCAAAATCACCTTGGCGGCCTGTAGTTTGTCTAAATTAGCAAGGATGAGTATATGGAATCAAATCTACAACACCTGGCGGTGACAATTGCAGTAGTGCTACTCGCTTCCGCTGGCTGCCGAGCACGACTCCATCGAGAACACTCGCTACCAAGACTTGGATGCGCCGTTTCCCATCTATCACAGAATTTGCTTGTAAGGTTTGTAATGGAGAAGGGGACTGTAGTTCCGGGGGTGATGGACTTCGGCTTTGAACCCATGGAGGGCATCTGGTTGCAGCGCCGCCTCCTTGGATCATCCATTCTTTTTGGGGAGACGTCTAGGGCTATCGAACTAGATACGCGAGGGAAAGAGCCCGCTAAATTTTGGTGGGTGGAATGTTTGCGTGCAGATAAACAATTCATAAATAGGGTGTCGTACCGAGAGTTAATATAGATTTTCAAGTTTGGCATTCATAAAAAGCCAAAAAGTCTTATTTAGTACTTGTAGTAAATTAATTTGTGGCGTTCCATTAACAAAATGCCGGCGAAGCATATATATAAAGGCACTTGTTAAAAATGCCAATATATAAAATGCCATTAATGTACAATTTTGTTGTAGTGTGATCAGAGTTCAACCTCCAGATCCTTGCTCTCGCGCCATGAATCGCAGGGTAATAAGTGAGGTTGTGTATTGACCTTGGCACCCCTGTGGTTTTAATCGCTTGATTATTATCGCATGGGTAGTTTTGTCTTTTTGGTTTCATTTCTTTAAAGTTGTTTACGCAGATTTTGACCACTGAGTTGCAGCGGCTTAGGACCATGAGTCTGACTTTGATTGGGCCACGTTGGAAATGGGATCCACTCCACTCGCTTTGGATAATAGTGCCTACACGACATTTTCTTAATTTCTGATTGGTTGAGTTTTCAAAATCACAGTAATTCATTGGATGTCAGAAAAATGAGCAAAAATATGTTTTGGAAATAGTTTTTCATGAGGAATACAAATATCTGATTTTCAGAGTCTATTTTCTCTTCGACCAAACCCTAATTTTGTAAGAAGTGATATTAGGGTTTAATGATAAGGATAAAATGCATATTAATGTGAACTTTGTTTTGAACATGATAATTAGGGTTGCCATACCCCAAGATCATGATTAGCTTTTCCTCAACCTAGGAAGAGAAACAAGGCCTTCTTTAAGTGCAAGGTAAGTGGTCAATGTAAGTTGAACATAGTTAATGGTCAATTTATATATGTTTGTATGAAATGCAATGAATGATATGTTTGTATTATTTACTATTCCAATGGATAAAAGTCAGTAAATTTATAAAAGATTGAGTTTTATGTCTATGGTCAATGTTACTATATCATCATGAACATTTAAGGGTAAATGATAAGATTTAAGAAAGAGTTTCTAAGAGAAAAAATTGATAAAAGTTAACTTAGATAAGGTCCTGATTAAGAGGCTCCTCGGAGAAAACCCTAAGATCCACTTCTGTGCATAAGAGAAGAGGCACTTCAGTGCATAAGAGAAGACACACTTCGGTGCATAAGAGAAGAGACACATTTGTGCAACCCGAGGATCCTTATTTATGTAAAGGTAAAAAAGACTAATCTTAAAGTAATTGTGTATCTTTTCAATGTTTATGATTAAAGTCTATTTTAAGTTTGTAAGTTTCTTTAAATTATAATATGTTCAATTCCACTTACCTTTGGTTTCATGCATGGCTGGGGGCGTGATACCCGCAAGTTAGGAGCAAGCTCAGGAGGGAAAAGCCATCTAAAGTGAAAACCCTAACTCAACGATCTACAAGGAGAAAAGCAGCGGTGGGGTTCCAACTATACCTAGATTAGTATTTCTTCTCTTTTCTTTTCTTGAGGAATATGTATATGTACACCTTGTTATGATATGAGAATGAGAATTGTGATTATTTTCATGTTATGGTTTACATAAGCTTTATTTTGAGCTATATGTATCATGCTTGTGACATCCCCTTGAAACGAGTTAAATTATGTGCTTCTGCTCTATGTTGTACAAGTGGGGTGTTATAGTTGAGTTTTAGTGGGTATAGAGTAGAAGTTAATCTCATACCCTTAGATATTAATTCCTTTCAAATTATTTTGGGTATGAACTGTCTTGAGACATAACATGTCCAGTTAGATTGTTGGAAGAAAGAAACTATCTTTCAACAAGGTGGATTTTCATGTGTCTTTACCGGAGAGAGAAAAGTCTGACCTGCATGTATAGTATCACCTGCTGTAGCTGATAAGATGATGAGAAAGGGGTATGAGGCCTTTTTAGTACATGTGGTGGATGTTAGGCCAGAGAAAAGAATAGTCAGTATAACAAATATTCTAGTAGTATGTGAGTTTCTAGATGTCTTTCCTAAGGAGTTACCAAGTTTACCACCTAGAAAGGATATTGACTTTGAAATACATATTTTATCTAGTAACCACCCAATAGCATTACCTACCTACAAAATGGAACCTATAGAGTTAAGGGAATAAAAAACTCAATTACAAGAGTTATTGGACAAGGGATTTATTCAACCTAGTTGACACACCCTAATTTTCAAGACATATATAAGTATATGATGAAGTTGTCAAAAATTTAATAGGTTAAGATCGAGACATATGAATCCAAGTATAATGGCTTGAACATGAAAGTCGTCCCATTTTGAAGCAGTAGTGGAACACTGAGAGTGAATATGTAATTTTATTATCTTATGATTCTAGAATGGTTCCAATGCTATGTATGGTTTATTTAAATGATGTGAATAAGGTTTCATTTAATTTTGATAAATTTTTAATATAAGAAGGAAATGATATAAGAATGATGGGATTTTATGCAATTTAACCAATGCTAGGATTTAATAATCATCAAATAAATTTTGCAACCTGATTATGTCCATTAAGTTATGATAAGATAAAGGTTAATTTTTGGAAAGATTTGGGGTTGTTGGTTATATAAACATTATAAAAGGATAATATGATAAGTGGGATAATTTGAATTATTTATATGAGTGAGAAATGATGAAGTTTGACTAAAGGAAATTGAAGGAAAAAGTATATCTTTTCTTTCTATCCTATTGATTGTTGGCATGGAACCGATGTAAACTACAGCTATTAAATTAAGATATACCTAATATTCTGGTAGGGATATACCATAGACAAATGTTTTTCCCTTGTTTGATTAGATGATAATATCTGACCTAGATATCCCTAGAATCTAGTAGTGGAAGTATCCAATAAATGTCAGAAATAAAATCTATTATCGCTGGAATCCAAGTCCTTCTCAACTCCAATTAGGGAAGTAGAACATAAGGCCTATAATAAGAGGCATGTCGAGTCTTAAAACTTCACATTCAATTAGACTTAAAAACTAGATATTCAATGACACAAACAATAGGTCGGGCATATGATCCATCTCATGGAGATGAAAGGAACCAATAGGAAGGCGGTGCTCCATTTTGGGCATCATTGGTAGAGATTGGAGCGAGGAGCAGTGTTGATTAACCATCCACATACACACCGGAGGTGTTGGGCAGAGCTGTAGAACCTTGACAAAGGTGAGTCTACCAAGCCGCAGACAAGGATGGGAGAGATCACCACCAAAATTCACTGGAGACCATATATACTGGCACCCTAGATGGGTTTTTCTAATGCGAGGAAACCCTTAGCATAGAGGTGGCACACCTTGTTCATTATCGATATTGGGTTAGAAGTAGAGAAACAACTATAACGTTGGGGTTCATTCAGGGTTTCTTTCGGGAGGCCACCAAACCAACACTGGTATAGTAGGAGCAAAGAGGAGGAGGATCCAAGGATAGGGCTACCATAAATGGGTCAAACACCAGATAGGGCTGCAATCTGTGTCGCCGGAGACACAAGGCGTCGGTACTCTATTCTCACAGAGCAAATAGGGGATCACGATCCCTATTTGTGTCCCTATATGAGAATGAAGAAGGGCATAGGGAAGTGAGGTAAATGATAGCCTAATCATGCTTGGGATCTGTGACCAAGATCAGATGAAGAGAGATGCTTATATCTAGGCCCTTGAATTGCACATCAATGGTTCTGATCAATCCAAATTTAAGAAGTTTCAAAATTTCATATCTTGGGATAGGAAACTCCAATTTTAGAAAATAAGGTATTTTTGGAAAGCATATCATATCTACTATCTTGTAAAAATGGTTTTAAAGTGTGTTTTGAATGTTTGATAATTATTATAGTGCTTAAATATATGAGATTTCAATGTGTTATCCATTATAAATAGAAAGCGACTTCCAAAATTAACAAATATTTTACATAAGATGTATTTTGATACATCCAACATGTTTCTAGGGCCTGATCTATCTGATTTAAAGTCTTACCTGTGTTTTTCATATAAACTCTAATTAAGGTTTTTTGGGTATTTCACCCATGATTTGACTATAACATGAAATGATATTTTTATTTGGACTCTAAGACATGGTATTTGTGAGGCAGCATGTATTTTATGTGCCTATTTAGTATGGAAAATGAATCTAATTATATTTTGAATTAATTTTATAACTAACCCAGTAAAATCAATACATGTGAGTATGTTTGAAGTTTACTCTTGGTATATGATGTATATACTCATTTATCAGGTCATAAGATGCTTTTTTGTTTATATGGATATATCAATATATGTATGTCACATAATATGTGAATTGGTTTAATTTCATGATTGGATATGAAAAGTACTTTAAATTATATTTTGGTTTAATTTAATAAGAACCCTAACTTTGTTAAGAGGTTAGGGCGATGGGGTTTGAGATTTAGAAATAGAAAGAGGGATCATACACATGCAATTATATAACTTGATGATGTCCAGGTGATTAGGTCATGGAATAAGGAATCCGGACTATGTTAAGGGTCTCCTCATACAAGGTAAGTGGGCCATGTCCGCTGAATTTCATTATTATTAAACTTCAACCTACGTATTTTCTCCAGAGTAACTTAGAGATTTAAGTTACTTTTAGACATTCAGTTATTAAAGTTTGGCTGATATCCTATAATGCTTTTAGTAATTAGACTTTTTACAGATGAACTTATGTTGCAAGGATATCATATTATAGATCTTTGATAATTAAGTTAATTGTAGATACTTGATATTTATTCTATTCAGTTTACTTCTCTAGCCTTTAGGCACATATGTCATGTATTTGGTATTAGAATCAAATTAAGTTATCATGTTAAATCAAAGTTGTTGATTAAGAGCTATCTAAATAATAAGAATACTATATTTAGATTCAATTAAGAATTTAAGAGTAGAGTTTCAGATTAAGAATTTAGTTTAGTAACGTGTAAAAAAAAGAATTTAGTTTAGTAAGATTTTAGTTCCTAACAGAATAATTTCAAGGAATCATTCAAGTAAGACAAACTTTATAAGATATTTAGATTACATTCAGATTCAGATTCACATTTAGAATTCAGTTAATATTCAATTATTAGTATTTGATTTTAGTTTAAGATAAGTTCATATTCAAAATTTTGTAAGTTTAGATTTAAGATAATTAAGGTGAAACCTTCACATAAGACATTATATGATAAGTCCTCTTTCAGTTAGTCCTGGGGCAATTCATAGGCATATGTTGCCAATTCATAGGTGTGTTTACTCTAATTCAGAGGTACTTTGGTACCAATTCAGAGACACCTTGGTGTCATTTAGAGCCATGCAGTACCAATTCAGAGGTATTTTGATACCAATTTAGAGACACCTTAGTGTCATTCAGAGGTATTTAGTGCCAGTTTAGAAGTACTTCGGTACCAATTTAGAGACACCTCAATGTCATTCAGATCCATGTAGTGCCAATTCAAAGGTAATTTGGTACCAATTTAGAGACACCTCGGTGTCATTCAGAGGCATGAAGTGCCAATTGAGAGGTACTTTGGTACCAATTTAGACCATAGATACATTAATTCAGGAGAACTTATCATATAATGGTGGCCACAAATCAGATAAAAGACATAAATAAAAGATACATTGATTCAATATAACTTTATAGCTTCCAAATATTAATTTAGCCTTCAGATTTTAGTTCAGCTTTCAGTTAAAGTAAATTTATGTTTATCATATAGAAAATTTAATGCCACTTACTCTAACCTTAGTTTCCCTTTGGGTGTGGGTGGGGATGACATGTCCATATGTACAGAACTTCAGGAGATAGTCATGACAAGATGATGTAGTGATAACTTTATGAGGTTTTCTTAGTGGGGTGCTATATACACGATCCGAGACATTAAGACATAGTACAAGTTTTAACATAATGTATATAGTCTCTTTATTAAGTTTGGTGTATCTAAGTTCCTTATTCTGAGAATTTATGAGAATTTATTTCATACATTGCCTATAGTGGTTATTATCTAATATTATTGTTATGTAGTAACACTCCCCAGTTGAATTTTTCTATAGCTTCTATTCATGTGATAAGAAAAAAGGGTGTTATAGTAGTACACCACATTGAGGAGCTCCAGTATTGTTTTTGAAGAAAAAATATGAAACCATGTGGTTATGCATGGAATATAACCAATTAAATAAGATGACCATTAAGAATAAATATCCTTTACCTAGAATTAATTACTTGTTTGGTCAACTATGCGAAGAAACGATCTTTTCAAAGACAAACCTTAGATTAGTATATCACCTGTTAAGAATAAAGACATCTGATGTAGCAAAGTCAACATTTAGAACATGGTATGGGAATTATGAGTTTGCAGTCATGTCTTTTGGACTGACAAATTCCCCTGCAACTTTTATGGACATGAAGAACAAAGTTTTCAAACCATATCTAGATCAGATATAGTATTATTTATAGATGATATTCTTATATATTCAAGAGATGCAAAATAACATGAGCAACATCTGTGGATAGCCCTATAGTTGTTAAGGCAAAATCAACTTTATGCGAAGTTCAACAAAATGTGAGTTTTGGTTGGCAGAAGTATCTTTTCTTGGACATGTTATATCAGGAGAAGTAGTCAGTTCTGACCCTAAGAAGGTGGAATCTATTCTTCATTGGGAGAAACCTATGACCCCTACTGAGATCAAAAGTTTTCTAGGGTTAGCAAGATATTATAGGAGGTTTATAAGAAACTTCAATGTAATAGAAGAACCTCTTACGTGCTTAACAAGGAAGGATGCACCTTTTTCCAATCTGAATCATGTGAGAAAAGTTTTCTAACATTGAAGGAGAGTTAACAATAACATCAGTCTTGATTTTATCAGAGGCAGATAAGGGTTATTTGGTTTTCTTTGATGCTTCTAAGAGAGATTTGGGATGTGTTCTTATGCAATAAGGGAAGGTGGTGGCTTATTCTTCTTGATAGATTAAAAAGAATGAAGAGAACTATCACACCCATGATCTTGAGTGGACAATAATAGTACATGGCTTAAAGACATGGTGTCATTATCTTTATGGTGAGTCATGTCAGATCTTTACTAATCAGAAGAATTTGAATTACATTTTCACACAAAGGGATCTCAACCTAAGATAGTGTAGATGGTTGGATCTTATAAAGGATTATGAGGTCACCATTGATTACCACCCTAGAAAGGCCAATGTTGTGGCAAATGCTTTGAGTAGGAAGTCAACATCATATGTAGAAATATTTTCTATGGAATTTGTAAAATGAGACTTTTTAGTTTAGATGAGAGAGACTAATTTGGATTTAAATGAGTCTAAACAAGGTGGATTTATTGCACAATACAAGTTAGACCTACATTTTTTTATCAGATCAAGGAGCTTCAGCATAGTGGTAGAGAATTGCAATAGATCATGCATGATATGATGAAAGGAAAGAGAACAAAGTTCAAATATTCAAATGATGGGTTACTATATCAACATGATAGATTGTGTGTTCCATATGACACTAAGTTAAAGAAATAAATTCTTTAGGAAACTCACTCTTCTATGTATACAATGCATCCAGTAACTATGTATACAATGCATCCAGGCAACACAAAGATGTATAGAAACCTTAAGTAACTATATTGATGGTCATGTATGAAAAGGGATGTGGCTAGGTATGTAGCCAGGTGTGGTGTTTGTCAGCAAGTCAAGGCTGAACATCAAAAGCATGCATGTACTTTACAAACACTTGCTATCCCTAAATGGAAATGGGAGCATATAACTATGGATTTTGTGGTAGGATTACCTAGGACACCACATGGTTTTGACTCTGTATGGGTAACAATAGATAGGCTAATAAAGTATTCTCATTTGATATCTATTAATAAAACATGGGATATGCCAAAGTTAGCCAAAGTCTATATAGATGAGATAGTCAAACTACACAAGATATCAATTTCTATAATATATAAGATCCTAAACTCACATATAGGTTTTGAAATAAGTTGCAATGTTCCTTGGGAATAAGGTTAAATTTTAACACAACATTTCATCCTCATATAGATGGATAGTTAGAGAGGAAAATTCATGTCCTAGAGGATAAGCTAAGAGCATGTGTTTTGTAGTTCAGTGGAAATTGGGATGATCATCTGAGTCTTATAGATTTTGCCTATAACAACAGTTATCATTCGACTTTAAGCATGAACCCTTATGAAGCTTTGTAAGGGAGGAAGTGTAGATCTCCTATTTTTTGGTATGAAGCTAGAGAAAGGTAGATTTTAGGTCCAAAGTTTGTGGAATAAACAACAAAAAATATATATATGATCAGACAACAATTAAAGACTTCTCAAGGAAGACAGAAAAGCTATGCGGATAAAAGGTGCAGACCAGTACAATATGAGGTTGGAGATGAGGTTTATTTGAAAGTCTCAACATGGAAAGGTGTTTTAAGGTTTAGAAAATGAGGCAAACTACCTCCTAGATAAATGAGTCCCTATCCAATTAATCAAGAATTAGGCCAATTGCATATAAACTTGAGTTACCTTTAGAGTTAGCCAATTTACACATGTTTGATTTATCTATGCTAAAGAAGTGTTATCCTGGTACATAAAAGATTATAGACCCAAATCCTATACATTTAAGAAAGGATATCTCCTAAGTTGAGGGACCAATTCAAATTCTAGATTGCAGAATTAGGAAGATTAAAAAGGAGGAGATACCCCTAGTGAAAGTTCTTTGAAGGAATCATGCTATAGAAGAAGCTACTTGGGAAGCAAACTCAAAAATGTGTACCAAGTATGCATTTATATTCTAGGAGTTTTGAGATAAACTTCTTATTAGAGGGGGATAATTGTTATAACCCACTTCTAGCTTTGTTGGTAATTCTATGGATTTAAGATAAACTTAATGCTTGTTATGATTTTATTGGTAATATATTAACTTGTGCTTTATCTTACATTGTTAATCTCAAATACTTATTTATACAACTCATAATCATGACTTAAGAATACCTCAAAGATTCTAGTTAGATTTGATATAGAATTAGCCCATACATTTATGTGAGAGGAGAATTAATGAGAAACGAGAAAATAAGTAATAAATAAAATTTTATTTCAGAATATCATTAAAATAATGCCAAAAGATTGTAGAAAATTCAATTATGAATCTAACACAAAAAGAATGAACCAAATTGTGGTTAAAATGATTGAGTTATGGCCTTTTTAGTAACATGTACTGAAGGTCGACGACCGCTGAAAACCCAACAGACCAAATCTCAGTGACCCAACACCCAACAACCCAAATCTCAACAACCCAAAACCCAACGACCCAAATCTCAATGACCCAAAACCTAACGACCCAAAACTCAGCGGCCGCCAAGAATCGCTACCCAGGATAGCCAATCATAAAATGATCCTAACTTGGGCTATACATATCTATTTTTAATGAAACAAAGTGTGTTGGAACTGCGATTTGATCCTCTATCTTCTCAGATCTTTAGGTCGAAGAATATAAGACTTAGAAGATGATTAATAAGGCAATCTTTGGGGAATAACACAAAGAACAACAAAAATTGAAGGTTTTGTCAAAGATTTGACTTGGTAAGTGGTATTTAATCATTGCTCCTTCCTTATCCTCATGTTCCCTTGCTTGTAACTCCCTTGTTCATCAAGCATAGGTTTCGATTAACTTTCATTCTTCTTCTTATACATGCAATCAAACATTTTTGAGGTTGTTTTGTTGCTGGGAACCTATTTGTGAGGAGATCTCATGGCTTGAGATGAGATTCCAGTTCATGTGAGCCAAGGTCCAAGATAGATTGGTGGACATATTTAGGTCAGTGATATGTGATGAGATTTGTGAGTGGAAAATCACCTTCTAAACCTGATTTACTGCATACAAACTCAATTCATGACTTTCCAATATTTAAATATTGCTCTATGATGATTGTGAAGAAATTGATAGATCCATGAAGTAATTTACAGTAGTACAAATTCTTATTTAATCATATGATGGTGTCATAATATTATGTCAAAAGTTGATATGTGAGTTCACTACAACAGAACCTACCTTTAGTGTTGGTTATTTAAAGCCTTTAGTGTCGGTTTCTAAGAGACACCTATGTGGGCGGCACTAAAAGCTCACCCATTAGACGTCGGTTCCAAAACCGATGCCCAAACTCTTCGCGCGCCACCGAAAATGCGCCATCATGGGACTATAGGTGTCAGTTATTAGATACGAAATCGACACCCAAACCCTTCATGCCACAGAAAGGGCGCCATCTTGGGCACTATCAGTGTTGGTTTTTAACAAATAACCGACGCCATATATCTTCGCGCCACAAGAAATAGACACCGGTTATTTATATAAAACTGACACTATAACATTGTGTGTCGGTTGTTTACAAATAACCGACGCCTATTGTTTTTTTTCTATCAGTCTGCAGACCTGCTGTGGCTGGTCACAGGATGAGAAACCTGTTCAGTTTAGTTATGAACTGCAGGTTTTACGACATCCATTGAGATAAGCCGACAACAGGCCAAAAACCTGCAAAATTAACAACAAAAATATTCACACATGCATTTAGAAATGCAACCTGCAGTTCCATTTTATTTTCACACATTTAGAAACATTCATGTAGCTAGCAATCTGTAGTTCCATTCATTCACATTCACACATGTAGAAACATTCATATAGCAACCAACACTTTCATTCATTTTCACTCAGACACATGTAGAAACATCCAGACATGTAGAAACATTCACACATATATTATAATTCAGAAATTCATTTACAAAATATCATTGTTTAGTCATTATTCGCTATTAGGATCCCAATTTTATTTAAAGCCCCCACTATTTGTATGGTTGTTTCCCATTCTTCTCTTACTTCATTTAATTCTCCCATCGTATAGGGAGCATTTTCATCTGGTAAGGCCTCTCCTGTAATGGGGTTAGCTTTAAACACCTGTAAAGAGAATGATGTATATATATAATTAATGAGCTATAAATAAGATTGATATATTTCGATCATATTATCTAATGAGACTATATAATACCTGAGCAATACACTCGATATCCAATGCGGAATGTTTGATAATCATGTGAATATATCTCATGACATAGTATCCACATGCCCATCTGTTGTCTTGTGTAGCACACTATAAATTCAAACATACAAAATATTAAAAAATACAACTAATTAAGCATTGTTCACATAAATAATATATACATATATTGCAGTCGGGAACTTACTTTCACGTTCTTCCAAATTATTGGCTGGTTCTTTTTTGTGGGGACCTTTCCTCCAGCCTTTTTGAACTCCTCAAAACCCCTACATGTTAATGTAACACAGAACATTGCAATTAAATAGTAATGTAATAACATATGTTAACGGATATGAAAATGAAATATTTCTCACCGGAATAATGCCATTTTCATTATGTGTCCAAATCTTGTATTCAATTTACTCCCCTTAGGATCTAGATAATACACAGTGAATGTCTCGGGGGCAATAACCAGTAACTCCCAATGCCTACCCCTAGAGGTAAAAAAGTTAAAAATTAATAACTCAAAATCCACAATAAAAATGTAATTTTCTTAAGTCCAAATTATAATAAGCAAAGTAAACTTACTCTACATTGAATGGAGCCATTATCACCGTCTTCTTAATTATAGCAAAATTTGAAAAAGCCTCACAACAGTATTGTTGAACTGACGTAGGGTCTTTAGCTACTAGACTAATCAAAGATGGAATAAAAAACCCTACATGTTCGAATCCAGAATATGCACATATGTTGTCTAAGTAGCTACAAAATATGTATTAATTACGCATGCATTAATAAATAAGAAACCAGATCACCAGATCATACACAAGGTATATGGATGTATAAAGAATATCTCACCTTATCCATAGCTCTATCACAGATGTATTTAGCCAATCATATCGAAACAACTCTAAAATATCTTGTATAAATAGTTTTGTTTCGTATGACTGACCTGTAGAATCTGAATCGGAAGAAACAGTTATAGGAGAGTTTATATCATGTTCGCCTAACCATATTGCCATACCCCTATAGTTAGGACCTAACGGGACAGGTAGGTCCTGTGGAACCCAACTAGGTAATGTAGGAGGTGGAAGTGGAGGCCTAGATGCTGTGGGTGTCTTCTTTTTAAACTGTATATATATATATATATATATATATATATATATATATAATTTTAGATCAACTTCCATCATATACACACACTAACAATTGAACGTAATGTAAATTTACCATACCTTTTCAGTAAAGAGGACATCCGCTTTTAGCCACAATATCACTTCACCTACTGCCTCACCAAGCGTTTCACAATCTGGGTGGGCATATGGCAATGGAAGATCCATCCACTGGGAGAATATATGTATCGGGCTCACACGAATCCAACCAGCTGGTACTGGAGACCCATGACACGTTTCCCCTGGTAGGGATGGGTAAGCCGACGCCTCTGCAACGACAAATTCTTTAATTTTTAGACGGCATGGCTTCAACCCCTACAAATTTTTGTGTAAAGAATGTTATATACATATATACATATCATCTTTTTTTGAAACGACTACAATTTCATATATACATATCATCTTGAATTAAAACACTAGTTACTATGTCATAAAAATACTTACAGCGGATGTGCTAGGTGGTGGTTCTACAAGATTACTCCCAACCTCTGCAGTAGGAGTAGGAGGAGTAGAGCCTGCAGTAGGTACTGTCTGGTAAGTGGCAGTCTGAGATGTCTGCCACTTTTTCATTGCTTCTTCTAGTTTCCTATCAACTAGCTTATCTACCTATACATGGATAAAAGAAACGTTAGCTTCTAATTATTGAATTCTCTTTTACAGTAACATTATAAAGAAAGAATATGTTACCTCCTCTTTTGAAAGTCCCGCTTTTGGGACATGTTTACGCTGGGATGGCCCAAAAAAAGCTTTGATGCCCACACTAGCGCCTGCAGCCCTAACACGTCCAAGATGCTATGGGTTACCCAGAGCAACTGTCAATTCATCCCTTGTGCCCTCAGGGATTAACTTGCCTTGTTTCCTCAGCTCGTGCAGCTCCCGCTAATCGCCAAAACAAAAATTTGTAATTAAGTAAACAGCACAAATAATCAATATTCGAATGATTGCTGTAAGAGTTGTATTTTACCATTTTTGCAGCTGCCTCAGCAGTTACGGCCTTCGTTATTTCTCCATTCTTATTTTGCCTCCCAGCTATCCAGACATCATGGCGAGGTAGAGGTGTGCTACCTATAGTAGAGGACTCCTGAGTAGCAGCAGACTGAGAAGTAGCCTCAGACTGTAGTCTTTGGCGAATGCCTGCATACCCCTTTGGACCCATTGTGTGGTCATGCACATTCAATGCACGCCTTGATCTTTGTGCCTCACTGAGGGCCTAGTTAGTATGCACATTAATGATTTGGTTAGTAAGACTAAATATTAATCTTGAATAGGGGAATACAACATATATTAATTAATGAGATTGAGACTGACGCCTAATACCTTGAATTCATCAGTTTGTCTTGAAGCGACAAACGCGTCCCATTCTTCTTTGTCCAGGAAGTTCCACTGTTCAGTGGCTGTCTTCTTCCTCTTGTCAGCTTCTTTTATGTATTCTCAGGTGAGATTTGTCCTATAGTTCCTTAGGACTCTCCCACAGCGTTGCATCACACATTTACGATGCAGCTTTTTATCCAATTCAAATATACTCTGCAAAATAGAATTGCTATTAACTAGTATCCAAAAATTTAGTAATCTACAAAATAGAATTGCAAATTAATAATAACTCACGCATAAATCCCTCCATATTAAGTCTTTCTTCTCCTTAGAAACGTTATGCCAAGAATCTAAGCGAGAACTGCAATGGCTACGAGTAACAAACCCAAGATATGAAACAAATGAATTGTGATTCACACCACATGCATTTCCTGCATTATCAAAATCCACAACAAGTTTGGGTCCATTGCCCTTTTGCGCAATTAACTTCTTCATCATAGTGATGCCCCTTCTCTTGTCAACTTTTTGGTGATGTTGATCAAGTGCCTCAAGTGCTTCAGATGGTACTTGTGCATCATCAACCTAAAATTTGACAAAATAATCACATTTATAAGATATAACTATAAATGGACCTATAGATATAAATATATGATATATTTTTAAAACTTACATTGTGAGGCGGCGCATTGATGTCCTCACCCTCATGGTAATCATCAACACGGTCATCAGGAGAATGGTCAACCATCTGCAAATTCACATTCAAATTGTAAAGTTCACATTGTAAAGTAATTCAAATTGTAAAGCTCACATTGTAAAGTTCACATTATTACAACAAAGTATATATCACAACAAAATTGTAAAGCTCTATGATCAAAGAGAAAACAAGTATATATTACATCAAGATTAGGGTCTAGGGTTAACAAATACATGTGATGTCATTCTTATATATAATAAATGTACATGTACCACCTATTCCATCCTTGAACACCTAATCTCACTAGTAAGTGTATAATGTGTATTGGGTTTTCAAGAAAATTTCAGCAGCATTTCCCCGCTGTTCTCCAAGTACATATGTACTTAGAAAACAAATGGGGAAATGCTGCCGAAATTTTCTTGAAAACCCAATACACATTATACACTTACATCCTAAGCGAGATTAGGTGTTCAAGAACAGTCCCAAACTGGGGACTATCCAAGATTTACTCCTAATGAGTAAATCTTGGATGGGTTTCTAGGCCAACAAATAATGTGTTGTCATTCTTATACCTAAAATCCTAGTTCTTCAAGTTAGGGTGATTATTGATGTCTTTAAAAGCATTATTGGCAATTTAGGGAAAAGTTCCATCATTTACATTCCAAGCATGTCACATGTGTGCATTACAGTTCATCATTAAGCAAGAAGGGAGATTAGGATTCTCAATATACTCAACAATAAAACAAGTTACCAATTTCATAGTTAAACTATTCATTAGTATGGAATGTCCATTGGAGTCATAGCCAAGGTTTTTCTAACAAAGACATAATCATTTTTTTATCTACCATATTGATCACCCTATCACATTAAAATATAAGATGGATAATCAGATATCACTGTCAACAAACTGGCTTCCTAACTTACTTCAACATCAATGGATATGAGTTACTTATTAAAAGAAGAATAACAAGAAGTAATTTGGGCTGTCAAGCACACACATCAATGCTGTGTTATATCTGTATTTATAGAATGTAAGATTACACAATTTATAGAATGTAAGAATGTATTTATAGATCCTCAAGACCAGGTCAGTCTATTGCTAGCTAGCACACATATACAATCATAAATCACGTAACAGAATATAGTTATTGACTGTTTCAACACTTATCAAGTTACCATGCAATAAGTAAATAACTTAAAGAAGAAAAAAAAAACGCCCAGCAGGGCACCTGACGATTTTGCTCCAGGGCACCTACAGGGCTTGACCTAGCCTAGGCGGAGGAAGGAAGGAGGAAGAAGGCGGCGTACCTTGAGGGCATAGGAAGGAGGCCCGACCAGAGCAGAGGAGAGCAGCTGGAGGTGAAGTTGGGAGCGCTGGCGGTGAGGAGAGGAGAACTTCGGCTCGGCAGAGCTGGCAGCGCTAGCGGCGAGGAGAGGAGAACTTCAGCTCAACGGAGCGGCGGAGACGGTAGTGAGGGGATGAGCATCGCGCGAGGAGACGAACGACGGTGCGGGGGAGCCAGGCAATGACGGCAGCGATGGCGGGGAGCAATCGGGGGAGCAATCGCCAGACCTAGCGCAGAGTCGCAATGAAATAGAGACAATGGGGAAAAGTTCTGTTTGCGGGGCTATTAACTGTACCATAGGCGTCGGTTATTCAAAAAAACCGACAACTATAACTAACAGTGTCGGTTCTGAACAAAATCCGACACCAATACTTGATTTAACTAAAAAACAACCGACGTCTATATACATATACCGTTTAAAAAAATTGTTCTCGATTTATGACCATAGTCGTCGGTTTCTACCTAAAACCGACGCTTAAAGGGTGTGAAAAATTCCCCACGGATAGCGCGGGAAAACTCATAAGCATCGGTAATTGTAGTAAAACTGACGACCAAAATGTGCCCAATTTCTGTTTCGCGAATAACATTTAGTCGTCGGTTTTTTATTTATCAACCGACGCCATATGTCAAATTTTGGAGGTAATTTTTTTCGCTGGAAATTTTGGATTTGGCAGTTAATTTTAGGTGTCGGTTTTTTATTACGTAACCGACACTGAATAAAAGCGGTACCCGTGTCTGGTCGCCCTTCATAGATTGGATGTCAGTTTATGTTATCAACCGACGCTGTAGACTTTAGGTGTCGGTTTATGTATACAACCGACACCTTGAAAAGTGACGTTATAAGCCATTTCTGTAGTAGTGGTTGTTATGATTGAAAGGAGCTGAAATGGTATAAATAGAGGCATTGGGGAAGCCGGGTTGCTCTATTCCAGAACTAAAGAGTTGAATTATGATATATGAGAAGTGCAAAGTTGCTAGATGATTTATGTGCTTACTATGTGATGCTTAATTGACAAATTTAAGGTAACCATTAATCATGATGTTCTTATTTAATTAATTAAATATCATTAGATGATAGATTCCTTGGACACAATGGAATCCTCACTGCAGGCTTGCACTATCAGGAGGAAACTTGCTTCCCGATTGTCGGTCTCACGTAGTTTGAGGTAAGACAGAGCATACTAGTAGGTTGTGGGGGTCTAGGCTAGTGAAGACGGACTCCTTAAAAGATTGGTATCCAACACCAATTCGGGATGTCTGTGATACCTAAGTTATGAGTTGTGGAGATAAGTGGACATATTCAGTCCACTGGTATACAACAACCCTGAGTAACCAAGTTAAGAGGAGGAGTCTTAACTATCTGAATGCTCCAATTAGCCATTGAGAGCCAGACGTGGCAATGCCAGCTGTAGATGTGGTATTAAGACTACATACTTTGGATTCTGGGCATGATTCAAAGTCTTATACAGTGAGATCATAGCTTTCTATGATGCTTTCACATGTTGTGGTACACCTCAAGTGGGTCCAGTGGCATAATAAATGGACTAGAAGATCATTGAATGAATTTTGTTTATTTATAACAAATATTATCATATTAGTTGCCTTGATGGTTTATTTACAAACGTTAAGATATCAAGTTGCATCAAACTTTTTACATAATTGGATGTAATAGTTTTACACTACCAAATTTTTATTCTTTTAATTCAAGTAAATAAATAGATATGATATATCATGGTAATTTGTTGGTTTTGTACTCATTCATCTAGTATCTCATCAACCCAGTGAACAATTTTTTTAGGTAAATGACTAGCTCTTCCTGAGGAGATAGAAGTCAATTTTTATCAAGAGTATAATAGAGGTCCTGAATAGGAAATTGTTAGAATAGATAGACTATCTCTTATCCTTCCACTGGATCTTGGGAATGAGAGAGTGAGAAAAGAGAGAAGTTTGTAATGAAATGTGCATGATTTATATTAAGTGTGGAACTCTTTCTTATACATAGTAGTCGAATGATGTTGTATCCTTAATATTAAGTTTGAATGAGAATTTATCATTTAATAAGTGATGTTACTATATATCTTAGAAAAGAAAAATTTATGGCTAATTTTCACTAAGTAATTAAAAGTTGACGGTTAATAGTAATCCTTGCTTGGTGGGCCTACCCTTAGTTAGTGGGTTCAGGTCATGTCAGGAAGGGTGGAATATCATCTAGTAGTTTAAAATGCTTACCTAGAGATGGTTAACTCTTATGACTTTTTACTTTTTCATTAACATGGATCCCTAAAACTATTGATAACACCCAAGGCTAATTCTTTGTAGCATAACATGTGGAGGTTTGTTGTTATTATCCAACTGATTGGAAAGATCATAGGTTATCAGTTGTTCTATGATCAAGTGAGACTTATGTGGAGGCCGATAAGAAGATGTATTTTTTATGAATTGAGCATGATTCACTTTGTAGTTCAGTTGTGATGTCAACATGATCTCTTTGATGTACTAATTGGCATGCCTTGGTCCATATTTAGATCATGTACATTATGGCGTGTTGAATGAAGATTTTGTACCATCTTCCTCTATCTCATCTCATATTGTGATTTGGGAAAGGATTTTGGATTTTCCTCTACATCTTTATAATAAAATCATTTTTTAAAACATTAGGGAAGTTTTGGGTAAACTTCTTTGAGTCAATGAGCATACAACAAACTGTACTAGAAGTAGATTTTCCGTGTTTGCTATCATGATATATACATCATTTCAATCCATCCAACAACTTTTGTCAATAGAATTTATTTAGGGTAGAATACTAGTCCCTTCCGAACATTCATAACAATTATGGAAAGATGGGTCATATTCTCAAATATTACGCTATGGTTACTCAAACTAAGAACTCTGACGATCAAATATAAAAAAACTTATGAAGTATGAGTCCGATGGGCGCAAGAGGAAGACTATTGGCATACACTTTTTAAATTGTATCCATACATGTCAACCAACAAGAAACAATTCCAAAAGTCTACCTTCCAAAGATATACAACAATAATGGAGAATCAACAAGTTTGTTATTCTTCAATAAGAAGATGAACAAGAAAGAATAGGTGTTGAAGAGAATTAGGATAATCATAACAATGTAGTTCCTTTACAAATGTCAATCATTGAAACAAAGATTCTAAAGTGGAAAAGGAAACACACATCTAGTGAGACAGAAAAATGTACAAACTACTAAGGAAACTGATGAAACCATGAATGATATTTCTAATAATATCTTATATACAGTTGAGGTTCACTCAATTGAGCAGATTACTACTGTTACACATGTGATGAATATAAATCAAGAGCATACAATAGTAGATCTTGAAGATGATGAAGTCATCGTACATCTCCTTGAATGTTATATTGTCAACCACATCCACTCAAAATATATTGTAGACAACAACTTACACTGACTAGACAACAATGTTCTAACCCTAATCTGGTAAAATGGGACGTGGTACTCATGGTAGTAGTGGGAATATGTAGAGTATCCCATTTATAACTAGGAATCATTTTGGGAACTAGGGATCTAAGTGGGTAGTGTAAAGGATTACCCTTAACCATTGCATCAAAGTTGTGGGTAACAGATAAGATGATTACCCTTTACTTAAAAAACATTAAACTATCCTTACCCACACATGTTTACCCATAGGGTAAATGGGTAATTGGGTATTATGATGGGTAAAACATGTAAAACAACACAAATGTGAATATATGCCATTTTTACATTTTCTTCATATGGTATTCACTACATCAAGCATAATACACTCCTTAAACTAATTTAATATATTAACATTATGTTTTTGGTAGTATAAACCAAAAATGCAAATATTCAACTGAAACTATATTCTCACAAACAAGGTATAAACTTCATAGTGTATGTCTTACTGAGGAATTCTTTTTCTTCTTTAACATATAATAATATAAATTGTGATATGATACTAATTGTTTAATAAGTATTATGGGATCAAAGAATAGTATAAGTTAAGAAAGTGTTATATGGATTGTAGGTTTTTTTAGTAGGCATTAATACATTTATAAGTATTAGAATTATTAATTAAATCTTATAATAATGGATAAATGCATGAAGTGGGTAGGTTGATAATTCTCCCTTTATCCTACCTCTCTTTATGTCAGGAAAGCAGGTAAAGGGTAGATGGGTGGTTGTTAAGAAATATGCTTACCCTCACTCTATCCTACAATATATGGGGGTGGGTAAACATGTAATGCCCCATTTAGTTACTTCCCAACTTGAAAGTATTCTTGGTCTACATCTACTAGTGAAATACATGTTGGTAACTTAAATTTTAATGATTATATGTTTGGGGTTTCACAATTTGATGATCTTTTGACATGGAATCTGAACTCACTACTATTCATAAATAGTTCACTTTCTTCGCAATAGTTGAAGCAAAGAATATGTAGATCAACATGACAGTTAGACGCTAGAGTATCATGAATTCCAAGGTCAATTATTACATAATATATAAATACACTCGGTGGCATAATCACATTTTGTAACTAGTTTACATTGTAACATATATGATGTGCTATTTACATAAGTCAATGATGCAATGTCTGGTAATATTTGTAATGGGTGACACTGTTAATCTTATTGATATCTTACGTCACTTTTACACTACTGTATGAGGTGTGTAGATTAACAAAAGGTTTCAACATTTTCTTGAAAAAAATAAAAAACAATAAACAAAACTTGAGAAAAAAAGGTTCAAAGAAGCATTTTCAGTTTGAACAATTCTTGTTTTGTTGACTAGGTTGGCATTGTGTAACTTTTCATGAATAATGTAATGTTGGATATTGTATCTACAAAATTGATGAAAGTATTGTTTTGTTGCCGTGTAGGGTTAATGCACCTATGTTGAGGTTGAAAAGGATGAAAAGCTATGGTACCAAACCAAACCAAAAAAGATAAGTGGTTTGACATCATTTGTGCAAGATAATTGGTTTGGTTCACATTATAAATTTTAAATTATATTGAATGAGTTAATTGATTAAGGAATTAAAAAAACAATAGGAACCATTGTGTATATATATTTATCCATATATATATGTATATATATATATATCCACATATATATACATATACAAATATATATACATATACAAATATATATACACATATATATGTGTATTTATGGATACATATACACATACAAATATGTATATACATATATGTGTGTATACATATATATATATGTATAATAATAATAGTAAAAATAATAATAGAAACTACAATAAACAACAACAACAACAACAATAAAAACAACAACAACAACAAGCACAAACAACATTCCACTAGTGTTTTTATTAACACATAAAGGAAGGTATAGTGCAGATGCATTACATATATTTCTACTAATAACACATCCAAATAAGAATTAAGTAGAAATCATGATTTTTGAGGATCACAACATACCATTTGAATATATATATATAACAACCAAGAAAATAAATCTATATATTTTATGAATGCAACATGTAGGTCTTTGTATATGACCAAGCAAATAAATTTATGCATTTTATCAGTGCAAGGAGTAGGTCTTTTTTAAATACATTAATAAGTTAACTTTCTTGTCAGGAGAATCATTATACCCATCAACACCCATAGTGTACACCCTTTGAGTATCAAATAATAATAAAATGATAGTACGAAACTTTATTAAGAAGTTTCACATATATTAGAGAATACAAAACAAGAACATAAAAGCTACATGCATTTAGGATTGCATTAGGCATTTATTAGTAAGTTCAATAACTCATAGTGGTGTCGTATCATCTATAAAACTATAACTTCTTCTACCATCATCTCTTTAAAATACAACTTACTTTCTCAATAATTTTGTGCTACATTTTATTTTTACTACTCGGTACATGTAACATTGTATTCTTTGTAAAATTCTCATGTACATGTTTTTCAGGCATACTTAGTGTTCTTTTAATTATGACAAAGACCTCACAATTACCATTATGTGGTCTTTATCATGTACATGTTTTTCATACGTACTTGGTGTGTTTTTAATTATGATAAAGACCTCATGATGGTAATTACTATTTCTTTTTATCCTAATTACATGTTTTGATAAATATTATGGATCTAGATAAGCATACCTAATCTATTAATCTAAATTTCTTTTCAAATTTAGAACATCATATCATTCCAATTAAGGATTAATACACTTCTATATCTTATTCATCAAGGAACACTGAAACCGTTATATGTAATTGTCTAGGGTTAGATAGATTTGTAATAGAAATTTCATCGCAAAAATACCAATTCCTAGGAACTCTTGAGCCTAACATGATCAAAATTCTATGAACCTCAGAAGTACATGCATGATACCCTACTTTGCTAGTTCTGTTTAAATTCAAATCAAGAACTGTTACTTAGACACTTTCGACTGTTTTTGGTTAACCACCTAGGGAGATACATGTTTAACAAACCAAAGGAAATACCTTTTGTGTATGCACAATCTCTACTTCTTCAAATTTTGGTTTAACCACCTAGGGGGATATCCCTTGAACTAGATAAGGGAATACAAAATAGGTAGGTGACTACCTACACAAAACATGGCAAGTCAAAATATAATCTGGGATAACTCTAGAACCCACACAACTTAGAAACACAATGTACCTAGATAAAACCCTCGAACAATGAAATGATGGATTCAAATTTCATTTTCAAGTGAAATAATGTACGACATATTGAGTTTTCTATCTCATGTGGTCAAGAGGACTACTTAATTAGTTGAAACTACCAAATTGGTAAAGCTTTCATGGTGAGACGTCATAGAGTACCATCATGAAGAGAAACTGTGATTGGAAATGCATTAATATAAATGTTTGGGTACTCTTCCTCTCCCAATATATGACATTCTACAAAAACTGTCTACATATATATAAGATTCTAAAATAATCTTCAACACCTTTCCAAGGCATCAATGTAGGGTACATATGTTTAGGAAAATATCTTTGTTTCACTATAGATACATCAAAATTTCATATCCTCCCATTGTTTTTCTATTTACTATCACCATTGAATATTGCCTTCCCCATCCTTATCATTAAAGTGAAGTAGGACTACAACAATTCTCCTCTATACATGAACCACACTCTCTTCTTATGTTACTAATGTTCCATGTGACCCTTATTGAGAGGGAATTCTATGTGGCATTAGTCAATATAGTAGACAGACAACCTACTGACCTGTTATATCTCATGCATATCCTCATACTAGTGACCCTGGGAACCATAGCATGTTATGGACAATTGACTATGTTTCCATCTATGACACATTCCCAACACATGATCACTCATCTTTGGGAAAATGTTGTACGACCTCATGTTCGCAACCATCTACTATATTTTTCTTTACACATAAAATCTCTCATTTCTTTTTCACCTTGATTTACCATCGTCTATATAAATTCTCCATGAATCCATACTTCTTCTCACTCCTACCTCTCTCATTTGTTATCTATTTGTTGGTGTAGCCAGTGTTTTGTGGGTGAGAAGGAGATTGGCATGCATGGGATAGGGAAGAGTAATGTATAGATACATCAATGATGGTGGATCACAATTCATGATGGATAAATGTCAAGATGATTAAATCCATAGGATGACAAAGTTATCTTATTCTGATTTAAAGGGATACTATATGGATGCATCATTGTCCCATCTTACAAATATGTGCCCTTTGATGTAGGATAGATGCAAAGGGTGTTTAGTTTATTTGGTGCTAGTATATTTTGGTATAGAGTAGGTAGCATAATCTAGCATCACATCTATTTGCTTGTGGGGATGGTCTTAATGGCCACTCATTTTTTGTTTTATTGCACCATATATATATAATAAACCTTATGATTCGAAATGTTTGGAAACTGAACTTAGGAGAAACATGTCTGAACGTATATTTGCATGATTTTTCAATTTGAATGCTTAGGAATGATTGTTAAAGAAGGCATTTGATATAAATTATAGTCAAAATAATTAGTTTTTTATTAGTAAATCTAGTGATCTTAGATAAAGATTAACAACACTCAACTGCATACTCAAAAGAGTTTTTTTGAAAATTTATAATAAGTTAACTTCTTGGTTCTAGTTAATATCTTCTACATTAGAGCAAGGGATGTTGTGGATAAATTATGATTAAATGCAATCACCCAATTAATGAAATGTAGTTACTCAATATTGACTAATAATATAAACCATGTAGATTCAATTATTCATATTTTAATTATAGTGAACTTTGCTCATTTTGGTTATATGTATATGGTAACGATACTATGAATCAAAATACATAATTCTTTAGACCTATATTTAATACATGTTAAACTTGTTGAAATGGATATCATCTGTTTTCCGATGTACTTTGATATAATATGTTACATTCACTATTGGGCGTACTATCCCTAAACATATATCGAATTACATACTTGAAACTACATGCTTCCATTGATATATTATGCTCCTTATAAATCCCTAGAATTTCATTCCTAGCTTGAACTTTGAGTGGTGAACCAAAAATTTTTTGTGTCCTACTCATTATGGCCATAGTTGGGGAAGATCTACATAATAACATATCCAACATCATACAAACTTAAAAATGAAAACTAACACCAAAGGAACTTATATATTTTATTACTAGAATTTTTTTCAACATTTACTACAAGTCTTTGTACTAAACTAACTTATTGTCGCTAATTAATACATATATTCATCTTGTACTTGATAGAAAGGGATGTTGGTGATGAATTATGATTAAATGCAATCACCCAACTAATCAAATGTAGTTACTCAATATTGACTAGTAATATGAAACCATGTAGATTCAATTGTTCATAGTTTGACCATAGTGAACTTCACTAATTTTGGTTATATGTATATGGGAATCACCACCTATCATGTATACAAAAGAAAGTATGAACACCCAAATATAATTTTCAAAAATATATATGTGCATAGTTCTAGGAATGAAATTTAAAGTGCATATGGTAAAACCTCCCCATTGGGATTGGGCTTCTCAGTAAGAGTTAAACAATGCACCTTGTGATGATATTAGTTATCCATACCTTGAAGTCAACCCCAACTTGGTCAAGACCAAATCAAATACAATTAACCAAACATCATTTAAGTTAATTCTTTTGCTTAAAAGTTGATCCAAAATAGGGTTTCTTAAGCTGTTTAAGTTAAACTTGACCTGACCGATGGTTCATGGCTACTCATTGATCACATTTCTTAGTTAGGTTTAAATTACCAAGACATCATTTTCTAACTACACAACTAACCTTAATCTGATCCAAAAGGCAACAAAGGGTCCCAATCCTAGAAAATGCACCACCCTACCTCATGGCCTAAGGTAGATATCAACTCATACTTAAGTTAGGAGTGCAATTTTCAATGATCAATCCCTAAGCTAGGATTTACAAACTAAGTTCGATGAAATGGTACCAATACACAATCTATTACCCTAATATCAACCGTATATACCTAGAAGACACTATCTTAGGTCATATCCATAATTTATATTTGTTAATGATTTAATTAGAATGTGCTCCCAATATGGATTACTCATACAACTTTGGGCATTATAAGGGATCCATATCACTCAATTGAATAGTATATCGTCCATATAACTGATACAACAACAATTCATCATGTATCAAGGTTTAATTGACATAATCTTGGATATTGACATTAATCATTTGGATTTGAACTAGTATTGATTATCACAGTTCATAATATTGATTGTTCTTCACATAATTTCTAAAGATTTAAAATTATGTCAATGTAGTTTCTGTACTAAAGTTTAGGCTCCATCTCCTGATTGGGGTTTCTAGCATTGTTATTGGAAATCACTTACATGAAGAAAGTGTTTCTCTAGTGGTTAGACCATTTAACTCACAAATGTCAATGTGCATTGAATTCATATATCATGTCTTGTATCAAACTACTAAAAAGTTTCCTATTTTGTTTAACTTTCTTACTAACAACACATTTACTTTTATGTTAGTGAAATTATTTGGAATAAGATTAGGACTCATCATTATATTCATAAAATTATAATTAACATGCCCTAACCTTGCATGCAAAACATTTGGTGATTAAAGATTCAAAATAATAAAAGTTTCACTATGATTTAATGAATATTTTTAACATGTTCAAATTGAAACCTAAAAAGATCCTTTATATCACACATTAAGTCTTTCAATTAAATAGACCATCACAAACTTGATTGAATACATGTTAATTACACTTAAAGCCTTCTCAGAAAAAAGACCCCTATAAATGTAATACAACTCATGATATTGCATATAACTAAGGGCACATCTTTTGAAATATATGAAACTTTCCCTAAAGAAACTTCAGATCCATGTGATATTTACCTTGTACAACATATTCCTAGGTTACAAACCCATTACTAAAAACCTAGTAAGACAAAAAAAATGGACTCGTCAACACAAACATGCCCACCCCCCAAATATCAACAATATAATATTGTGGTTAAACTATAATAACAATTTTTTGTTTAAGTGATATGTCCTCATCATTGTTGCATTAGTTTTATTCATCACAATAAGAGAAACTCCATCAGTGGTGATAGTTTTCTTGGACTTCTTGGAGGGACACTCCTTAGCCCAAAGACAACTATGGGAAAAAATACAATATAATTTGGTTTTACTTATCTTTTGATTTTGCCTTTTGATTTCTAGTTAGCATTTTATTCTCTTATAATTTTTACTTACCTTGTTTCATAATGTATGGTTGACCTAAAGAAATGTTTCTCACCTATTTTGCTCATACATTTGTGTTTTTCTCATATTGTTTTTCTATGTTGTTTATGTAACATCCCTGATTTGGGTTATGCTTTAACCCTAGGTGTTTTTATTAAGAAAGATGATTATAATTTTAATCTTATCTTTTGAAAAGTAATTAGGCCTCATGAGGAACTTATGTTTCAATTTTGGTCATATTTGAACAATGTTGAAGCAATGTTTGCTTATTTTGGACTAAAGTGCAAATTACCCATGTTTAGGGGCTAACTTAATAATGTTACATAATAATATGTTCCTCTGATTTTGAGACATCATAACAGTGAATATGATGTAGTAGTATGGTTTCTACAAGCTTGGACACCCAGATAAAGCTTGTTGGACAATGTTTGTGTATTAAAACCTAATTTTGATGTGAAGTGCAATTTACCCAAAACCTAAGGTTCAATACGCTAATTACCACTTAAATAAGGTCCCTAATGTTTCTTGGCATCATGTAGAGTAAAGAAAATGAGAAGGGTGCCTCATTTGAATTAAGTTGGAGGAGAGAGAATCTTGATATTAAAATAATCAAGATTTAATCCTAATTGAAACCCTAATTCAATTCAGGACAAAAATGATTGTATTAATTAAAGGGCTTTCAACCAAAAGTAAAATGATTGAGTTCAGATATGTATGGTCATCGTTGTGCTTTGCAAGATCCATGAAATATCTCAAGGAGGTGGAATTTCCACTCACCTTATTATAAGGAAAATAAATATCCACTAAGTCATGGATATTAATATAAAAATGGTTAAGGTGCTTATTTCGCTTTTCTTTAAAATGTGGATAATTGAAGGGAATAAGAGGCCAAGAAGATAGCCTCGTCTCTAAGGAAGGAGAGGGGTCAAGTGGCATGGGAATTGAGGGGATAATTCCTACTTTCTCTCTCCTAATTGAATTTTTTAATAAAATTCACATATAAGCTCATTTATCCATAGAATGAAAGGGAATTTCGGATTTACTTCCACCCCTTGCTTGGAAAACGACCTTGGGATCTTGGGAGAAAGAAGAGAACGACCCACAACCTGTTGGTAAGTCCTTGACCTTCGTTATCCTTGATTCCATGGTGGAAATCGAAAATAAATTATGGATTTCTTCTTAATTGGATCTCCTCTTCAACCCTAGCCAAACTTTTCAACCAAAAGCTTGAAGACGAGCCTAAGGGGAGTTGCAACAGCTTCATCCACCATTGTTGGCGTGTTGGAGCTTTGGAGCTCAATTGTAGGCGGGTTTTATAACTTGAAACCCTAACTTTGTTATTGCATTCAATTCCCCATCAAATAATGATCATTTCTCTATTTACAAATATTGATTTGGTTGATTGATGCAATCTCCATGGAAATCACAGCAGGTTTCGTGGGTCTAGAGCTTGATGATGATGACATCATCATAAGAAAACACCTCCCCAAATATCTAGACCAAACAGTTTCAATAAAATGTCCAAACGGTTTCACAAACCGTTTGGGAGCAAACGGTTTCACAAACCATTTGGGAGCAAACAGTTTCAAACCGTTTGGAATGAAACAGTTTCACTAAACCGCATAGAAGCAAACGGTTTAAGACCTTTTGGTGATTTTGACCAGGGTTTACCATTTGGTGATTTGTTCAAAATGATCTAGGTTAATGACCCATCAATTATTATTGATTAACTCCAATTGGTTCATGAGTTGAAGGTCCATCAATCACCTAAACCCTAATCGGGTTGAGTGCTGATTTCATAAGTGATTGAGTTTGAAACTTGGGTTGATTGACCCAAACAATTTCAAAACCATTTGGGAATCACCCAAATGGTCTCAGGACCGTTTGGAGGTCAACCAATACCGTTTGGAGGTCTAGGGTTGAGTATGGTTAGGTATTTGAAGATTCAAACATATGGTATAAACCCCAATCGGCTAAGTGATGATTTTGCAATTGAATGAGTTGATGCTTTGGGTTGATTGACCCAAACGGTTTCAAAACCATTTGGGGATCACCCAAGACCGTTTGGAGGTCTAGGGTTAGGTATGGTCAAGTGTTTGAAGGTCCAACGATACCAAATTGAAATACAATCAAGTGATGATTTGGTGACCAATCCTAGGATCCAAACTCTAATTGAATGACATGGTTAATGGTGATATGATGGGAAAACGGTCTCAAGACCATTTGTAGGTCATCCAAACGATCCCAAGACCATTTTGGGGTCACCCAAGACCGTTTGGACGTCTAGGGTTGACTATGGTTAGGGGTTTGAAGATCTAAAGGTACAAAGTTGAAGTGCAATCAAATGCTGATTTGGTGATCAATCTAATGATCCAAACTTTGATTGATTGACTTGGATTTTGAGGTTGACATGGGAAAATGGTCTAAAGACCATTTGGAGGTCATCCAAACGACCTCAAGACCGTTTGGGGTCAGTTCATGCCCAATTTGGATGAAGGCTCAATGGTTTCAAAGTAACCAATCTCACATTGATTTATGTTGAAAGATCAACGATTCCAAACCCTAATCCAATTGATTCAAACCCTAATTGATGATCAATTGAGGGTCAATTGAGGGTCAACTAAGTTGAAGGTTGACCTATCTAACTTAATTGATGTATGGTGATAGGTCCAATTGATGATTGCTTACATGAATTCAATGGTTGAAGGATTCAACATTGGAAACCCTAATTTAATTGGAGTGGTTGAGACACTTTTTGGTCCTTGTGGTTTTGAGGGGGTTTGTACCAAATGGTCTTAAGACTGTTTGAGTCGAAATGGTCTCAAGACCGTTTGGGACCAAATGATCCCAAACCATTTAGGTGCATGCATTTTCAAAAAGTCAACTTTGGCAAACGGTCTTCACCACCTACTTTACTAAACGGTTTTGAGTATTCAACCAAGACCGTTTGAGGTATGATTGGTCAAGAACATTTGAGGTCTAAGTGACCAAGATCATTTGCAAAGTAATTAATCAAATTGTATGAACACTTAAAGTGAATAAAGGTCAATGGTTTAAGTGGTCAATTACATGATGTAAATCAATGGTGTCTATAATAATGGTACCTTTAATGAGATAGGGTGATTAGTACCCTTCAAGTAGCTAAGCCATAATGATCATGGTGATAATGACATAACCCATGATGTCAATTCTTCTTCAAGATTGAGTTGACTTAGCTTAATCAAGGCTAAATCAAACATCATCTTGTAGAAGATGAAAGAGAAGATTTCCTACATGATTGATAATCAAGTAATAGACTTTCTATATGAATGAATGTTTAATTAGGGTATGATCCTTCATAGTGAGATCATGAAACCCTAATTATGAGGGTTAATGAATCATAACCCTAACTGATAATATTAATGGAAGTAATCTTACTACATGATAATGGTATGATCTTAATTCATAGTGATGGTATGATAAACCCTAATTCAAGGTACTTTGATGATCACTCGTACGTGGGGTGAATAGTAAACCCTAATCTAGGGTGATGTGATATGAATAGTAAATCCTAATCTAGGGTGATGTGATGTGAATAGTAAACCCTAATTGTGGGTTATGGAATAAGAAACCCTAATGGAGGGTGATGACATGAGAAACCCGAATTGAGGGTGATGTCATGAGAAACCCCAATTGGGATGAACAATAAGTCTAAATATGGTTTATTGAATATGAAACCCTAGTTTTAAGTGATGTTATGTGGAACCCTGATATTATGATATGGTGTAAGACTTAAATTTAGGTTGATGTCATGTGATGATATATGAAACCCTAGAGATGGTTTAATAGCCAGTACACCAAAGAGAGGTGTGGCTAAAATAATTAAATAAGATGAATATGTTATACACATGAAGGATAGGGTTGATGAACCATGTGAATGATAAGGTGGTGATTTTAATGAATAAGGATCTAAGAGACAAGATGATGCCTAGATCCTTGTACAACCATCTCTATACATGAGTAATAGCCTATACACCTTACAATGATGAGGACATGAAACTTTTAGGAATGATGTATGCTATACTAAATAATGATGTGGATAACATCCTAAGAGTTTAAATACCTAAAATAGTTGATAATGGTTTATCTTATATCAACAATGTCTATCAGTTGGATAAGTCCATATCATCAAAGACAATTGGACAACTCTAATGTGTGACCCATATACCATATGATGAAAGTAACTAGTTACTGGATAAAGTATTAAGAGGGAAATACCTTAAAACAAAGTTAGTTGATTAACTTAAGAATATGGAAATGAAAAGAAAGTGATACATTCAGATATGATAGATATCACATTCTGCATTTCATTGTAGACTTATCTTGATGAACCTCTAATCCAATACTCTTGGTTAAGAAACACATGAAATGTGTGATATGCAATCGTTACAATAAAGATGTGATGAACTCAATGTACTTTGATAAATGTTGACCAATATACCTTGAGAATTGGGTAAGATAATCAATGAGTATAATGTAATTATATAATGACAAGGATGAGAAATGAACTCATGCTTTGAATTGATGATCATTAATGATATATGATAACAATGGTAATCATAAGAAAATACTTATGATGTCTTGGATGCTCCTAGAGGTGTGGAGTAATACATTAGGGTTGAACTAATAATGTGAGCATGAAACCCTAATTAAAGCATGATGGGAAACCCTAACCCTAATTTTGGGTAAAGGGAATGAAAAGACCTAATTGATAGATAACCCTAATCCTAATCAAAGATGGTGGTGTTACTAATGTTTCATATGATGTGATAAATGACTTACATGGCTGTTATCATAACCATGTAGACATCATGAGATGATGAAGATAGCCAGATATGAGCTATGAATTTCATATAATTAACATGTTGTTTGGCCTTATGTGCCTAATGTTGTTGTTGCTTAGTAAAAGTAACAAAATGTACATGGACCTTATGAGTTCCATGAGTAAGTTATTGCCTAGTGAAAGGTGGAAAAACATTTAATAGGCTTTGAGAGCCGTGTGAGATACTTGTGTAAAAAGTATTATGCATACCTTGGTCTGAGGACCCAAAAGTAATAGTTACCTAATAAATGGTAACTATGATAGTGATGAATTGAGGGTATGCATACCCAAAGTTGATAAATATGATAATGATGATGCTGAGGGAAGTGACCTTTCAAAGAAATGAAATGAGGGACTGAGATCCCAATGTCTTATAAAGACTGACAAGTGATTGATGAAAATAGTACTTGTTTCTTAATGACATTTGTCTAAATAAGTTATGTTTGAGAACTTGACTGATCCTAAAAGAAAATGATAATGTACTTAATTTATCAAGTGAAATCATATCATGTAGAGCCTTGGCCATAGATCCATCATCGTCAGCAATAGGTGATGGTGAAACGGGTGCTCCATGGAAAAACTCGGAATGTATATTTTGAATATGTGGGGGTAATGGGCGATTGTATCCTGACCTCCTAATGAGGGAATTGGTGAAAGGTAAACAACAAACCTTTCAATCCTTCATTACTTGTACTGGGATGGATGTATCATGAATCCCCCGATGATTGGGACAGATGCAATACACATCTCCCAATAATGTTAATGCTGGATCGATGGAGATAAACATGAGATCTCACGATCGTAAAGAGAGTACAGCACGCCACTGTAACTCTAATAGCGAAGTTGCCAGTATACCCTGGAAAGCTATATATATAGCAGAGTCACAAGATGTTCTACATGTAATCTCAAGGTGATCGAGATATGGGAGGTCTTGGTAGCCGGCTCTACCTTTGATCTTATATGGTACCGATTTCGACTTCGCAGTGGTCGGTTGGAGCATGAGCGGTATACCTCATCTCCTCAGGGAATAAGTGTGATTGTAAAATGTAATCAGCCGTTTAGCATGTTTGCTTAAGGATGAATATGGAAATTCATTGGCTGATGTTATACTGCTTTTATGCAACACTAGTTGATAAATGTTATTCATGTCTCTATACATTCAATGCAAGTAGATATGTGAAATATGAATCTACTATGAGTAGATACAATACTATCCTTAGGAAAGGAAATTACTTTACTCTATTCATTCAATGATTAATACTGTTGTTATTATATAAGAACTCCTGTTCAATTTTAATTATATTAAACTGCTATAACAATGTTTTGGAGGAGGGTTATATCTCCAGCTGGGACAATTTACAATTGTCTCACCCCCGTGGGATCCAATGTTTTTAGGTAATCACAGAAGAAGAAGCAAGAACCCAATAGCAAGAGAAAAGCAGCAGCAATATCAGGGACATAAGTGATGATTTAGGTGGAGGCACTGGCTACCAAGTTTTGTCTAGATAGTAGTCCTATGTGTCGTCTCTGTACTCTTAGGTCCTCAGAGTTAGTAGATAGTGTTTTTATCATTGACTTGAGATTTTTTCTTGATGCCTCGAAGTTATATGATATCTATATTTTATGTCTAGAGACAGTTGATGCTGTAAATCTCAAGAAGAGATAGTGAAAGACATGTACTTTGCAACATAATGTGAATGTTATACTTTGGCTCCTAAAGAAAAAGATTTCCTATGTGTGGATCTCTTTGCAAAAAGTTTTAAATTTTTAGTGATTTTCAGTAATCCGATGCTAATAATTTGCTTCCGCATTAGTTAATATTGTTTTCATGAGTCGGTCGTTACAATTAGTGGTATCAGAGCTCTAGGTTCGCTGAGTCTACAGAGACATAGGCTAAGGTAGAAGAGTCTGTTCTAGTGTCTTCTAGTGTATCTGATAGTGTCTTCTGCTCATATAGGAGGAGAAGAACTTGAAGATGACTGGGTCACATGAGGATTTTGCTACAGAAAGTAGCAATGTTGCACTAAGAAGAGGTGCAAGGGAATAGGCAAGAGAGGGACAATTGCTTGAGAATCCCCTAGTTAATCCAGCTGTGATAAAAGAAATCCTTCCCTAGGTATCACTGTTGGGGACTCAGGGTAACCATGATGTATTTAGTGGATCGAGCACTAGCAATACAACCTAGATTACCAACCCCCAATGATGATGTTTTGGACATCAATAGGATATGTAATCCACAACAGTAGATTGAAGCAATGGGAAATGATGAAGTTCTGGACTTAGAACAAGTCTGTGCTCAACCTCAGCCTGTTGAATCAATACATAGTGATGTAGGGAATAGAATACAACCTGAAATCAGGATCTGCCACAAGTGCAGGGAACCTGGACATATCAGAAGGTTTTGCCCAGAAAAGAAAAAAAGATGATGATTGAGAAAAGGCCTATCCAAATTCAGGAACAGAGGCCTAGTAGTTCCAAAAAGGGAAAGAATTTGGTATCACCAGTACAACCAGGACCTAGTGAACCAAGGCAATGGTCATCTAGAAAAGGTAAAGAACCCTCTAAACCATACCTGGCACCCAGAATTTGCTACCTATGTAGACAGGTAGGACATCTGGCAAGAAATTTCTCATCTAGAAATGTTATGGTGAATCAACCTCTGAGGCAGAATCAGCCTGAGGCAGTGAATAATCCACGAATCATGACAGGTTAGACAAAATAATGTCATTCTTATATGTCTTTTTATGGTTACCTAAGTTAAATGGGAAGGTAATTGACTGTGTTTTCCTTGATTAGTCCTATGAGGACTTATATTTTGCATAATAAACATTGTAGATGTTTCATGTTGCTCTTACCTCTATGAGATGAAGATGAGGTATTGAAGAGACATCTGGATAAAATCCAGTAATGTCAAGTCTTATACTTGTGATAATATGAAAAGGAAGGAATATGACAGTACATAAGTGCATACTACCTTATCTCAGTATTTATATACCCTGGCCAAGTATACAACTATTGATGATAAAGTGAGTATGGAGACTCTTAGATTGTTATCTTTTTGATTGCCCTGATCAAGCAGTCATTCTGATACAATCTAATGAGTATCATGAAATAAGAAATATGGAATAAATAAATGTGTCATGTCCTAAGTATAAGAAAGAGAAATCGGAGATAACCTTAGATCAGCATGTTTGTATGAGGAAATAAAAGTATAATCCTCATAAGATAAGAATGAGAATAAGGGAGATGAATCTCATCTAATAAAGTTGTAAGTATCATAAAGATCCTTATCATAATGTAGAAATGGAAAATATGATGAGATCATAAGATGATCATAAACATGCTAAAGGGATAATGATATGTAATCATCCTTATAAGATTCCTATGCTAGGTCAAGGAACCTAGGATGAGATAAAGAATAAATGTTTCATGAATAGTTGAAAATACATGAAATAATAAGAGGAATATGAATCCTTGTTATCTTTCCTTTCAGGGACATGACAATCAAGTGGGTCTTCAGACACTTGATGTGCATAAGATAAAAATGTTCATGATTATGGATACTTAGAAAAGTATTAGTCTACCTTGGACCTTGGTTTCAAGGAAAAGATATATGTAACAAGTGATGTCCTAAGAGGAAAGGAAGATAAAGATGTGATGTGTTTTTAACACATGTAATAGATACCAAGGTAAGGGATCCTAGTATCTAAAGAAATATCAGATGATCTATGTTGATTACCCAGAATGATCAACTATGAAATCAGATTGATCATGCAAAATATTATGAACCTCGCATGTTAGGGGTTTATGCTTTGCACAAACATAGCAATTAATGATATCTTTGAGATAAGTTCTCAATTGATAAGTAACCTTTACTTATGATAAGATAATGTACAACTAATGAGATAGTTAGTGCTAGTATAAGGAAAGTTAGTATGGTGTTATTAGGTGAGATGACACGATCAGAGTATGAAAAGACTTATAGTCTCAAGTAGATGACAGAATATAATTGTGATCTTGAAAGAGAAATACTGAACTAACTAAGGAACATGGGAGTATATGCTCCATGTGAATCATTCCATGATAAACTTGTATGGAATAACTTTGTATTGATCAAAACTCTATGATTTCCCCATAATAATGAAATGTTATGTGATTGCATGATGATATGATGCATTAATACTATCTGTTTTTCTTTATCTAGGGATTTTGGGGACGAAATCCTTATAAGGGGTGGATAATTTGTAACATCCCTGACCTGGATTATGCTTTAACCTTAGGTGTTTTGATTAAGAAAGATGATTATAATTTTAATCTTATCTTTTGAAAAGTAATTAGGCCTTGTGAGGAACTTATGTTTCAATTTTGGTCATGTTTGAACAATGTTGAAGCAATGTTTGCTTATTTTGGACTAAAGTGCAAATTACCCAAGTTAAGGGGCTAACTTGAAAATGTTACATTATAATATGTTCCTCTGATTTTGAGACATCATAATAGTGAATATGATGTAGTAGTATGGTTTCTACAAGCTTGGACACCAAGATAAAGCTTGTTGGACAATGTTTGTGTATTAAAACCTAGTTTTGATGTAAAGTGCAATTTACCCAAAACCTAAGGTTCAATATGCAAATTACCACTTCAATAAGGTCACTAATGTTTCTTGGCATCATGTAGAGCAAAGAAAATTATAAGAGCTCCAAATTTGAATTAAGTTGGAGGAGAGAGAATCTTGATATTAAAATAATCAAGATTTAATCCTAATTGAAACCCTAATTCAATTAGGACAAAAATGAATGTATTAATTAAAGGGCTTTCAACCAAAATTAAAATGGTTGAGTTCAGATATGTATGGTCGTCTTTGTTCTTTGCAATATCCACGAAATTTATCAAGGAGGTGGAATTTCCACTCACCTTATTATAAGGAAAAGAAATATCCACTAAGTCATGGATATTAATATAAAAAGGGTTAAGGTGCTTATTTTGCTTTTCATTAAAATGTGGATAATTGAAGAGAATAAGCGGCCAAGAAGATAGCCTCGTATCTAATTAAGGATAGGGGTCAAGTGTCAATGGAATTGAGGGGATAATTCCTACTTTCTCTCTCCTAATTGAATTTTTTAATAAAATTCACGTATAAGCTCATTTATCCATAGAATGAAAGGGAATTTCGGATTTACTTCCAACCCTTGCTTGGAAAACGACCTTGGGATCTTGGGAGAAAGAAGAGAACGACCCCCAACCTGTTGGTAAGTCCTTGACCTTCGTTCTTCTTGATTCCATGGTGGAAATAAAAAATAAATTATGGATTTCTTCTTAATTCGATCTCCTCTTCAACCCTAACCAAACTTTTCAACCAAAAGCTTGAAGACAAGCCTAAGGGGAGTTGAAAAAGCTTCATACACCATTTTTGGCGTGATCTTGGAGCTTTGGATCTCAGTTGGAGGCAGGTTTTATAACTTGAAACCCTAACTTTGTTATTGGATTCAATTCCCCATCAAATAATGATCATTTCTCTATTTACAAATATTGATTTGGTTGATTGATGCAATCCATGGAAATCACAGCAGGTTTCGTGGGTCTACATCTTGATGATGATGACATAATCATAAGCACACATCTCCCCAAATATCTAGTCCAAACAGTTTCAATCCATGGAAATCACAGCAGGTTTCGTGGGTCTACATCTTGATGATTATTGATTAACTCCAATTGGTTCATGAGTTGAAGGTCCATTAATCACCTAAACCCTAATCGGGTTGAGTGCTGATTTCATAAGTGATTGAGTTTAAAACTTGGGTTGATTGACCCAAATAGTTTCAAAACCGTTTGGGAATCCCCCAAATGGTCTCAAGACCGTTTAGAGGTCAACCAAGACCGTTTGGAGGTCTAGGGTTGAGTATGTTTAGGTATTTGAAGATTCAAACATATGGTATAAACCCTAATCGTCTAAGTGCTGATTTTGCAATTGAATGAGTTGATGCTTTGGGTTGATTGACCCAAATGGTTTCAAAACCATTTGGGGATCACCCAAACGGTATCCAGACCATTTGGGGATCACCCAAGACCGTTTGGAGGTCTAGGTTTAGGTATGGTAAAGTGTTTGAAGGTCCAAAGATACCAAATTGAAATATAATCAAGTGCTAATTTGGTGACCAATCCTGGGATCCAAACTCTAATTGAATGACATGGTTAATTATGATATGATGGGAAAAAGGTCTCAAGACCATTTGGAGGTCATCCAAACGATCCCAAGACCGTTTGGGGGTCACCCAAGACCGTTTGGAGGTCTAGGGTTGACTATGGTTAGGGGTTTGAAGATCTAAAGGTACTAAGTTGAAGTGCAATCAAATGTTGATTTAGAGATCAATCTAATGATCCAAACTTTGATTGATTGACTTGGATTTTGAGGTTGACATGGGAAAACGGTCTCAAGACCATTTGGAGGTCATCCAAATGACCTCAAGACCGTTTGGGGTCAGGTCATGACCAATTTGGATGAAGGCTCAATGGTTTCAAAGTAACCAATCTTACATTAATTTATGTTGAAAGATCAATGATTCCAAACCCTAATCTAATTGATTCAAACCCTAATTGATGATCAATTGAGGGTCAAATCAGTTGAATGTTGACCTATTTAACTTAATTAAGTATGGTGATAAGTCCAATTGATGATTTCTTACATGAATTCAATGGTTGAAGGATTCAACATTGGAAACCCTAATTTAATTGGAGTGGTTGAGACCCTTTTTGGTCCTTGCAGTTTTGAGGGGGTTTGGACCAAACGGTTTCAAGACCGTTTGGGACCAAACGATCCCAAACCGTTTAGGTGCATGCGGTTTCAAAAAGTCAACTTTGGCAAACAGTCTTCACCACCTACTTTACTAAATGGTTTTGAGTATTCAACCAAGACCGTTTGAGGTATGATTGGTCAAGACCATTTGAGGTCTAAGTGACCATGATCATTTGGAAAGTAATTAATCATGAACACTTAAAGTGAATAAAGGTCAATGGTTTAAGTGGTCAATTACATGATGTAAATCAATGGTGTTTATAATAATGGTACCTTTAATGAGATAGGGTGATTAGTACCCTTCAAGTAGCTAAGCCCTAATGATCATGGTGATAATGACATAACCCGTGATGTCAATTCTTCTTCAAGATTGAGTTGACTTAGCTAAATTAAGGCTGAAGCAAACATCATCTTGTAGAAGATGAAAGAGAAGATTTCCTACATGATTGATAATCAAGTAATAGACTTTCTATATGAATGAATGTTTAATTAGGGTATGATCCTTCATAGTGAGATCATGAAACCCTAATTATGAGGGTTAATGAATCATAACCCTAACTGATAATATTAATGGAAGTAATCTTACTACATGATAATGGTATGATCTTAATTCATAGTGATGGTATGATAAACCCTAATTCAGGGTACTTTGATGATCACTCCTACTTGGGGTGAATAGTAAACCCTAATTTAGGGTGATGTGATATGAATAGTAAATCCTAATCTAGGGTGATGTGATGTGAATAGTAAACCCTAATTGTGGGTTATGGAATAAGAAACCCTAATGGAGGGTGATGACATGAGAAACCCTAATTGGGGGTGATGTCATGAGAAACCCCAATTGGGATGAACAATAAGTCTAAATATGGTTTATTGAATATGAAACCCTAGTTTTAAGTGATGTTATGTGGAACCCTGATATTATGATATGGTGTAAGACTCAATTTAGGGTGATGTCATGTGATGATATATGAAACCCTAGAGATGGTTTAATAGCCAGTACACCAAAGAGAGGTGTGGCTAAAATATTTAAATAAGATGAATATGTTATAGACATGAAGGATAGGGTTGATGAACCATGTGAATGATAAGGTGGTGATTTTAATGAATAAGGATCTAAGAGACAAGATGATGCCTAGATCCTTGTACAACCATCTCTATACATGAGTAATAGCCTATACACCTTACAATGATGAGGACATGAAACTTTTAGGAATGATGTATGCTATACTAAATAATGATGTGGATAACATCCTAAGAGTTGAAATACCTAAAATAGTTGATAATGGTTTATCTTATATCAGCAATGTCTATCAGTTGGATAAGTCCATATCATCAAAGACAATTGGACAACTCTAATGTGTGACCCATGCACCATATGATGAAAGTAACAAGTTAGTGGATAAAGTATTTAAAGGGAAATACCTTAATACAAAGTTAGTTGATTAACTTAAGAATATGGAAATGAAAAGAAAGTGATACATTCAGATATGATAGATATCACATTCTTCATTTCATTCTAGATTTATATTGATGAACCTCTAATCCAATACTCTTGGTTAAGAAACAAATGAAATGTGTGATATGCAATTGTTACAATAAAGATGTGATGAACTCAATGTACTTTGATAATTGTTGACCAATATACCTTGAGAATGGGGTAAGATAATCAATGAGTATAATGTAATTATATAATGACAAGGATGAGAAATGAACTCATGCTTTGAATTGATGATCATTAATGATATATGATAAGAATGGTAATCATAAGAAAATACTTATGATGTCTTGGATGCTCCTAGAGGTGTGGAGTAATACATTATGGTTGAACTAATAATGTGAGCATGAAACCCTAATTAAAGCATGACAGGAAACCCTAACCCTAATTTTGGGTAAAGGGAATGAAAAGCCCTAATTGATAGATAACCCTAATCCTGATAAAGGATGATGGTGTTACTAATGTTTCATATGATGTGATAAATGACTTATATGACTGTTATCATAACCATGTAGACATCATGAGATGATGAACATAGCCAGATATGAGCTATGACTTTCATATAATTAACATGTTGTATGGCCTTATGTGCCTAATGTTGTTGTTGCTTAGTAAAAATAATAAAATGTACATGGACCTTATGAGTTCCATGAGTAAGTTGTTGCCTAGAGAAAGGTGGAAAAACATTTAATAGGCTTTGAGAGCCATGTGAGATACTTGTGTCACAAGTATTATGCATACCTCGGTCTGAGGACCCAGAGGTAATAGTTACCTAATAAATGGTAACAGTGATAGTGATGATTTGAGGGTATGAATACCCAATGTTGATAAGTATGATAATGATGTTGCTGAGTGAAGTGAACTTTCAATGAAATGAAATGAGGGACTGAGATCCCAATGTCTTATAAAGACTGACAAGTGATTGATGAAAATAGTACTTGTTTCTTAATGGCATTTGTCTGAATAAATTATGTTTTAGAACTTTACTAATGCTAAAAGAAAATGATAATGTTCTTAATTTATCAAGTGAAATCATATCATGTAGAGCCCTGGCCATAGATCCATCATCGTCAGCAATTGGTGATGGTGAAAAGGTGCTCCGCGGAAAAACCCAGAATGCATATTTTGAATATGTGGGGGCAATGGGTGACTGTATCCTGACGTCCTAATGAGGGAATTGATGAAAGGTAAACAACAAACCTCTCAATCCTTCATTACTTGTACCGGGATGGATGTATCATGAATCCCCCGATGATTGGGACATATGCAGTACACATCTCCCAATAATGTTAATGTCAGATCGATGGAGATAAACATGAGATCTCACGATCACAAAGAGAGTACATCACACCACTGTAACTCTAAAAGCGAAGTTTCTAGTATACCCTGGAAAGCTATATATATAGCAGAGACACAAGATGTTCTGCATGTAATCTCGTGCTGACCGAGATATGGGAGGTCTTGGTAGCCGGCTCTACCTTTGACCTTGTATGGTACCGATTTCGACTTCACAGTGGTCGTTTGGAGCATGAGCGGTATACCTCATCTCCTCGGGGCATAAGTGTGATTTTAAAATGTAATCATCCGTTTAGCATGTTTTCTTAAGGATTGAATACGGAAATTCATTGGCTGATGTTATACTTCTTTTACACAACACTAGTTGATAAATGTTATTCATATCTCTTTACATTCAATGCAAGTAGATATGTGAAATATGAATCTACCATGAGTAGATACAATGCTCTCCTTAGGAAAGGAAATTACTTTACTCTGTTCATTCAATGATTAATACTATTGTTATTATATAAGAACTCCTGTTCAATTTTAATTATAATAAACTGCTATAACAATGTTTTGGCGGAGGGTTATATCTCCTGCTGGGACAATTTACAATTGTCTCACTCACGTGGGATCCAATGTTTTTAGGTAATCACAGAAGAAGAAGCTGGAACCCAATAGTAAGAGAAAAGCAGCAGCAATATCAGGGACAGCAGTGTTGACTCAGGTGGAGGCACTGGCTGCCAAGTTTTGTCTAGATAGTAGTCCTATGTGTCATCTCTATACTCTCAGGTCCTCGAAGTCAGTAGATAGTGTTTTTATCATCGACTTGAGATTTTGACTTGATGCCTCGAAGTTATATGTTGTCTGTATTTTGTGTCTGGAGACAACTGATGTTGTAAATCTCAGGAAGAGATAATGCAAGACATGTACTTTGAAATAGAATGTAAATGTTATACTTTGGCTCTTGAAGAAAAAGATTTCCTATGTGTGGATCTCTTTGCAAAAAGTTTTAAATTTTTAGTGATTTTCAATAATCCGCTGCTAATAATTCACTTCCGCATTAGTTAATCTTGTTTTCACGAGTCGGTCATTACAGTTTAACCATTAATGCAAATGTATTCCTTTTTATGCTTGAAATAGAGAAAGCTCCTCCCAATAGTTGCATAAATTATGAATGTTACACAAAAAATGTCTTTATTGAGTGGCTACATGTTAGGCTCATACAAACCATGAACTCAGAGTAAAGGCTCATGTGCCTATACAAAAAAAACGTTCTTCCATCAACCATCTAGATTTTGAAAATTTTGAAAATACATTATTTCTTCGTACCAATGTATTCATATTTTTAACTCGAGTCCAAACTTGTTTAATAGTTTAAAAAGAGAAGAATTGCATGCTCTGAAGAGAACATTCAACAAAGCCAAACATATACAACATTTACGTAGTTGATCCTTCTCTTCCCACTCTTTTATCTTCCTAGAAATATTAGGACCCGATGTATCTAATTTGGGACATTAATCATAATCATTAATGAATCTGACAAATCCAACCATCATTAGCTGTATCTTCATATATTATTGCCAACCTTGAAAATGAGACCAAATTTTTTTCAAGCATGCCATTCATGTTGATCTTAATATGGTTAAAGGAAGAAATCACCATGTTCATAGAGGTTATGAAGAATATTTCATTTCAAATTTTTGGATATCATATCACAAGTGAATATAGTAATATTGCAAAGATGACAATAAACTTGCATGTGTATTTGAAGAAAGATCCAATTAAAAACTTAAAACCAAGAAAACTAAGGATTTAAGAAGAACAAAAAGAGATAAGTTTTTTACTTGAGAAAGATCCCATTGTAAGGAATTAAATTAGATAAAGTATCACCTCATAATATGTACAACCAAATGTCTAGAATTTTTATCTAAGGATAGAGTGTTCTTATTTTTAGACACACACATTGCCTTCTGAACATTGATCATGACTCCACCATATGGAGGGGTTATATGAGAATGAGCATAAGATGAACACAACAATGATAGAAATAAGAGGATCATTAGATAAGATTCAAGTCACCTCTGCATGATTAAAGGGTTAATGATAAGTATGTTTTACCCCACCAACCATAGATGTGTATTTAACCAACCAAAAAAACCATCTCCTTTTCTCACACACATTCATACATTTTTGAATGAAACACTTTATTAAATTATTTGCATTTATTGGTAAGTGTTTGAACACATAAACATCCTACATTGAGGTATCTGACCTGAATTATGAGTAACTTCACAAAAAATCATTGCATACCACCAAATGTATTCAACTGGAGAATCTAGGAAATCATATAGGTGAGTTGCATAAAAAATTACATTGTAATGTAAAAAGAAACTAATACTAGAAACCATTACCCATGTCATGAGTCCTTAAGCCCGAGCCCATCATTTTCACTCTCGTATGTGTGTCCCACCATATCCTCTTGTAGTTCTTGTAAGTTCTCACTTACTTTCCCATATATAAGGACATGTCCTAACTAAGAGGTAAGATATGTTAAATTAAAAAGTTTTCTTGTCATACTTCAAACCACTCATAGTTTAATGTGTCTACTACAATTAGAATTATATATGTGTTTCACATATAACAATCTCCCATAAAGTGGAATAATAAAGTACTCATGAAAATTTCTACCATACATTATTCAACAATTATATTTTTCAACACTACCTAATTTATCCAATATTATACTTATAGGAACTTTGTAAATGTACATATTGAACCTAAACCTTTATTGTGAAGGTTCTATTGGTAATAATATAGAAAAGGCCATGGAAAGCTATCCATCAGGTTGGTGCAATAAATGGTCATGCATCCTTAACCTAATTCAAGGAATATCCCAATTCCACTATTGTTTCCTTAAAATATCAATCACTTTGTTTGATGTCTCCAAGGATATAGTGCTAAAGTAGTGTCCTAGGACCCAATCCCAGATTTATAAGAATGAATTTCAATTTAAGTGACATGAATTCACCTGATAACTTGTTATTACCAAATAAAACCCTATTTTGTGGGATCTTCACTGACATAGGTGGGATTTCAACCATCTTTACATTAAAAAATGGATTTTAGTTCAACTACCAACCTGGATTTAACCAGTAAGGCTACATAAAGTCCTTTAGTGAAAGGATTGACTGTCTTGGATTTTAGCATCAAAATAATCAATTACCAAAACCCCATTAGAAATAAGCTTCCTGAAAGATTTAAGTTTTTCTTGGATGTGTCACCTATTTTTATGATAATAGCTGGTAGTTATTAGTTTGGAGTTAGTTTCATAACAATGAATTGAGAATGCAAGAAGTGAAAATTTTACCATAGCTAATATAGACGAAATTCTCATAAACTATTTAACTTACATACTAGTTTTAGAAAAGCACACAATTCATCCTATGAATTCTACCTATTCAAGATGGTATGTTTCTTGAACTTCTATGTGAAAACATCATGGTCCCAAAAGGAACACATATCAAGATACCACATTATTCCTATAGTTCTTATCTATCCAACTTGCATCATCAAATACTTCAAAAACTTGAGTAAATGTTACATATAGTAAACCAAGGGAAGACATTCCATTTATATATCAAAGAACACTACAAAGAACTTCCCAATCACCTCTATTTGGACAATTTGTTTCTCTATTCAACTTGAACATTACAAAGGCAACAATTGGTTATGTATGACTTATAATATACCTTAACTTCAAATAATATGAAAGTATCATAGTTGAGACAAGGACTGCTATTTTTAGTCCTAACAAAGCTTGAAAATGATTATATGGATTTTGATAGGTCAATGTGATGTATAATCAACTCTCTCAAGTAATTTTTGAGCATAGTGAGATTGAAAGAGCTCTATGTCATTTAAATATTTTGGTGTATTCATCCCTAAAATCATATATGTAACTTCCATTTAACATTTACTTCCCAAGAATGTGTTCATCTCATCAATAACTCTCATATTGTAACAAAAAATAAGATAGCATCTATATGTATGCATAACACAAAAAAGTATCATTAAACCTTTTTTAGTAGACACATATATCAAATTTGTTTAAAATGAAGCTGAAGGATGATATAATATAATAGAGTTTCCCTTACCATTGTTTAGGGGCTTGTTTCAAACCATATAATGATTTAGAAAGTTTACATACTTTAGATTCATTCCTACATCCCATGAAACCCTCGAGGAGGTCCATGCATATTTCCACCCAATTTTAACTATGAAAATTATAGCCTTCACATTTGGTGGTGGATAGTGCGACCATACATGGAATCCATTGTAATAAGCACTTGAATAATGATTATACGAGAAACGAGAATATTGAAATAATCTATTCCCTCCTTTTATTTATATCCCTTGGGAACTAATATGGAATTTAATTAAATATTGTCAATTTTTTTTTCTGAGATCATTGTATATCCAATTGTACTGCAACCATGAAGAAAATCCACCAAATTCTAAGTTCCATTTGAAAGAACATTTTGGGTTTTGTTATTAATAGAGAATTTACAAGACCTGGTTTCATAGGAAGCCATAACTAGATGGTAGGAAATACAATAATCCCAAATATTATTAGTGACAAGGCCACCTCCAAACTCCTATAGTGTCCTTGCACATTTACTCCTCTACGGTTCACTTACTTTAGTAGAATCATATGGTTTAGAAATAGTACACTCAGTGCCAACCCCAACATTAAACATCATTTCCATTAATCAAGACTAGAACCTGTAGGTTTAGGATCTACCAATGAATCACTTTTAGGGTACATACATTTTCACAATATATACAATGTATTTGAATATTACATCATAGAGTTCAACAATTGCATTAATGTCCATTCTAGAAATCTATGATCTAATGATAAAAAACATTCATGCACAATTTATGTCAATGTAAGCCAAGAATATGGCTACAACTATTTTGTGTCCCATATTTTTGTCCTGTGTTTGAAGATAAGTAATTTTTCTAGACACATCACACTTTGAGATATTTAACATTTTAATTATACAACTCCAAAGTTTCAAGTAACTACTCTCCTTATGCTATGTGAAACTCTATTCAAAATATTGATAGCAGTATTCAATGCCTCCCCACCATAAAGTTAAGTAACACATAATTTTATAGTGGAGTGCTGACTATATCTATTAATATCATATTATCCTACTATGATATTCCATTTCATTATAGTTAATATGAAATAGTTACCTCATGTATGATACCACCACTTGGGTAATATTATAGAAAAAGGAGTATAGGTACACTCTTCTCCTTTGTCTAATCCATGTCTTTTAAATACCTAACATGTTTGGTTCTTAGCTTGTTTCTTATAAATTTGGAATTTTTTAATATTCTTAATCCTTTCCTTTAAGTATGTAGATATAGAAACATCCACTAATGGCATCAGTGGAGGTCATATACTATCTGTTATTATTTGAATTAGGTACACCATTGAACACACAAATGCAATGTGTACCAAATATAGTATATCATATTTTCTATTAACTAAAAGATAAGGTGTACTAGGTTGTTTCTCTTACACACAAACAACACATGTATGCCTAATATCAATGAATATATAAGAAACACGATTAAGATGCTTCATTATTTTATGGATTGGTAACTAACATGTCCCAATCTTTCATGCCATGAATTTGATGATTTATCTTTCAAAATAATTATCAATTTCAATTTTGTTCAGTAGAATAATCAAAGACAAGTTCAACATGAATATTAAAGAGATCATCTACATACAAACAAATTTCTTAAATAAACTAGAAAAGAACTTTTTAGAATAAGCTTTTCAAATCTAAAGTCTACTCAGACAATTTTTGTTTAATATGAAACCATTACGTATATTGATTTGATCATTTGAGACATGTCTTACTCTGTTAAGAGTAAGGAACTTTCTTGTTGGAAAATATTGATCCAAGAAACCTTCACCTTTGACTACATCATTGGAGTTGTCTCCTAAGGCCACTAACATCTAGTTGACGACCTGGAAAGATTCAAATTGAGATTTGTTAGCACAAATACATACATATTCACTAGACCAACAACTTATATATAGATTCAAATATACTAATTCTTTTAGTTTATAATATACATACTCATCATTTTTTACTGATGTGTTGGTCACCATGTTTACCACAACTCAATTTTTGGCCATAGATTTTTTAGACTTCTAAAAGAGACACTCCTTAGCCTAATCATTAACCATAGTACAAATTCAACATAGTTTGCTGTTGACTTTCCATTGAATATTTCTATCATGGAACCGTTCTTACCCCAATCCCAATCCTACTACCTAGACAGTAGAAAAAGGATTGAAGCACCCATCCCTGAGTGGCCCGATAGGATCTAACACACTGGAATATACAATAAAAAATAATAACTCGAAAATTGGATATTTAAAGAAAAACTAACCTAATATGGAGATATATCCAATTTGTCTTGTCATCAGAGATTGTACACTGCGGAAGCGATCTTATTCAGTATTCCATTTTTATTGCCGAAAATCAAGATTATCAAGACACAATTATACATTTGGCATGATACTCTGTCAAAATCAAGTAAAATTGTTTATAACAAAAGAGGATACTTGGTAGGACTTATATTCAAAAGAATAACAAAGCATTTCCAAAACCAATATCATTCGACAAAATGTTTGTTATTCAACGATTCAATTTTTATTACGAGTTCCCATTATGTTGTAATCAAATAAGCATGCATATATATTTTGTGTGACTCTATAACCCCAACGCGATGGGGAAGGTCACTAGGATCCTTCTAACCATAGGAAAATAGGAGGCCAATGTACAAGTCCCACCTCCAAATGAGGGGGGTTGTTGCACTCAATATCAACATTATCAATATCATCATCATTATCAATATACAGGCAGTCATAATGAGCATGCAATTTATGTTTTCATGTTTTTCAAAATATAGTATGGAAAAATAGAATACTAATCATAGGGAACAATATCTCATCCAATTAAGTAGCCAAGCATACATTCAAGAGATACGTAAAAGTATCTTCAATACAAATAAGGAGGAGTTATATAATAGCATACCTTTCATTGAGATTTTGAGTACATATTCACTAGTAATAGGTCGACCCTTTGAGTTAGATCCTAAAACACAATGTTTGGATCAAGGGACAAGATCAAAATATTTGGATATCATGTTGTAATATACGAGATTAGGGTTACACTTTTCCTATGCCAACCTTAGGGTTGGGTCATTCACTTATAATCAATATTTCAATATGTCCAACATTATTTCAAGTGTACAAGTATTTCAAGTGTGAATGACTTACCTAGGTTTTCTAGGATCATATGTGTTAACCCTAATGATCAATATTCAATTCATCATCAAATTCTAGATTATCATCATGGTACTTAATATAATTGGAATTCACGATCAGATTGATGGGTCAAAAGTACATCAAGGGTTTTACAAAACTAAGACCAATATCAAGATTACTCATTATTCATAAATATTATAATCAAGATTGAATCAAGTAAATAGATCTAGATCCCTAATGATTCATTTACAAGAGTCAACTAGATTAGATCTAGATTTGTATTTCAAGATAATCATTAGAGTCAGATATTAGGCTTTCCAAGGATTAAATACCAATATTGAGCCATTTGATAAACTAAATAAGCAAGAGATCAAATATAGGGATATCAGTAAGATCCATAATGAATTGGGCTCCACAAGTATTTTTAAAAGGTTCACGGGATTTTTCAGATCAAGATTGACTATTTGTTTATCATTTTTAGAGTTCATATGCATTTTCTATGATTAAAATGAGATCTGGACATTTAAATGAATATTCAAGGAAAGATGAGAATATTTACCTTAATATGGAAAAAATGAGGAAACATTGGATGCTAAAAGGATGATCCTGATCAAGCCATGTGAGCTAGGCAGCTCACTTGCTCAAAGGTCTGCTTCAGTCCTTGGTTTACTGGTTCAAATGTTGGTTCATTGGTTCCTTGCACTGGGTCCTCTCTGCTCTGAACCAGTCGATCTGGAGACTTATCTCCCTCACACAGGCTCCCATGAGTAGGTAAGGCCACAGAGGAGGTGCCACCAGATTTGAGGGGGTCGGGAGCTAGAGGCGTCCGCATAGGCAGGAAAGGTGTCGCCCGTGCTTGTTTCTCTCTCGTGAAGTAACATGGGGTGTTGATATGGGGAGAGTGGTTGAGAAGGGAGGACGCCCAAACTGGGCTACTTGACGGCGCCACACAATAGAGTAATTTTAGGGATGCAAGATAGGCCACCTAAGGCTGAAATGGCGAGCAAGAGGAAGGCTCGTATCTTGGTGTGGATCTTGCAAGCATGAGGGACCCTTTTTATAGGGTTGGGAGGTAGGTTTTAGGGCTAGTTCAAGATCTAGGTGCAGCCATAGCCGCCAGAGTGAGAGAGGAGAGCAAATAGCTTGTTATGGCGGTGCAAGAGTGCACAAAAGCTTGTCAAAATAGGGTTTGTTGGGTGTGAAATCGTGAGGGGATCATTCCCTCTCGGTTGGAAAATTGAATCGTGGTCATGGGTGGCAGATCTACCATAATGATCGCATTCATACCTCCCCACAATCAGCGGGAGGTTGAAGATAACCTCATAGCCACTGGATCAGACCTTGATCCGTGGGTCTCTGATCTAAGGGATGGGGTATGTCCCCTCCCTTTGCAATGGATTGATGACTTGGAAAAGACAATTAAAAAGGCAAAAAGAAGGATTTTCAACACATTAACTTCAAGAAATCCTAGTAAATAGTAGGAAGCTCCAATTGATATGAGATTTGGACCATAGCTTCAAAAAAATGTGGAGAATATTTATAGATTTTGAGAAAAAAAAGATGAAGTTTGATGGACCAATTTTCTTCTTTGGACAAAGTGATCAATGAATCAAATTTAAGGTGTTATAATGTGTATAAAATCCACTTTGCTCACCGTATTTCAAATTTGAGTACCAATATTGATTATGAAACCAAGAAAAATAATTTGGGACAATGAGTGAGTATAATGAGGAAAAAATAGTAATTACATCATTATAATGTGAAAATCTAGTTTGTCACATCCTTAAAAAGGAATTTTGTCCCCAAAATTCAAAAACATCCTCAAAAGTGGGACTACATAATCTACGTCCTATTCTCAAATATTGGGATTTATCCAAATCCAAATCATATCCTCAAATACTAGAATATTCTCAACTATATGATCAAAATTATGTCCTCAACATTATCACTTCATCAATAGTCTCTCATAAATTGCATTGATTAATATGAAGGTCAAAGGTCAAAATTCACTAATTGAGTTCACTCTCAAGTCATGTCTGCATACTGAGAGAAAAATCAGGATCATGAGTCAAGATTATATATGATGAATTATACGGGTCATGCATTATCAAGTTCATGATTCAAGAGTCAAGATTCAAATATTTGTATTTTGAGTCCCAAACATGCAATTCTAGGGTTTTTATTCCTATCCAGACCATTGGTGTGGTCCTTCACCCATATCAAAAAAATTCAAATATCAATTTCTTTATCAAGTATATTTGAGGTGGGTGAATGATCCAAACCTAGGTCATTTTTGATGGTATGTATGCCCATAGAGCAAGTCATGTGATGATTGTAATGGGATACTATGTAAATGATTTGAATAATAAAGGCAATTTCCAATCTATATGTTTTAACTATTTTTGAGATGATAGTGTAACATGATAGATGTCTAGAGAATTGTTTTTTTACTCAATGATGTATGCTTTTAGGTTAAGGACCTAAATGATGAGATCATATGGATGTTAAGAGTATACATTCTTGTTTTGTCCCTAGTCGGTTGTTATTGTGGAAATAACCATATACATCAATAACACTAAAGACTAGATTGTGTGTTGGTTGATGATAGAATCTCATTAGTCATGATACAGTGATATCAAACCAAGCACATAGGTACTTGTTAGAGAATAAGTGTACCGGACAGACCCACCGTGAGAGTGACACATGGAACCATGATTTGGTAGTCACAGTCATCTCTCACAATGATGGTGGTGAGTGTGATTCTTCGACCTAAAATCACTACACTCAACACATGTCGTTGGGTACACTTTGACATCATCAAACGCAGCCCTGAAACATGGGTTGTTATAAAGGTGATGATTGGGTGACTTTGACACATGGGGCTTTTGAGGGGTGAGCGATAGATATGGGATTTGTCCCTCATAAGGGAGTTTTATGTCCATAGCCACTTGATGAGTAGGATTGAGAAAGGCATGCACATGCATGTTTGAATCAATATGTGATATTGATGTCACACACATCTCACCTAGTCTTCTCTGAGTTCAAGGAAATGGGTGAACGTTGAAAGGATGACTGTACCATGCCTTGAGTTCATTCAGGACATTAGTGACAAAGGAATTATACATTCGTTGTAACACCAATCATGGATTGTAGGATTTAAAGTTGTTCTCCAACTTTCTATTTCACTTGGGTAGAACTGGTGTGCGACTAGGCATCGCTCTTTGCTTGTGAAGTCATAAGTGTTATGGACTTTCACTGCCAATGTGAAATGGGCCTGCAGGGTCACACACATAGGATTTAACCTAGAAGAGGAGTTTATCCACAAACGATGTTTAGATTGATTACTAAAGGAGTTTAGTAGCTCAATTAAACACTCAATCAATTGATAGCTCAATATCATAGTGTTCAAGGTGTTGGACCGATTGATTAGAGTATCAGATTGATTGAAACTGCAATTGACTGATTTTGCACAGTCTGCACTCCCAACTGATCGGCCCATGTGATGAACCAATCGGCTCAGCTTGGTGAACCGATCGGCTCAGGTCAGGTTGAGACGACCGGTTCAAGGGTTGAACTGATCGGCTCAACAGGTCCAAATGAGCAAGTTGGGAAAGTCAGGTTGGTGAGAAATTTCTTTTCGTTTCACTTATCCAATTTGATTGGAACAAGGATTGGTATTTGGATCAATTTGAAACAAAAGAGGAAAAGTCAATTGGGAACTGACCAGGGCAGTGAACTGATAGTTTCAGAAGTGAACCGATCAGCTCAGATGCCCCAACTAATCGGATCAAGTGTGAACCGATCAGCTCAGGTCCCCAACCGATCGGTTCATGCTTGAAATGATCGGTCCAGCTGGCGCAGTTGGTTGTTTTGTGGAAAATATTGAATTCTTGTACTCCTGCGTTAATCCTGCATTGCCCGGGGTAGAGAACCCTATCCCATGACCCTCCTATATATAGGGGTATTAGGGGCTTCTTTGATAGTACAACTCAGAACACCAGTTGCTCTGCAAAGTTGCTATTCTCTCTGGTTGTGGTAACCAGGAGAGCCTGAGCAAGTGCTACCCGATAAGGGAGGCACAACAAGGGAAAGACAACTTTAGAAAAGTGACTAGTGGCATGAGAGTGTTTCGGTGACTAGTACGCCGACAGGAGGGTATGACTCCTTTCGGTGCTGTGTGGGACAAGGCGATCGGGGTTCCAGGAAGTCCATGTGGATGACTGTAGAGGGGGGAGACTTTTGCCGCTCGGAGGACACCTGTCAATCTTGACAGTCCCGGTGAGACCAGGAGATGCACAGATACCATCCAAGACCGGAGGTGAAGACCACGCAAGCCACGAGGTAACGTCACCGAGCAAGTCTCGGGACAAGGTATGTCTCTACAAACTATCCTTCCTATTGTATAAACGTTGACGCGATTCCTTTAGACTGGGTTCGGGAGAAGAAAAGTTTTTATTTCCGCTACCTTCTCTGCCTCCTCTAAAACCCAACAATGGTATCAGAGCCACATCAACTGCTCTATACTTTAGGATTATCGATATGATCAATTTTGGTTTTTCACCTTTGTTTATTTCATACGATGTGAATGAAATTGGCTTTATGCATGTCCAATCCTAAATCCACAAATTCTAATATACATATATGATATGTAATATAAATGCACTCAATACGCGTCACCTTTAAATGAGTTTTGTGGTGGATGTATAGCATGGTTATGGCTAATAAACCCTATGTCTGTGTATGGTTGCATGTGGATTCTTGCATCTCGGTCTACGCACTGATTCCCTATCTCCTATTCTTGATGTAACTCAAGATAACTTGAGATTTCTTTCCTACCTTTGCTCCCCTCAAATGTAACTCTGGGTTTCCTTTTTCAAATGTAAAACAAGATAGATATTTTTTTATTTCCTGTTATGTCAAAGAACGGCGGACAACCTGACGATGACAGAGACGATCGGATCAAGTTGTAAACCGATCTATTGGCATTCTTGACGACCGGTTCAAGGAGCAAGACAAGAGGGTGGTGACCTGAGGAGATGCACGATGACTAGTGAACCGATCGTTTGGAGGTACCATTCGATCGGATAGTGGCACCCAACTGACCAGTCTGATGGCGAGCCGATCAATCATGGAGATGAGTTGATCAAACCCAGAAAGGCAAAGCACAGAGTTCATCTTGTACAGGTTACATGTGATGTGGACCTAGATGACCGTGATTCCTCTTGACTCAAGGAATCACATTAGGATGGCCATAATCATTGATTTTATCGTTTCACATATTTTCTGTGGGATATAGCATGTATATGATATTTACTATATTGTGGTGATCAGATATGCATATGTACCTATAAAAACCAAACCCCTCTTCTAAATATTAAGTATTTCACACCTTTCATTAGCGACACACGTGAAAAACCTGATCGACCAAGCGTAGGTTATGCCAAAGCATGGTGCGTCGTCTATCTCGCAGAAGTGTGAAGGGTTAACATGTAGGTTCTTCCAAATCAGGGTGCATGTTTACCGTGTCGGCTTTTGGGATAGACTTAACTGGTGATTCTTAGAGCGTATAAGTCCAGAGGCATGAAATGTTCATGGCAAGGTGTTGCGCATGTTCATTCATCAAGATTTGCATATGATGAAATTGGCATGATGGGCTACCTAAATAGTCAAGTTGTGGGCGATCAGCCAAAGCTGACTCATGACTTGAGGAAATACGGATCTTGCCCACTAGAAGATTGTGCACTGCAATCTTCCAAATTGATGGTGAGGGCTGTCAATTTGAATCAAAATAGTGGGAGCGGTAATTAATTAAAGGCCTAATTAACTATCATCAAATTTTATTCAAATCAAATCAAAAGGAGTTTTGACAAATGCAATTTTCTCTTGTAGAATGGCAACAGAATCATCTTTTAAAATGGGAAAATTAATTGAGAATAAATTCAACAACTGGTTGGGGATGATGAGAAATGTTCTGCACCATCCAAATATACCAGTGACCTTTGAGTCCACTCTATGTACGCTTAAGGCGTTGTTTGAGACAAGTGAGAAGAAGGATAGTTCATTGATAGAGATCAATGGAATGAAGTCTAAGGGAGAGAAGGGTTCTCTCGCCAAACCAAATTCTTCTGCACTCAAAACATGGAGAGGATGGAAGGAATGATGGAATAAGAAGTGAGAGATAGAGATTTCTACTTCTGGTGTATACATGATAGAGATTAACTTTACTACTTCTTTGTCATGGGTACTTGATACCAGATGTTGATCTCACATTTGTTCAAATGTGAAGAATCTTAAGAGAAGTAGGCCTTTAGGGAAAGGTTAGGTTGAACTACATGTTGCCAATGGGGCAAGAGTTGCCTCTAGTTCCGTAGGAACCTATGAGTTAACTCTACCTAGTGGGCTAATAATAGAGTTGAAGAACTGCTATTATGTACCTGCTATAAATAGGAATATCATTTCCATCTCTTATTTGGACAAGGATGGTTTCGAATTTCTTATTAAGAATGGAAAGTGTTCCATTTCAAAAGATGGGATCTTTTATGGCAGTGCCCCAATGTCTTATGGTCTATACTTGATAGATCTAGAGAAAAGTGTATACAATGTAAACACCAAAAGGCAAAAACTCAACAACTCAAATAAAATGTATCTTTGGCATTGTCGTCTAGGGCACATAAATGAGAAGTGTATTTCTAGACTCCATAAAGATGGTTATCTAGACTCTTTTGATTATGAATCAATAGAGACATGTGAATCTTGTTTGTTGGGCAAGATGACCAAGATTCCCTTTTCAGGTAAAAGTGAGAGAGCTAGTGATCTATTAGGACTCATACATACTAATGTATCTGGGCCTTTTAGAACTAATTCCAGAAATGGGTATCAGTACTTCATTACCTTCACTAATGACTTCAGTAGGTATGGCTATGTGTACCTGATGAAACATAAGTCAGAAACCCTAGAAAGGTTCAAGGATTTCATGAATGAAGTATAGAACCAAATTGGTAAAAGTATTAAATCATTTTGATCCGATCGAGATGGAGAATACTCAAGCCAGGATTTTGAGGACCTTCTACGAGCCCGTGGTATTGTATCACAATGGACTCCTCCTGGAACACCACAACATAATGGTGTGTCTAAAAGAAGGAATCACACCTTATTTGATATGGTGCAATCAATGATGAGTTATTCTGATCTTCCAATTTCCTTCTGGGGTCATGCTCTTGAAACCACAGTGTTTACACTTAACCGAGTACCATCTAAATCAGTTCAAAAGACACCATATGAGATATGGACTGGGAAGCATCCCAATATGTCTTTTATGAGGATTTGGGGCTGTGAGGCATATGTCAAGAAAATGTTTCGTGACAAGCTAGGCCCTATATCTGATCAATGTTATTTTTTTGGATATCCTAAGGAGACCAAGGGATATTACTTATACCACCCAACTGACAAGAAAGTGTTTATTTCTAGGGATATTGTGTTCCTAGAAAAGGAATTTATTTCCAAAGGAAGCAGTGGGAGGAAAATAGAGCTTGAAGAGGTTCAAGCCCAACAAGAAAACATTGAACCAGTAGATGTACAAGAGGAGCATAGAGATTCACAAGGTGTTGTGGAATATCAGTCTCCTCAAGTAATACAAGGACCTCGTAGATCTAGTAGGACACACCGTGAACCTGAGAGATTTGGATACCTTGTGACTCAGGAAGGCGGTGAGTTGATCATAGATGATGATCCAACTACCTATCTAGAGGCTATGGAGGGACCAGGTTCTAAGAAATGGCTTGAGGCTAGGAAATCCAAAATGGAATCCATGCATTCCAACAAAGTATGGACTTTGGTGGAATCACCCAAAGGGGTAAAACCCATAGGGTGCAAATGGGTCTTCAAGAAGAAGACCGACATGGATAGAAATGTGCAAACTTATAAAGGCAGATTGGTTGCAAAGGGTTTCTAACAAGTTCAAGGTGTTGACTATGATGAAACTTTTTCTCCAGTTGCCATGATTAAGTCCATCAAGATCATGCTTGCTGTTGCGACTTACTATGACTATGATATTTGGCAAATGGATGTTAAAATTGCATTCCTTAATGGGAATATAAATGAGGATGTGTACATGACACAACCTGAAGGTTTTGTAGATCCAACAAATGCCAATAAAGTTTATAAGTTACAAAGGTCAATCTATGGATTGAAGCAAGCATCTCAGAGTTAGAATCTTTGATTTGATGAGGAAGTCAAAGTGTTTGGCTTTATTCAAAATGAAGATGAACCTTGGTGTACAAGAAGGTTAGTAGGAGCACGACCACATTCCTCATATTGTATGTGGATGACATACTATTGATGGGGAACGATGTCACAACCTTAGAGAAGGTAAATACTTGGCTTGGGAATACTTTCTCAATGAAGGACTAAGGAGAAGCATCCTACATTCTAGGTATTACGATCTATAGAGATAGATCTAAAAGGCTTCTCGGACTAAGTCAAAGCACGTACATTGACAAAGTACTAAAGTGGTTCAACATGGAGAACTCAAAGAGAGGCAACATCCCCATGCTACATGGAGTCACCATATCTAGAGCTCAATGTCCCCAATCTTGTGAAGAGAGGGAACATATGAATGGGATCCCATATGCATCAGCCATCAAATCCATCATGTACGCTATGTTGTGCACACACCCAGATGACTCGTATGCCCTCAGCATGACGAGTAGGTACCAGTCAGATCCTGGGGATGCTCACTAGACAACCGTAAATAACATCCTCAAGTACTTGCAAACGACTAAGGATCAGTTCCTAATATACGAAGGTGAGGAAGAACTGGTTGTAAGAGGTTACAAGGATGCAAGCTTCCAAACTGACAAAGATTATTACAGATCACAATCAGGATTTGTATTTTGCCTAAACAATGGAGCTGTGAGCTGGAAGAGTTCCAAGCAAGAAACAATTGTTCATTCTACTACAGAGGCTGAGTATATTGCTGCTTCACATGCAACAAAGGAGGCTGTGTGGATCAGGAAGTTCATCACTGAATTTGGTGTAATTCCTAGTAGCTGTGATGCAATTGAGCTTTATTGTGACAATAATGGAGCTATTGCTCAAGATAAGGAACCCAGATCACATCATAGATCCAAGCACATACTGCGGCGCTTCCATCTCATACGAGAGATCGTACAGTGAGGAGATGTGAAGATTTGCAAAGTACCAACTGAAGACAACATAGCAGATCCACTGACGAAGGCCCTTTCTCAGCAGAAGCATGATGGTCATGCTAGGTCACAAGGACTGAGGTTCCTAGGTGACTGGCTCTAAGTGCAAGTGGGAGTCTGTTGGTATGTATTCCCATAGAGAAAGTCATGTGATGATTGTAATGGGATACTCTGTAAATGATTTGTATAATAAAGGCAATTTCTAATCTATATGTTTTAACTATTTTTGAGATGATAGTGTAACATGACAGATGTCTAGAGAATTGTTTTTTACTCAATGGCGTATGCTTTTAGGTTAAGGACCTAAATGATGAGATCATACAGATGTTAAGAGTATACATTCTTGTTTAGTCCCTAGTCAGTTGTTATTGCGGAAATAACCATAGACATCAATAACACTAAAGACTAGATTGTGTGTTGGTTGATGATAGAATCTCATTAGTCATGATATAGTGATATCAAACCAAGCACATAGGTACTTGTTATAGAACAAGTGTACCAGATAGACCCACCGTGAGAGTGACACATGGAACTAGTCACAGTCAGCTCGTAAAGTGATGGTGGTGAATGTGATTCTTTGACCTAAAATCACTACACTCAACACATGTCGTTGGGTACACTTTGACATCATCAAACACAGTCCTGAAACATGGGTTGTTATAAAGGTGATGATTGGGTGACTTTGACACATGGGGCTTTTGAGGGGTGAGTGATAGATATGCGATTTGTCCCGCCTAAGGGAGTTTGATGTCCATAGCCACTTGATGAGTAGGATTGAGAAAGGCATGTGCATGCATGTGTGAATCAATATGTGATATTGATGTCACACACATCTCACCCAATCTGCTCTGAGATCAAGGAAATGGATGAACATTCAAAGGATGACTGTACCATGCCTTGAGTTCATTCAGGACATTAGTGACAAAGGAGTTATACATTCGCTGTAACACCATTCACAGATTGTAGGATTAAAAGTTGTTCTCCAACTTTCTATTTCACTTGGGCAGCACTGATGTGCGACTAGGTACCACTCTTTGCTTGTGAAGTCATAAGTGTTATGGACTTTCACTGCCAACGTGAAATGGGCCTGTAGGGTCACACACATAGGAATTAACCTGGAAGAGGAGCTTATCCACAAATGATGTTGAGATTGATTACTAAAGGAGTTTAGTAGTTCAATTAAACACTCAATAAATTGATAGCTCAGTATCATAGTGTTCAAGGTATTTGACAGATTGATTAGAGTATCAGATTGATTGAAACTACAATTAACTGATTTTGCATAGTTTACACTCCCAATCGATCGGCTCATGTGATGAACTGATCGGCTCAGCTTGGTGAACCGATCGGTCAGCTCAGGACAGGTTGAGATGACCGGTTCAAGGGTTGAACCGATATGCTCAACAGGTCCAAATGAGCATGTTGGGAAAGTCAGGTTGGTGAGAAATTTCTTTTTGTTTCACTTGTCCAATTTGATTGGAACAAGGATTGGTATTTGGATCAATTCAAAACGAAAGAGGAAAAGTCAATCGGGAACTGACCAGGGCAGTAAACCGATCGTTTCATAAGTGAACCAATCAGCTCATGTGCCCCAACCGATCGGATCAAGTGTGAACCGATCGGCTCAGGTCCCCAACCGATCGGTTCAGCTGGCGCAGTTGGTTATTTTGTGGAAAATCTCGAATCCTTCTACTCCTACTTTAATCCCGCATTGCCCGGGGTAGATAACCCTATACCATGACCCTCCTATATATAGGGGTATTGGGGGCTTCTCTGATAGTACAACTCAGAACACCAGTTGCTCTGCAAAGTTGTCGTTCTCTCTGGTTGTGGTTACCAGGAGAGCCCAAGAAAGTGCTACCCGATAAGGGAGGCACAACAAGGGAAAGACAACTTAAGAAAAGCGACTAGTGGCAGGAGAGTGTTTGTGACTAGTACACCAATAGGAGGGTACGACTCCTTCCAGTGCCTTATGGGATAAGGCGATAGGAGTTCCAGGCAGTCTGTGTGGACAACTACAGAGGCAGGAGACTTCTACCGCTCAGAGGATACCTGTCAATCCTGACAATCCCAGTGAGACCAGGAGCTGCACAGACACCGTCCAAGACCGGAGGTGAAGACCGCACAAGATGCGAGGTAACGTCGCTGAGCAAGCCTCGGGACAAGGTATGTCTCTACAAACCATCCTTCCTTTTTGTATAAATGTTGACACGATTCCTTTAGACTGAGTTTGGGAGAAGAAATTGTTTTGTTTCCGCTGCCTTCTCTGTCTCCCCTAAAACCCAACAATTTTAGGAACTTAACCCTATACATATTTTCAATTTTACCATCCTCAAAATACAACTAGTCAAGATCTCATGATTTTGAGTACAGTATTACAATGATGGATGGTCCATTTGTAGGTCAACATGATCAAGTCAAAATTTAAAATTTTAGTTTGGGAGTCAAAATTCAAACCAGACACGAATTTTCAAATCCAAAGATAGGTTCCAAAAAAGGCATCACATTTCCATTTCTTAAAATATATTGAGTACAAGGTTTTATTTCAAAAAGGAAAAGTTACAAGGAGTTACATAATTGTCGTATCAAAATATCAATCTAGTTGTGACTTCAAAGGTTGCTATTGCACATGTACTCCTTTGAAATTCCAACTTCTATTTTTGTCTCTATCTCCATAACTACAGGCTTGAATGTAGGGGTAAAGGCATTCATGGTGACTTGGATTCCTCCAGGAATTATTGATGTCATGTATGTCACCCATTTTGTCATAACATCCATTAGTAACTTGTTTTGCATTTCCCAAGCATCATCCCTATTATCATCGTCGAGCCTGGGTCTTTTTCCTTTGTCTATATCATCCATAAATTTTTCTTCATCAATCTTCCTTTTATCAATCCACATAGGGGCCAATGATGGACATGTAAAAGTCTTATCCTGAATTGTTTGTTTGCCTGATGGAATTTTGAGGACAAAATTCCTATAAGAGGGGAAGGATGTTACAACCTCAATTTTGCATGTGTTTCATAAGTGAAATGTACTGTTTTTGTGAATATGGACTTAATTAAAAAGGTGGTATGCTTTGCTTCAAAGAATGGATTTATTTGCAAATCTTCCTTTTGAGAGGAATTTCGTAGTTCCTATTAATATATTAATCCAATAATGGATATAAAAGAGAAGAAGAGAAGAAAAGTCCAAATAATGGAAAAAGATAAAAGATGATGGATATTAAGCAAAGTATTTATGAGAAATACTTGGAAATATCTAGAAAGTGTCATTAATGGCCACGATTGAGTAACATTCGTTTACATATGATTTCTAATAAAAGAAATATGAAAAGAGGAAAAAGGAAAGGAAAGATAAAGAGAAATCCTTGCAAAAGTATATTTTGATAAAGAAATATGAAAGATAATGAGAAACAATGTATGTAGATGCATCTAGAAGGATAATAAGTATCCTTAAAAAGGAATTTCGAAATAATAGAATTTCTTGGGGTCCAAGGAGTCCCAATGAATAAGAAGAAAGAGAAAATGCAAAATAATACAAAATAAGAGGATAATGTGATACATAATTAATGACTTTTTGGTATTATCCAGAAGAGATACTTTTTAATATAAGGAAGTAAGATTTCATGGCCAATGGATTAAAATTGAAGCACAAAGATGATGAAAGAGATAATTTTCATACTTCCTAATAACTAAGCAATATGAATAATCAAGGAAGGAAATAGACAAGATATCTTGGTACGACAACAATACAAGAAAAGAAATTATTAGTAGACCAGGTTTTACTAAGAACCAATTTGTCCCTTGTTATTTCTCATACCCTCTCATATCCATAAGGGTTTCCTCCAAGGTGTGTGTGTGTGTGTGTGTGTGTGTATATATATATATATATATATATATATATATATATATATATATATATATATATATATATATATGTATATATGTATATATATAGGAACCCTTAAAAAGGACCCAGACTTCTCATCTGTCCCGATTGTCCATGGGAAAACCAGAAAGGAAGGCTCCTTCATAGAAACACTCCCTTGCCCACGTTTTTCCTACCTGCACCTAATCATGCCACAAGACAAGGTAGACTTTAACCCGATATAGAATCATGGCTTACAGAGCTGAGATGAGATCGTTAGAACATGACCTCACCTTCCTCCTTCCTCCTTCCTCCCTTCTCGTGGGCGCGATGAGTTTCAAGACATGCTCACAGAAGAACGGGTTCCAGCCACCTTGGCTTTGCCTTGTAGCCGCTAGCGCTGAGCAAGGAGAGAGGGTTCTCTCTGGCCCTTGCAGAGGTTGTGCAGGAAGGCACAGGTGGAGTGTCAGAGGTTATCGATCATATTAGTCGAGCGGTAGCGCTACTATACCTTGCAGAATCAAGGGAGTCTGATCATTAGGGATTTCCTGAGGAAGAAGATGATTAGAAGTTCAGAGCTCGGTGGCAACCCTCTTTCTTTGTGGCAGCCAGCAGATACAACTGCGGTAGTAGATTCTTTGGCTACTGTGGGAGTGATACCATAGTCTGGCTCTACGTCGCGCTGAGTGTCGGGCGAACAGAGCCATGGAAGGCCCTCACGGCCACGCACGCACGACTGCACGTCGTTGCAGGCGTCACGTCAAGGAAGGAGAAGATAAGAGCCAAAGGACAAATTTGCCCCTCAAGCACCTGTAGATCAAGAACAGTGAAATAAAGGCAAAGATACCCATTCAGCAATAAACCAGCCAGATGCCTAAATGAATACAATTGGGTAAGACACTGACGTGTCACCTAGCGATTGGTCAGAATATATTTTTCTTGCAAAAATCTTAACTCAAAATTGGTAACTCAGATGGCAATATATTATATATGAAAATTGATCAGGAGAACGAGAGGAATCCAATAAAAATAATACTAAAACCTGATTTCGTTCCTATTTGCAAAAGTACATTAAGTTGATTATAAAGTGCATGAAATTTAGGTTAAAACCCTAGTTGTGATTAAAGAATTAAATCTGATTTAGATGAGAAGTTTCTTGTTTTAGGGTTTTAATTTATGAATCCATAATAATGCATGTAGAAATCCTAGTCTAGGGCTAAGGAGGAGATTAATTTGAATAATTCAAATTACTTGGAAATATATTGATAAATGTTGATCCTAAACCTATTAGGAGAAATAGGATGTAATACTTAGGGTTTAAAAGTAGTTTTGTCTAATTAGGGTTTGTGGTACTAAAAGTAAAGGCAAAACCCTTTTGCAAGTGAAACCCTAAAAAGGGGTAGAAACCCTAAAATTGGAATAGAAATCCTAAGAAACAAGGTGAATTTGGATAAATATTGATAAAAGGAAGTTGGTATGTTTATTTTAGGATTTCTGTGCATATTTGCTTGCTTGATTGGGTTTTCTCTACGTAGTTGATTCTGTCTCCAAATCTACAATTACAGATATGTGGTTACGCTTATGAATATCCTGAATTAGTTTTCTGAGGATTTTTGAAGTTTTATCAGTTGTTTGAAATAAACTGCTTGGATGACTTTTATTTCATGCAACTATAAAGTGATTATGATTATCACTATAAATACATATATATATATAACTGGATTAGATCCGGATCCTCATATGTGGCTTTGCAAATGCTAAAAAGGGTAACCTAGAGTAAGGTCTAGGATATCATGAGTTAGAAATGGGGCTACCCACGTGTAGTGTCATGAGACTCTATAGCACTCCATGAGTTAAGGAGTGGGCTACCTACGGGTAGTGCCACGTGACTCAACCCTAGAAATTGATTCACCTATTGGGTAGGATCATGAGGGGTTTAATGGGGATCTATTATAAGGAAGGTAGCATCCAGGTCCACTGCAGGGACAACGCAGAGGATAGGGTATGTATGAATCGCGCAATTATATTTAAAATGTAAATATTTTTGTTAAATCATAGTTGACTGCAATATGTTGTTACTGTTAACTGCATGATTGTTGTTTCCCCCACATACCAGCTTTATGCTGACCGACATTTTGTTTGTCGACATTTTAGGTACAAATGAAAGGGGCAAATAGTAAAGTGGCATATGCGGAATTAAATAAAAATTAAAGTGCAAAGGAGGATTAGTTAGAATACACTCGAGATGTGGATAGAAATAGTTAACCAAGTTTTTGAAAAAGGTATGCAAAGTTTAATTTTATTACAACCTTTGAATTTAGTTCAGTAGAATTTGATAATTATTATTGATTATTTGACGAACCTTTGATCCGGAAATTGGGATTACGACTCTGCCCTCTTGATCTCCCATAATTGGGGGTTAGTGGGAGGCGAGTCGTTACATTTGGTATCAGAGCATAAGTTCCTCATTTAATCTGTAATAATTATTAAATTTTACAAACTCTATAGAACCCAAGGGAGTTATTAGAGGATTTTCTAAAAGACTGAGGTGTCTAGAAAAGGATCACGTCTGGGGGCTGGTAAGATTTTCCTCCACACCGCTAGTTAGAATACGAGGACTCCCAGATTAGTGTGACTTCTTGGCCGATGTCTTAGGATCTGACTCGAAATAAGATACCTTTATAACTCTCTCATCTTGTTCATTCCTTCTCAACTCAAATGTTGTTAAGGATTATAAGGATTAGGGTTTTCTCTCTGTTCCCCACCCTCTTGAGGTATGGGTAAGGTTGATAAGGTTTAAGGAATCCACCAAATTAATGAAAAACATGTAAATAAGATGTCATGGACATAAGCTTAATAGATTAAGCATAAACTAAATAATAGATACATGCTTAGGTTGTATGACATGAGTTGTCATTGCCCTCAGGAGAGACCTGAGGTTAGACTTTCTTGTCAGGAGGATGAGTACAGAAAGTTATTCTTAGAGGTAGAGACCTCCATCATAAGTGAAGACCTGGCACATCCTCTGAGGATGATGCTAACCCTAACCCTAAGTGGGGGGTTAGAGGGAGAGATGGCATGATGAGTTAGATGTCATGGTAGACTAGGTCTTTGGATGGACATGCCTTGGATGCCATATGAGCGATGAGAGGTTGGATGACTGAGTACCTTTGGTGACCTAACCCTGGGAAGGGTCGTGCATGTTAGAGTGAAGGATAGCTCCTTAATTAATGAGGTTAGAGAAGGACCTATGGAAACCCCATGAACTTATATGAGCATGTCATAGTAGGCACCCAAAATACGTCAGTAGTGCGAATAGTAGTTTGAAACCTTGGCCAAGGGTGTATGTTGGATAGCTGATGAGATAAGCATAAAGGGCTAGGGATAACCTTGAGCAAACATAAGTTTGAACATAAGTATCACCCATGTAGGGGTATGTTTGTGAGCTTGATCCACCTTCATGGAGAGAGGACCTCTAGTAGTGAGGCTATTTGTAGGGTTAGCTCTAGAGAGACAGAGCAGGAACCATGCAAGAAGGTCGTAAGCCTAGACTCTGAGATATGAGGGAAAGTAGGGAGTTGAGGATGATGCAACCTAAGTGGATGATAGTGGTTGCCTCATGCTTGATCCCTGGAGGCTGATGATATCTTAGTTGCCTTTAGGGGAACCAAACCTTAGAGAGAAGATAAGGCTTTTGGTACCTATGTGCCTATGGTATAGGTGTTTACCTTCTGAGCTAGGAAGAAGAGTTTCTTAGACCCTAAAGAGGTTTAGTAACCGGTTGTGAGGCCTTATACCTTGTTGGTTGTCCTATGGGAGGACTCAACTATGAAGTGTTGCTCGAGTAGAAGGATGACAAGAAGTGCATGTCATGCCTTATACATGCTTCATACATGGTTAAGAGGTTGAGAATGTTGTTGGACACCCAAAAGTGAACCTAGGATTCCTAGGCCTAAGAGGGGAAGTGGTGTACCTGATGCTCATGACGAGACTTGACTTTCCATTTTTGATCATGGCACTTCTCATGGTTAGAGGAAAGGGAAACCCCTTAAGTTTAGGGTATGGTTGATGAACCCCTCACAACTAGGTTGATGACATGCGAAGATATGATCTTGATCTAGCATTGAGGAAGGAGAACAAGTATGACCTAGCATGGTTTAGTAGGTGGTCTGCTTGTGCCTTAGTAGCTACTAGGTTAAGCATGCTTTTGTGAATGTAAACCCTAACGACGTTTGTGACCTTGTTGTCAATAGTTGTAGTTTCCTCCCATCCTGGGAGAGGGACCCTTTGGTAGGGTGTATACTAGTTTTTTGGGTTTTGAGGAAACCTAAAGAGGTCTCATAGGATCGTTAGAAGATAAGTGAAGAGTACATGGTATGAGAATGAACCTGTAGACCCATAGATAACCATCTCTAAGTGCATGTGGATGTGTTACCATGAAGGTAATTGGTATGGGGCCTGACCAAGGTAGGAATGTTTCCATGACCCCTATGAAAGGATGAAAGTCAACCCATGAATGCAGAGAGAGATGATGAAGGCTTGGGTAAGGTTCTAAGTTGGACATGTACTATAATAGAATCCTAAGTCTATCCTAGGGTCAGGTGGGGATAAGACCGATGGAAGTGGAAGTTGCCAAATTCCCTAGTTGCACATGACCATAGGGTCGGGAGGTAACTACTATCATTGTCCGAGGGCCATGGGTTAGGAGATTGATCACCTTCATGAACACAGGGGACCCAAATGGCAGATAAGTAGGGCACTCTCTAGATGCATAAGGGAAAAGGGATGACCCCAAAAGTGTTGGCACCCTATAGACCTAGAGGAGATGACCCAAGGATGTGTGTAAACCCCAGTAGGGTCGAGACCAGTTTTCCATGGAAGTAACTTTGATATCGAGATGATTGTAATGTAGAGACATATGTGGAATGTTTCAACTTAAATTTAAAGGTGCACTGGCAAGGTGGGATGTACCATCTCTATTCTTGGAACAGGAAGAACTCTGTATTTGGACTGCAGCCAAATGCTTATTTCCTCTTGTTATGGGAGTGAGAGATAGGACAATACACATTCCATACACCAAGGATAAAGATGATGTGAGCTAGAACGTTGCTATGAGGTATGAGGACAGAGATGATAACATACCCTTGTGGGGTGAACTATATGTGCATGGTTTACAAACATCAAGAGAACTAAGGCAGTCATCTTAGTAGGATGTTTTTATCATGAGCTATGAGTTATACAGGGTTGATTCAAAAACCAAGAGAATAAGCTCAAAGTTTTCTTGATGAAGATAGACTTAGAGTTTGAGATGAGGTAATAAGTGGAATACATGGAGGTGTATGTCTTCAACTGTGAAGAACTGGGTTTTGGTTTAATTTTGAGGATGAAATTTCTTTTAAGGTGTGTAGGATGTGATGGAGTGGACTTTTGGAATCCTTAAATATCAAAGACATAAGTGATTTCATGCATGTTGAGTTATTTTTGGGAGTTTCAAGTGTTTTGGTAAAGTTTGGATGGCAAATGATAAGTATATTATAGTTAAGTTCCTTAACTTTATGCCTTTTTTAAGTATTTAGTTGAATGATCTAATGGCTGAGTTTTGTCACCAAATTTGAGTAAACTCTATATTGAGTGATGATAGAGCTATGGTTAAAATTTGGTGGCAATTGGAGCATCCTAGAGAGAGTTATTGAGGTTTACAATTTGGGAAATAATGTGTATATTGGTGATTTGTGGACCTAAGTGTTGATCATTAATAAGTGTCACACGCCCCCTTTAGTTGAGTTGGGTATGTGTGGCTGAAACCTAGACTGAGGTATCCAATCTAGTGGTAGCGGCAGCTGCTTTAAATGAGCCACAGATACGCTTGAATGGAGGAGTAACTTAGACCCTTGGATGATAGATCGAGGGCTATCGGGTTGTCTCCCACCTTGCGGTTAGAGAAAGGAGAGGGAGCAACAGTTGCCCCGACTTTCCCATCCCCCACTCGTCCGGATCGTGGGATGTGGGCAAGGACTAACCGAGGAGTGGGAATCCTCTAGTGACCACGACCTTCTCGAACCATTATTTGCGACAAACCAACACCCACAGAGAGAGAACTAGAATGCCTCGAGCGTAGTCTCTCCACTGCGACTTGCAGCTAGTGGTTGAGGCTGTAGAGAAGAGATGAGGGCTCATCGGTGGTTTCTGAGGATCTAGATGAGTTCGTAAAGGAAGACCAAAGCCAATAGAGTTTAGTCCATGTAGCAGCGTGCTCTATTGTGGAGCTTTCCATTGTCGATGAGCATCATGTGGTCGGAGTTGAAGACGGTAGCTCGTGGGTGTGTGTGAAGCACTTCTTGCTAAGAATGGAGGTTGTTGATGTATTCCTAGATAGCTGGCGACGCCTTTTGGTACTTTGTGTTAGACGTTGGAGTGCTTGAGGCGGTTTGCCTCTTTTACACCTCTGCAGTAGCCACAAGTGGTGGCGAGCTCAAGGGGATGGAGATGTAGAGGCATCAGGGAGTAGCAGAGGAGCCGTGGAGGACCTATAAGAGATCTCAAAGCTGATGGAGGCCTTCAGATCTGATGAGGAGCTCTTTGGTGTGACTGCCTCCTCATCGGAGATCTCCCTTGCGACGGAAGCTGCAAGACAGAGCCCGCAAAAGCATCGGGCATGGAAGGAGAGAGAGGGTGTGGGTTAGTGTCGCGTGGACCAGGGAAAGAAAGAGGGTGGATCGGGTTCAGTCACCAGACCGCCGGCCCATTAGTGAACCATTGAGATTTGATCGGTTCGTTAATTCCAGACCAAGAGAGGATGCACCCTCTTGCTAGGCACGTGGCAACATGCCATTGGACAAAAAAAGTAATTACCTTAGAAATGCCTAGTTCTTATATAAATCATAGAAAATAGCTCAGACATCAGAAAAATACAAGTAATATACTGAAATTCTCAGAAAAATATGTAGAACAATATGAAATCATAATATCAGGCTTTTAATAAATTAATATCGGTGATATCTTATTAGTTGTGAAATGCTTAATTGATAGATAATAAATATCAAACAACGACCTAAAATTATGAGAAAATACCAGTAAATCATAATTCATGTTTGTAATTCATATGATGCCAGTTATGGTCATGTTGATGTATGAAATCATGTAATTTGCTTCATATGGCTAATTAGGTCTAACAACCCTAAAGAACATGTAATAAATACATGCATGCTCAATAATGGTGAAATTTACAGAATAAGCTCATATCAGTATCTAGAACCTCAAATTTAAATATGAGATTAGGATGATACCATTAATCCATGTTATATGTTGATGTTTGCTCTTAATATGATATAAACCCTAATATGATTAATACATGTAACATAGGGTTAACACGTGCACATAATCATTTGTAATTAAGTAATCACATTTTGTATACTAATCTGGAATATAAGATCAGTAATATAATCCCAAGAAGATAATACAAGTAATCATGAGAATACCATAATGAGATAAGAAAACCCTAATATGAACACATTTAAGGTTAAGATGAGATGTAAGATGATGAGAACCTTATGGTGATATGTAATCTTGTCTTAATCAGGGTTTGACCAAGGATATAGTTGACATCAGGAGTATATGTGATGATTAGGAATATCTCTTTGGAAGGTATGCCATTACCTCTTACTTGTCTTATTATACAATATGCTTGTGTTATATGTGTAGTAAAATACTTGGCATATGATACTGTATGAAATGATTGTTCTTGCATGATATGTTGCTTGATTTCCCATACTTATGGTTATGAACATATGAAAAATAATATATCTATTCCATTATATCTAAGCACTTCAACTCTTTAGTAGTCAAGTGCTGGAATAAAGTACTTCAACTCTTTGGTAGTCAAGTACTTGAAAGTGATCCAACTCTTTGGTAGTCTGATCACATTATGAAATGATCCAACTCTTTGGTAGTCAATCATAAGGCTTTTAGTGCATTCAACCTTTGACAGTCAATGCATGGATGATATAATGGAAAATGTGCTTAAAATATGTGTTCTGTTTTGTTAATGAATATCTTTGTGCAAGTATACACTTTTCTTATATTCTTCTATTACTGCCAAGTATTAGTTTTATCTTATTGCCAATATATGATGAGAGGTATATAAAAGACACGTAGGCGTACTAAATATATTATTCTTGAATATTGTGCTGATGTGTACCACATGTAATCTTTTGTTTAGGTTGTGGTTATGCTCTTGAAGATCCAGGATAGTGAGAGTTGTGTGGCGAGCTGATGTACAGGTGGACCTATTGTCTTAAGATCTTGTAGCTTAGTGGTAGTACATGTATATGTAGAAGTTTGATGTTCAATATGTAATATCAAATGTTGTAATAATTCATGTTGTAATTATATGTTGAATGGTGAACATGTGTGTATGGTTTTATTATTGCATGTGCTACTGTGTTTCCTTTGACTTCCTCTGATTTTCTTCTTCTTAGCCTAGTGTGTGTGTTTAAATTGGGATTCTCACTTAGGTGAGGGTTTCAATTTGGATGTCGCACATCAGATTAAGTTTTAGAAAACCAGGGACATCACAGGTGGTATCAGAGCATGAACAATAGCAAAGCCTGACATTTGATCACTATGCAACACAAAACTAAAGAACCTTGAACTTAATAATCTTTAGGGTTAGATTAGTTTTCTTTAAGAGACTAGATCTGACCTAGCCTCTAGGTTAGCACCTAGATGTCTGAGAACTAGGTTTAGACTAGTGCTTGTTGTATGGCAAGTCCTTAGATGTCGTTCTTTCCTTGTAGTGTAGTGGTATGGGACGTTGCACTATTTGGAAATGGCGTGCATCAAGGGAAGAGAAATCCTAGGCATATGGCGCTCGTTGTCTAGGGTAGCTACACTAGTCTACACCATGTTCTCATCCTTTTCACTAGTTTTCATGACATTGTACTCTCTACTATGTGTGTGATACTCGTTTCTGGATTTGGTTTTTGATTCCAATCGAATCGAACCTCGATAGTTTTCTCTGATGCTTGTTTTATCAGAGAAAAACTATATCATATTTTATTATATATATGTATTACAAAAATGTGTCCCCACACATGTACGAGTAGGAGGTAGTCATGCAACCTAAGTGAAAGTGAATGACATCAGTCTAGAAGAGAGAGTAGTTCTAGATTAGATGTCTAGAGCCTTGTTGGTATATATGATAGATGGAATGGATGAAATAAGTTTTGATGATATGGTCTAAGTCTTATATAGACGATATAAGATGGTTATGATGATCAATGTTTGTCTTTGAGGACATGAGTTCAGTTTTGAGGATTTGAGATAAGTTTCGATGATTCAAGTAACTAGGATTTTATGAGATAAGATATGATATGACGAGGTTATGAGTCAGTACGAGCCTCAATCTCTTTTATGAAGGAGGACTTCTAGTGTTGGGACCAGTTTTAGGGTTAACTCCAGAGAGAGTGAGACCCATTGGGAGAAGGTTAGAGAACCTAAACTCCAAGATATGAGAATGATGAGAAATATATGATATGATATGTCCTAAACTAGACTACTCCTGAGTGAATGAGTTGTGTTGCTTAATGCATGATTCCTATAGTCTTGTTGAACCCTAGATGTCCTTGGGAGGACCAAACCCTATAGACAGAGAGAGGCTGGTTATATATGTGCATATGTGAACATGAATATGAGTGTCTGCCATCTGGGTCAGGGAGAGATCCCAAGACCCTGGAGGAGGTAGCTATCTTAGTTTCTGTGAAGCCTCATGCTCGGGTTGGTGGTTTCCCACATAGGAATCTAGGGGTGTATATAAGAAATTTTTTGGGTAAGATGTTTTATGGTTAGATATCTATGAAGAGTGTGCCATATCGTGCTTTGGTTTGTTCTTATGTGGCTAGAGCTTGTAAGGCTATCTCTAGTGCCGATGAGGCATACCTGAGAACCCTAGACTGAGAGGGAAGATATAGTTTGTACATATGAGATGCTCATAGATTTGAGTTAGCTCAGAGAGACTAAGCATGACACTACCCTCATGATATGGGTCAATATAACCTCAGTTGGACTATATAAAGTTTTGATATATGTTTGACAAGCCACTTGTATAAGTTGTTTAACCATCGTAAAACATATGTAAAGATGTGATCTAATCTTGAGACGTGATGTATAGACATGACATGTTGGAAATCATAGTGATGGTTTAATATATATGAATGCATAAATGATTAACCATATACATGAATAATGATGATAATGTAATATTGTTGGTTAATCTTGTGATGAAATCACTAATAAATGTTGCAATTTATTATAAGCAATGAAATAACATCATATGAATGAATCAAGTTACATAAGGTGTTAATCTTATTGCTTAATAAATATGAAAAAGATAGTTTGACAGCTAGCACAACATAATGATTATAACACCTTGATATGATATAGATGGATAAGTGGGTTAACTTTAGTTAACTCCCTCCTAAAAGACATATGTTAATGATGAACATGTTCTAACAAAAAAAATGTTGATGACACCTTGATGTACGAGCTAATATTAGTTAACTCATTTAGAACATGGTAATATGACGTGGTAACCCTAATGCATGGCTAAAGATAAAGATGCAACCCTAACATATGAGATATGTCATGACTTAACATGAGTCTCTAAACCCTTTTGAAGGGGTAGTTTCCCCTAGATGGTTTAATAGCCTCCTAGGAGTGGCACATATATGTTTTGGACTTGATGTTTATGGGAATTTTGCACCTACAATAATGTCGCAGTTATGGATGAAGACCTTTTGGTTATTCCTTGAATTAAGATGATAGCTTAATTTTGAGGACGAATTTCCTTTTAAGTTGTATATCATGTGAAGAACCGGTTTTTTGGTTTAATTTCGAGGATGGAATTTCTTTTAAGGTGAGTAGGATGTGATGGAGTGGACTTTTAGAATCCTTAAATATTAAATACATAAATTATTTCATGCATTTTGAGTTATTTTTGGGAGTTCCAAGTGTTTTGGCAAAGTTTGGATGGCAAATGATAAGTATATTATAGTTAAGTTCCTTAACTTTATGCCTTTTTGAAGTATTTAGTTGAATGATATAATGGCTGAGTTTTTTCCCCAAATTTGAGTAAACTCTAGATTGAGTGATGATAGAGCTATGGTTAAAATTTGGTGGCAATTGGAGCATCCTAGAGAGAGTTATTGAGGTTTAAAATTTGGGAAATAATGTGTATATTGGATGATTTGTGGACCTAAGTGTTGATCATTAATAAGTGTCACACGCCCCCCTTAGTTGAGTTGGGTCTGTGTGGCCGAATCCTAGACCTAGGTATCCAATCTAGTGGTAGTGACAGCTGCTTTAAATGAGCCACGGATACGCTTGAATGAAGGAGTAACTTAGACCCTTAGATGATAGATTGAGGGCTATCGGGTTGTCTCCCACCTTGCGGTTAGAGCAAGGGGAGGGAGCAACAGTTGCCCTGACTTTCCAAGCCCCCGCTTGTCCGGATCATGGGATGTGGGTGAGGACTAACCGAGGAGTGGGAATCCTCTAGTGACCATGACCTACTCAAGCCATTATTTGCGACAAACCAACACCCACAGAGAGAGAATCAGAATGCCTTGAGCGCAGTTTCTCCACTGCGACCTGCAGCTAGTGGCCTAGGCTGTAGAAAAGAGATGAGGGCTCATCGGTGGTTTTTGAGGATCTAGATGAGTTCGTAAAGGAAGACCGAAGCCAAGGGGGTTTAGTCCATGTAGCAGCATGCTCTATTATGGAGCTTTCCATTGTCGATGAGCATCATGTGGCTGGAGTTGAAGACGGTAGCTCGTGGGTGTGTGTGAAGCACTTCTTGCTAAGAATGGAGGTTGCTGATGTAATCCTAGATAGGTTGTGATGTCTTTTGGTACTTTGTGTTGGACTTTGGAGTGCTTGAGGAGGTTTTCCTCTTCTACACCTCCGTAGTAGTCGCAAGAGGTGGCACGCTCATGGGGATGGAGATGTAGAGGCACCAGGGAGTAGTAGAGGAGCCATGGAGGACCTATAAGAGATCTCGAAGCTGATGGAGGCCTTCAGATCTGATGAGGAGCTCTTTGGTGTGACTTCCTCCTCACCAGAGATCTCCCTTGCGGCGGCGGCTGCATGACAGAGCCTGCAGAACCGTCGGGCATGGAACGAGACAGAGGGCGTGGGTTAGCGTCGCGTGGACCAGGGAAAGAAAGAGGGCGAACCGGGTTCAGTCACCAGACCGCCGACCCATTAGTGAACCATTGAGATTGGACCGGTTCGTTCATGCCAAACCAAGAGAGGATGTGCCCCCTTGCTAGCCACGTGGCAACACGCCATTGGCCAGAAAAGGTAATTACCTCATAAATGTCTAGTTCTTATATAAATCATAGAAATTAGCTCGAGCATCAGAAAAATACAAGTAATATATCAAAATTCTCAAAAAAATATGTAGAACAATATGAAATCATAATATCAGGCTTTTGATGCACAAATATCAATGATATCTTATTAGTTGTGAAATGCTTAATTGATAGATAATAAATATCAAATAACGACCTAAAATTATGAGAAAATATCAGTAAATCATAATTCATGTTTATAATTCATATGATACCAGTTATGGTCATGTTGATGTACGAAATCATGTCATTTTCTTCATATGGCTAATCAGGGCTAATAACCCTAAAGAACATGTAATAAATACATGCATGTTCAATAATGGTGAAATTTACAGAATAAGCTCATATCAGTATCTGGAACCTCATATTTAAATATGAGATCAGGATGACACCATTAATCCAAGTTATACGTTGATGTTTGCTCTTATTATGACATAAACCCTAATATGATTAATACATGTAACATAGGGTTAACATGTGCACATAATCATATGTAATTAAGTAATCAAATTTTGTATACTAATCTGGAATATAAGATTAGTAATATAATCCCAAGAAGATAATACAAGTAATCATGAGAATACCATAATGAGATAAGCAAACCCTAATATGAACATGTTTAAGGTTAAGATGAGATGTAAGATGATGAGAACCTGATGGTGATATGTAATCTTGTCTTAATCATGGTTTGACCAAGGATATAGTTGACATCAGGATTATATGTGTTGATTAGGAATATCTCTTTGGAAGGTATGCCATTACCTCTTACTTGGCTTATTATACAATATGTTTGTGTTATATGTGTAGTAAAATACTTGGTGTATGATATTGTATGATATGATTGTTCTTGCATGATATGTTGCTTGATTTCCCGTACTTATGGTTATGAACACATGAAACATAATATATATGTTCCATTATATCTAAGCACTTCAACTCTTTGGTAGTCAAGTGCTGGAATAAAGTACTTCAACTCTTTGGTAGTCAAGTACTTGAAAGTGATCCAACTCTTTGGTAGTCTGATCACATTATGAAATGATCCAACTCTTTGGTAGTCGATCATAAGGCTTTTAGTGCATTCAACCTTCAGCGGTCAATGCATGGATGATATAATGGAAAATGTGCTTAAAATATGTGTTCTGTTTTGTTAATGAATATCTTTATGCAAGTATACGCTTTTCTTATATTCTTCTGTTACTGCCAAGTATTAGTTTTATCTTATTGCCAAGATATGATGAGAGGTATATAAAAGACACATAGGCGTACTCAGTACAATACTCTTGAATATTGTGCTGACGTGTACCACATGTAATCTTTTATTTAGGTTGTGGTCATACTCTTGAAGATCCAGGATAGTGAGAGTTGTGTGGTGAGTTATTCTACAGGTGGACATGTTGTCTTAAGCTCCTGTAGTTTAGTGGTAGTACATGTATATGTAGAAGTTTGTTATTCAATATGTAATATCAAATGTTGTAATAATTCATGTTGTAATTATATGTTGAATGGTGAACATGTGTGTATGGTTTTATTATTATTCATGTGCATGTGTTACTGTGTTTCCTTTTACTTCCTCTGATTTTCTTCTTCTTAGCCTAGTGTGTGTGTTTAAATTGGGATTCTCGCTGAGGTGAGGGTTACAATTTGGACGTCGCACATCATATTAAGTTTTAGAAAATCAGGGACGTCACATCAACATTATCTAACACCTAAGGATGTGAAGTGGTAATGCAACTATGGTTGAGATGCAACTTCCTAGTTTAGCTAGAGTCTAGAAGAGGTTGTTAGGTTATCCCTAAGTTTGAAAAGGGAGATATGCTTGGCTAAGACTCATGTGTAACGAGATTTATTGATCAAGTTAGTGGTTAAAGGATGGTTATAGCATCGCAGATGCACTTCTTTGGAAAAGAACATGTTGAAACCCTGATTGGAGTAGTTTAGGGTTTCCAGGGAATCAATCCTGAGGAATCATGACATACAGGAGATCATGATTTTAAGTTCATCATATACCACAGTACTACAAAGATAGTTAGTGATATTAGTACTTTGGATGCCTAAGATGAAGTTGCATGTGGTATGTTGTCACGCATGACAGGAGGCGAAATACGAACACCAATAACCCAGTGTATAGATATCGAGGATAAAGTCCCCGAGAGACAATGGGAGTTCATCACTATGGATATTGTAAGTCTCCCCTAGACAAAGGAAGGTCGAGATGCAATATGGGTTATGGTGGATCGCCTTACCTAGATGACATGAGAAAGAAAGAGTTCTGTCAAGGGACAGATCCAGTTGAACTACATATGAGAGAGAGATGGTTCAACTACATCATGATGCGAGTTCAAAAGTTCTTGAGTATGACCTAAAGGTTCACTTCCATGCGGTGGAAGTAGGTATAAGAACTCGATGTGAGTACAGTTTATCACCCCTAACTAATGGTTAGTATGATCCATACTAGAGGGTCTGATGAAAGCATGTGTGCTTGATCAGGGTGATACATAGAGACATTTCTTATCCTAAGAAAGATGGGATGATAACCAGCATAGCCAGTATTAGGATGTAAAAAAGATCTGTAAAGGAGGTTGTGTCGGTCACCATTTCATTTAGATGATGTTGGTGAAGGGACCTCGCGAAGGTAAAGAAAGGACCACAGTGTGTGCAGTTGAAGTCACTTTGATCGTGCAATGGCTGAAAGGAGCCCAAGGATGGCATGAGTTGTAGCTGATACAAAGTAGACTAACATGCAGTTCAATGTGGGGGAATATGTGGCATGCAAATTCGACCCCACTAAGTTATAGCGAAGAGATCAGAGTCCCCGATGCATGGGTTCTTTTGACATGGTTTGGTGGAGAAGGTTATGTTTGCCCTTACCCCTCAGGATAATGTGATGTGTGATGAGTTCCATGTGTCCAATTTAGAGCACTATGTGAGGTACCTGAACCATGTGCGGAGTAATGAACCTAGTGAGCCCTAAGGGAGGCTGAAATGACCTGAGTCACCTATGAGGTTTATAGATGCCAAGGTGAAAGAACTTAGAGAAAGGAATATGTGATGATAAAGGTTCTTTGGAAGCGCCATGGATAGGGAAAAGCCACATAGGGGCCAATGATGGTCATGTAAAAGTCTTATCCTGAATTGTTTATTTGCCTGATGGAATTTTGAGGACAAAATTCCTATAAGAGGGGAAGGATGTTACAACCTCAATTTTGCATGTGTTTCATAAGTGAAATGTAATGTTTTTTTGAATATGGACTTAATTAAAAAGGTGGTATGCTTTGCTTTAAAGAATGGATTTATTTGCAAATCTTCCTTTCGAGAGGAATTATGTGGTTCCTATTAATATATTAATCCAATAAAGGATATAAAAGAGAAGAAAAGAAGAAAAGTCCAAATAATGGAAAAAGATAAAAGATGATGGATATTATGAGAAATACTTGGAAATATCTAGAATGTGGCATTAATGGCCACAATTGAGTAAAATTCGTTTACATATGATTTATAATAAAAGAAATATGAAAAGAGGAAAAAGGAAAGGAAAGATAAAGAGAAATCCTTGCAAAAGAATATTTTGATAAAGAAATAAGAAAGATAATGAGAAACAATGGATGTAGATGCATCTAGAAGGATAATAAGTATCCTTAAAAAGGAATTTCAAAATAATAGAATTTCTTGGGGTCCAAGGAGTCCCAATGAATAAGAAGAAAGAGAAAATGCAAAATAATACAAAATAAGAGGATAATGTGATACATAATTAATGACTTTTTGGTATTATCCAGAAGAGATACTTTTTACTATAAGGAAGTAAGATTTCATGGAAAATGGATTAAAATTCAAGCACAAAGATGACAAAAGTGATAATTTTCGGACTTCCTAATAACTATGGAATAGGAATAATCAAGGAAGGAAATACACAAGAAGTCTTGGTATGACAACAATACAAGAAAAGAAATTATTAGTGGACCAAGTTTTCCTAAGACCTAGTTTGTCCCTTGTTATTTCTCATACCCTCTCATATCCATAAGGGTTTCCTCCAAGGAGTGTATATATAGAGAGATATAGGAACCCTTAAAAAGGACCCAGACTTCTCATTTGTCCCGGTTGTCCATGGGAAGCCTAGAAAGGAACGCTCCTTCATAGCAACGCTCCCATGCCCATGTTATTCCTACCTGCACCTAATCGTGCCACAAGACAAGGTAGACTTGAAGCCGGTCTAGAATCATGGCTTATAGAGCCGAGATGAGATTGTTAGAATGTAGCCTAACCTTCCTCCTTCCTCCCTTCTCGTGGGCGCGATGAGGGTCAAGACCTGCTCATAGAAGAATGGGTTCCAGCCACCTTGGCTTTGCCTTGCAGCCGCTAGCGCTGAGCAAGGAGAGTGGGGTCTCTCTGGCCCTTGTGGAGGCTGTGCAAGAAGGCACAGGTAGAGTGTGGGAAGTTAGCGATCATACTAGTCGGGCGATAGCACTGCCATACCTTGTGGAATCAAGGGAGTCTAATCATTAGGGTTTTTCTTGAGGAAGAAGATGACAAGAAGTTCAGAGCTCGGTGGCAACCCTCTTTCTTTGTGGTGGCCAGCAGATGCAACCGTGGTAGTAGCTTCTTTGGCTACTGCGGGAGTGATACCATAGTCGGGCTCTGCATCGTGCTTAGTCTCGGGCGAACAGGGCCACAGAAGGCCCTCACGGCCATGGGCGCACGGCTTCACGCAGTTGCAGGCATCGCATGAAAGAAGGAGAAGATAAGAGCCAAAGGACGAATCTACCCCTCAAGTGCCTGTAGATCAAGAACAACAAAAAAGGGCAAAGATGCCCTTGCAGCAATAAACCAACTGACCGCCTAAAGGAATACAATTGGGTAAGACGCTGACGTGTCACCTAGTGATTGGTCAGAATATATTTTTCTTACAAAAATCTTAACTCAAAATTGGTAACTCGGATGGAAATATATTATATATGAAAATTGATCAAGAGAATGAGAGGAATCCAATAAAAATGATATTAAAACCTAATTTAGTTCCTATTTGCAAAAGTACATTAAGTTGATTACAAAGTGCATGAAACTTAGGTTAAAACCCTAATTGTGATTAAAGAATCAAATCTGATTTAGATGAGAAGTTGCTTGTTTTTAGGGTTTTAATTTATGAATCCATAATAATGCATGTAGAAACCCTAATCTAGGGTAAAGGAGGAGATTAATTTGAATAATTCGAATTACTTGGAAATATGTTGATAAATGTTCATCCTAAACCTATTAGGAGAAATAGGATGTGGTACTTAGGGTTTAAAAGTAGTTTTGTCTAATTAGGGTTTGTGGTACTAAAAGTAAAGGCAAAACCCTATTTGCAAGTGAAACCCTAAAAAGGGGTAGAAACCCTAAAATTGGAATAGAAATCCTAAGAAACAATATGAATTTGGCTAAATATTGATAAAAGGAAGTTGGTATGTTTATTTCAGAATTTATGTGCATATTTGCTTGCTTGATTGGGTTTTCTCTACGTAGTTGATTCTGTCTCCAGATCTACAGTTACAGGTATGTGGTTATGCTTATATATATCCCGAATTAGTTTTCTGAGGATTTTTGAAGTTTCATCAGTTCTTTGAAATAAACTGCTTGGATGACTTTTATTTCATGCAACTATAAAGGGACTATGATTCTCACTATAATATATATATATATATATATATATATATATATATATATATATATATATATATATATATATATATATATAACTGGCTTAGATCTGGATCCTCCTGTGTCGCTTTGCAAATGCTAATAAGGGTAACCTAGATTAAGGTCTAGGCTATCATGAGTTAGAGATTGGGCTACCCAAGTGTAGTGCCATGAGACTCTATAGCGCGCCATGAGTTAAGGAGTGGGCTACCTATCGGTAATGCCATGTGACTCAACCCTAGAAATTGATTCTCCTGTTAGGTAGGATCATGAGGGGTTTAATGGGGATCTACCATAAGGAAGGTAGCATCCAAGTCCACTACAAGGACAATGCAGAGGATAGGGTACGTATGGATCGCGTAGTTATATTTAAAATGTAAAGTTGTTTGTTAAATCATAGTTGACTGTAACATGTTGTTACAACTAACTGCACCATTATTGTTTCCCCCACATACCAACTTTATGTTGACTGACATTTTGTTTGTCAGCATTTTAGGTACAAATGAAAAGGACAAATAGTAAAGTAGCATATGCAGAATTAAATAAAAATTAAAGTGCAAAGGAGGATTAGTTAGAATACACTCCAAATTTGGATAGAAATAGTTAACCAAGTTTTTGAAAAAGGTATGCAAAGTTTAATTTTATTACAGCCTTTCAGTTTAGTTCAGTAGAAATTGATAATTAGTATTGATTATTTGTCGAACCTTTGATCCAGAAATTGGGATTACGGCTCTGCCCTCTTGGTCTCCCTTAATTGGGGGTTACTGGGAGGCAGGTCATTATAATGGCAGTAGTGTGCCTTGGGCGGTATGAGAGTTCCTTGGGCATGATGTTGTGCTAGCCAAGGGGTTGCTTGTTGGGCGGTAGTGTTTTAACCTTGGGCGTTATGGATGTGGGTGACACGGTCTTGTTGGTTTCCCGATATGGAAACCCTAACCCTAGCTTAGGCAATAGGGTGTCTTGGAGGATAGGGTGAAAGTGTTGCCTGATATCCTCTTGGTTCATGGTTGCACGACACACCTTTGGTTCTAGTCTGACCGATACCCTCCTTGTGCATGGGTGGACATTTTGCTTGTGGTCGATATGTGTGGCTTGGTGCCCTAGGTTTTGTGGTGACCGATAGCATTTTGGTGAGGGATATGAGCCTACCCGATATCCCTTGGGTGAGGGATAGTGCTACTCTTCACACCTTTGGTGAGGGTAGACAATACCTTTGGTGTGGGATGTGTCTAGCCTGGGAACCCTAGTTGGTGAGCTTGTTAACTTGAGCCCCATCTTTGGTTATGATGTTGAGATGTGATAGATGGGTTGTGACCAGTAATATGGTGGTTGCCTAAGGTTAATGATAAAGTGAGATGATAGATCATGGTTGTGTAACCTTTAAGGATGTATCCTTAGGGATGGTTGTGTTCATGATGTCATGAGAGATAGGACATGGTGGATGCTCACAGTTTGGTGATTTTAATATGAGTTGATTGGCTTACCATCTACAAATTTATGCTTCATGTGTTCATATTAATCGATGTTGTTCCAATCATATGCACCCTAAATCTTAATGACATGATATTCATAATATGTTCTCCAAAGATTTGTATTGGGTGATCAAGTTATCTCTTTGAATATGTATTCTAACCATGCAGGTGTATCAATTGAATTCATTTCCAGGTAAGAGCTATGAGGTGTATGTGTTTTGTATAACACTTAATAAGGATGCTCCTTGTTGATGAGATAACATGTATCACCAGTATGATGAGAAAGATTCCTGATAAAGGCTGAGTGCCTGATTGAGGTGTTAACCTCTGATGATGACAGGAGGGATTGTTATTCCATGATGATGATGTATGATGATGAAGCCTTGAGGGGCAGTGGCATTATGTGATGAGGGATTGAGATCCCATGGCAATATGATAATGGCAGTTATAGTGTGACACAATGTTGTTTATGTTTTATAACACGGTTGCCTCAACAATTCACCTAAAATATACTAATTAATTATAGATGAACATTTCATGTAGTTTGCCCTAGCCATAGATCCATCATCATCAGTAGATGGTGATGGTGAAATAGGTTTATCCTGCAGGATTACCTGGAGCGCATATTGTTGAATATGCGGGGGTTCTCCTAGCTAAAAATAAGAGGATTAGAGTGCAACTGCAGATGTGAATAGAGCATGGTGAATAGGCCCATGGATCAGTGTTATAGAGCATGGTGAACAGGCCCATGCTCAGTATTGTAAATCATGGTGAATAGGCATGTGGCTCAAGGTATGCTAGCATCGAGACCTGTACCAAGGCGGGCTAGAGAAAAGGATAGCTTGTGGAGCTAACCCTATGGATGAGGCCACTTAAGCAAGAGATTGCGGTCCTGCTTTATTTTGAATATCATGCACTGACCATGAGGAGGTGAGGTCATGGAATCCGGCTCTCCCATTGACCTTGTCTGGCACCGGTTTTAGGCTTCACAGCTGAAGGTTGGATTTGAGCGGTACGGCTCACTTCCTTAGGGCATAATAAAATTGTAATCTAGCTATATAGTATGTATTGCTTAAGGCAAAACATGGAACATTGGTTGAGGCCTTGATTATATAGCTGCCCTAGTTATATATTGCAGTTATTTGTGCATTCCTCATATCTTGTGATAAGTTCTTATAAAGCTTATCTTGTCAATCATGTTCCATAAAGAAATATCTGGTTATATGCCTCCTGGATATCTTGGTAAGTTGTTAATAAAGTTAGTTCTATTCAGTATGTCGTATATATGAGATGCTTATATCAGTTATCTACTTTATCTATTCTAGCTCTCCTTTGAGGTTTTATAGTTTCCACGGAGGTTATGCTTCTCGCTGGGACTATGTATCTCACCCCATTGGTTTTAAACCTTTTTAGGCGATCGTTCTAGACTTGGTGGTGGTCTTGAGGTTGCGGTTGAGTAGCAAGAAGAACAGTAGGAGGCAAGAGATGGATATGCTACTATTTTGGTTATTTTGTATTAGAGTCCTAGAGTCATCCCTGTACTCTCAGGTCCTTGGAGGTGTTTTGATGACGTTTCATGATGTATAGCTGATGTAGCTTGTTTATCCTGTTGTTGTCCTGGTATGGCCTATTCTATAGATAAAAAGGTGGTGAACTTTGTGCCTATGTGACAGCTGGATCCTATGAACTATGGACACATATCAAGGTTTATGTATGTTTATATAACATGTTTCCTTGCAGGATAAGGATCTGAATGCAATAGTTTCTTTATTTATCTGCTTTCCGCAATTGGTTTTAATTAAACCCGTGTTTTTGGTAACATGTGGTTTATGGAAGTTCCACACATTTTCACGTGGCATTTCATTGTCTGTGTGATAGCGGGATGTGACAATTACAGTTATGGTTTCATACTATTCAAAAAATAGGGAGAGTGTCAATGATTAAATCATATTCCAAAAGGTAATGAGATCAAAATTCAAGATCGTACTAGGGCAATAATGTCAAGATTTTACAAAGTCAAGTTAATATTTGCATTCCATTATTTTCATGATCAAGGTAGTCATACAATTTGGAAATTGGTGCATGATTTAGGTCCATTCTCATCATATCAAAATCGAGATTGCAAAAGGCATCAATAGTCAATAGGGAAACTTCTTTTTGCATCATAGTCTTACATCATGGTTTTGTGAGTCCAAGACTTAGTCACTTGATAGCATAGTCATGATGTGCATCAAATAGGATAATAATTTGCTTCACTATGTTTGAGGTTTAGTCAATATAATAGGGAAACATGGACTTGATCAAATAGGGACCTTAACAATAAGGTATAAGGTATAAGTCCTTCTTATTTCACCAAATCAAGATTTACCTCAACATAGAAAGCATGTAGTCAGGTTTTGGTTAAATTGAGTTTTCATGAAGGGTTAAGCATGAGTATTTGATTTCAAAGTTTATTTTCATTGATGAAAAATTGAGTTTTCACATTAAGGTCAGATCCTGGTATCAACTTTCAAAATTTAGCAATATTCATTTTTCCCATGCATAATCTACCCATAATCGAGACATCATGTGGTAAAAGGTCATAAGAAAGGACCAAATGAGGGGATGAGAAGACTACCTAATCTTCATCTACATGGGTGGCTTAGGATAATCCTTAAAGAAGAGATGAAATGCCAGAAGACTCTCTAGGGTTTCACAAGAGAACCTTTGGGTCCAGTTTTGGATCAATTAAGGCTAGGTAGAGCGGGGGATCTCAGCTATCATGAAGACAGATAGGAGAAATTATGCTAGGACCCCGAGACTAGACACCTCAATTTTTGCCATTATGGACTTTAGGGTTTCTTGGGTGTAGGAGACTTAAAAAATTATTTACTTAAAGTATATGCGAGTGTGTAAGCTCAGATCCAATTGTCACAGAACTGTTCTTACCCTAATCCCAATCCTACTGCCTAGATATTAGAAAAAGGATTGAAGCGCCCGTCCCTGAGTGGCCTGATAGGATCTTTGACACTAGCATATACAATAAGAAACAATAACTCAAAACTGGATATTTAAAGAACAACTAACCTAATATGGAGATATATCTGATTTGTCTTGTCATCAGAGTATGTAGAGTGCAGAAGCGATCTTATTCAGTATTCCATTTGTATTGCCTCAAATCAAGAAAATCGAGACACAATCATGCAATGGCACGGTACGCTATCAACATCAAGTAAAATAGTTTATCACAAAAGAGTATAATTGGCAGGACTTATATTCAAAAGAATAACAAAGGATTTCCAAAACCAATATCAATCGACAAAATGTTTGTTATTCCATGATTCAATTTTTATTACGAGTTCCCATTATGCTGCAATCAAATAAGCATGCTTATATATTTTGTGTGACTCTATAATCCCAACGCGATGGGGAAGGTCACTATGCCCCTTCTCACCATAGGAAAATAGGAGGCCAATGTTCAAGTCCCAACTCCAAATGAGGGGGATTGTTGCACTCAATATCAACATTATTAACATTATCAATATCATCATTATTATCAATATACGGGTAATCATAATGGGCATGCAATTTATGTTTTCATGTTTTTCAAAATATAGTATGGAAAAATAGAAGACTAATCATAGGGAATAGTAGCTCATCCAAGTAATTCTCCAAGCATACATTCAAGAGATACATAAAAGTATCTTCATTACAATCAAGGAGGAGTTATATAATAGCATACCTTTCACCAAGATTTTGAGTACAAATTCACTAGTAATAGGTCAACCCTTTGAGTTAGATCCTAAAACACAATGTTTGGATCAAGGGTCAAGATCAAGATATTTGGATATCATGTTGCAATATTCGAGATTAGGGTTAAACGTTTCCTATTTCAACCTTAAGGTTGGGTAATTCACTTATAATCAATATTTCAATATGTCCAACATTATTTCAAGTGTACAAGTATTTCAAGCGTGAATGACTTACCTAGGTTTTCTAGGATCATATGTGTTAACCCTAATGATCAATATTCAAGTCATCATCAAATTCTAGATTATCAACACGGTACTTAATATAATTGGAATTCAAGATTAGATTGATGGGTCAAAAGTACATCAAGGGTTTTGCAAAACTAAGACCAATATCAAGATTACTCATTATTCATAATGATTATAATCAAGATTGAATCAAGTAAATAGATCTAGATCCCTAATGATTCATTTTCAAGAGTCAACTAGATTAGATCTAGATTTGTATTTCAAGATAATCATTAGAGTCAGATATTAGGCTTTACAAGGATACACTTTCTCAAAGGTATGGTTCAGTCCTTGGTTTACTGGTTCAAATGTTGGTTCGATGGTTCCTTGGACAGGGTCCTATCTGCTCCGGACCAGCCGGTCTGGGGACTTATCTCCCTCACGCAAGATCCCATGAGTAGGTAAGGCCATGAAGGAGGTTCCGCCAGAGCTAAGGGAGTCGGGAGGTATAGGCGTATGCACAAGAAGGAAAGGTGCCGCCCGTGCTTGTTTCTCTCTCATGAAGCAACATGGGGTATTGATGTGGGGAGATTAGTTAAGAAGGGAGGATGCCCAAACTGGGCTTCTCGACGGTGCCACACAGTAGAGAAATGTCGGGGATTCAAGATAGGCTGCATAAGGCTGAAATGGTGAGCAAGAGGAAGGCTCGAGCTTGGTGTGGATCTTGCAAGCATGCGGGACCCTTTTTATAGGGTTGGGAGGTAGGTTTAGGGCTAGTTCAAGATCTAGGTGCAGCCATAGCCACCGAAGTGAGAGAGGAGAGCAAATAGCTTGTTATGGAGGCACAAGGGTGCATGGAAGCTTGTCAAAATAGGGTTTGTTGGATGCAAAATCGTGAGGGGATCATTCCCTCTCATTTAGATAATTGAATCTTGGTCATGGGCGGCAGATCTACCATAATGGTCACATTCATACTTCCCCGCAATTAGCGGGAGGTTGAAGATAACCTCATAGCCCCTGGATCAGACCCTGGTCCATGGGTATCTGATCTGAGGGTTGGGGTTCCTCCCCTCCCTTTGCAATGGATCGATGACTTGGAAAAGACAATTAAAAAGGCAAAAAGAAGAATTTTCAACACATTAACTACAAGAAATCATAGTAAATAGTAGGAAGCTCCAATTAATATAAGATTTGGGTCATAGCTTCAAAAAAATGTGGAGAATATTTAGAAAGAGTTTGAGAACAAAAAGATGAAGTTTGATGGACCAATTTTCTTCTTTGGACAAAGTGATCAATTAATTAAATTTAAGTTGTTATAATGTGTATAAAATCCACATTTCTCACCGTATTTCAAACTTGAGTACCAATATTGATTATGAAACCAAGAAAAATAATTTGCGACAATGGGTGAGTATAATGATGGCAAAATAGTAATTACATCATTATAATGCGAAAATCCTCTTTGTCACAATTTCCTTTTGGTTATTATTAAATTTTTGTTTTCCCTTATAATTTATATTTTTATTTCTTCCAATTGAAAGATTAACGTTAGGACAAATTTCAAGTACATTATAAGCTTATACATTCTATCTTGTTTTCTATTTCTCAGTCTATCACTAAATCATAAGGAATGCCTCCCTTATTTTTCTTGAAATCTAGCTAAATCTACTCCCAAAACAAAGAAAATGTTTTCAATAATAGGCAGAATGACAAACTTATTCGATTCATGCATGTCAGTCTCCTATAAACTTAAAAATAAAGTAAAAGTTCATCTTCCTATTTATAAATCACTCTTTCCTAAATCATATGGCATTTTTAAAATTTCGTGATATATTATTTCTAAAGTCCAATATCTTTGGAGTTATACTTTCAGTATAGGGTTCCTTTTAGTTCATTAGCAGTTTCATAGTAAGAAAATAATAAACATTGAATAATATATTCTACTAAGTTGATAATAAATAGAAGCAACATTGTCTATCCTTCTCCTCTCGCTAAGATATCTTATCTAAACTTTTCGAATATAATCTATTTTATTTGAGATGTTTTAAATATAAAGTACAAATGTATCCTATCTTTGTGAATGTTATCTTTATACTTTGTTACCAAAAATTGAAAGGAGAATCATAGAATTTCTTTAACATTGCAGACATGTGACATGTGAATCTTTGCATGATTAAAGGAAGAACAATATATGACAATCGATGATCTAATTTTTCTAAGATTGTCAAAACTAATGATGGTTGAACATGCACAGTCACTAATATTGCAATGAAAATAGTTACTAGAGATGTGTATTCAATGTAAGATCCAATACAAAACATAAATTAAACAAAAAAATGATAGAAGAAAAAAGGTAGAGATTAGTTCTCATCTCAGAACAAGTAATTCATATGGACTTGCCTCGAAAATAATTGTCTCCTACCATAGGTGCAAGAAGGTGGTTTCGAATTCTCTCTCAAAATAGAACATTCTCACATTTAAGACACACACCGTGCCTCAGATGAATTTCAACCACACCTCAATTTCCAATAGTGAATATTTGGCCACATTTATTAGTTGAATGCAACAACGAAAGATGGAAGAAGACAGTTTGTTCATATTTGAAGTGTTGTCTAGTAAATAATTACTAAAAATGAAGACACATTTAAGAAACAACACATTTCTATAGATAAATTATGTGTACGCTTTAGTATTCGATAAGATACACATCCCATATACAGTCCAGTAAGAGACATCTCCTACATATCAATTTCAGATCATATCCAATTCTACCACTTAACATATTCAAGTGGAGGAGCTAGGCGCTCATTGATTTAGTATAAGTTAATCATCTAAATATAAAATTCATTTGGTCAAATAGATATCTCAAAATATGATTGAGTCAGTAGAAAACTTTATTTACTATGTCGTATAAGGAAGCTAAAAACCATTCCCTAAGTCATGAAGTCAGAGCTTGAGTCTGGCTTGGCATGCGCACAACCACATATTTTTGTGACTCATTCTCTCCTTTTGTCTTTGTGAAGAAATACTCACTTGCATTTCCTAAATATAAAAACTGCACTTAACTCACAATGTAGGACTAAAGAGTCCCCCTACCACAATATAGTGTTTACACTATCGTATGATTGCTACTATTAGGCACATATATGATCCAGATCAAACATCATGCTACTCTCGAATGGATAAGGATTTCATTTATGAATATCGATGGGAGAGGGTACTCCCTTATTAAAAAAACCCAATTTGTGTTAAAATAAGGCTACATCAAACACGGATGAGCGTCTTTAGTGGTATCTTACAATTAAGTGATGGTGGAGTTCAGATTTATTATGCTTGGTTGGGAAAGGAGCAAACTCTACAATTCTTAATCTTTTAATATTTGTACATACGTCCATGCAATTAAATTTTTTGACTTGCAATAAAACTTTTTAACATGTGGCATAATCTGATAAGGGATGTTCGCTACTTGGTATTCACACGGATCTCATAGATCTTGAGGTGTCAGGCTTTGGTTGGTCTTCTAGTAAAAAAGACGCGGCTGGAGGAACCTGTGTATTGGAGTTAGAATGGTCGTCAACAACCATATCATCTGCATTGACCTTCACGGTGCTCAAATAGTTTTTATCCTTGGAGAGGGTGGTAGTCTAAAGCTCAAAGAAATGTGTGTATTCTCCAAGTGCTCCTTGATGACTTACTAAAGAAACTTTTTTTGGGATAGAAGGCTTCAACGTAAAGAACCATCTCTTTGGAAGTAGTCTTCTTGGTGTGGTTTTGAGAATTGCAATGTGCTTTTTGTGTTATTGTATGCGGGTTGTGTAGTAACCGATCATTTATCCAAGCTAAAAATATGAGAAATTATTTATCCAACACCTTGGTGTGGATTCTGCTAGATGCGTACACACCAGCAAACTAGGGTGGCTAGATGCACTCCACAAGGTCGGAATGCACGGGATGGGATTTTTCTTTCGATATTTATATTGTCCCTAACCAAGTCGATCACAAAGACTAAATAGGTCACCCGCAAGCGTACGGGGTACTGTCGTAGTATAGGTGATTGGAAAGATACAGGGTCGGTCCACAGGGATAGAAGGGGCACTAGAATTAGGTAGTGTAAGCTATGTTCCTAGTGTGGAGATTAGGGTTTGAGGGTTTTAAAAGGGTTTAATGGTTGATTATGCTAATTGAACAAGTAAGAAAAGAAAGATTAAATCTAAGCTATCTTAAACAAGAAAACTAGCAAACTAAGTTAACAAACTAGCTAAGAAGGGGTAAGAGAAATCTACACTAAACCAAACAAGCAAGAAGAAATTGATAAGCTAAGATAACCACCAATAAGAGCAAAGGCCTAAATTAACACTAGAGAATAGAGCTAAGCAATTGACTAAGTTAAGCTAAAGTAATTAAACTAGACTAGCATTAATAAGCGAGCAAAGTAGTTTGGATTTTAACAAGTTGATTAGGGTAGGTGGGCTGTTTGGCGAATGTAACATTGATATTAGTTGGGGAAGATAGTTAGACAAGCATGGTTCTCATTCCACATCTAGATTACCAAACCAAACAATAAGGCCAATGCCATTAGAATATACCCTATACTACTAGTAGAAGACTAGGGTTAGGTGTAATTCTACTGGGATTAACCAAATATAGGTTTCTAGAGTAAGTGATAGTGAGCAATTGAGGGTTGAGGGTAGAGATGGGAGTAGAGATGAGGGTATTTGACCTCATGCCACTAGCCACTCTAGCCTTTAGAAGGCCCTAGGAAATTGCATCACTCTCACTTACACTAGCCACTTAAATCTCACACTCACGTGTAGGAGGGGGGATGTGTATGTAAGAATAAAGGGGGCTAGCTAGGGATCCACTAATTGGCCCTAGGAGCCAATCCTAAGATTGCCACATACACTCCAATCCCTCCTAGAAGTTAAGTGTCATCAAATATCTCAAAGCAAGCAATCCATGTTATAAGCACAAACCACATGAAATAAAATAGGAAATGAGATAGAAGCAAGAGGCAATCATCATAGATATAAATTGAGTTCCTTACAAGCAACTTTTCCCCAACATGGTATCAAAGTCACATTTTAACCCCAAACAGCCCACCACTAGGGGCTTAGGTACACATGATCAAAGAAAGAGTAAAAGAAAGGGGAATGAGAGGTAGAAACGCCATGGAGCTTGGTGTAGTATCCTTCTTCTTCACCTCCAAGCTACTGTGGATGACCTCCCTCCTCCAAGGGTGTAGGGGAGCATGAAAATATGGGGAGTTATGGGTGAAAACCTAGAAACTAGGTTTCCAAGGTGGAATGAGGGTGGAATTGGTGGATGTTGAGCTAGAATGCAAAGGGATTGCACTAGGAGCTAAAGGAAGGAAGGTGGAAACTTGGAGCAGCTGTAGGGGAGGCTATCCTTCGTGCCCCAACAGCCACCTATGTATATATAGGTGGTGGGGAGACACGAGGGTAAGTAGGGACATTTTAGGAAATACAGTGTAAAAGTAGGGTAGGGTTGGTGGATCACCACGGCCGTGGTGGTGTGCCACGACCGTGGTGAGGGTAGTGGGACACGGTCGTGGGGTGGCAAAATGGTTGTGGTATGGAGGGAAAGGTGAAAATCTAAGTATGGTGGTGGCCACGGCCGTGGCGGAGTGCCATGATCGTGGTGGGTGAGGGGTACCACGGCCGTGTTGGGTAACACGGCCATTTTAGAGGAGGGAGAGGTGGTCGTGGTGCAGCACCATGGGGATTTTGTACTTCATCATCCATGGTCATGGCAGCGAGCCATGGTTGTGGCGCCTTGGGTGAAAACCTTATTGAAAATAGGAACTTTGGTCATTAATTCCCACGACCATGGGGGTTGCCCACGGTCGTTTGCTCTTCTTTTGACCACGAATGTGGTGTATTCAATGGCCACAGTCATGGCAGGTTGACACAGTCGTGGAAGTCTTTGGAAAAACACTGTTGAAAATGGCACTTCTTTGATAAAAATGCACGATCGTGGTGTCTTGGCCACGACCGTGGTGAGGGTTGCATCACTTGATTTCACTTCAAACTCCATCATTCTTGGATGTCTTTGATTGGGGATGACTCTTGGCCATTGGAGGTAGGTAGAGGGAGACTTTGGGGCCTTCTTTGGGTCCCTCCATGATTGTGGGAACCCTAGAACTCATTCTTTCTATCTCGTCCATCTAAACATGGTCCAAGTACCTGAAAATAGTGCAAAGAACATCCATAAGCATATTTGCAATGATAAGCACATTAGGGGCAAACACTTGTAATCTAACATGTTTAGATATTATTTAAGTACAAAATGGCACAGGATGGAGCCCTAAAATAGGGCTACATCACCACCCCAAACTTAAAACATACTTGTCCTCAAGTATGCTCCAACTCAATCTCTCTTTTCAAATTCTTTTCCACAAAAACCAATGACAAATGCATATCAACAAATAATTATTGAATATACGATATTGGGAGTGACTAAGTGCATGTGTTTCACATCTCTCCCCTCCTGTTTCACTAACCATTCATGAACTGAGCACTGAGCATACAAACTTCAGATATAAAGCATAGAAACACAAGTTATCCATATGTCCTTCATGTCATTCTGGGTAAACCGTTTCATGTTGGTATTAATCAAAGGTGACTAGGAGTGCTGTTTCACTTTCATGCATTCACTCTTCTGCTTCAAACCACACTAGATGACCCGCTTGGCTGTAGAAAGGGTAAAGTGGGCTAGATTTGATGTTTTCTAGCTCAATGGGTATGAAAGAGGAAAAAAGGATTGTGAAAAGATTTGGAGTGATTTTACAAACTCATCTTTTCTTTATTTGAATGCTCTTAAATAGAAGCATCCTTTTATTTTGTTTTTTTTTTCTTTTCTTTTTTTCTTTGCCCTTGGTGTAGCTAGGGCACATGGTGGATAGAGTGAAGCAAAGAGGTTGAGATGTGGCCACCCCAAACTTTTGTGGGTGGCCATAGCTGATATGTGCACTTTGGCATCTTTTTATGAGGCGGAGAGGTATGAAAGTGGTGAAAGAGTGGTCGGATTAAAAGGGGGGTCATTAGTGTAGTTTCCAACATAAGATTCCCTGCATGAAAGCTAATTTAGCACTTCACCAAGTGATATCGCACCACATGATAGAATCAACATAACATTCATATTTCTACCAAGTGATTCCATTGGCTTTAAGCGTTTGTAGCTTGCCCAATTCATGATTCAACCAAAACATTCAAAGACTTAAGAGATGTGGTGCACATGTAAGAAGCCAACAAACAAGACCATATAGAAATAAGATCTAAGAAAGTGGCATGCATTTGTCACAAGATGAAAACATTTCATTTCAAATAATGGAGATTAAGCCAAAACAAACTTTTAGAGCTAGAACATTCAAGTTTGGGCAAAATGGTGCCAATTTGCATTAAATCACATCTAAACCTACTTTAGGGAATTTCAAGACATAAAGAAGAAAATACTAATTAACATGCATAAGAAACTACAAAAACTATATGAAGATGTGATGCATGGTATGGAAAAGCAAAAATTTTGAAAAATTACACAAAAATGCAAGAAGTCAACTACATGCCATGCAAAAATGCAATGAAAAGAATAAAAACAATAAAACTAAACTAGATTAAAGAGGTTGAAAAAATGAGAAAAAGAGAGAGATAGGGTGGTGCATACTGCCCTACCCACCCCAAATATTAGTATCATATTGTCCTCAACATGAAACTATAGCTTAGGGGAGATAGGGGAAGTGTCATGGCTGTGGTGGCTGGTCTGACATCTGCGGAGGATCCTGAGGAGGAGCTGAGGATGGAGTTGAGCCTGGTGGAGGATGCTGGTAATAATGCCCCCAGTAGTCTTCATGGGGTGGAGGGTACATCTCGGGATATCCAGCTAAACCACCCCAAAAATCTCCACCCAATTCAGGATTTTGTGCTTCCTGGGCGTGGTTGTACAGATACAAGTGGTTGATCTGATGGTGCATCTATTGTTGATCTTGCCACATGTACTACTGGACAAGTTGCATATAACTTTGGATCTTCTTAATACTCTCAAGGTGTGCTTGGATGGTTGCCATGTCATAGGCATTCCCAGCGGGCTGTTGCAGCTGGGATGTTCCCTCATCCCTCCTTCTTGTCCTATGGGGCTGCCTTTGTTCTCCATCTTCTTGCTCCTACCCTTGTACATTAGATTCATCTATGTCTTCATGTACGACATTGGCTCCCCTTATATACGTCTCTCTCAAGTGTTCTTGCTACCATTTCAATAGTTTTTCCTTCAATCTAAAGAGAACTCCCAATGCAGATAGAAGTGGCACCGCGTGGTATGGCATCTCAAGCTCAAAATCTGTCACACTAGTTGTAAGATAGATCATCCTTTTTTCCTTCATCTTAATAGTGTGCGAGCGCATTAGGTAGTTAACATCAACAAATTCTGCCTCAATAGCGTCTTATAACCCAGAGAGATTGTATCCCAACGCTAGTGCAATTGAAGTCACAAACCCTCCCATAACAAATGGTTTTGAGCTCTTATAGGGTACGAACTTCATATGATCAATCAATAGTACTCCAAGGTCTAGGTACTTTTTGAGGTGCATCATTATCAAGGCAAACATATCCTTTTGGGAAATGGAACCTTGATTATCATATCTCCCCACAATTGTATTCACCAAGACCTTCTGCACATAGCGGATCATCGGGTTGCTTATGGAGGTGGTTTTTTATCTACCTGCATTGTAAACATCACTGCCTGTAATTCTCTTCTAGAAATAAGCATAGTCAAGATCTTCCTCCCTCTCTAACAAGCCGTCATCCATCTTCACGGCTTCTTCAGGACTTGCAACAAAAATACCATTTAGTTCAGTAGATGTGAGGGTGTGCACATTTCCCATCATGGCAAATTTGATCACATCACAACCTCCCACTTTTGTCCTTTCAAGAGTGGAAAAGAATTCCCGGGTCAAAGTGACGTATGCTGGTTGGGGTGTGAAAAGAACATCCCACAACCCTATTGTCTTCAAGTTTTCTTCCACTGTCACCTTGATCCCTAGATCATCAATCACCTTCTCAGACCCATACTTTGTGGCAAAAACTCACCTTGTCATGCACTCAGGGTAGATAAGATCAACCTTTTTCTACCTGTGTCCTCTACCATAGGACACCCTTGCTGGTGCTTTGCCTAGGGTCTTTGCTCTATCTGCCTCCAGATGGGCCAGAACATCATTTCCTTGGGGCTCAAGGTCCATCTCTTCCTCCTCACTATCCTCTTTGTTTTCCTCCATCATGTATGATTGAGACCCCAAATTGGTGTCGAGGTTGTACTAGTTCGTTGATTTCTCTTCATCAATATGGAGTTGCCGCGAGGGTTGCAGCTGCACACTATATCCCGCCGGTGCATGTGATGTCAAATGGCGGGCTGGTGTTGGCTTCGGCGGCAACTTGGATGAGGACGGTGCTGCCTTTGATCTTTGATTTCTTTTTGTATCTACCGACTCGATCTCATTGATTAGGTGGTCCATATCAACTCCCACGAACTCCTCCTCTTCTTCTTCTTCTTCCCCCTCATATGTAGCATCAGTGATATGGTGGCTATCGGACGAGCGGGTGTGGGATCCACTCACAGATTGTGAGCGGTGGAGGGATTGGTAGGCGGATGTGGTTGGTGAAGGGGTATGGGAGGGCTTGGAAATATTGGAGGAGGTGTTTTTGGAACGACGTTTCCCTCCGGTGAGGATATTGGTCCCCTTGGTGATGGCCTTTCCAATCTTCTTCATGGTGGGGTGTGGAGGTAAAGTGGAATTCAGATTTTGGTGGAGGGGTTGATATAGATGTAGATTTGTGTGTGGAATGGAAGGAGAAGGATGTTTGGATGGTGGAAATGAGGTTTGTTGTGGGTTTTGGAAAAAATGAAGGGTTTACGTGGAGGTTTTATGGAAGGGACTGTTGGGAGGATTGGAGATGAATATGGAGATGGAGGGGTGATCGAGAGAGAATAGGTGGTGGAAATGGTAGATGGATGGATGTGGGTTGATTTGGGATTGATTAGAGGCCGAATGGAGGTGTTTTTGGGGGGTCGATGATGGAAAATGGGGGAGAACGGGGGTGGTTGTCGCCGCCACGGTCATTTTTTGGAGGTGGAAGATGAAGAAATGAAAAGGGGGTCGAGTTTGGATGTTTAAAAGTTATATTTTTTTTGCTGAACCGGGCTCGGCCACGGTCGTGGCCAGGGTTGGGTGGCACGGCCGTGGCGGGTGCCACTATCGTGTTGTCAATGTAGAACACCCTGGCTTGGCCTCGCCACGGTCGTGGCCTGCTGCCACAGTTGTGTCCATTCCTCTTCAATACTGTCATGGCGTGTAGCCACAGCCGTGGAAATTTGTCCAAAACAACCTGTAACTTTGATGGAATTTGATGCAATAATTCCCACAATCGTGGTGAGAGACCACGGTCGTGGCCTAGCTTCTTCAACACGGCCGTGGTGGTTTGCCACGGTCGTGGCCAAACTTCAAAAAACCCTGTAACTTTGGCCAACTCGATGCAATAATTACCACGGCCGTGGCCGGTGGCCACGGTCGTGTTTGACCATATGTGCCACGGCCGTGGTCGAGCTCCACAACCGTTTTGGAGGTTTTCCTTCAATTCTTTCACTTCAAAAACTTGAACTTCAATTTTATTCGTTGTTTAGCCACAAATATGCCTTAATGACCATGTTTCACTTCCGTATCTTCTCTCTCAAGTGTCTAGCACCTACCACATCATCAAAACTAAAAGAAAATTATTAGACACAAGTGTGTGTGTGTGTGTGTTTGTGTAAAGAAAAATAAAAGTATCAAAAAGCAAGGTTCGAGAATCTCAAACCACGTGGGTTGCCTCCCACTAGCGCTAAATTTTACACTTTCAGTCAAGCTTATTGATTCTAGATCTCTGTTACTTCTTTGGAACCTTCAAGGCATCCTTGTAGTAGATTCCTTTCTCATCCTCATCCAAGCACTCTTCTTCATCGGATTGTTCCTCTACAAGAATAACAATATCAAAATCTTGATTGGCCTTATCTGGGCCGATTTGAACAACTAGTTTCAATCTCTGCCCATTAACGACAAACTCCTTCACCCCTTCTTTTTCACATATGACAACAACTCCGAATGGGTATACTTTCTTGATGAGATAAGGTCCTTCCCATCTAGATCGGAGTTTTTTGGGAAAGAACTTCATCTTTGAATTGTAGAGCCACACCCACTTACCAGGCTCAAACTCCTTCTTTCTAATCATCTTGTCATGAAGGAATTTTGTTCTTTCCTTATAGCTTTTTGACATCTCATATGCTTCATGGTGAATTTCCTCTAGCTCATTTAATTGAAATTTCCTTTTCATTCTGACATTCTCACCATCAAGGTCCATAGTCTTCAAAGCCCACAATGCCTTATGTTGCATTTCAATCGGTAAGTGGCAGCTTTTCCCGTAATGAGCTTGAATGGTGTGGTGCCAATCAGGGCTTTGAATGCAGTCTGATATGCCCATAAAGCCTCATTTAGACGGAGAGACCAATCCTTGCGGTCCGGTCTTACTATTTTCTCTGAAATGAGCTTTATTTCTCGATTGGCCAACTCGACTTGGCCACTTGTTTGAGGATGATACAGAGTGGCTACTCTATGTTTTACTCCATGTTTCTTGAGCAATCCCTCAAAGGTGCGGTGGATGAAGTGAATTCTCCCGTCACTTATCATGTCTCTTGGAAGGCCAAAATGACTGAAGATGTTTGATTTCACAAAATCACAAACCACCTTGTGGTCATTCGTCTGAGTCGGAATAGCTTCTATCCATTTCTACACATAGTCAACAACAACTAAGATGTAGATATACCCAAATGAAGGAGGTAAAGGACCCATGAAATCAATTCCCCATACATCAAATACCTCTACCACAAGAATGGGTGATAGAGGCATCATGTCTCTTTTGGAGAAATTTCTCACCTTTTGGCATTTCAAGCAGCTTTTGCAGAATTTGTGTGAATCTTTGAACAACGATGGCCAATAAAAACCACACTGAAGAACCTTGGCAGCTGTGCACTTTCCTCCAAAGTGTCCTCCACATATCTCGGAATGGCACATGGAGAGGATGTCTTGTTGTTCCACTTCCGGCACGCATCTTCTTACAAGCTGATCGGGGCAATACTTGAAAAGGTGAGGGCCATCCCATGCATAATTCTTCACCATGGCAAATAGTCTTTTGCTCTCCTCCCTTGTCCACGTGCTAGGCATCCTCCCACTAGCCAAGAAATTGGCTATGTGTTGGTACCATGCCCTTGAGAAGATGAAAGGAGGAAGAGTTTTTCATGCGACATGGTTTCCTTGATTAGCCTTGTCTTATCAAAGGGGTGATCAATCCGGGAGAGATGACCGGCTGCACCATTTTCTACTCCCTTCTTGTCCACTATCTCGATGTCGAACTCTTACAGTAATAGAATCCATCTTATCAGCCTCGGCTTTGAATCCTTCTTAGACATGAGATACTTGAGCCCAGTATGATCATCACAACTTTGTTTTGCAAAAGATAGGAGTGGAATTTGTCCAGAGCAAAGACAACGGCGATCAACTCTTTTTTGGTAGTGGTGTAATTTCTTTGTGCTTCATCTAGAGTCTTGCTCACATAGTAGATGACATGCGGAATTCGACCAACTCTTTGGCCCATCACAACCCCCACTGCCATGTCGGATGCATCAGTTATGATCTCAAATGGCAAAGAGAAGTTGGGGGACTGCATGATCGGAGCAGAAATGAGTCTTTCTTTCAAATGAATTAAAGCTTCAATGCACTTATCATCAAAATGAAAATCAACATCCTTTTCAAGTAAGTGGCACAAAGGTCTTGAGATCTTGTTGAAATCTTTTATGAAGCGGCGATAGAAACCAGCATGTCCCAAGAAAGACCGAACATGTCTTACGGTGGAAGGAATGGTGAGGGTCGAAATGAGGCCCACTTTGGCCTTGTCAACTTCAATTCCATCTTTGGAAACCCAGTGGCCTAGAACAATGCCTTCGGGCACCATAAAGTGGCTTTTCTCCCAAGATAGAACTAGTCTGACTTTTACACATCTTTTGAGGACAACAACTAAATGTAATAGACACTCATCAAATGTCTTGCCAAAAACTGAGAAGTCATCCATGAATACTTACAAGGATAAATCAATCATATCTGCGAAGATCGAGGTCACACACCTCTGAAAAGTAGACAAAGCATTACATAACCCAAACGACATTCTTCAGTAAGCAAAGGTGCCACTCGGGCAAGTGAATGTTGTCTTCTCTTGATCTGCAGGATGCATGGCAATTTGGAAATACCTAGAATATCCATCAAGGAAACAATAGAAGCTCTATCCTTCTAGTCTCTCCAAAATTTGATCAAGAAATGGGAGGGGATAGTGGTCCTTCTTTGTCTTCTCATTGAGTTTCTGATAATCCACACACATCCTCCACTTAGATTGTTCTCTTACTGACATCATCTCTCCATCTGCATTCTCAGCAATAGTAATTCCACCCTTCTTGGGTACAACTTGGATGGGGTTGACCCAGGTACTATCAAAAATAGGTTAGATGATTCCGGCATCAAGTAATTTCACTACCTCTTGAGTAACCACTTCTTTCAACGTTGGGTTCAACCGCCTTTGCATTTGGTGGGTTGGCCTTGTATCCTCCTCAAGATAGATTCTGTGCACACAAATGGAGGGACCATTACCCCTAAAGTCGGCTATGGACCATCCAATTGCTTGGATGTTCTTCTTCAGAACCTTCATTAAATTCTCCTCTTGTTCGGGCGAGAGTATAGACAAAATGATCACTGGAAGGGTGTCATTTGCCCCTAGGAAAGCATATTTCAAACCTTCAGGAAGTGATTTCATCTCAAGAGTAGGGGGTTCTTCAAGGGAGTTCTTCAATGGTTTGGAGATGGAAGGGAGATCCTCGCTCACAACCACTAAGGCTAGCTCATTCTCTTCATCATTTTCCTCATCATCATCGGCAAATTCAACTATTGGTTCTAGTCCTCTACCTTGAGTGGTAGTTTGGATCCACGAGGGTAGGCATTCCTCCACAATCTCATCTAGACACTCGAAGAGATAGCAACCTTCTTCTGTCACCCCTATCACTTCGGTTGTAGCTGGTGATTTGAAGATGTTTAACCGAATCTTCATGTGCATGAACGTCACATACATTGTACCGATTCTAACATGGATAACTGCATCATTTGTGGCTAGGAAGGGTCTCCATAAGATGATAGGAACCTTCCTTGTGTCTTTCTCCATATCTAAGACAATGAAATTACTAGGAAAGAAAGCAGATGCTCGTCATCTAGTCTCACGAGCACGTCATCAACATGCCCTCTAGGCGTCTTTACTGACCTGTCAGCTAACTGCAATGTGCAATGGGCCGGACCCAACTGTCCCATCTATAATTCTACAAAAACGTCATACAACATGAGGTTCACGCTAGAACCAAAGTCTAGGAGGGCTTGGTCTATGTGGTGTGCCCCAATGTAGCATGAGATGATGGGAGCATCGGGGTCCTTTCTTTTTCTTAGAATGGTGTGCTGTAGGATTGAGCTCACTTGCTCAGTGAGCTTCACTTTCTTTGAGGTTCTTCCCATAGTCCTTCTTTTGAATGTGCAAAGATCCTTCAAGAACTTAGCATAAGAGGAAATCTGCTTGACTGCATCAAGCAAAGGAATGTTGATTTTCACTTGTTTGAAGGTTTTAAGAATGTCCTCAGTGTGCTTCTTCCTTCTTTTCTCAGTAGAAGGATCCTTAAGAGCCTCAGGAAACAGAGGGAGTTGGGACCCCACACAGTCCATATCAATAGTGTCATCAACTGGAATCACAGTATCAACCTTGCCTCTTATTACTGTATCCTCAACATGTATCTCAGTATCAATCTGCTCAGCCTCAGTATTACCTCTATCATCAACAACTGTATCATGGGGGTGCTCTAAATTCTGGCCACTCCTCAACGTAGTCACCGCCTTCACATGCTCATGGGTAGTAGAAGAAGAGGCTTGTGGAGGTGGTTGTGGTTGTTGAGGTGTAGAGGCCTTTAGTGAGGTGAATTGGGATTTTGAAGAATGAATTGGGGTTGTGGTTGTGGTGGTGGTTGTTGTTTTTGTGGATGGGGGTGGTATTGTGTAGGTGGTCATTGGTATGTATGAGGAGGAGGCAGGGCATATTGATAGTTAAGAGGTGCTTGAGGAGGTGGTGGAGCATAGGGATTCGGCGGGGGTTGATATGACGGTGGAACATATGCACTTGAAGTGTTCCCTAAGAAGGAACCATCATTGTTTGGGTTGGGAATCAGTTGAGAGGGTAGTCTTCCTTCTTCCCTCCTTGTAAGAGAGAGAGAGAGAAATCTGATCCAACCTCTGCTCAAGGTGGTTGATGGACTGCCCATGTGAGTTCACATCCTTTTTCACTTCATCTAAACTTCTTAATCTGCGGAGCACTTCCTCTTCAAATTTTGAGCTGTAACGTGGCTTCGGTTGCCCCTGCCCTTGTCCATCCTCATTTTGTTGTTTCCAAGAAAAGTTTGGATGGTTCCTCCACTCGCGAGTGTAGGAGTTGGACATGGGGCCTTGGTTGTTGCGGCCACCAAAGGAGTGTAGAGCATTCACTTCCTCATCCACCGAATTGACTGCCATAGCGGGTTGGCTTGAAGAGCCACCGACTTGATTCTTCATCATTGTTATCATGTCTGCCATCATTTTCATCATGTCGGGGTCGGTAGCATTGTGGGTTGGAAACACGGAGGAAGGTGGAGGAGTGTAGCTCCAACTTCTATGCCCCTCTTTTATAGAAGCACAATGGCGTGAGTTTTCGGTGAGATGTTCGAACAAGGGCCATGATTCTTCAGGTGGCTTTGCCATGAAAGTATCTCCGCAGGAAGAATCCACATTGTTTTGGCTTTTCTCTTCAAGCCTAGTGTAAAATGCTTGAATGAGTTGCCGTAAGGGTACTTCATGATGAGGACAATCTTGGAGCATCTTTTGGAACCTCTCTCATGCCTCGTGGAAGGGTTCATTTTCCTTCTGACCTCCTCAGGTAGGACATCTTTGCAATAGGAAAGAACTTCTTGAGGAATTCATTTTTAACTTCGTTCCATGAGACCATCTCCAGCTTTGACACGTACCACTCTTTAGCTTTCTCTTTGAGGGAGAAAGGAAAGAGTGTCCTCCTGATGGAGTCATCAGTGGCGGCGGGGTTGCGAAAGGTTGAGCACGTCTCAAGGAACACGTCAATGTGGTGATAAGGGTTCTCATTATCCATCCCATAGTAGGTAGGGAGGAGTCCAAGGAGTGTAGGCGGGATGGAGAATTGTTGACCCGGCATCTGGTCAACCAAGGTGGCGATGAGGGAGTTGTAGTTCCCCGGTGTGAAGTATTTGTGGAGCGGGCGATGTGGCGGTGGAGGTTGATCATCCAGTTGCGGGTTGTTTTCAGCCATCTCGGCTTCTCTGTGCTGATTGCGACGAGCTTGGCACCTCCTTCTACCAATCTCGGGGTCGTACACCACCAACTCGGTGCAAGTAGAATGCGTGCTGCGCATGCACAACTGTCACCTGCGCAAGACATAAACAAACAACAAGAAACCAAGTTAGCAAACCAAGATGCAAAAGTAACGCAAAGAATAAATAATAGCAATGGTGAGGGTAAAAGGAAAGGCTAAGCTACACCATCTAACTAGGCAGAGCACCTCTATCCCTAGCAACGATGCCATAAAGCTTGGTGCAGATTAAGCTAGAGGCGTACACACCAGCCAACTAGGGTGGCTAGATGCACTCCACGAGGTCGGAATGCACGGGATGGGATTTTGCTTTCGATATTTATATTGTCCCTAACCAAGTCGATCACAAAGAATAAATAGGTCACCCGTAAGCATACGGGGTACTGTCGTAGTATAGGTGATTGGCAAGATACGGGGTCGGTCCACAAGGATAGAAGGGGCACTAGAGTTAGGTAGTGTAAGCTATGTTCCTAGTGTGGAGATTAGGGTTTGAGGGTTTTAAAAGGGTTTGATGGTTGATTATGCTAATTGAACAAGTAAGAAAAGCAAGATTAAGCCTAAGCTATCTTAAACAAGCAAACTAGGAAACTAAGTTAACAAACTAGCTAAGCAGGGGAAAGAGCAAGCTACACTAAACCAAACAAGCAAGAAGAAATTGAGAAGTTAAGTTAACCACCCACAAGAGAAAAGGCCTAAATTAACACTAGAGAACAGAGCTAAGCAATTGACTAAGTTAAGCTACAACAATTAAACTAGACTAGCATTAACAAGCGAGCAAAGCCGTTTGGATTTTAACAAGTTGATTAGGGTAGGTGGGCCATTTGGGGGATGTAACTTTGATATTAGTTGGGGAAGATAGTTAGACAAGCATGGTTCTCATTCCACATCTAGATTACCAAATCAAACAATAAGGCCAATGCCATTAGAATATACCCTATACTACTAGTAGATGACTAGGGTTAGGTGTAATTCTAATGGGATTAACCAAATCTAGGTTTCTAGAGTAAGTGATAGTGAGCAATTGAGGGTAGAGATAGGAGTAGAGATGAGGGTATTTGACCTCATGCCACTAGCCACTCTAGCCTTTAGAAGGCCCTAGGCAATTGCATCACTCTCACTTACACTAGCCACTTAAATCTCACACTCACTTGTAGGAGCGGGAATGTGTATATAAGAACAAAGGGGGCTAGCTAGGGATCCACTAATTGGACCTAGGAGCCAATCCTAAGATTGCCACATATACTCCAATCCCTCCTAGAAGTTAAGTGTCATCAAACATCTCAAAGCAAGCAATCCATGTTACAAGCACAAACCACATGCAATAAAATAGGAAATGAGATAGAAGTAAGAGACAATCATCATAGATATAAATTGAGTTCATTATAAGCAACTTTTCCCCAACACGGTGTCAAAGTCACATTTTAACCCCAAACAACCCACCAGTAGGGGCTTAGCTACACATGATCAAAGAAAGAGTAAAAGAAAGGGGAAGAAGAGGTATAAATGCCATGGAGCTTGGTGTAGTAGCCTTCTTCTTCACCTCTAAGTTACTGTGGATGACCTCCCTCCTCCTAGGGTGTAGGGGAGCATGAAAATATGGGGGGTTATGGGTGAAAACCTAGAAAACTAGGTTTCCAAGGTGGAATGAGGGTGGAATTGGTGGATGTTGAGCTAGAATGCAAAGGGATTGCACTAGGAGCTTAAGGAAGGAAGGTGGAAGCTTGGAGCAGCTGTAATCCTTCGTGCCCCAGCCGCCACCTATGTATATATAGGTGGTGGGGTGGCACTAGGGTAAGTAGGGGCAGTTTAGGAAATTCAGTGTAAAAGTAGGGTAGGATTGGTGGATCACCACGGCCTTGGTGGTGTGCCACGTCCGTGGTGAGGGCAGTGGGACACGGTCATGGGGTGGCAAAATGGTAGTGGTATGGAGGGAGTGGTGAAAAACTAAGTATGGTGGTGGCCACAGCCGTGGCGGAGTGCCACGGTCGTGGTGGGTGAGGGGCACCACGGCCGTGCTGGGTTACATGACTATTTTGGAGGAGGGAGAGGTGATCGTGGAGCAGCACCACGGGCATTTTGTACTTCATCAACCACGGTTGTGGTGCCTTGGGTGAAAACCCTGTTGAAAACGGGAACTTTGGTCATTAATTCCCACGACCATGGGGGTTGCCCACGGTCGTTTTCTCTTCTTTTGACCACGACCGTTCTGATGGCCACGACCATGGTGTCTTCAATGGCCACGGTCGTGGCAGTCTTTGGAAAAACACTGTTGAAAATGGCACTTCTTTGTTAAAAACACACGACCGTGGTGTTGTGGCCACGACCGTGGTGAGGGTTGCATCACTTGCTTTCACTTCAAACTCCATCCTTCTTGGATGTCTTTATTTGGGAATGACTCTTGGCCATTGGAGGTAGGTTGAGGGAGACTTTGGGGCCTTCTTTGGGTCCCTCCATGATTGGGGGAACCCTAGAACTCCTTCTTTCTCTCTCGTCCATCTAAACATGGTCCAAGTACCTGAAAATAGTGCAAAGAACATCCATAAGTATATTTGTAATGATAAGCACATTAGGGGCAAACACCTGTAATCTAACATGTTTAGATGTGATTTAAGTACAAAATGACATAGGATGGAGCCCTAAAACAGGGCTACATCACACCTCATCCACCAAAACCCACACATGTATCTCAGGAAAATGCGTAAAATACAATTAGCTCTGTGCGTCTAGATCTTCAAAGTGGCTATAATTGATTTGTAGCTGGAGAGAGATGGAGCAATAATTGTTAGTGGATGGAGAGAGTGTGAAATGAAAAAGAAAGGAGATAGCGGATGGAGAGAGAGGTTATAGTTAATAGACATAAAGTGGTAGTTGATAGAGAGATGATGTAATAAATAGAATAAAGAGGAGTGGATGGAGAGAAAAAGTATAATAAATAAAAAGAATGAGAAGTAGATGGAGACAGAGGATGTACTAAATTCAAAGAGAGAAGTAGTGGATGGAGATAGAATGTGTATTAAATAAAAAGAGAGAAGTAGTGGGAGAGGGCGACATAAAAATTAGTATCTTAGCATTGTGCACATATAAAGTAAGTATTGTAATACAAATTAATAAATATTATTTAATATAAAAATACACATTATATTTATAGTACCTGTTTATAAACATTTTTTGCTTGAAAAATGCTCACTATAAGATGTATAAATACGTAATATATAAGTATAATATAAAAGTTTGTATATAACTTATAGAAAAAAATGATGTGCAAAATTTAGATATGTATCCAACAATATTTAAGATTTTTATTGATAAAATTTTAATTATAAGTCAGTAGTGTTCTTAGTAACTTTTATCTCTAATAACAACTACTTACATATTTTTATCCTGTTATTCGTTTCGACACTTTTTCGACTTCTGACAGTGTACTAGAATTTTCTCTGTACCATACTAGACGATCGCTTCATATTCTGTATTTGTGTGAATTGAGGTCTTGGTATAAATTCTGGTGAAAGAGGTCTGCTCTATATTAATTTGATCGTTTTGTATTGCTAGGGTAGAGAGTGTGGCACCACTAAGATTAGTGGAGGTAGAAAACATGATTGCTCTGACACGACAGGAGAAAGGATAACATTCCTTTCATGCATTGCATTTTTTATAGTGACGATCATAACATTTTGAGTATTAACACGACTTTAGTCGATCAATTATCTGCATATGCCTTTTCTTATAACTACTCATCTGCACAACCTAATTGATAATAACTTCTAATCTTATTATGTTCTTTAACTTGATAATATAATGCAACACAATATCTACCGATTTTGGAGTAATCTTATGTCCACAAAATCGTGCAATGCACGGGATATACCAAATGAATCCAAAAAAGAATGCCCAATTGATATTTAACGGCACTTGGCCTAAATGCGGACATACATTGAATAGAGTGCTCTCTAAAACTGTAGCTAATACCTTTCGTATTCGTACAACTCTATTTACATTTGGATTGATATATAATTTTTTCCAATCCAAAATTTAAAACTCAGAATCCTTCCCACAATATTCGCAACTTTAATAGCGGATGGTGCTGTGCTGAGGTTGTTATTATGGGACAAGCAGCTCACACCGACATACCAGTGGAGCTCGTCGTACGGTACGAATAGGTATTTAAGGAAATAAAATATCGATTAGAAATTCGAAATTCTAATCTGACTACGGAAGCACGTCTTAACACGAACATCTCTGCCATCCTCCGACCAGAAGAATAATAACGGAGAAGTAAAAGAAGACCTTCTATTCTAACTACCACGATGACGTGGTGGCACGTGCTTCATATCAATAATGAGCGTAAGGGGACAGAGGTGGCTGGGTGTCCCGATCAATCCCTTATTATAAGAGCCATTGACCTTCGACTCTCCACTTGTTACACCCACTTGCGAGCCATTGTTCTGCCTACACATTGGGTCAGGGCCATGCAAGCTTGTCGATGTGGCAATCACCCTCCAACCAGTAGTCCACGAGAATCACCTGCTTTTAATTGAATATATCAAGTACAAACACCACTTGGCTTCAATGGAGGTTTCCTGATGCCGTATTGGATTGTATTTTGACATCTATTTGCAGAAAGTTTATGTTTGGAATAGGATTCCGGAAACGAGGCTAATTCTGAGATTTTCGAACATAATAGGAATCTTACATTTTGATTTCCATCAAAATTCTCCTAGACGTCAAAATCCATCTGTGGCTGGCCCGTGGATAAAAAAAAATTAAATCATATATTTTACAAATTCAGAAAACCAAATATAAAATTTATGTTTGCGGAATTTTGACAATGCAATATTTTATAAATATAGGATGACATAAATATAGGACTCTTAAAAATTCAACAAACCAAAGCCAGATCCGTCACAAACGCTGCTACGACCTTGTTGCTGCTTGTGGCTCCACTGAGCTACGCACCGCAGACACATCCTCTTATTTTAGGAGCATATAAGCTTCACGATCCCATTTCACAACCACCACTTATTTAAGACACAAATGGCTCGTTTGGGTTGCTGTAAACGGCCGTAACGGATATGTATTCTTGGACCCAGCTGCCGAAAGTTTTTGTTTGCTTTGCTGGTGCGGGCCAAATCTAATAATCCTGCATCTGCGGTCTCAACTAACTGCTGCATTGTGCGGCCCAGTTCAAATGTGCCGTGCGCGTCGTGTGTAAATTCTGTTTGTCACCGCACGTCGTCCGCATCTGTCCAGTCTGACCAAACGTAAACTACTATTCAGCTAAAGTTCGGGAAACCAGTGTTTTGTTAGATCTGGGTTCCGATAATGCAAGATTTGATCATAATCCAGTCGAATCCCCCAATCCAAACGTGCCTACAACAATTTTAGTCTATCACTCTAAGGGGCCCAGAGATTTGCTGCTCCTTATTTCAAACGGAGCACGCTGCTCCCTTCTAAAGTGGATGCAGCAAATCCGCTCTCCTCTAAGGACACGTTTGTTTTGTTTCGTGGGATTCAGTGGGATTCCATAGAATACTGAATTTCTTTCATCTTGTATTAACCAGTTGTCGGGTTTAAACAATGCAGCAGAATAAGTTTTTACGTTTGCTTTAGGTGGAATGGCATCTTTGTTTCCGTCAGCGTGTGGGGACCAATAGGTAGGCTATGACTGCATTAGGCGAGTGGATTGTATGGTTAGGTTGGCAGTCCGTGCCAGTTGAGCTCAAGTTCGCAAGCTGTATCTCGGCGTCTTGCCAATTTGAGATGTAAAAGATAATCCAGCAACTACCACACTCGGAAACTAGCTGATTTCTTCCTTTTCCCGCTCCAGTTAATCAAATCTAAACTGTCTTGATGGATGTACGATTACTCTACAATATAACTGTATCCAGTAAAACAAACGACCTCTAAGAGACGCACGACAAGTATGGGAGCCACATTCAACGGCAAATCACTTACTTGTAAAACAAGAATCACATGTTGTCTATCAAAATCTACTATTCTATCATTCTAAGAGGCAATACTTCTAATTGTCTTGTTTGCTTCATAGGTGGACTCTTCAACAAAAGTTATCACTAACCGTCCCGACTCTTTTTTATCCTAATAATAGATAAACTTGAAAGATAAACATATGTTTAAATATTTTTGTAAAGTCCCAAAACCACACAACGTCCTATCATCGAAAATAAATTATCCTTGCATCCTTGTGATTGCGCCTTGGAAGGCCTTCCAAAAAGGTTCCGGCGAAGCTAACAGAAGACCTTCCAAGATGGCTCCGGCGAACCTAACATAAGACCTTCGGAGGAAGCACGAAGTTTGGGTTTTAATTTTAATTGGTCTCCTGTCCTCCATAGCGACCACTTCGGCAAGGACGGTAAGTCTTCCAAGTGCGTTGGTGCAAAAGCCTTGCAAGGGGGAGGAGATTCACCTGCAAGGTGGTGGTCTCTTTCGGCTGATAATCAACGCCATTTCTACGACGAGATGTGGGGTGTTGCATTGAGGAATTTATCTAACCTTCTTATCTTCATATGAGGCATTGGTGTCGTATTTAACCTGCTACTTGTTTACAGATTCGATATATGCCACTTAGCTGAGTCAGTTTGTTACATGAAGGTAAACATGGTCGTCGACTTGACATCTCCTCTTCAAGTGGCCACTGGCTGTTGACTTGAGCGTATGATGCAGATTCATGCACGGAATTTCCTTGACAATTATTCCCGTTATTGGTGGAAGTACTACACAGGTTGACCCTGTCTTCTCATCAACCTTGCCGGATGGTTGTGCCTCGTGGAGATGGTACAACTATTCCTCACCTTTAGTACTACGACCAAGTTCTAGAATCAGTGATATCTAATGTAAAGAGTGAGATCCAGAGAGGATGCACTTGTTGGTACGTATGTCTATAAAACAAGTCATATGATGATTGTAATGAGATACTTTGTAAATGATTTGAATAATAATAAAGATAATTTCCGTCTATATATTTTAACTATTTTGAGATAATGATATAACATGATAAATGTCTAAAGAATTATTTTACTCAATGACGTATGCCTTCGGGTTGAGGACCCGAACAATGAGATCATGCGGATGCTAATAGTATACATTCTTATTTTGTCCCTAGTCGGTTGTTATTGTAGAAATAACCGTAGACATCAATAAGACCTAAGACTAGACTGTGTGTTGGTTGATGACATAATCTCATTAGTCATGATATAGGATATCAAACCAAGTACATAGATACATGTTAGAGAACAGTGTATCGGACAGACCCACCATAAGAGTGATGTATGGAAACCACACTTGGTTAGTCAGGATCAACTCTTATAGTATTAGTGGTAACTGTGGTTCATAGACCTAAAATCACTGTACTCAACACATGTCGTTGGGTACACTTTGACATCATCAAACACATTTTTGAAATATCGATTGTTATAAAGGTGATGATTGGGTGACTTTGACACATGGGGTTTTGACTATGAGTGATAGATAGAGGATTTGTCCCTCCTAAGGGAGTATGATATCTTGGCCACTTGATGAGTGAGACTGAGAAAAGTATGGCCATATGCATGTGAGTCAATGTGTGACATTGAGCTTACATATATCTCAAACAGTCTACTCTGGATCAAGAAACATGGATTGAATGTTTGTAGGAGATGGCATGTCCATGCCTCAAGTTCAATCCGAATATCAGTGACAAAGGAACTATACTTTCACTATAACACCAATTACAAATTGTCGACTGAAAGTTGTTCTCTAACTTTCCTTTTCACTTGGGTAGCACTGATGTGCGACTAGGCACCGCTCTATGCTTGTGAAGTCATAAGTGGTTATAGACTTTCACTGCCAACGTGAAATGGGACCTATAGGGTCACACACATATGATTAACTTGGAAGAGGAGTTTATCCACGAATGATGTTTAGATTGATTACGAAACTGTTTAAGTACTCAATTAAACATTCAATCAATTGACTTGACTCAAAATCATAGTGATCAAGTGTTGAGCCAACTAATTAGAGTGTCACATTGATTGAAAACTGCATGACTGATTTCTACACAACCTGGACCACCAATCAAACGGTTCGCTTGGTGAACCGATCGGATCATGGTCAGTGAGACGATTGGTTCACCTTGATGAACCGATCAGTTCAGCTAGACCAGATGAGCAAGGTAGGGTTGTCCCGGTTTGTGAGAAAATGTTTTTTGTTTCACTTGTACAATTTGATTGGGAAAAGAATTAATCTTTGGATTAATTGGAAATGAAAGAGGAAAGTCAATTGGAGGCTGATCTGGGAAATGAAACAACCAGTTCACTTGGTGAACCGATCGGCTCACCAGCCCAACCGACCGATTCGTTTGTGAAATGACTGGTTCGCTTGCCACAATGCAATCAATTCGTGGAAATCCCATACCCTTCTACTCCCACTTTAGTCCCGCATTGCCCGATGCTGAGAACCCTGACCCTGACCCCTCCTATATATAGAGGGGTACTGGGGGCTTCTCAAAAATACAACTCAGAACATCAGTTACTCTGCAAAGTTGTCTTCTCTGGTTTTGGTAACCGAGAGAGACCAATCAAGTGCTACTGGACTAGGGAGGTACAACAAGGGAAAGACAACTGCGGCGACTCCTTCTAGTGTCCTGTGGGACTGGATGAATAAAGTTTCTGGTGGTCTGTGTGGACTATCTATAGAGGTGGGAGGTTTCTGCCACTCAGGAGGACAACAATCAACCACAGTCTGGGTCAAGACAATCAGTTGCACAGACACCGTCCAAAACTAGGTGGTTGAAGACCGCACTAGCTGTGAGGTATTATCGCTGAGCAAGCCTCAGGTCCAAGTACACCTCACTGAAACCATCCTTCATATTTCATAGTCGTTGATGCGATCTGCTATTTTATGGGGTTGTGGTGAGATTTTTTTTTCCGCTGCCTTCTATGTCCCATAAAATCCAACAGTGGTACACATCAACGTTCTATATTTTAGGATTCATCGATATGATTGGTTTTTGATTTTACACCTTTTATTTATTGCATGTGATGCGAATATTTAACTGGCTTATATGCATGTCCAATTTAAATCCACAAATCCCAAATATGCATATATGATATGGTATATAAATGCATTCGATATGCGTCGCCTTAAATCAATTTTTTGGTGGATGTGTAGCGTGATTATGGCCTATAAACCCCTATGTGTGTGCTTGGTTGGTAGTGGTTGTTTGCATCTCAGTCTGTATATCGAGTCCCTTTTCCTATTCTCAATGTAACTTGAGATAACTTGAGCTTTCTCTTCTACCTTTACTCCCCCCGAATGTAGCTCAGGGTTTCCAAAAGCAATATGTAAATTAGGATAGTTTATTTCCTGTTATATCGAAGAATGGCGGGTTCCCAAATGAGCTTTTGGAGGAACGATATGACCATCTCATGGAGTGAGACAATCGGCTGGTGGACCGAGACGACCGTCTCAAGGAGCGAGATGAGCGACTGGTGGCCTGCGGAGATGCACGACGACCTGACGAACTGATTGTCTGGTGGCACCCAACTGACAAGTTGGAAGGTGAACTGATCAACCCAGAACGGCTATAACACGTGACTTCATCTTGTACAAGTTGCTTATATGATGTAGAACTAGATGAATGTAATTCCTTGTGGCTCAAGGAATTACAATAGGATGGCCATAATCATCATTTTATCACTTTGCATGTTTTCTTGTGGGATATAGCATGTATATGATACATACTATTTATTGTGGTGATTGGATATGTATATGTATATGCATATAAAAACCAAACTCCTCAATAAATATTAAGTTTTATATGCCTTCTAAAAGCAGCACACATGAAAAACTTGATCGACTAAGTGTGGGCACACCCTAGCGTGGTGCACCGTCTATCTCGCGGAAGTGTGTTCGTGAATATGTAGGTCTTCCCTAGTAGGGTGCATATTCATTGTGTTGGCTTTTAGGTCAGACTTAACAAGGTGACCTTGATCAGATCAAGCATCTTGAGACATAAAGGTGATCATGGCAAGGAGTTGTGCATGACATCTTTCAAGAGTTGCATAGGATTGAATTGGATAAAAGTTGCCTACCTAAAAGAATCTAGTTGTGGGTGACCGCCCTAGCTAGTCCATGTTTAAGAGGAAATCAGGATCTTGACCAACTAGAAGGTTGTACGCTACAATCTTCCAAATTGATGGTGAGGGCTATCAATTTGATCAAAATAGTGGGAGCGGTGATTAATCAAAGGCCTAATTAAATATCGTCAAACTTTATTCAAATCAAATCAAATAAAAAATGAGTTTTTGACAAAATGCAAATATTTTCTCTTGTAGAATCAAATGGCAAAGAAATCATATTTTAAGTCAGGCAAATTAATTGAGATAAATTTTCATAACTGCTTAAGGACCGTGAGAAGTATTCTGCACAATCCTAAGATACCAGTGGCCTTAGAATCCGCTCTATGTACGCTTAAGGCATTGTTTGAGGCTAATAAGAAGGATAGTTCCATGATAGTAATTAGTGGAATGGAATCCAAGGACAAAGGCAAGGGAGAGAAGGGTTCTCTCACCAAGCTAAAATCCATGTCTTTTGCACTAAAAACATGGAGAAGATTGAAGGAATCATGGAAGATGAAGCAAGAGATAGAGATATCTACTTTAGGTGTATACATGATACAGATTAACTTTACTACTTCTTCATCATGGGTACTTGATACCGGATGTGGATCACACATTTGTTCAAATGTGAAGGATCTAAAAAGAAGTAGGCTTTTAGGAAAAGGCGAAGTTGAGATACATGTTGCTAATGGGGCAAGAGCTTCTTCCAGTGTCGTAGGAACCTATGAGTTATCTCTACCTGGTGGGCTGATAATAGAGTTACGGAACTACTATTATGTGCCTGCCATAAATATGAATATCATTTCTGTATCTTGTTTGGACAAGGATAAATTTGAATTTCTTATTAAAAATGGAAAATGTTCTATTTCTAAAGATGGGATCTTTTATGACAATGCCCCAATGTCTTATGGTCTATATTTGATAGATCTACAGACAAGTGTATATAATGTAAACACCAAACGATAGAAACTCAATGACTCAATCAAAACATACCTATGACATTGTCGTCTAGGGCACATAAATGAGAATCACATATCTAGACTCCATAAGGATGGTTATCTGGACTCTTTTGATTATGAATCAATAGAGACATGTGAATCTTTGTTTGTTGGGCAAGATGACTAAGGATCCCTTTTCAGGAAAAGGTGAGAGAGCCAATGATTAATTAGGACTCATACATACTGATGTATTTCAGCCTTTTCGAACAAGTGCTAGAGGTGGGTATAATTACTTCATTACCTTTACTGATGACTTTAGTAGGTATGGCTATGTTTATCTGATGAAACATAAGTCTGAACCCTTGAAAGGTTCAAGGTCTTCATGAATGAAGTACAGAACCAACTTGGCAAAAGTATTAAGGTCCTTCGATCCGATCAAGGTGGAGAATACTTAAGCCAAGAGTTTGAGGGCCTTTTGAGAGTCTATGGTATTGTATCACAATGGAATCCACTTGGAACACCACAACATAATGGTGTGTGAGAAAGAAGGAATCACACATTACTAGATATGGTGCGGTCTATGATTAGTTTTGCCTATCTTCCAACTTTCTTCTGGGGTCATGCTCTTAAAATTGCTACGTTTACACTTAACCACGTACCATCTAAATCAGTTCAAAAAACACCATATGAGATATGGCACGGGAAGCGTCCCGATGTGTCTTTTATGAAGATTTGGGGATGTGAAGCTTATGTCAAGAAGATGTTTCCTGATAAGCTTGGACCCAAATCCTATAAGTGTTATTTTGCTGGATATCCCAAAGAGACAAGGGGATACTACTTATATCACTCAACTAACAACAAAATGTTTGTTGCTAGGAATGTTGTGTTCCTAGAAAATGAATTTATTTCCAAAGGAAGTAGTGGGAGGAAAGTGGATCTCGAAGAGGTTCAAGACCAACAAGAAAACATGGAACAAATGGATATACAAGAGGAACATAGAGATTCCCAAGTGGTTTTTGAATCTTAGTCTCCTCAAGTAACATAGGGACCTTGTAGATCTAGTAGAACACGCCTTGAACCTGAGAGATTTGGATATCTTGTGACTCAGGAAGGTGGTGAGTTGGTCATAGATGATGAGCCAACTACCTATCTAGAAGCTATGGAGGGACTAGATTCTGATAAATGGCTTGAGGCCATGAGATCTGAGATGGAATCCATGTATACTAACAAGGTATGGACCTTAGTGGAACCACCTAAAGGGGTAAATCCCATAGGGTGCAAGTAGGTCTTCAAGAAGAAGACCAAACTAGATGGAAATGTGCAAACTTATAAAGATAGATTGGTTGCAAAGGGTTTCAGACAAGTTCAAGGCGTTAACTATGATGAAACCTTTTCACCAGTTGCCATGATTAAGTCCATCATGATCATGCTTGCTATTACACCCTACTATGACTATGAGATTTGGCAAATGGATGTTACAACTGCATTCCTTAACGAGAATATAGTGGAGGATGTGTACATGACACAACCTAAATCTTTTATAGATCCACAGAATGCTAATAAAGTCTGTAAGCTACAAAGGTCAATATATGGATTGAAGCAAACATCTCGGAGCTAGAATCTTCGATTTGACAAAGCAATCAAAGAGTTTGGGTTTAGTCAAAATAAAGATGAACCTTGTGTATACAAGAAGGTTAGTGGGAGCATGACTACTTTTACACCTCGATCTCACAATTATCACTAATCATGAGATTAGGACATAAATTGAGGATTTAACGTAATACAAATACCACCCTTAACTTTTTCTTATTTTTCAAACTCTTTGTTTTCTCACATTGAACCACATAAACTAACTTTACAAGGGAATCTAAGCATTAATTTCTCTAATCTGATTTCAACAGTAAAAATGCATGTATGAACATTCATTATGTTTCTCATACTTTTAAGCACATAAGATTTGCTGATTCACATATATTGAAAAAAGAGGAATAATGTGATACATCATCATTTACAACTCTCTCTTATTTCTCTACAAGGGCCTAGAGTGATAAGGATCGACTAAACTTAACTATACTCAGACTTAACTCTTGTGGTAGATCTACTCTGATGCTTTGACCTTCTTCAAGTCCACGTGGTTTCCCTAAAAATTGTGAGTAGAGGGGTGAGCCTACTCACTCAGTGAATGAGTACTTCAAAGAAACAGTCTAAAGCACTGATATAATTATAAATATACTTTTGAGCAACTGATATCAATTATAACAGTAGTAAGCTTTAAAGAGTCTAATAATTAACAATAATAAATATGCCAGGATACTCTAGATATCTACAAGAGTGAATCAGTATATGAAATTCTTGATTCATCATAAAGAGAACTAATAATTCAGAAACATACAAAGAATAATTGAATAACTATACATACTTGTTTGACCTCTCATTCATTTTATTATGCACTCATCATATACAGTGTACTCTACATATGAAGACTCATAGTGCACTACCATCACACTGTACAAGACTTAGCGAACACACATAGGAAATGCTAAGTCTGACTACTCTCCTAGACTGCAATAGGGAAATGGCTCTCTGGCCTGAACTTGACTCCTCCTCTAACTTGAGCACACAGGCAGAGATTCAAGCCTTCTCTTGGCTTTTCTGTATACTAGTGCCACCAAGACTTATGGTTGATGTTGGACACTACAAACTATAATTTAAGGAGACTTCCACTAGGGCTTCGTCCCCCATACCACCTGATAACACGTTCCAACCTCGATATACTAGATGCTGCCAGGATTAGGTCGTTTCACCCCTAAGGCACATATCTCACATAGGGGTTCTATGGTGTTTAGGGCTCCTAAGTCTATTATTTTATTATTCCTAGAAAGCTCTTTCTACATTGTACCCTTCTCTTACTTATGCTTGACTCTGGTATCTCTATGGTGTCGTGTCTACTTATTTGAAGTTATAATACAACATGTATATCATTCTGAACTTGGCAGATCAGTATATTCAGAACACTTTACTATACTTGTGGGCTCTAATCTCCAAACCATAACATAAACACGATTAAAACTTAGCGGAAGCGAATCGGTAATCAGCGGAAGACAAAAATCACGGGAATTTAAAACTTTTCGTGACAAGAGCTTGAATCCATAAAAGATTCTTTCATAAAGAGAGATAAACTGTTCACATCTCAGAATAATTACTTCTCAAGTAATTATATACATCAAGATACAAAATCTCAAGATCACTATACAAAAGACTCCAAGACCTGAGAGTACAGAGGACACATAGGACTGACTCTAACTACACCACATGGCAGGACAAATCTCCACCTGAGATTACTGCTGCCCCTGGTGCTGCTGCTGCTGAGACTGGTCACCTGTAGGTTGGTTCCTTCGTCTCCGACGTCCACCTAGAAAGTTGAAGCCTACGGGGTGAGACAATTATACATAATTGTCCCAGCGAGAGTTATAACTCTTCACCAGAAGCTTTATTATAACATCAAAGAATATTTTAAGCAGTAAAGCCTTCAAAGCATTCTGTAACAGTTGCAGGTATAACAAGATCTCAACCATTTAGGAGATATGGAGAATATAAACACTATTGCAACGTAACATCAATCAACTAACTTGGAGTTATCTCTAACAAGTTATACTACATGGTTGATTATGTTTTACAAACAACATTATGCCCTGTGGAGATGAGGCTTACCACTCATACCCCAACTGATCGCTGAGAAGTCACATCAGTATCATACATAGGTCATTAAGAGAGCTGGATTCTCATGACCTTCACCTTCCTTAGTCAGTAAGAGGATCACTTGTAGGACATCTCGTGTCTCTACTACTATAGCTCACCAGGGTAAACTGGTCCTTCGCTATTCTAGAGTCACAGTGGCGTTCTGTACTCTCTTCGTCATCAGGAGGTTTCATGTTTACCTACCACTGATACGGATATCTGTGCTTTCTTCATCATCAGGAGGTTTCATGTTTACCTACCACTGATACGATATGGAAATATAGTGAAGGATGGATGGATTACACATCTACATCACTTTCCTACACTAGGATGTAAGGTTCTACACATCCATATACCCCACATACTCAAAAGTATGTGCTCCAGGAGTTCCCTGAGGAAAACCTGTTTCACCATCATTTAATTTCTGACAATGATGGATCTATGATCAGGGCTCTACATTATACTTGATTAGTTAGGTACATTCAATATTCTTTAACAACATACATTGTTCTTTCAAAAAAAATAACAGTAGCATAGCAGCTATAAAAGAAGAATACTAAATGTAACAGGCCTAACTCATATCAATCATTATTTCTCATTATCCTCATCACAAGTCATCTCTAAGGCATGACCTTGATGGTATTCATGGCTCTCATAGCCCATTATCATCATAGGATGCCACTGGCAAGGCATCAGATTACTTTACTTATTCATAAGGCTAACAACATGCCTTTAATGAATATATCATCAACATCCATACCTGGATATGATTACCTTCATATCAGAACTTGCATGGTTAATACATCTGATAAAGGTAATGCAACAATAAGGAATGTACTTCCCACTCTTGTCATAAGAGTTAAATCTTTAATTTAAATCAAATAGAGTTTATTGCTCACAAGCATGCCATTACCCTTGAATTAGGGTTTACTATTCACATTACAGGTCATCACCCTTGAATTAGGGTTTACTATTCACATCAAGGTGAATTAAACCCATAACATCATCATGTATGAGTAACATCTTTATTGATACTCTTGGATTAGTTAAAGATTCATCATTTATCATAATTAGGGTTTCTATGATCTCACACAGGTGGATCATACCCTAATTATGCTCATATCTGTGTATTGGGGATGCTTCAATTGAATTTCCACTTAAAAAGGATACTTTCTCTTTCTAGGAATACTTTCTCTCTCTAGAAGTACTTCCTCTCTCATCATAAGGTTAGGTGATGTTAACATCACTCTAAAACAGGTTGGATTGAGTCATCATAGGCTAACATAGCCAAAAGCATCACCATAATGTGATTAGAGTTACTTTCTCTCTCTAGGGTACTTTCTCTCTCTAGAGTACTCTCTCTTTCATCATACTCATGGTTGATGATAACATTAGACTAGATCAAGTTGGATAGAGTCATTATGACTAAAAACATCATTCTCATGTAATTAGGGTTTGAATTGAGCAAGGTATAACTCAATTGACCTTTCAGGGGTATATTGGTAATTCACCCCATTGATCATCATTATGGTCAAAACCTTAGTCAAATAACCCCTTAATATCCTAGGTTGTCATTAGGGTTTGATTTGGGCAACATTGAACCATTACATCATCAAATGATTGAATGAGGTCAACCTTGAATCACATTGATTGATTTCAATCATTAATCATCAATTGGATTGAGATTGGTTGAAAGTGTTGACCGTTTGCCCACTTTGACCCTCCAAGACCACGAGCCTCTTTCTAACTCCAAGATCGCGAGCCCCCTTAGGCTTCAAGACCGTGAGCCTCTTCAAGGGTTCAAGACCGCGAAGCCTCCCATTGGTTCAAGTTAATGTTGAGACCGCAAAGACCAAATTGAGTTGAGACCGCGAGGGTCATGAAGACCGTTTGCCCTTCTTTGACCTCAGGACCGCGAGGCCCTTCACGGTCTTGAGACCACGAGCCTCCTCTCGGTCTTGAGACTGTGAGCCCCCTCACGGTCTTGAGACCGTGAGCCCTCTCACGGTCTTGAGACCGCGAGGCTCTCATGGTCTCAGCCGCTTGGTCCTTCAACAAGGCTCAAAGATGCAACCGATAAAGTCAACCCATGTTGAAGCCCTCAAATGGTCAAAGCTATGTTGGCCACTTATGGATTTAGTCAAATAAGATTATGCTTGATCACTTGGTCATTCAATTGACCCATAATGGTTGAAATCGATTCAAATAGGGTCTATCAATGTTCACCCATCAACATTCAACAGTGTGCATCAACACAAGGTTGAACCCTTCAATTGAGCTCCAATTGGGCCCAAACTTGGCCCAAACGGTCTTGAGGTCATGTGGGTGGACCCCACATGGTATTGAGACCGTTTTACCAAGATTTCATCAAAGTCTAAGGTGATTTGATAGGGGTTGAACCATGATTGGACCACAAAATAGAATTTTGATTAAATTGATAACTTATTTGCAATTGGATCCTCAATTGGTCAAATTACTCAACCCTAGACCTTCAAACGGTCTTGGGTGATTGTCCTCTCGGTCTTGAGACCGTTTGGATGAGTTCCAAATGGTCTTGAGACCGTTTGCCCATCCAATTTTGGATTCTAGTGAAAATTCATCAAGGTTGAGCAAATTGAGTTGATGATTATATCAATATTTAATTGCAATGTAAATTGGTATAAAAGTACCTTCAATTGGTCAAAAAATCTTGACCCCAGACCTCCAAACGGTCTTGGTTGATTTCCCTCGCGGTCTTGAGACCGTTTGGTGACCCTTAAACGGTCTTGAGACCGTTTAGGTCAATCAACCCTACAAACCCTAATTAGGTCACCTTAATTTCAGTACTGATTTTACCTAGGGTTAGCCCTAGTATTCACCCTTCAACTTTTAGCCCGTTTGGAATTAGACCATAAAACGTGGTGAGTTGTTAATTAACATAATTTTGAACAGTAATATCATACGGTCAACGCTTAGTCAACGACCTTACACGGTCTTGAGACCGTTTGCCCAAAAAGGAAATTTCAGACCGTTTGAAAATCAGTAATTAATTCATTTAAAGTTGTGACTTAAGAAGGTCATATCTCCCGATTCCTTTGGAGTTAGTCTCCCAAATTTTGAGGGTAATTAGCCTATATAATTAGGAACAGATTTCTTATACGGTCCACGCTCGGTCAACGGGTCCAAACGGTCTTGAGACCGTTTTCTCACCTCGCGGTCTTGAGTCCGAGAGAGCAAACTGTTAGGACCGTTTAAGGAAAAGAAAAGCGGTGGGTTTTTCTTGGAAATCACGCCTTCATCTTCTAGCTCAAGAACAGTACAGATATCCCAAGGGTTTGCTTGCAAAATAGCAGGGAAAAGTAGGGAAACACTAAGAGCTATCATCAAAACGCATATAAAGATGCACATAGTAAAGCATGGGTTTAGAGTTATAAAACCCGCCTAAAGCTTGCTTCTTGAGCTCCAAGCTTTCAAGATCCAAGCTCTAATGGCGTCCTTGAGTTCTTACAGGTTGGCCAAGGTGAAAACTCCAAGGAAGGATGAAAAGAGACGGCTAGAAAGGTAGGGTTTCAAGAGTTAGCCATGAAGATGACCTTGAATTCGAGTTTTAACCATGGAATTAGGCAAGAAGAGGGGTTTAGACCTACCTTGCACCCCTTGGTCGTCCTCCTTATCTCCAAGGCAGTCCTTGGTCGTCTTTGGTGAAATGAAACAGTAAGGGAACGAAGGGTAAGTTCCCTTGCAACTAAGGGAAGGAGAGCTTATATACATGGGGTAGGATTTTCAACATTAGTTCATAAGTTGTCCATAATTCCAACTAGGTCCCTCCTTCTTTACTTGATCATTACTTCCTCTTTATTCTAAGGACAAACCTTCTCTTAAGGTCTTAGGAGAAGAAGGTAAAGGAGAGAAAGCTAATAATGAGGTACATACATAAAGAAATATTGCACATGTACCCTGATTGTTCAATCACAAGGCATATCTCATAACTTGATAATTCAATTGAGGTGACTTCCTCATCATATCTTCTCTAAATGATGGCAAGAGTCTAAAAAGATACTTTAGATGACATATTTCACAATTTGCATCCCTTAATTTGGGTAAATTGCATTTTACCCCAAATTAGGGTTTTAAGCACCGGGATTGCTTCCACAGCTGCACTTTGGTGCCTTAGCTTGGGAAATCCCTCAAACTTGGCTAAACAGATTTCTCATGATGTCTCAACATCAGAGGAACATCTCATCATGTGCAAATTGCAAGCTAGCCCTTTTAACTGGGTAAATTGCACATAGGTCCCTGTATATCAAAACAATGCTACAACTTTAAATAAATAAAAAGGAGCAAATACTGAAATATACGTTTCTGAGAAACTTAATTACATGCTCAGAGTTAATCACAAAGATTTAATTACATATTTAGGCAAAACACCTAGGGTTAACTCATAACCCAGGTCAGGGATGTTACAAATTATCCACCCCTTACAAGGATTTCGTCCCCGAAATCGATAAAACATACTACGAGAAAAGGGCAGGATACTTCCTTCTCATCTCATCCTCTAACTCCCAAGTGGCTTCTTCAATACCACGATGGTTCCAGAGGACTTTCACAAGACTTATATCTTTCTTCTTTAGCTTTTTAATTCGTTTATCAAGGATTGACACTGGTCCCTCCTCATAGGATATGTCATCATTCAATTCTACCTCCATAGGTTGTAGAACTGACTCGGTGTCTGGGTGACATTTCTTCAACATAGAAATGTGAAACACCGGATGTAACCTCTGTAATTCTGGGGGAAGCTCTAGTTTATATGCTACCTTTCCAATCTGTTCAATGATTGGATAAGGCCCCATATATCTAGGAGCTAACTTCCCTTTCCTTCCAAAACGAAGGACCCCTTTCCAAGGTGAGACCTTAAGATACACTCTGTCTTCAACCTGGAACTCTAAGGGTCTACGACATTTGTCAGCTTAAGATTTCTGCCTATCCTGAGCAGTCTTAATCTTATGTTGTATTACTTTAATCTTTTCTGTGGTTTGCTGCACAAGGTCAGGACCTAACAACTGATGCTCACCAGTTTCAAACCAACACAAAGGTGATCTACAACGTCTACCATATAAGGCTTCATAAGGTGCCATATCAATACTATGCTGATAGCTATTGTTATAGGCAAACTCTATCAAGCTTAGGTGTAGATCCCAACTTCCGGTGAACTGGAGAACACATGCTCGCAACAGGTCTTCTAAGGTTTGTATGGTCCTTTCCGACTGTCCATCAGTCTGTGGATGAAAGGCCGTACTAAACCTCAGCTTAGTGCCTAAGGCTCTGTGCAACTGCTCCCAAAAACGAATGGTAAATTGAGGACCTCTGTCAGAAACTATTGTGACAGGAACTCCGTGCAAACACACTATCTCTTTAACATACAACTCTAATAACCTTTCAGCAGAATAGGTTGTTTTGACAGGTAAGAAATGTGCTGTCTTAGTCAACCTATCAACAATTACCCAAATGGAATCATGTCCTTTGCTTGTCCTGGGTAGGCCAACAACAAAGTCCATGGTCACATGGTCCCACTTCCACTGTGATATGGGTAAAGGTTGCATTGTCCCTGCAGGCTTCTGGTGTTCAGCTTTAACTTGCTGACACACAGGACACCTCAGAACAAACTCTGCAACGTCCTTCTTCATCCCAGGCCACCAATACAAATCTTTCAAATTCCGATACATCTTGGTGCCCCCTGGATGCATAGCATACATGGAAGAATGGGCTTCTTCCAGGACTAACTTCCTCAAGTTGTCCACATCCGGAACTATCATTCTTCCATTATAACAAGCTACTTGATCTTTTGAGTCATGAAAACCATCTTGCTTCTCATTTCCATACTCAGATCTTATATGTTGAACTGCAGCATCATCTAGCTGTGCCTCTTTAATCTTCTCTCTTAGAGTAGGTTTAATATGCATCTCAGCTAACAAATCAGTTAACAATGACACCTTCAACTGTACATTGTTTTGCCTTAAAGAGATAAGCATATCTCTTCTAGAGCATACTAAAGAGTTTAGTTGTGCTCTATTCATGGTTGATGTTGCTGATTTCCTACTCAAGGCATCTGCAACAACATTGGCCTTGCCTGGATGGTAATCAATTGTACACTCATAGTCCTTGATTAACTCCATCCAACGACGCTGCCTCATGTTGAGATCATGCTGAGAGAAGATATACTTAAGGTTTTTATGGTCTGTGAAAATCTGAAATGTCTCTCCGTAGAGATAATGTCTCCAGATCTTCAAAGCATGAACCACAACAGCTAACTCTAGATCGTGTGTTGGATAATTCTCCTCGTGTTTCTTAAGCTGTCGGGAAGCAAAAGAAATCACTTGTTTATCCTGCATCAACACACATCCTAGTCCATTCTTGGAAGCATCACAGAAAACTACATATCCTTTTCCTTGTTCAGGTAGCACTAGCACAGGTACACTTGTCAACTTATCCTTCAGTAACTGGAAAGATTATTGACACTTATTACTCCAAGAAAAAGGAACATCTTTCCGGGTTAACTTGGTCAAATGTAAGGCTATAGAACTAAAGTTCTTGATGAACCTTCGATAATAGCCAGCTAACCCCAAGAAACTTCGAATCTCCGTCGGTGTCTTCGATTGTTCCCATTGTAGAACAAATTCTACCTTTGTAGGGTCAACACGAATTCCCGAGGCGGATATTACATGTCCAAGAAAAGATACCTCCGACAGCCAAAACTCACACTTGCTAAACTTGGCGTACAACTTATGTTCTCTTAGCAAGGTCAAAACTTGGCGAAGATGTTGCTCATGTTGCTGGGCATCCTTACTATAAATCAGTATGTCATCTATGAAGACGACAACACACTGATCAAGGAAAGGTCGAAAAACTCTATTCATGAGTTCCATAAATGCAGCTGGTGCATTAGTTAGTCCAAATGACATCACCGTGAACTCATAGTGACCATATCTTGTCCTAAAGGCAGACTTGGATATGTCACTATCCTTAATGCGGAGTTGGTGATATCCAGACCTCAAGTCTATTTTTGAAAAGACTGTTGCACCACGCAACTGGTCAAAGAGATCATCAATCCTCGGTAGAGGATACTTATTCTTTATTGTTACTTTATTGAGTTGTCTATAGTCGATGCACAACCGCATTGACCCATCTTTCTTTTTAACAAACAAGACCGGAGCACCCCAAGGTGAAGTACTCAGTCGGATAAAACCTCTCTCAAGTAGATCTTGAAGCTGTTTCTTGAGTTCTGCCATCTCGGCAGGCGCCATCCTATACGGAGTTTGAGCTATGGGTTTCGTATCTGGGATCAGATTAATTTCAAAATCAATCTCCCGAGGTGATGGTATACCAGGAAGTTCTTCAGGAAACACATCCTTGAATTCCCTGACTATGGGAACTTTAGCAGGATTGGTCCTTTCCTTGGTAACATCTACCACATGGGCTAAGAATGCATAACATCCTTGCCTCAACAGCTTATCAGCAACCATAGCTGATACAAGACAGGTGGGCAAAATCTTTCTTTCACCTTGAAAGATCCATGTGTTGCTTTCATCAGCAAACACAGCCAACTTGGACTCACAATCCAAGACAACTCTATACCTTTCTAAGGTATCCATCCCGAGGATTATATCAAATCCCTGCATATCAAGTGGTATAAGATTCACTTGAATGCGATGGTCAGAAAAGAAAAGGATGCAGGGAGAACATACCTCCTGCAAAACGGCAGACCCACTCAACGGAGTCTCTAACAACAAACTATCTGCTCTAAGGCTAACAATCATATTGTAGTTACGAATCACTTCACGAGTGATGAAAGAGTGCGTAGCACCCGGATCAATCAGAACGGATGCAACACAGGATATAGACATATCAGAATATAAAAGTTTCATCTGACCTGCCACTACCCGTGGATTGACCACTGCCTCAGGTGGGTTCATAGCATAGAACCTCGCAGTCGCCTGGTGTTGAGGTGGTGCTGATGATCCAGCTTGAGACGCTTGTACACGTCCTCGAGCTGCTCCTTGATGTTGTCTATTCTGAGATCCTTGTTGATTCTGTCTCGGGGGTTGTTGTGTCACACCGACATGCCTAGAACGGCAATCCTTCATCAAGTGTCCCACCTTACCACAGTTGTAGCAACTCCTCTCCTATTGTTGTGGTCTGGGTGGTCCAGTAACTGACACTGATGCAGAACTGTGTGTCCCTTGAAGTGGTTGACTCCGTCCTCTACCTCTGCTTGGTGTCCATTGAGTTTGAAAACTCGATCTGGGTGGTGGAGGGTTAGGTGCAGAGAATCTAGGTTTCTTGGAATCCCTAGATGAAGAACCCTGGAACTGTGGATATCTTTTATGGGTTTGTCTTTTCTCAACCACAGATCTCTCTATCCTTCAGACTGACTCAACGAAGGTAGAGAATCTCTCTCTGTTTTCTAAGGCAGACACAGGGGTTGACATGTCAGAATTCAAACCCTTCTCGAATCTTCTGATTCTTTCCTCATCCGTAGCGGCCATGTGCGGACAGAACCGCAACAACTCCATGAACTTAGCTTCATATTCACTAATGTTCATCATACCCTGCCTTAGTTTTTCAAACTGAGAGATCTTCTCATCTAGGAAGGTCTTTGGAAAATATCTATTGATAAATTCCCGACGAAACTCTTCCCATGAGAATTCTACTCCAGGTCTCTTCTGCTCTTCCATGTTCCACCAGTGACCAGCACTGCCTTTGAGAAGATAGACAGCATGTCTAACCTTCTCAGCTTCCGGAATCATAAGATTCCTGAAAGCCTTCTCCAACTCTGTCAACCATAAGTCAGCATCTGTAGGGTCGGCAGTTCCGAAGTACTCGGTAGCTCCGACACGACGAAGTCGTTCGAATGTCTTACCAATACCTTGTACTTCAGGCTGGGCAGGTGCCCTAGGTGCAGGAATGGGCATCCTATCGGTTATATGTGTCATGGCAGTCATAAACTGCCCGAACATCGTCTGTACAGCTGGATCACTCATGTCAGCTGGGTTGAACTGGGGTGGCTCTCTTGGCGACTCAGGTGTAGGTTGTTCTATTCTCGGAACTCTTGCACCGCCTCGAGGCGCACTAGCACTACTCTCTGCCACGTGCTCTTCACGATGTTCTGACATTCTTATGTATCTTCTTCTCCTGAGGAGTAGAAGATTCTATTAGATGAGGAAGGAGTACTAAAGGTAGACTCGACATCCTAAGTCCTATGCCTCTGTAGACTCAACTGAACCTGGAGCTCTGATACCACTAGTTGTGGGCTCTGATCTCCAAACCATAACATAAACACGATTAAAACTTAGCGGAAGCGAATCGGTAATCAGCGGAAGACAAAATCACGGGAATTTAAAACTTTTCGTGACAAGAGCTTGAATCCATAAAAGCTTCTTTCATAAAGAGAGATAAACTATTCACATCTCAGAATAATTACTTCTCGAGTAATTATATACATCAAGATACAAAATCTCAAGATCACTATATAAAAGACTCCAAGACCTGAGAGTACAGAGGACACATAGGACTGACTCTAACTACACCACATGGCAGGACAAATCTCCACCTGAGATTACTACTGCCCCTGGTGCTGCTGCTGCTGAGACTGGTCACCTGTAGGTTGGTTCCTTCGTCTCCGACGTCCACCTAGAAAGTTGAAGCCTACGGGGTGAGACAATTATACATAATTGTCCCAGCGAGAGTTATAACTCTTCACCAGAAGCTTTATTATAACATCAAAGAATATTTTATGCAGTAAAGCCTTCAAAGCATTCTGTAACAGTTGCAGGTATAACAAGATCTCAACCATTTAGGAGATATGGAGAATATAAACACTATTGCAACGTAACATCAATCAACTAACTTGGAGTTATCTCTAACAAGTTATACTACATGGTTGATTATGTTTTACAAACAACATTATGCCCTGTGGAGATGAGGCTTACCACTCATACCCCAACTGATCGCTGAGAAGTCACATCAGTATCATACATAGGTCATTAAGAGAGCCGGATTCTCATGACCTTCACCTTCCTCAGTCAGTAAGAGGATCACTTGTAGGACATCTCGTGTCTCTACTACTATAGCTCACCAGGGTAAACTGGTCCTTCGCTATTCTAGAGTCACAGTGGCATTCTGTACTCTCTTCGTCATCAGGAGGTTTCATGTTTACCTGCCACTGATACGGATATCTGTGCTTTCTTCGTCATCAGGAGGTTTCATGTTTACCTACCACTGATACGATATGGAAATATAGTGAAGGATGGATGGATTACACATCTACATCACTTTCCTACACTAGGATGTAAGGTTCTACACATCCATATACCCCACATACTCAAAAGTATGTGCTCCAGGAGTTCCCTGAGGAAAACCTGTTTCACCATCATTTAATTTCTAACAATGATGGATCTATGATCAGGGCTCTACATTATACTTGATTAGTTAGGTACATTCAGTATTCTTTAACAGCATACATTGTTCTTTCAAAAAAAATAACAGTAGCATAGCAGCTATAAAAGAAGAATACTAAATGTAACAGGCCTAACTCATATCAATCATTATTTCTCATTATCCTCATCACAAGTCATCTCTAAGGCATGACCTTGATGGTATTCATGGCTCTCATAGCCCATTATCAGCATAGGATGCCACTGGCAAGGCATCAGATTACTTTACTTATTCATAAGGCTAACAACATGCCTTTAATGAATATATCATCAACATCCATACCTGGATATGATTACCTTCATATCAGAACTTGCATGGTTAATACATCTGATAAAGGTAATGCAACAATAAGGAATATACTTCCCACTCTTGTCATAAGATTTAAATCTTTAATTTAAATCAAATAGAGTTTATTGCTCACAAGCATGCCATTACCCTTGAATTAGGGTTTACTATTCACATTACATGTCATCACCCTTGAATTAGGGTTTACTATTCACATCAAGGTGAATTAAACCCATAACATCATCATGTATGAGTAACATCTTTATTGATACTCTTGGATTAGTTAAAGATTCATCATTTATCATAATTAGGGTTTCTATGATCTCACACAGGTGGATCATACCCTAATTATGCTCATTTCTGTGTATTGGGGATGCTTCAATTGAATTTCCACTTAAAAAGGATACTTTCTCTTTCTAGGAATACTTTCTCTCTCTAGAAGTACTTCCTCTCTCATCATAAGGTTAGGTGATGTTAACATCACTCTAAAACAGGTTGGATTGAGTCATCATAGGCTAACATAGCCAAAAGCATCACCATAATGTGATTAGAGTTACTTTCTCTCTCTAGGGTACTTTCTCTCTCTAGAGTACTCTCTCTTTCATCATACTCATGGTTGATGATAACATTAGACTAGATCAAGTTGGATAGAGTCATTATGACTAAAAACATCATTCTCATGTAATTAGGGTTTGAATTGAGCAAGGTATAACTCAATTGACCTTTCAGGGGTATATTGGTAATTCACCCCATTGATCATCATTATGGTCAAAACCTTAGTCAAATAACCCCTTAATATCCTAGGTTGTCATTAGGGTTTGATTTGGGCAACATTGAACCATTACATCATCAAATGATTGAATGAGGTCAACCTTGAATCACATTGATTGATTTCAATCATTAATCATCAATTGGATTGAGATTGGTTGAAAGTGTTGACCGTTTGCCCACTTTGACCCTCCAAGACCACGAGCCTCTTTCTAACTCCAAGACCGCGAGCCCCCTTAGGCTTCAAGACCGTGAGCCTCTTCAAGGGTTCAAGACCGCGAAGCCTCCCATTGGTTCAAGTTAATGTTGAGACCGCGAAGACCAAATTGAGTTGAGACCGCGAGGGTCATGAAGACCGTTTGCCCTTCTTTGACCTCAGGACCGCGAGGCCCTTCGCGGTCTTGAGACCGCGAGGCCCTTCGCGGTCTTGAGACCGTGAGCCTCCTCTCAGTCTTGAGACCGCGAGCCTCCTCTCGGTCTTGAGACCGTGAGCCTCCTCTCGGTCTTGAGACCGTGAGCCCTCTCACGGTCTTGAGATCGCGAGGCTCTCATGGTCTCAGCCGCTTGGTCCTTCAACAAGGCTCAAAGATGCAACCGATAAAGTCAACCCATGTTGAAGCCCTCAAATGGTCAAAGCTATGTTTGCCACTTATGGATTTAGTCAAATAAGATTATGCTTGATCACTTGGTCATTCAATTGACCCATAATGGTTGAAATCGATTCAAATAGGGTCTATCAATGTTCACCCATCAACATTCAACAGTGTGCATCAACACAAGGTTGAACCCTTCAATTGAGCTCCAATTGGGCCCAAACTTGGCCCAAACGGTCTTGAGGTCATGTGGGTGGAACCCACATGGTATTGAAACCGTTTTCCCAAGATTTCATCAAAGTCTAAGGTGATTTGATAGGGGTTGAACCATGATTGGACCACAAAATAGAATTTTGATTAAATTGATAACTTATTTGCAATTGGATCCTCAATTGGTCAAATTACTCAACCCTAGACCTTCAAACGGTCTTGGGTGATTGTCCTCTCGGTCTTGAGACCATTTGGATGAGTTCCAAATGGTCCTGAGACCGTTTGCCCATCCAATTTTGGATTCTAGTGAAAATTCATCAAGGTTGAGCAAATTGAGTTGATGATTATATCAATATTTAATTGCAATGTAAATTGGTATAAAAGTACCTTCAATTGGTCAACAAATCTTGACCCCAGACCTCCAAACGGTCTTGGTTGATTGCCCTTGCGGTCGTGAGACCGTTTGGTGACCCCCAAACGGTCTTGAGACCGTTTAGGTCAATCAACCCTAAAAACCCTAATTAGGTCACCATAATTTCAGTACTGATTTTACCTAGGGTTAGCCCTAGTATTCACCCTTCAACTTTTATCCCGTTTGGAATTAGACCATCAAACTTGGTGAGTTGTTAATTAACATAATTTTGAACAGTAATCTCATACGGTCAACGCTTAGTCAACGACCTTACACGGTCTTGAGACCGTTTGCCCAAAAAGGCAATTTCAGACCGTTTGAAAATCAGTAATTAATTCATTTAACATTGTGACTTAAAAAGGTCATATCTCCCGATTCCTTTGGCGTTAGTATCCCAAATTTTGAGGGTAATTAGCCTATATAATTAGGAACAGATTTCTTATACGGTCCACGCTCGGTCAACGGGGCCAAACGGTCTTGAGACCGTTTGCCCTGTCGCGGTCTCGAGACCGTTTTCTCACCTCGCGGTCTTGAGTCCGAGAGAGCAAACTGTTAGGACCGTTTAAGGAAAAGAAAAGCGGTGGGTTTTTCTTGGAAATAACGCCTTCATCTTCTAGCTCAAGAACAGTACAGATATCCCAAGGGTTTGCTTGCAAAATAGCAGGGAAAAGTAGGGAAACTTTAAGAGCTATCATCAAAACGCATATAAAGATGCACATAGTAAAGCATGGGTTTAGAGTTATAAAACCCGCCTAAAGCTTGCTTCTTGAGCTCCAAGCTTTCAAGCTCCAAGCTCTAATGGCGTCCTTGAGTTCTTACAGGTTGGCCAAGGTGAAAACTCCAAGGAAGGATGAAAAAAGACGGCTAGAAAGGTAGGGTTTCAAGAGTTAGCCATGAAGATGACCTTGAATTCGAGTTTTAACCATGGAATTAGGCAAGAAGAGGGGTTTAGACCTACCTTGCACCCCTTGGTCGTCCTCCTTAGATCCAAGGCAGTCCTTGGTCGTCTTTGGTGAAATGAAACAGTAAGGGAACGAAGGGTAAGTTCCCTTGCAACTAAGGGAAGGAGAGCTTATATACATGGGGTAGGATTTTCAACATTAGTTCATAAGTTGTCCATAATTCCAACTAGGTCCCTCCTTCTTTACTTGATCATTCCTTCCTCTTTATTCTAAGGACAAACCTTCTCTTAAGGTCTTAGGAGAAGAAGGTAAATGAGAGCAAGCTAATAATGAGGTACATACATAAAGAAATATTGCACATATACCCTGATTGTTCAATCACAAGGCATATCTCATAACTTGATAATTCAATTGAGGTGACTTCCTCATCATATCTTCTCTAAATGATGGCAAGAGTCTAAAAAGATACTTTAGATGACATATTTCACAATTTTCATCCCTTAATTTGGGTAAATTGCATTTTACCCCAAATTAGGGTTTTAAGCACCGGGATTGCTTCCACAGATGCACTTTGGTGCCTTAGCTTGGGAAATCCCTCAAACTTGGCTAAACAGATTTCTCATGATGTCTCAACATCAGAGGAACATCTCATCATGTGCAAATTGCAAGCTAGCCCTTTTAACTGGGTAAATTGCACATAGGTCCCTGTATATCAAAACAATGCTACAACTTTAAATAAATAAAAAGGAGCAAATACTGAAATATACGTTTCTGAGAAACTTAATTACATGCTCAGAGTTAATCACAAAGATTTAATTACATATTTAGGCAAAACACCTAGGGTTAACTCATAACCGAGGCCAGGGATGTTACAATACTGAGTAATCAACATACTATACATGCAAACAGACTAAAATTCTTAAATAAATAGATTTCATGTCCACTTGGCACATGCACACTAGAATCGTGCATATCAACCCAAATCTTGAGTTGTGCATCTCATAACTCAATTAAGATTTAATTACTTATCATGACAAGAATTATTAATAATAACTGAGAACATTGATATCACAATACTTGATTCATTGAACACCCTACCCTTAGGGTTAATCACCACAAATGCTACAAAGAAAGCTGTAATACATCTATCACATACTTTTCAAATCTTTAAAACACATGATACCTGGGATCTCAATCCCTTATCACATTACCGGGAATTCTCATCCCTTCACATCATTATCATGATTACTGGATCTGGGTATTCAAACCCTTAGATCATCACATAGCATTGTTACCTCTGTAACAGGTAACCATTACCTCTAGGTCCATAGACCAAGGTATTCATTTCACTGGTTGTACAAGTATATTAGCAATTAAAGATTATGGATGAATTAACCAATTTTCGTACAATATAATGTTTAAAGAAAGTTCCCACTCACCCTAAGGTGTGAAAACACCTTAAAAACATAGCTCATCCCTGAAAATCTTGATCTCATATCAAATCCCTAGCAATTCACCCAATTCTTCTTCCTTTCAACTCGGAAACCCTAAAAATGAGGGATTATGAAGAAAGAGTGAGAAAAGGGGAAGTTTTGATACCATTTTGGATCAAATCAGAGGAGGGATGGAATTTTGACATGTGAGAGAAGATTCAAAATGAAACTATATCCAAAGAAGTTAAACTTACATGATTTCATCATTCGTCAGATCGCAAAACCCTAAGTCAACATCTCCATCTATTTTTCCTCTCCAACCCTAACTCTCTCTCTCTAGGATTTCATTTCTCTAGATTGAATAATGAATTATGAGATCTCATTGTTTATTAGGTTGACCATATAGAGAAATTGAGCTGCTTGAGTCAATTTCACTTTGACCCCTTACTATACTTTTTCTTATTTCAGCAATTTTTTTCTGTCATAAAAAGGTTTCTGTAAATTCGTGTATTTAGGAGATCAAACCTCCTCCAAAATTTATGATATTTTATCATGTTGTGTAAGATTGAGTGGGAAATATTCAGTTAAAATTTAAGATCATTAAAATCTTCCATTAAATAAGTAAAAATTGAATAGTGCACTAATATCCCGAATTCTATAGAAATGTCAGTTACTGTAATTCGTCTACTGATAAGGTCTCAACGCATTCAAAAATTATGAAAATTTTACATGTTGTTTATGACGGCGTTTAAGATCTCTAGTTAAAATTTTAGATCATTTGGAGTTACCAATAAGTAAATAAAAATAAAACACTACACTGCTAAAAATCACTCTGTCAGCATTTTGATCAAAGTATAGTTCGACCGAGAACCACATTCAAAGAACATTCAAATATTCTGAAATTTTTGTCCAATATTCATGATTGAGTTATACATATCATATCCAAAAATAAATTAAATAAAAATTTGTAGAAAATATGAAAAATCATTTACCGCACTGCTATCCTGATCAAATTCCATATTCATGTACTATCAAAACCCTAATTTTTGCCGATTAGGGTTTACATTTCTCAAACCCTAATTCTTCAAACTAAAATCATAGTTAGAGTTTCTTATTAGGGTTGAAACATCACAATTGATCTACTATCATTAATCAAGTCTAAATGATGATCAATCTAATCAAGCATGTAATCATTTAGGTAAATCTTGGTTTACCAATTAAGCACAAATGTGGTCATTACAACTACATTCCTCATATTGTACGTAGATGACATACTATTGATGGGAAATGAAATCTTTGCCTTATAGAAGATAAAGACATGGCTTGGAAATACATTCCTAATGAACGAATTAGGAGAAGAATCCTATATCTTAGGAATCAAGATCTATAGAGATAGATCTAGAAGGATTCTTGGATTAAGTCAGAGCACGTACATTGGCAAAGTGCTAAAGTGGTTCAACATGGAGAACTCAAAGAGAGCAATCATACCCATGGTGCATGGTGTTACTATTTCTAGATCTTAGTGTCCCTAATCTTGTGAAGAAAGGGAACGTATGAATGGGATTATGTATGCATCAGCCATTGGATGCATCATATATGCAATGTTGTGCACCCGTACCAAAGTCTCGTATGCACTCAGCATGATGAGCATGTACCGGTCAGATCTTGAAGATGCTCACTAGACAACCGTGAAGAACATCTTAAAGTACTTGAGAAGGACTAAGGATCAGTTCCTCGTTTATGGCGGTGACGAAGAGTTGGTGGTAAAGGGTTACACCGATGCGAGCTTCCAAACCGATAAATATGATTACAGATCACAGTTAGGATTTATGTTTTGCCTTAACAATAGAGTTGTGAGCTGGAAGAGTTACAAGAAAGAGACAGTTGTGGACTCTACTATAGAGGTTGAGTACATTGCTGCATCCCATGCACTAAAGGAGGCTGTGTGGGTCAAGAAGTTCATCTCTACACTTGGGGTGGTTCCTAGCTGCTGTGATGCAATTGAGCTTTATTGTGACAATAATGGAGTATTGCTCAAGCTAAAGAACCCAGATCACATCAGTGGTCCAAGCACATACTGAGGTGCTTCCATTTCATATGAGAGATCGTAAACTGAGGAGATGTGAAGATTTGTAGAGTACCGACTAAAGACAACATTGTTGATCCCCTGACAAAAGCACTTTCACAACAGAAGCATGACGGTCATGCTAGGTCACAAGGACTGAGGTTCCTGGGTGATTGCATCTAAGTGCAAGTGGGAGTCTGTTGGTATGTATGCCAATAGAGAAATGCATAAGATGATTGTAATGGGATACTTTGTAAATGATTTGAATAATAATAAAGGCAATTTCCATCTATATGTTTTAACTATTTTGAGATAATGGTATAACATGATAGATGTCTAAATTTTTTTTTACTCAATGACGTATGCCTTCGGGTTGAGGACGTGAATGATGAGATCATACAAATATTAAGAGTATGCATTCTTGTTTTGTCCCTAGTCAGTTGTTATTATGGAAATAACCATTGACATCAATAACACATAAGACTAGACTGTGTGTTGGTTGATGACATAATCTCATTAGTCGTGATATAGGATATCAAACCAAGCACATAGATACATGTTAAAGAATAATGTATCAGACAGACCCACTATAAGAGTGATGCATGAAAACCATGCTTGGTTAGTCAGGATCGGCTCTTATAATATTGGTGGTGACTGTGGTTCTTAGACCTGAAATCACTGCACTCAACACATGTCGTTGGGTACACTTTGACATCATCAAACGTAGTTCTAAAATATGGATTGTTATAAAGGTGATGATTGGGTGACTTTGACACATAGGGTTTTGACTGTGAGTGATAGATATGGGATTTGTCCCTCCTAAGGGAGTATGATATCCTGGCTACTTGATGAGTGAGATTGAGAAAAACATGGCCATATACATGTGAGTCAATGTGTGACATTGAGCTTACATATATCTTAGACAATCTACTCTGGATCAAGAAACATGGATTGAACGTTTGTAGAGGATGACATGTCCATGCCTCAAGTTGAATTTGAATATCAGTGACAAAGGAACTATACTTTCACTGTAACACCAATTGCAGATTGTAGGTTGAAAGTTGTTCTCCAATTTTCCTTTTCACTTGGGTAGCACTGATGTGCGACTAGGCACCGCTCTTTGCTTGTGAAGTCATAAGTGGTTATGGACTTTCACTACCAATGTGAAATGGGACCTATAGGGCCACACACATAGGATTAACGTGGAAGAGGAGTTTATCCACGAATGATGTTTAGATTGATTACTAAAGTGGTTAGGTACTCAATTAAATATTCAATCAATTGACTTGACTCAGAATCATAGTGCTCAAGTGTTGAACCAACTGATTAGAGTGTCAGATTGATTGAGAAATGGATGACTGATTTCTACACAACCTAGACCACCAACCGACTAGTACACTGGGTGAACCAATTGTCTCATGGTCAGTGAGACGACCGGTTCACCTTGACGAACTGATCGATTCAGCTGGACCAGATGAGTGTGGTAGGTCTGTCCCAGTTTGTGAGAAAAGGTTTTTCATTTCACTTGTATAATTCTACTGGGACAAGAATTGATCTTTGGATTAATTGGAAATGAAAGAGGAAAGTCAACTGGAGGCTGATCTGGGAAGTGAAACGACCGATTCACTTGGTAAACCGATTGGTTCACCAACCCAACCCACCGGTTCATTTGTGAAACGACTAGTTTTCTTGTTGCAGTGCAATCAATTCATGGAAATTTTGGACCCTTCTACTCCCACTTTAATCCCGCATTGCCCAAGGCTGAGAACCCTGATCCTAACCCCTCCTATATATAGTGGGGTACTGGGGGCTTCTCAAAAGCACAACTCAGATATCAATTGCTCTACAAAGTTGTCCTCTCTGGTTCTGGTAACTGAGAGAGCCCAAGTAGGTGCTACCCGACTAGGGAGGCACATTGTGGGAAAGACAACTACAAGATGACAAATGGTGGTGGGGGGTGTCGATGACTAGTACACCGACAGAAGGGGATCACTCCTTCTTGTGTCCTGTGGGACATGATGACTAGAGTTCCCCGTAGTCCGTGTCGACTATCTGTAGAGGCGGGATGTTTCTTCCACTCAGGAGGATGACGGTCAACCATAGTCTGGGTGAGGACCACAAGCTACACAGACACCATCCAAGACTAGGTGGTTGAAGACTGCACTAGCTGTGAGGTATTGTCGCTGAGCAAGACTCAGGACCAGGTACACCTCGCTAAAACCATCCTTCCTACTTCATAGTTGTTGATGCGATCTGCTATTTTATGGATTTGTAGTGAGAAATGTTTTGTTATCGCTACCTTCTTTGTTCAAAAAACCCAACAATACTCCCTACTAAAATTGAAAAAATAAAACATTTATTCCAAACACACTCAAAAGGTATGCTGGAATAGGTGTAAAATTTTCAAATCTCAATAATGATATTCAAAACGTCCAAAGCGTAGCAGCAGAATAAAAGTAATGACTATATTCAATATTTTTACGAAAAAGTACATCATCATCTCCTAATAAGGGTTGACATGAATATTACATCAGAAGGATCTAGTGGAGGGAAATCTAAATCATGTCAATATTATCTCCAAGCATCAACTCCTTAAGCTAGGTCCACCTTAGCAGGTTATGTCCTCCATGTCTTACACTTGGGGTTGGAAGCATACTCCAACAAAAGGAGAAAAGTAGATGACATCAACAAAAGACTGGTATGTGCATGCTAAATTGAATGTTGTGCAATATTAAGAAAAAAAAGGATGTCAAAATAACAATGCTTCTTCCCATAGAAAAGGAAAGAACTACCCAATTTTAGAAGAAAATCACATTTTCTTTTCAAAATAAAAAATATATAATTATTTTTATTCCAAAATTGTACAACTTGGCCTCCAAGCCAAATCAAACCCAAAGATTTTGAAGTTATTTTTAACCAGTTAGTTTTTATTTTATGAGTTTTACACTTGTGGCCCATTATTATTTTAATTAATATATTATTTCATTATCATCACCATCATATTACCACCAAAAGGATATATGCCATTTTATGCACACAATATTATGTATTTATATTTTATCTCATTTAGTTTATTAATTCTATATTTATTTTAATTATGTATCAATATTCACAATTATGGACACCTAATCCCTCTATGCACATTATTTCTCTTAACCTCATACCAAAATCAAAATTATTTCATGTGAGATATTTTATTGGTCTTAAAATTAATTGTGCATTAGGCCATATTTGTTTTCATGCATATATGTTTGAGTGATTTATCATGTATTACATATTAGGGTCACAATTAACTACTATTAGGTATATTCTCATACTAGTCTGGCTAAGAGCAAAGAATTAAGGTTCCTTACCTCATAACCCTGGAATAGGCTAAGGTTCTAGAATTCAATATGTTACAACATACCTCACCTAAAGAGATTTCATCCTCGAAATCTAACCGTCCATATTTAACAAACAACTATTTACCACCCCTTGAAAGGGTGAATTAAGTCAAACTAAACATCATCAATGTACTTTGGTTACTTATTCATATTTTAGTTGTGAATATTTTATAGGTTTATGTTGTCTATGTATCCAACTAAGAAGTCATATCCGTATTGATTCATGATGGCGGCACGTGGAGACGCTGGGGCGTTTGGCGGCGCTAGGGCTGGCGACCACCATTGCCAGGATGATGATGGAGACGGAGACCCGGCAGGAGGGCAAGGCTCTGTCCCGCTGGGATCGACAGGCATCCTACTCAACTATGCATCAGGCAATCGAAGCAATAGCCAGCACCATCGTGAGCCCGTACGTAACGGGGAAGGCTGCTCCATGGAAGTCGACAGTTCTGGTAGTAACTCTGACTTTCTGCCTTTGGCTGGGGACATGACGACAGGATCGGCTACAACTGGAACTGGAGTATCGGACAAAGCCCACTCTTCCTACAAGGAAGCGGTGGGGGGGAGATCAACGGGGAATCCACATGGCTTCATCCATATCGATGCAGACACCTGTGGAGTATCGCTGCATGCATCTGATATCGAGAAATCCACTGATCAAGGATATCCGGATTTCCGCGTCTGACAGGAAGCCCTTGAGGAACTTCTCAAGCCATGGCAATACTCATTCATCGTCAAGCTCCTGTCGCGTGAGATTGGATACCTTACCCTACGGGATAGGCTGAAGGCAATGTGGAAGCCTCTGGGGGGGTTCAACTTGATCGATATTGCAAACGACTATTTCATAGTACAACTCCAGGCAGAAGAAGACTACATCAATGCCCTCGTGGGAGGTCCCTGGCCCATCTTTGGATCATACCTAACAGTTCAACGGTGGGTTCCTGGCTTCAACCCGGACGCAACGTCGCCCCTGAACGTGGTTGCTTGGGTTCGTATACCCAACCTTCCAATTCATCTATATCAGGAGGTCCTTCTCAAGGAAATTGGGGACACCCTAGGAAAAACAATTAAGGTTGACATGAACACCAAGATGCAAAAATGAGGAAGGTTTGCACGTCTAGCGATTGAAATCAACATGATGCGTCCTCTCACCCCGGCCATCTTTGTAGATGGAATCAAGTACTGTGTGGAATACGAGAACATCCCGTATATCTATTTACATTGCGAGAAGGCCAGTCATGTCAAGAAAGATTGTAGGCTGCGTTTGGAAGCGGAGGCCGAAGCCAGACGAACAAGCGTGGATTCAGGAACCCTTGTCCCTCAAGACCCCCCAGAAGAGAAGGCTTCTCTGAGTCCATCCATGCCAATCCAATCACAAGGAATCCGAAGAAAAACCAGCCTGCTCCACATCCGAACAGACGTCCCAATCCAGCAAACAACATATTTCAAGAGCTTGTGGACATTGAAGAAGAGGACACTAACCATGAAGTGGTTGACGTAGAGAATGTCGCCGAACGGATCACAGGAGGTTTTGATTGGAATCGGAGGAAAAGGCAGGGGAGACAGAATAGGAGAGAGGGGGAGGTAAACCCTACCTAGGATTTATCGTGAGAACAAGTCCCTGAAGAACGCCCACAACGCCCTAATCAGACCACCACAGAGACGACGGCCCACACTATAGCGGTCCCTTCCGGAGACATGGTCTTGCAAGGCAGAGACCACTCCTCCCATCCCTTTGTCACATCCACCTTCCATATTGGCAGCCAGCCTAGTGGAAAGGGTTCCTATGTAAAGTATCAAAGTCCCACGAAATCGTCTATGGGGATTCATCTGAGGAATCGGAAAATTATGAACGCGGGAGACCCTGGTCGAGCTTCTACCAGGAAATGAGGGAAGCTGACGTTACTCCAAGACCTGTAGCAGGAAGTGTGGGAGATGGGATCATCCACCATCGCTGAAGAATGTCAATGAACGTCATGTTCTGGAATGTGCAGGGTGTTTGTGACAAAGACACCCAAAACACGGTGAAGGAGTTAGTCAATCGATATCATGTCTCTGTGTTGGGGCTGTTTGAAACTCGATGTAGTGGCCTTCGTGCTATGAAGATCATCAAATCCATGGGGTTCGCCCAATCCCACTGGGTGGAAGCGGTGGGCTTTGCCGGGGGTACTTGGGTTCTATGGAAGCAACATATTCAGATGGATATCCTTCTGTCTCACAAGTAGTTCATCCATTGCCAAGTCAATGGAGATTTCTTAATCACCTTCATCTATGGTGGAACAACACAAAGTGCTCATAAACTCCTATGGAATCACCTCTCTTCCCTTGCCCCGACCATCCGATCCCCTTGGCTGGTTGCAGGGGACTTCAATGTGGTTATGTTTCGGTCTGAGAAATTCGGTGGTGTTACCTTTGACAATGCCAATAGCAGGGACTTTGTGGAAGCGATGCAAGCATGCGAGCTGTTCGACTTGGGGGCCAATGGGGCACACACAACCTTTAGGAGAGGGCTTCTTCATGAAAGACTGGACCGAGCCTTAGCCAACTCTCTTTGGCTAAATTCTCCTCTAGCTGGCCAGGTAGCTGTCCTCGAGAAGAATCACTCAGATCATGCGCCTCTTCTTGTTTCGTCTCAAACTAGTGGTCCTCGACGTCAACCGGTCCTCCGTACTGCAGCCAGTTGGAAGATGTTGGCGGGATTCAAAACCTTTCTAAAAGATCATTGGCACGCTGATTCTACCCTCCCGGAAGCAGGTGCTCGCTTTCTAAACGCAGCGACTGATTGGGTGGCGAGGAAGAAGAAAGATGACAAAAGAAGGAAGTACCAACTCGGCAACAAAATTCAATGGAACCAATTGCAACTAGCTCTCCGCTATGACTTGACGATTGCTAAAGATACCATCGCCTACCAGGCGGAGCTCGATTCCATTCTGCGTAGGTAGGAAGCTGATTGGCAACAGAAGGCGAGGTGTGACTGGGTGGCATTGGGAGACAACAACACGAAGTTTTTTCATGCTTCGGTCAAGGAAAGAAGAAGGCAAAACACTATCACCAAGCTCAAGAACGAGAATGGCGATTGGGTGGAGCAAGGTGCCGATCTAAACAATCTTGTTTTAGATTTTTTTGCTAATGTTTATCAGGAAATCCCCTCCGCACACCGCCTCCATGCTTGCGCATCCTTCCCAGGTGTCTTTCCGACCCTATCTCTCTAGGAGATTGATGATCTGCGCAGAGTACCCACCACTGAGGAGATTTGGCGATCTCTCCACACCATGGCCCCGTTGAAGGCGTCGGGACCCAATGGAATCGACGCCTCCTTCTATCAAGAGCACTGGGACATTCTACAACACCAAGTGGCGCGCTTTATCCAAGCTGCCTTCCAAGGAGAATCCATCAACCCCAAGTGCGCAGATTCGACCCTTGTCCTCATCCCAAAGGTGCCACACCCGGATAAGTGTGGTCAGCTGCGACCCATCTCGTTGAATAATGTCTGCACCAAGCTACTGTCCAAGGTGATTGCAATCGGCTGAAGCACTATCTCCCTACTTGGATTTCCCCCTATCAATCTAGTTTCATCCCTGGGCGGAAGATTGGGGACAATGTGGTGCTGGTTCAGGAGATTATACACTCCATGAAAGCCAAGAAACGACGCAAACAATTATTTGCTATCAAACTTGACCTCATTAAAGATTTCGATAAGATGCGTTGGACCTTTGTTGAAGACACCCTTCGCAGAACAGCCATACCAGATAATGTGATCCACATCATCATGCAAATCTTAAGTTCGGGCAAGTCTTCTGTCCCGTGGAACGGGGATATCATAGGCAGTTTTAAACCCTCTTGCGGCGTCAAATAAGGGGACCCCTTGTCTCCATACCTATTTGTTCTTTGCTTGGAGCGCATGAGTCAGATGATCGAAGAATAGGTTTCTCACGGGAATTGGAAGCCCATCCAGCTCACTAGGCAGCACCTTCCTTTTTCCCATGCCTGTTTTGCTGATGATATTATCTTGTTCGGAGAAGCCACACCAAGACAAGCTCGGGTCACGAAGAGATGTCTCAAGCTATTTAGGAAGGCATCAGGGCAACACCTCTCCAACGCAAAATCCTCAATTTTCTTCTCGACGAACACCAATAGAACTCTCCGGGTGAGGATCTGTATAATCCTAGACATTAAAGAGACCACTGATCTTGGTCGACACCTGGGCATTCCCATCATTCACAAACGGAAAAGCAAGGAACATTTTCAGTTCTTAATCGAAAGGATTCACAGCAGGATATGTAGTTGGCAGCACCGTCTCCTCTCTCTCGCTGGAATGGCTACCCTAGCCACTTCGGTTCTCTAGTCACAATCTTGTTATACAATGCAATCTGTCCTCCTTCCTGTTTCCATTACAGACAGGATTGATCAGCTCGCACAGAACTTCCTATGGAGCAGCTCGCATGCAGCCACCAAACTAAGCTTAGTTGCCTGGAGGAATGTCTCTAAACCCAAGCACCTGGGAGGCTTGGGCATCAGACCAGCTAAGAATTTTAACTCAACTTTGATGGCGAAGTTAGCATGGGAGTTCACGCAAGGCAAGCGGATCCCGTGGATAGCCCTCATGCAAGCCAAATATGGGAGGCAACACACAGATCACAGACCAGGATCACACACTTGGCGAGGAATCAGGACACTCATGCCCTTCATCCTTTCTAACTCGCGAGTATCTGCTATATATCTCTGGCACTAAGACAAATCTATGGGACGATAAATGGATTGGTGAAGGCCATGCACCCGAGCTCATAAATGGGCGTGTGATTCCAGAAGATATAAGAGACATGGTTGTTGCTAGCTTGGTTTCAGATGATGGATGCTGGGATCAGGACTTTATCCGATACTGGTTCACTGAAGATACAAGCAATGCCATTCTATCCATGCCAACACCATGACATTCTTATGGTTCAGACGGAAGAGTGTGGCTACACACCCCTGATGGTCGTTTCTCGTCAAATTCAGCCTAAAAATGTCTCACTCAAAATGCCCTCAAAGACAATAATGGATGCTTTGCTAGCATCTGGTCCTTGGCTATACAACAATGAGTTAAAACCAACCTCTGGCTAGCATACCACAATCACTTGCTTACAAATGATCTATGGGTAACCCGACATCTCACCGACAACGCATCTTGTTCTAGGTGTAATCACCCGACGGAAACTGTCCTACATGCTATTAGAGACTGTCAAGCATCATATGATATCTAGACAAGACTAGTACCTCAGGCTGCCACTGACTTCTTCTCTGATGACTCCATTAAGACCTGGATAGATTACAATCTTAAGAAGATGACGAAGGAGGTGCATTGGGCCAATCTATTTGCAATCGCTTGCTGGTGGCTTTGGAAAGGAAGGAACACTCATATTTTTGAAGGTCATTGCATTCCCACATCCATTCTGGAAACGCATTGCAGAGCCGATCTTCAGATTGCTGAGGATGCTTTTTCAAAGAAGGACAACCCGACCTCTCAAATCTCTCTAACGCGCTGGCAGGTAGACCCATCAGTGCAGTTCGACACCATCATACATGTTGATACAACTGTGAAATCTTCAGAAGATACCCTCGCTATGAGCCTCATTATACGTTCTAAGGAGGGTACTTGGATTGGCGGTCTAACCAAACGTGAAAGAGGTTCAAATCCTATGAGGGGGGAACTTCTTGCTATCAAGTATGGTCTGGAACAAGCTGCTCAACAACCAAGTACTTCATGCATCATCTTCTCGGACTCTCTTACTGCAGTACAGTGGATCCGAATGGAGGAGGAAGTCCCTTTAAAACACAAGCTGTTGGTTCATGCTATCCGTCGTTATTGGCCTGGACTGAGCTCGCCATCCATCAGTTATATCAGAAGGAATCAGAACACCTTAGCTGACTGGCTAGCCAAGCAATGCCTCAAGCAACCATTGCCCATCAGTAATTGGCCTTCTTGCCCACAACCTCTTCTGAAAGACCTTCAGACGGATGCCCTTTCCTTTCCTTTCCAGCATTTCTCTTTGTCTTCATCAGTTTGTCTATAACCAGTAGTTTTCTAGTGCTCCACAAAAAAAAAAACTAAGAAGTCATATCCAACTAGAGTTGAACTTTAAGTCCTTGTGTCTCTAACCTAACAACCCTAAGATAAATTTCAACAACCAAATGTCATAGAGCATAAAAGGGTAGGTCAACTAAACCTTTAAGTCTTCGTAGTCATCACTCCATCATAATAACTAGGGTTTTAGGATCACCAATTCTAGGATTCCTCTCTTCATTATGACTTAGTTCAAGAAAATCTCGATAAAATCCATGAAACTTTCTTTTGTACATATATAGTAAAATGGAAAATAATTTTTGATGAAGAAATCTATTTGACATAAAACAAATGGTGGATCCAAAATCACTTACGAAAAGTAAGTCACAAGTTTTCCATAATAAGATATCCTTATCCTACTAGTACCTCATCCACAAACATGACTCCATCCTCAAGACAATACATGATAACATCCAAAGATATATGTCACATTAACCTGTATGGTAGGGTAAGGTCACCTAGACCCTTAACACATTAGGGTTTACTAAACATGGTTCTAATATGAAACTCATATCAACCCTTCACCATCTCACAAAAAATATAGATCAGTTCTAGGGTGAACATCTCACCTAGAGGGAAACTATCGAAGGTAAGTTCTCTAATCAGGGAGACAAAATTGAAATAGTCAGAGTCTAACTACCATGGGCTCTGATACCATGTTGTAAAGACTGGGACTCAGAGGGGATCCACTCCCTACTAAAATTTGAATAATAAAACATTCATTCCAAACATACTCAAATGGTATCTTGGAATATGTATAAATTTTTTAAATCTCAATAATGGTATTCAAAACAACCAAAGTGTAGCAGTGGAATAAAAGTAATGACTATATTTAATATTTAGAAAAAAGTAGATCATCATTTCCCAATAAGGGTTTGCATGGATATTACATCATAAGGATCTAGTAGAGGGAAATCCGAATCATGTCAATTTTATCCCCAAGCATCAACTCCTTAAGCTAGGTCCACCTTAGAAGGTTATGTCCTCCATGTCCTACACCTGGAGTTGGAAGCATACCCCCACAAAAAGGATAAAAGTAGATGACATCAACAAAAAGTTGGTGTGTACGTGCTAAATTGAGTGTTGAGCAATATTAAGAAACAAAGGATGTCAAAATAATAATGCTTCCAACAGAATAGGAAATAACTACCCAATCAGGCATAAAAGAAATAAGAGTTTAATAAAATAAGAGTAAGACATCCATGTGTTTCACATTTGACAATACTAGAACAATATAAACATGTTGGTAGGAAATAATACATCTACCATAAATATGGGGTGAGTAGGAACTTATATATATCTACTCTAAATATGGGGTGAGCAACGACTTATATACATCTACTCCGAGCACGACAAGATACACATATGCTCAAATAATATCTCTTGTAGGAATTATCAACTCTGAATTTTTAATTGTTGGAATTTACACATCCACGTACTAGTAGTCACCACATGATGCATAACAAAAGTGTAAGTAAGAATAAATCAAAGTATGCAAGATGAGAACATCCAACAGATATAATGTGGGATTAGAGGATCCACATCAAATTACCATCACATAAATGCGCAATATAAACCTCCACCACAAAAGTGGGCAAATTTGGGGATTCATCAAGAATAATGGCATAAGATGAAGTCAAAAGAATGTCCATCAAATTATGATGATCAGAAACATATAAGGTATTTTACATGAAATATATTCTCAAAATAAAAGGAGATATTGTGCATGCTAGTACGAAGAGAAAGATGAAAATAGGACAATTGCTCAATGTGAATAATAGGGGATGCAAACATACCTCACTTAAAAATCTAAATAGTCCAAATTCAGTCCTAGATCCAAGTCTAGGTCTCCAAAGAACTTATGATGCATATATGTAGAATTTGGGTTAAGTTTATATTAATTATCCAAAACCCTAAAAATCACATTTTTATTATCCATGGATTAGGTTACCATTCCATGTTTTAGATTATATTTTTCTATGTTCAAAACATATTTTGTTATATTTTTGTGACTTATAAATTATTAGTTATGAATTTTGCAAATTATTATCTTTTTAGGAAAATCCATTAAAAATCACATGTTTACAACATTAGATTTAGGCAACAAACTTGGCATCATTAAAAAGGTTATACTTTTTTTTTATTCTAGATCATATTTTATTATATTTTTCATAGTTAAAAATAATTAGTTATGAATTTAAAAAAAATCAACAAATAAGGAAATGACACTTTAGCATAAGGCCCACAAGAAAGAAAGAGAGAAAAGAGCTAGGCATGTGACTTTGCCTAATCATAGACGCTCAAGTCACTAGTCAAAGATGAGTCAACCACGACTAAGGCAAGAGGGAAACTTGGGCGAACCACTTTGCCCCTGAGCGAGAAATCAAAGGAAAGAAGAAAAGAAGGGTAGATCTAAGAAATCATGAGGGTTCATCTTCCCCCTCCTAGCACACGTGCCATGGATGATGCTACTCCAGGCAGAGTAGCTTGGTGAAAATTGAGGAAAATGATGGGAAAGGACAATCAATGATTTCAACATCTGTTTCGTGAACAAGTGAGGGTCTAGGGTTCTTACTGCTAGACTAATTTGGCTGAGGCTGCGTGACAAGGTGCCATAAGACCCTGAACATTGTTGACTTAAGAGTTATACATTGCCCATATTTTGATAACGACTTAACCATTCCATTCCTATGTATCTAATATGTTTGTTCAAGATTAATTTCAGGCTTTAGGTACATGAAAATGGTCAAATTATACAAGCCCTAGCTTGTTCAAGTTCAAGTCAAATGCAATGCAAATGTGCATTTTGGGAAATCACTCCAAATGACCTTAGATGATTTTTGTAATCACTTGTATTGGTGATATGGCTTGTAACTAAGATGAGAAAAAAATTAGGGACACTTAATTCCAAGGTTTAATCACTCAAATGTCAATTTAGAAAATTTGTCATAGGCTGTTTATCGGTCGAGTTGGAAACTCGACCGATCCTATGATGGATTTTTTGAAGATGACCCATCGATCGAGTTGCATACTCATAGAACTCGACTAACCGACTCACTGAGCAAAACTAATTTTAGCTCATCGATCAAGTTTTCTAGAACAAACTCGACTGATAGTTTGAAAATTGGCTTTATTATTTAGTGGATCGGTCGAGTTTCACCTTTATTAAAACTTGACCAAATGTATTATACGATAAACATAGAAAAAGTGATTATAACCATTGGAGAGTTGTTTTGAATGAGAATAGATCTGTTACAACTTGAAAAACAACTATATTTCACCCCCTAAGTTATACCACACTCAAGGGAACACCCCCAGCTGTAAATAGGACCCCTTGGAGTTCATTCCATGTTTGCTCATCCATGCTATTATAAGTCCTTGATATAGTTGAGTGTGTTGCAACTCCTTTAGCCCCTTTCTCTCTAGTTTACACTTCATTTCATGATTATGAGTGAGATAGGCCAGTTATAAGAGAGCTACTTCCTTGTGCTAGTAAAGATCTCAATCCATTCCATCTTCCCTACGCCTTTCCTCCATGAAGCAAAGGTGAAGCAAGCTACTCCAAGTGAATGTGGAGTTGTTTCTGTTCTTCTTTAAGGTTGAAGAAGAGGTGAAGATCTTCCCCAGGTGAAGGATAAGGCAAAGGATGAAGATACAAGAAGAGTGGGTAAACCCTTTAAGGCAGAAGACTTGTGCAAGAGTAGGTAAGACCTTAGAAGAAGGCTGAAGATTCTTAGCAAAGTGGGTAAGTCTTTGATAAGGTGGAAGACTCTGTGTTTGGATGGGTAAGTCCTTTGGTGGTCTTGTGTTGTAACTCTTATTGGTGAATATATATAGAAAAGCACTTGTAAAGTCCTAAAGGCTGACCTCTCTCGATAATGGACTGACTCTCTCCTAGATTGGAGAGTGGAACCACTCTAAATGACCTTGTCAAGTGCTTTCTTTCAATTCCTTACATCCTTGCTATGCTTGTTAGTTAGGAATTCAAATTGCACTTAAGATACTGGTTTTGTTTGATTAAATTTGAAGGTCTAATCTATCTTATGAGAATTTTTGAAGCTCTATTCACCCCCTCTAGAGCCCTAGATCCAACAAGTGGTATCAGAGCTAAGACATGAAGACAAGAGGTCATAGATCAAGTAGCAGAGTTGCTTTATGATCACAATCTCTTAGCCTTGGGTGTTGAATGTGTGTGCTATCACAATTCCATCACCATCACCAAAGCCGTTCATGAATTCTATGCATATTTGCATTTGAATTATGACACCCTCATACCCTCACCTAATACTCAAGTAGTCCTCACATCTATGATAGCCGGGAAGAAATTTCAAGTCCCTGAGTATACCCTAAACATTTTCTTTTCGGGTACTGAAGTGACTAACGCCTGTATAAGGACTATCTAGAGTATTTTGACTTAGTTGAGCTTAAGGCCTTCTACAAGCAATATGATCTTACTCTCCATGATATTCATAAGTTCTTGAAGATGCCTCAATTCCCATATAGGAAGAAGTGCACCCTTCCCTCCTCTGCCTTGGACCTCAAGAGACACATCCTTGCCCTAGTCGTAACTGCAATATTCACCTCAAGAAGAATCAGATTGAAATTGCAAAAAACACTACGGTAATCATGTATTATCCCTAGAAAAACATCAGAGTCAAGTGGTCAAGATATGTTCTCTATCATATGACCTACTTTGACTTAGGTAAGAACACCCGTGGCACTCACCCTCCCTACCCAACACTGATCTGTGGTCTATTCCAGCTTGCAACTGGAAAATCTCTTTTCCATGACCTTCAGTACAAACCTACTTGGAAAGGAGTTTGCATCAATGAGACCACTCTTCAGAACTCCGTGCCTATCCTATCCTCCACCAAACCTAATGCCTCTACCTCTACCTCTACTTGAGCACCTCCACCACCTCAGCCTATCCAACCTTCCCGTGCATCATTCCATGTATCTAATGAAACCCTTATGGGATACATGATGAATCTACATGCATACAACGTTCAAATTCAAGAGCACCTACATTAGGACCTATGTTCCATCATGTCCAACATAAACATGTCATGTACACACCCCTATCCTGCCTACCAACCCTACCCAAGAGGTGACTAAGCATCCTATGCATATGATCACTTTTACCCTGCCCCTCCACCTATACCTTCTACTTCTACACCCTCTACTGCTGGTGGATCTACTGCTGGTGTGCTACCTCTACCAGCTGGCCCCTTGGCCACTCTACCTGCTAGCCTCGACAGTTCTGCTCCTTCCTTCCCACAGGCCAAAGAGCTCCATACTCTTGGTATGTCTTGGGATGAGAAGAATGCATGTTGGCCCGGTCATGGTTTCAATCCCTCTACTGATGACGAGATGCCAGACCAGGCCGATGAGGATGCTGCTGATGAGCAAGCTGATGAGGATGATGGTGTTGCTTCTGATGATGGCTCTGATGGCTTTGCTGGTGACTCTGGTGATGAAGGTGATGTTGCTGAACCTTTAGACGGAGATGACAACTATGAGCCTGATGCCTCTAATGATGATGATGATGTGGATGGTGTAGACATAGATGACCTAGATGTTAAGTTGTTCTAGTTTTTTTATCTAATTGATGATCATATATATCTTTCTAGGCTATTTTGTATTAAAGACATCTGGGCACATGTTCTGAGCTGTACTATTTTATCATATAGCTTTCATTGTCTTGGCTGGTAGTTGTTTTCTGAGAACTTTCTTTTTGGGTTGTAATCTTAATCCTTTGTACACTTACTCTTTGATTTTCTATATCTCATGTGTTGGTGCCATGTTTTACCATATTTTGATTATGACATATATTGTTTGTTTCTCTTGTCTCTATTTGATGTATGCTTTGAGATTGCATGCTATGATGTATGTTTGGTTGTGCTTGGAGAAGACCTATTTCTGTGCTCTTCTACCCCCTTCCTTTTTGATAATGTCAAATGGGGGAGAGAAGTTCAATGTTTTAAAGCTCAAGCATATTGTTTTCATTGCCTATGTGATCCTTTTCTTGTTCATTATATGTTTTATCATGTGCCTTGCTAAAGGACCATATAGTATATATGTCATGTTGCTTTGTGTAGATAGACTAACTATGCAGGTTAGAGTAACCATAGATTGAGGGGGAGCAATTCACATTGTTCAAATCCTAAATCCCCTTGCAATTTATAAGGCAAAGGTATAACTTGACTATCCTTTTCAATATGATTGAGGAATGGTTTTTCATTGTCAAAAAGGGGGAGAATGTTGACTTAAGAGTTATACATAGCCCATATTTTGATAATGACTTAACCATTCCATTCCTATGTATCTAATATGTTTGTTCAAGATTGATTTCAGGCCTTAGGTACATGAAAAGGATCAAATTATACAAGCCCTAGCTTGTTCAAGTTCAAGTCAAATACAATGCAAGTGTGTGTTTTGGGAAATCACTCCAAATGACCTTAGATGATTTTTGTGATCACTTGTATTGATGATATGACTTGTAACTAAGATGAGAAAAAATTAGGGACACTTAATGTGGGGACCTACTCTTTTGATCAGCTTAAATACCAACCATTAGAGATAATCCCAAACCTAAACCCAAATTATGAAATAAAATAATGAATTCTTGACAAAGGCAATTGAAACAATAAATAGAAATCACATGTAATTGTTTTCCTTTTTCTTTCTTCATCAAATTCATAAATCAATGTCACATCAAGGACATCACATTTATATATAACAAATCTTAGTCAACTCCGTTAAAACTAGAATCAAATCTTTTCTCATATGTGGTTCAGTTTACATCAGATACATGTACATTGATGAACAAACTTAGTCTACAACCCATCCTGGAAAAGATAGAGTACATGGACAGTCTAATCTATCTAGATTATGCCATTTATATATTCTTTATCATGACCTCTCTTCTGGATAACATTATACCTAAAAACATTTTAGACAACCTCATGAGACTGATATAGAGCCCCAGTGAGTGGATACCTCCCACTCAAGCTAGGTACATGCATCAACATCATATTCAGTATAATAAACTTAATAGAAATATGCAAATATTAAAAAGTCTAGTAGATAGTTCTATCATAAGTCAAATCGATCTTGTAATGGTAATCTAATCTAAAAGATAAGATAATCACTTAAACCAATTATAACTTTGAAACATCTTTTAAAGCATGTCTATGAACAAATCAACAGATACTCCTTAGTTCAGATTAAGTATCCTATTGAATGAGTAATAAGTCAAGTTCTAAGCATTTTGAATCAATACATAACAATACCATTATCTTTGTGATACTCCGCCAGCTACATGAACACATCCTCCAGTCCTAAACTAAAGTACACATAATACATATCTACCAAATAATACTATCAAATAGAAAGCAATCCAACTCATATTCGGAATGGATATAAATCCCATCATTTATAACTTGTCAACATGACATATCATAATATGAAATAGAAAATGTCCATAGCAACATGATTACATTCCACAACAAGAAGCATAATCAACAATGATAAATCATCAAGTAGTAGTACAAGGAATGTAACAACCATTCAAATCATGTTCTACACAACTTATAATCTTTTATTCATTTGCCCTAGAACTACTTGGCTTGTACCTCACCAAGTAGAAGTCTCCACACTTAATTCTCATTTCAACGACTCACCGCCACTATCTTAGGGTTTATCCGACCACCCTAAGATATCAACAACAGACCCTGTCCACCTCAGGATTTCCTAAAGAGGCTTACATCCTCATCTTGGGTACATGAGATAGGAACCAACAAAACAGTGTATCACATATCACAGTATTTCACATATTTCATTTCATCGGAGTGTACTCCATCTAGACATAGACTTTCACAGTAAGGATTTAGGGCCAGAGCCACCCCAGATGACTCACTCCTAAATTCTGATGGTCTACCTTTAAGGTCTCGATCCACACTCTGGAAATCCTTCTCATAATTCATTGATTACTACAAGGAGATCCATTTTGTTTCCCCAGTGTGGTCCTCGGGGGAAACTATGGTGTTCAGGGAACCTAAGTAGATGTTCCATCATTTCACTTGTTATTAATCTCTTTTACTCGTCTTAAAAGAATTCTAAACATCATATATCATATCTGTGTATTCTCATGTAATTAGAATAACATGAAACAAATTAATAAGGAAAATGATCAAAGTAAGAAGCATAATAAATCTGTAGATTGCAATACATAAGATTATTTCTATATTTTACATCATCTTATAGAAATCATCAACAGTGGGTTTTCAGCCCGATACATAATCTTATTGTCCAACATTTACCCCATCAGGGTTTTATCATCATCAGTGGGCTTTCATCCCTAGATATAATCTCATTATGCAACATTTACCCTTATTAGGGTTTCTCAAATGTAAATAGTGCATATTAAATTCAATTTCAACATAATCAATTCATTGTATATCATAGTTCTTAACAAATATTAGCAGAGGCATTAGAACTAGCAACTATAAAAGCATATAGATATCAAGTATCATTCATCATAATAAGAATATATTTATCATACAACATATGCTTGTTCCATCCAATCTCAATAGATGAAAATAAATTTCATGCATATACATGCATAATAGACATAGTTCTATTCTTCTTTTATTTCACATTCTTCATATGGGGTTACTAATCAACACATGTTGACTATCAATTGAAGTTTGTGCTATTAGTCCATTCTTAGAGTACAATTCACAATTCAAGAACACATTCTTGTAAATCAATTCAAATACTAGAATTTCATCTTTTATTTGAATTCAACTATAGTTATGTGCATCCCTTAATCCCTAATTTTATACTGTCATTGACTAGCATCATCAAACTCATCATTTTAGGGTAAGAGTTACATTCTTCGAATAATCTACTAATTCCCATCTTTTTCCTTCATTTTATATTCAATAGTCTCAAATTCTTTCATTTCATGTTCATTACATTATTTGGACCAATCTTCCTTGATTCACTTTACATACAATGCTTCTCTTCAACTTAACATTTATTAAAGTCTAGTTCTTAGTATATTTAATTTAATTTGGGTTAAGCCACATGTAATTAAAATAAAAGATAAAATACTTCATCATACTAACTTCATTAGTTTCATATTTAACTTGCAATCACCATTAAGTACATCTTTTTCATATTTTCTCCTATATTTAACTAAGTGTACCATGTCATTGACTACTAATGTCATTTCCATAATTAACATTGATCATTCTTTATTATACTAATCACTTTATCTTAAAACAATGGTTTCAGTTACATCTTCTTACATCATAATCTCTGATCATCCTTCACAAATCACTGTTATGTAACTTATATAAAAGGACCCACATTCATATGGGGGCTAATCATTATTCCATAAATTGTACTAAAATAGATGCATTAGGCTTATATCATATTATTAAAATTCATCATCTTTAATTGAAGTATTAATACTTACATTCATCATTTCATCACATTTACAACATCATATACAAGTTCTAGCTTCATCACCTATACTCATCTTAATACTAAACATCTAAGGTTTTCAAGAAGTCATCCGTAGTTCAACACATCATAAGAATCATATCACTAAGAAATTTCATAATGATATATAGAGGTTCATTAGTGCTATTCACACAATAGTTTCCATTTTCACATATTCCATTCATCAATCATAAGTATACATTGATTGATTGACTCATTTGATTCACTTCCTCAACACAAACCCTAATAAGGATATGTGGCCACCTCATACTGATCCTTATACATATAATATATTCATTTCCATTAACATTCCACAATACACTTGTATAATACAATCTAGTACAATTCAAATATGATTTTATACATGTCAATTCAATTCCAAGCATATCGGCCATTAATTGGGCTGATTTTTAGGCAAAATTCACATGAAATAGCATAGTTATATGCTCATAATATTACACATGGATCCTCAATCAATATATTAGGAACTAATTAAGTTCCAATAAATGAGAAATAATCAAAATCAGTAGAATTGGATCCCTCAATATCTTTTCCAAATCAACATCCAATCACACACATATACAAGAAAGGTTTCTGATTATTTTAGCCAGATAGAATTAGGCTTTCAACATGAATACAAATATTAGTAGGGAGAATAACACTCACCTCAGCTGCCAAGCACCTTAAAAACGTAGATAAACCTCTAATGTTTTGGAAACATGATCAAGCTCTAGCAAATGAATCCAATTCTTTCTCCTCTCAACTCAGAAACCCAAGAAATGGAGATTAGAAGAGAAAGAGTGAGAAAAGGGGGATATTTGTTGTGATTTTGAATAAAATCATAGGAGGTATGGAATCTTGACATGTGAGAGAATATTCACCATGAAATGCCATAAAAGAAGCTAAACTTACTTGATTTCATCATATCTTGGATAGAGAAACCCTAGGTCAACGTCTCCACCACTTTCTCTTCTCAAAACCCTAGCTCTCTTCGCTCTCTAGAATTTCATTTCTTTGACATGAATGATGAGTTATGATATCTCCTTGTGTTTTAGGTTATTCATATAGATGGATTGAGGTGCTTAGAACAATTGCAAACAAGCCCTTCATTGTATTTTTATTTTGCTCAGATTGGTTGGTCGGATGAGTTATAAATGCGACCGACATCACACTTTTCATAAATAAAAAATCGTCAAAAAATATGAAACTTTAACTAAATGTCTTAAATTTCGTTTATAAGCAACAATACAAATTTTAGATAATTTGGAGTTACCAATAAATAACTAAAAATAAAATACTACACTGCTATATTATAGTCTGCAGCATGGTCGGTCGAGTTTGTCCTTCATAGAACTCGACCGACACCCCTCTATATAGAGATCAAACATCATAAAAAAATTACAAAATTTAATATAATATCTATAATGGAGTTTACCAATTAAATTTAAAAATTGAGATTAATTAAGTATACCAATAAAAATATAAAATCCAATTACCACACTGCTATATCAATCTAAAAATATGGTCAGTCGAGTTTGAAACTCGCCCAACAAATAGGTCAGAACATTTTTCAAAAATTCTGATATTTTTCAATTGTGTTCACATTTGATATATACAAATCAGATCCAAATTTGAATTAAATTAGAGTTACATATAAAATACTAAAATATTTTCATGAGACACTATACTTATCAAATTCTGTGTCCATATGTCATCAAAACCCTAATTTGGGACGATTAGGGTTTCCAATTCTTAACCCAGATTATGTGAATCAAAGTATGATTAAACCTTATCATTATATTTAAAACATTAAAACTTAACTAGCATCATTAATTAAGCTTTAAACAATGATAAAATTAGTTAAGCATACAATATTCCAAGTAAACCCTAATTAGATGATTAATTTGAAAATGGGTCATTACACTTAATTCCAAGGTTTAATCACTCAAATGTCTATTTATAAAATTTGTCACATGCTATTTATTGATCAAGTTGGAAACTTGACCGATCCTATGATGGATTTTCTGAAGATGACCCATCGATCGAGTTGCACACTCAAAGAACTTGACCGACCGACTCAGTAAGCAAAACTAATTTTAACTCATCGGTCGAGTTTCCCAAAACAAACTCAATCGATAGTTTGAAAGTTGTCTTTGTCAGTTAGTGGATCGATTGAGTTATCTTAATTGAAACTCCACCAAATGTACTATACGGTAAATGCAGAAAAAGTGATTATAACCATTGGAGAGTTGTTTTGAGTGAGAATAGATCTGTTACAACTTGGAAAACTGCTATATTTTCCCCCTAAGTGATCCCACACTCAAGGGAACACCCCAACTATAAATAGGACCCCTTGGAGTTCATTCCAAATTTTCTCATTCATGCTATTCTAAGTCCTTGCTATAGTCGAGTGTGTTGCAACTCCTTGAGCCCCTTTCTCTCTCTAATTTACACTTCATTTTGTGATTATGAGTGAGATAGGCCAGTTCTATGAGAGCTACTTCCTTGTGCTTATAAAGCTCTCAATCCATTCCATCTTCCCTAAGCCTTTCCTTCATGAAGTAAGGGTGAAGAAAGATACCCCGAGTGAAGGAGGAGTTGTTGTTGTTCTTCTTCAAGGTTGAAGAAGAGGTGAAGATCTTCTCTAGGTGAAGGAAAAAGCAAAGGATGAAGATCCAAAAAGAGTGTGTAAACCCTTGAAGGCGAAGGTCTTGTGAAAGAGTAGGTAAGACCTTGGAAGAAGGATGAAGACTCTTGGCAATGTAGGTAAGTCCTTGATAAGGTTGCAGTGTTTTTGTGTTTGGATGGGTATGTCCTTTGGTGGTCTTGTGTTGTAACTCTTATAGGTGAATATATAGAGAAAAGCACTTGCAAAGTCCTAGAGGCTGACCTCTCTAGGTAGTGGATTGACTATCTCCTAGATTGGAGAGTGGAAACAATTTAAATGACCTTGTCAAGTGCTTGCTTTCGATTCCTCTCATCCTTACTATGCTTGTTAGTTAGGACTTCAAATTGCACTTGAGCTATTGGTTTTGTTTGATAAAATTTGAAGGTCTAATCTATCTTGTGAGAATTTTTGAATCTCTATTCACCCCCCTCTAGAGCCCTCGATCCAAAAAACATGTCCTCCTCAAATTAAGTTCTTGGAAGCAGGTTACAAGGTCTCTGGGACAAATGATCATGGGGAAAGATTACACGAGGTGTGGCAAAACCAAAGGCATAAATGTCTATTTATATAGTTATCTTTTTGGGCTTATAGGGGGTAGCTTTGAGAAGCTTGGAGAAAAATTTTGGGCGTTTATAAATACTTGCCAAAACAAAACAAGTAAGGTGTCAAAAAATGTGGGATCCAACGAGGAAAGTGTAGGAAAAGAAATATCGAAGAATCATCAATTGTGGAGGGAGAAAATCCAAAAACAAATTCACATGTGTAGCCATTATTTTCCAGAACAGACACAGAGTAAATGAAGGTTCATGCACCGTCAGATGAAATCCAACGGTCCATAATCCATGTGAGAAAAATAAGGGTCCATGACCTATATAAATGAAATGCAAATCCTATTCGAATAAAGTGATATATTAATTATTTCCCTTTCTTTCTTTCTTTCTTTCTCAAATTGAGGGTGCAAATATTATCCAATTAATATTAATTTTGTAACTAGGCTAATTAATACATAGAGATTCTTATTTTTGTATTAGTTTTCCATTTTGAGGACTGTAAGTATGTTATTTAATTCTTGAAAAGCAAATCATATTTTCTCTTTCTTACCTCATTAGAGACTTCTAGAAACCTTCAATTATATTGAAATTTCATCATTAAACAAACTAACACATATGGAATATTATTAGGCCATTAATCTTGTCCCTTGAAATTATTTATCATATTATTTATCATTTTGGGCTTTTCACACTTTCTCTCTCCTAATCAACCCATGTACATAAAAGATTATCCAATCACATGAAAATTTACCCAAAGTCTATTTTTAATATGTAAATTATGAATCCAGGATTAGTTTTCTCTTTTAGGGTCATTAAATTGTTTATCTAATATTTTTGAGGAAAATCACCTTTTCTTTTTAAAATAAAAGACATATTATTATTTTTATTCCTTAATTGTACAACATGGCCTCCAAGCCAAATCAAAACCAAAATATTTTGAATCTGATGTTATTTTTGACTAACTAGTCTTCCTTTTATGGGTTGTACACTTATGGTCCATTATTATTTTATTTATTATATTATTTCATTATTATCACCATTATATCACTGCCAAAAGGATATATGTCATTTTTATGCACGAAATTAATTCTATATTTATTTTAATTATGTATCAATATTCTCAATGATGGATACCTAATCTCTCTATGCACATTATTCCTCTTAACCTCATATCAAAATCAACATTATCTCATGTGACATATTTTATTGGTCTTAAGATTAATTGTGATGGCATTAGGCCATATTTGTTTTCATGCATATATGCTTGGGTGATTTATCATGTATTACATATTAGGGTCACAATTAACTACTATTAGGTATATCCGTATCCGAGGTTTTCTAAGCCAAAAGAATTAAGGTCCCTAACCTCATAATATTGGAATAGGATAAGGTTCTAGGATTCAATATGTTATATCTACACAATCAAATGTTCCTGACTCAACACTTGTATGATCGGTTGCAGAATAAATGATATGATGTTTTTTACCTTCTATTACATTAGTAGCATGTCCATATATACAAATGTATTATTTTAAACATTTAATATTTTGATTATTTCAAATCTTGATACAATTTTTATCTACATTTATAGAAGAATCAACCATAAACTCAGAACTTTCGATACCAAATGTTTTAGATGGGTATAAGAGTAGCATGTGTGAACGAATGTGACCATAATGTTTTCATTAATAATCTTTGAGGGGTGCAAACTACAGGAAATATTACCCTAAAAATCTCTCGGCTATGAGAAAGTATGTGTGTTTTATACTTTTTAGGTTTGATAATTTAAATTCTTAGCACATGAGGGTGTGGAGATTCTAAAAAAAGTCAAGATAGTTATGCATAATGAAGTTATGACCCTCTTCTCTATGGATGTTATATTTGTGAGGATTGATTAATTTGCCATTCTAAAAGAACAACTTGATTCCGATTTACTTTGTAACTCTATGTAACATGATCGTACTCATTCTATTAAAGCATGAAGCAAGTGCATTCTCATCATGTAAGTTTAATTGAACTAGATGATATAATAATGGGTGTAATTTTAGTTTTTAATTTGTGTCCTTCATACAACATTGTTTCAATTGGTTCTGGCATTTTATTTAGACATACAAACTCAATTTTCAAATGTGTGAAAGTAATACAAATAAATGTTCGACAAAAGTCTACAAAATTACTTCTAGATTTGTGTCTTACATTTACTCTTCTTTGAATGATACTAATAATTTAAATTCCATCGTCATTTTTAGGGGTATGAAGCTTGATATGAAAAAGAAACCATGCTAGAATAACAATCATGATTCAATATGTAGATGGATATTATTTTAATGTTATGATCCAACCTGATAAATTGTTAATCTAATGCATATGATAAATGTAGTGTCTACGATATGCCTAGACTACCAAGTATGCATAATGTATGACTTACAAATTCATAATGACAATCTCTAAATTCTCCATTTAGAGTTGTCTAGAACTTTAAATCTTGAAATAATAAAATATAGTGAACTTTGAGGCTCATGTAGTTCTTAGTTGTCCTAAAATCGGTGAATACCAATATGAGTGAGATTATTTGTGCACATATAATTTTGTGTAACTGTTCACTGTATCAAGTAGGAATTTAAAAAATAAAATAGAAAGAATAGAAACATAATTTTGTTTGTCCTTCCTAAGTTTTCTTCTTTAATTTAATTCAATATGTTTTTTTTGAAATGTTGCATTTGTATGTTCTCATTCTTAAACACAACAAAAAGTGCTTGTATTGGATTTTTTTCTCTTCCTATGAATTTTCTAGTAAATATTAAATATTATGACTATGTAATTTGGATCTTAAAAAGACTTTGATATTTATATAGACATGAAAGATGATGAGCTTGATCTTAGAGTGGTATATTACATACTAAATTCTATGCACATGAAAAAATATGTTTATCAAATAATAAGAGTTGTATCCTAACAAGTCTTTACTTATTTCTATATCATTTATGTTATAGTCTAAGATATATTTGACATCCCCAAATGGAGTCTTGAGTATGACCTACACAAAGACACTCCTCATGAAAACAAACAAGTGATAAGAACATGGATCAATATGAATTAGATTGGGAGTTAAGGTTCATTCATTAAACATATCGTCATATCAGTAGTGAAAATAGATGGCAAGGTTGAAATTTTATACAATTAAATTTTTGAATAGATTTATATGGTTCTATAGTTAGAATATATTATTTAGAAATGTAATAACCTTGTAATCAATCAATTACAAAATGATGCTATTGTCAAATAAAATTACGCAATGTTGTTTTCTTATGCGTGTGTAATGAGGTGTGTCATACTCTTATTTATAGCATATAAATTAGGTCTTGGATTCTATTAAGAAATTATAAACATCATTTTAGATATTTGTGTGCATATTACTATTGATAATATCATCCTCATCATTGATCAATTTGCATATCATAAACTGCACTTAGAAAGCATATGTGAAATTTAATACACATGTTGGATTTAAAAAAGGAAATAAGGTTATTACCATTAGTTTGGATTGTTGAGATTTAAAAATTATCTTTGAGAAAGTAAGTCAAAAGTAAATTTTTGTTAAAATTCTTTCAATTTATCACATCAAAACAATTTTCTATTAATACAATCAAAATTTTGATACATGAACTTTTCATATGTTGATATGTATTACTTCTACAAAATAGCATCCCCAAATCACATTGCATAGAAAATATTTTAAAACATATGTTAATATAGTTGTTTTTTCATTTGGTAATAAGGAATTATTGGTATCTCTACAATATCATATGATGGTGATTTATATCAATTCAAATGTCCCTTGTAGGAACATGTAAGTTATTATAATATTGATTTGTTTAAACATTGTCTTTTATGTTAAAAATGAGTCAAAATATTGTTTCCCACATTTTGAATAAAAGAAAACTAAAACATAAATTAATTGGTTCTATTAAGTCCAGTCAACAAACGATTAAAAGTTAGTTTCTAGAAAACCTCTTAAAAATTATGCACATACTACGATTTTTGCAATCAAAAGTGAAATAGTTTTATTTTTCAAACCATTTGGGATCTAAAATAATGAATAAAAAATAATTTTCCTAGAAAAAATCTCATCTTCTAAATTTTTTACAAAAAGGTTCATACTTTAATGTTCAAACAGAGGTTATATATATTATTACTTTGTTGTGGAAACAAAAAAAATATGGTTCATAAAATTATATAGTTACTTGAAGAAGTGCGAACTAATGTTTTTAATTCCCCATGTATACCCAAAGGTTTTGCATTGTCATGGGAACATATCATAAATTTGTTAATCGTGAAAGATGGCATGGATTCATTGCTAATCTACATATATTTAGTTACGATTGACCATGACATGGAATCCATCGTGATTCTAAATTAATTTATATACTATTGACAAATTTAAGTATCCAAATTTTATTATTATGTTGTAGTATGCCTCTTTTTATACATGTGCCCTTGAAGAGCATATTTTCCTTATCAGAAAAAAGTCGAGATTTTTTTTTCAAGTAAGTATATTATCCAACTTACATTACTAAACCTTGGTTATATATATATATATATATATATATATGTATATTTGTGTATGCACTCCATATATCACCCACTCCAGTGGAGTATTATTGATTTGATGATTCAAATGTACAATGTCAGTGGTTACAAAAACAATTGAAAAACAAATCGATATGAATGAATGCCACATTCTTGTAATTAAAGAATTTTGCACACGATTGAATTTATAGATGTAAGTATTATTAAAATTCATAAATGTCATAAGTATTTCAGTAAAGAAAGTTCCACAAACTACAACACTAAGTTATCAACAGAAGTAGCAATTTTACATGACCAATCCTTCAAACCACTCAGTTCAACTCATCAAGTAAATGATTATAAATTCATGTAGTTTGTTCTCCCCTCTAAATAGGTTGTATTATATAATGGTGGTTTCCTTGGTTTTTCATATAAAGTTCACATTCTTTATAATTTTCCTAAGATCCTTGAACAATTATCAGATATGGATGAGTTTACTGTATAAACTTCACTTGAAGAAATTAGATTACTACTATGATATTTTTTTTTGAAATGAAATGTTTATCTAATGATTAAAAACATAGCATGAACCATGTGTATATGGTAAGATAAAGTATATACTGATTAAATTTTTTTTATCAAGAAGGTGACAGTTATTAAAAATTCTATACTGAAAATGGTGGTTTTGTCAAGCAACCCTAAATATTCCTTAATACATATAAAGAAAGATGCTAAATGATATTCTACAAGCATTAGTTTTATGATATACCGACATCTAACCACGGTTATGATGCGATTTATTAATAATAAAAACAATTATGAGATATTAGATTACAATCATCATGTGTGTAACATACTGAATTCTGGAATTTTGTCTTTTGACCCTCTTTCCCATATTTTCCTTTCATTTCTATCCTTATTGGCCTTTCTATTTAATTAGTGGAATTTATAGTGGTTTAGGGAACATTTATTCACTAATTATACCAATGGAAGGGTTTATGCAGAAATACCTCAGTGAAAGCTTAATAACCATAATTAAGTGCTCTAAATCTTAATATAACTTTTTGATATGATTTGAAAACATAAAATGAGGCTATGTTTCAAATTTGGTTCGATTTGGATGTTGTCTGTGCAAGTTATGCAATTTTAGGTACATTATGGACTTTTATGCAATTTACCCAATTGGGAGGTTTTCTTTGCAAATTATCAACTGAATTTTAATCCTTAGATATTCCCTTCCCATTAACGAGATTGTAAACCATTGTAGAACCTAGTTTCACCTTGGTTTGATAGTATTTCTTTCCAAGGGCATTATAGGGATTACCCTCTTTATAAAGGTGCTTATCTTTAAAAGCTATGAAAAAATGAGGTTATTTATTTCTTGAAAAATGGTCGTGATGGCCTAGAAGGATCTGTGAGCTCTTAGGACCGAATTGTGATATCAAAGAAGAGTCCATGATCTATCCTCTTGCATGGCCATCAAGCCCTAGGCTAAAGACCCATGGAAAGTCCCTTAAGACACCTCATGCTTCACCTCTTTCTTTATATAGCCATGTATACCCCTTCCCAACTCTCAAGTCAAAATATCTTTCTCTCATTTTATTTCCTCTATCTTAGATAATAGTTCCTTCTGTATTTGTCCACAAAGTTGCTATCCCAAGGTAATAGAGGGAGCCTACCTTGGTGAAGAAGGATCCTAGGGCTTCCAAATTGCTCTATTAGGGTTTCTAAAGCTCCTCCTTGGTAATTTTGACCAAAACTAGTAATTTTCCTCCCTTCCTTCCCTATTTTCACACTGTTAGTCTTCCTTACACCTTATTATAGATTGGAAACATGACCATACATATTAAAACTCCACCTAAAACCCTAAAACATCTCATCTCCGTGCTTTTTTTTCTAGGGTTTGCACCTCTAAAGTGGAGAAGGTGATCTTTGCTCAAGAAAGGAGCTTAGCTTGGAGCAACCATACCTTATAATCTAGGGATTATTTCTGTTTGTACCTTATTACCTTCCTAGAGGCAAGTTTTTTTTAACCCCCTTCTCATATATTGCTTAGTACATGCTTAAAACCCATGCTTCTATGTTAAAAATCGATGATTTCCATCTCTTTTTACCATGTTCTTCTAAGGTTTTGGTTTCTTGCTGTTTTATCTTCTCTAGAGGCTCTAGTTTGGTTACCTATTCAACTTCAAACCCGATCTTGTGTCAAATTGTGTTTTCTCCCTCTCACTCTCTCTTCAAATATCTCGATCGATTTGATGATGTGGCAATTTCCTATTGGTTAGTATTGAAAAATTCATATCTTCTAAACCGCGTATCCAAATTTGACAAATAAATATGTTTTGAAATTGGAAAATTAATCTCTATCTAATAAAAATATTTTCAAGGTATGATTTCATGGTTTTACGAAGGGTGATTTTTGTAAAATGAATTTAATGCATAAAATCCATAAAAATTACATCTTAATCATCATAACTCCAAAATTAACATAAAAATATGTTTTCTTGATCAAGAGAACTTAATAGGTTTATTGATAATGTTTTAAGAGTCTAAATCTGAGTTTTTCTAAAAAGGTAAAAAATTAGGGTTTCTATACATTAATGTGCACTATGTACTCTAATACATGTTAATACATTGAAAATAGGCAAAGTGGAACTTGGTATCAATTAAAGTGGTGAAAGTTAATAATTGATATCAGTAAGAGAGGTATGTGCTATGTATGTGAAATCCCTATTTATGTATGTCCATTCCTTACACCCTATGTTGGGATAACTACAACCAAACCCTATATTTCCCTAATGAGGCTTAATTGAACCCTAAATATTCTATTCTTGAATCCTAATGTTGTTCATGCCTCAAATTAGATTTTAATTTCTTCTTGTTTGGGTCTTATACCCCGATGCCATGCTTATTGAATATTATGACTACTCTTGCCATGACTACTTTTCTAGCATGTAGATTTATGTTCTATTTAATTTAAAATAGCGGTACTTATGTACAACCACCCACAGAGGGCATGTAAATAATCGCCCTGGGGAATGTCTTATTCTCCCCATAATATTGTAGGTGACTAGGAATGTATTATTCTCCCCATAATATTGTAGGTGACTGGGAATGTGATGGAGTTTTGCAACGCCACTAAAAATCCTTGAGATGATGAATCCCTAAGTTTAGCCTTGCTAGTACTATGGTAAGAACCCCACCCACGTGTGCTAAGACACGCGGAAGTCTTATCGTAGTATAGTTAAGGGTCGAATCCTCGGGACAACGGTCTTGATGAAATCAAGATGGAAAACGTTTTTAGTTGAACTTAACTACTTAACAGTTGATATTTAGATCGAAAGTTTGATTTGGTTTTAAACTAAGTGCAAGGAAAGTAAAGCAAGAAAGTAGAGATTAAGGTTGTAAACAATGATTAAAAGCCACTAGGATGTTATCGGGTTTCACACCACTACACATGGATCAAGACATGCAACATAATAAAACAACTTGCAAAGAGAGTCAAATCAGTTAGTATCTTGTAGTCCTAGCTTCCTTTTGGATAACTAGCTACGAGAAATGTGGAGTATTGCAACGCCAACCATACCATAATGAATGGTCACATGCTTTGCATTACTCCTTCATGAAATGTGTTCCTCGACCTTACCAAGATTGCACTTCCATACGTCAACTAATTCCATTTCATAGTATGAAAGTGCAATGATGGGGGTGAGTTTACTCCACTCATGAAAGCACTCCTAGATACCGAAACAGACATATGGTGACTACATACATCTAAGACCAACATTCAATCGATATTCAGATCTAAGGGTATAAACATAGACAATTCATACCAAAAGATAATAAGTAACACAAGTTGATGATCATGCAACTAGCATTCATTAAACGATTGATGTTGAACTGAAAAGAAGAGTATCTCTATTACAAATTATTGAATTACATTGCATGAAATGAAAACATGGGTAGAGGGGCTACTCCCCGCACCCTAGTGAATGAAACTACTCGCTCATGTCAAGGACAAAGAAGGAGGAGAGAAGAGAGAGAAAGAACGTCATCTCCACGGAGGAGGGAAAGTTGAACCCTTGGTGAAGAGAGCAACGATCTTCGCACTTCGTGGTTGACTTGATGAAGGATCTTCTCTTCCCACCTTCTTTGCTGTTGAGAGGAGAGAGAAGATAGCTTGGTGATGGAACGCGGATCTCAAACTGACAGCCTTGGGGCAATGGATGGAAGACAAAAGTGCTATAGAGCTAGAGAGGCAGCCTCTGGGCGTCTGAGAAATCCCTCTTTTTGAAGTGACCCTTGAGGTCCTATTTATAGGCTCAAGTTGAGCCCAAACGGTCTAGAGACCGTTTGGCCTCTCGCGGTCTTGGGACCGTGAGACCTTCTCGCGGTATTGGGACCGTGAGGTCTTCTCGCGGTCTTGGGACCGCGAGGCCTTCTCGCGATCTTGGGACCGTGAGGCCTTCGCGCGGTCTTGGGATCGTGAGGCCTTCTCGCGGTCTTGGGACCGTGAGGTCTCCTCACGGTCTTGGGAACGTGAGGCCTTCTCGCGGTCTTGGGACCGTGAGGTCTCCTCGCGGTCTTGGGACCGTGAGGCCTTCTCGCGGTCTTGGGATCGTGAGGTCTCCTCGTGGTCTTGGGACCGTGAGGCCTTCTCGTGGTCTTGGGACCGTGAGGTCTCCTCACGGTCTTGGGACCGTGGGGTCTTCTCGCGGTCTTGGGACCGTGAGGTCTTCTCACGGTCTTGGGACCGTGATGGGTCTCCTCGCGGTCTTGGGACCATGAGGTCTTCTCGCGGTCTTGGGACCGTGGGGTCTTCTTGCAGTCTTGGGACCGTGAGGTCTTCTCGCGGTCTTGGGACCGTGAGGGGTCTCCTCGCGGTCTTGGGACCGTGAGGTCTTCTCGCGGTCTTGGGACCGTGAGGGGTCTTTGTAATTTTTTTTGTGTTTTCTGAAATGAAAAAAATAAGAAAAGTTAGTTTATTGGTGTATCTGCAATAAAGTAAAAAAGGTTAATGATTCTATCTAGTTCATCTAAGAAAGAGTATGAAAAATTAAAGATAACTAATAAAATAACGTCACAAAATGGGAGGTTATCACCCCCCCCCCTAACTTAGAGTCTAGCTTGTCCTAAAGTTAGATAGAGCTAAGGCATGTAATGGCGAGGCGATTTTATTTAATTAGGGTTTCCATACTCTTGCTTCAATTCTAGGTCAGAGATCTACCGAGGTCTTATCAGGGCTTCTGCTTACACTAACACTTTCGAGTATCAAAAGTTGCATGGATCTCAGGTTCCTTTTATATCGTGAATCTCGCATTGGGACCACCTTTCTTTTTATGTGCATGTCATCGACTCTAATCAGTTTTATACTTCTTTAGAGAAACCTACTGGTAGCTAGAGTGGGTATGAGGGCTGGCTTAAAAGGCTTATTGTGTAGCTCCCCCTTCAAGTGGGGAAGGGCTTGTCTATGCTTTTTAGAGACTCACTACCGGGCACGACACATCTGCCTTCATGAGGGCAGCTGAACGTACCGGCCGGGTGAGCTCTTTTATCAGCCTTTTCATATATTAGGAAACCTTAGGATCTCTTTACCGGGCACGACACATCTACCTTCATGAGGGCAGCTATATGTACCGGCCGGGTGAGATCTTTGTTGGCTCTTCATATAGGTCCTTATGCGTGGCACAACTCTCATGCTTTTTTATTCAACACTCTGGCTTTTATTCGAAACTCGCAGGCTTAGGAAGTGGGTTTTGTGGTTTTTGATTGGGCGGCCAAGCCTCTTTATTGAAAGAAGAAAACCGTTCTTAGGGTTCCTGACATGCACTTATTTTTAATTGGTGGTCCACTCGTGAGATTTCTTGATTTTGGATTTCCCTGATTTCCCTCTTGACTTTGAGAGTTTTTGGTTCACTTTGGCCCTGAAGTTGACCTGTGAAGAGTCTGAGATAGAATTGAAGTAAAAGCATAGAAACCAATAGTAATGTAATTTATAAATTCACCATTTCATGCCTGTATGCTAATCTTGTTATTTGTTTTTGAGGACTACTTTATCTCTAATTTAGCTAAGGGTGATTCTTTCCATGATGAAAGTTATACTTGAGAGTTATTTTATTGAAAAAAAAGAAAAAAATTACTGGAAAAAGTCTAAATATGGACAGAAAGTTTGAAAAATGATAAGCGGGAAAAATAGAAAGGTTGAAGCAGAATGATACCTCGCCCTTGTCCAGTGCACTCCCCCCTAACTTATCACACACTCTGTCCACAGAGTGTCAAAGTGATAGGTTGAGAAAGGTATGGACAAGGGCATTTAGGCGTTGGTTAATACTTTATTTGCCCCATGTGTTCTGAGTAAGTTGGCGGCGAACTTTCCCCGTAGCGCGTGGTAATCCACCTCTGTCATGTCCTCTACCGGCTTGTGAAGGGTCAGGATTATATACATCCAGTAGAGGACGTGGAAGCCGCAGTCATTTGATTCTCTGATTTGCTGGGGGCACCTGTGGCAGAAGGCTGGTGATTTGAAATGATCTCTGTCATATGCCCGCGTGTGCTGACCCAAAAGATCATGTAATTTGTCAGCACACTCCTTTGCCACCTCCTCCGTTGGTGTCCTTGGAGTTTTAGTGTATGCTTTCCGTTTTGGATCATACTGGCTGTCGGAACTGTTGTAGATTATTGTTGTTCCTTCATGAAGATTGGTTGCCAGTAACATCCAGTGCTCTTGATGAAGGAAAGGTAGCATGATGAACTTCGGAGTTGTATGTTGGAGATAAGAGATGGTTGACTCCTTTGTTCCGAAGTTCTTCAGCCTGAGAAGATCATCCTTCATGTAAGCTGACACCATATAGACCGTGTTGTGATTTCGTGCAAGTAAGTATTGATAAGCGGTCATTACACTTACAGACATGGAACCCTTGAATTGTAAGGTCTCACGGAGGGCATCTGCCATAACCAATATATCCCCGTCGATATATACCAGCTCTTCTTTTTCGGCATATAGCCGTGACATTATTAGCCGAAGCTCGTTATCTGAAAGAGTTTTGCAAGCCTCCGGGTCGAAGTCGGGAAACGATGGTTCAATGGCAGATTGGGGTACCATATGTGATGAAGATGTCTTGATGGCTACCCCTGATATCAGATCAATGTCACCTTTATCTGGAACCAGATTGAAGATGTAAGGGTTCCATTGGCTTTGCCTGGTGACGTTAGATGGTTGTTTTTCTTTTGTCAGCGCCGCTAGGGTTTGTCTGAAAGGTCTCCTCTGCGGGCGTTGAATAGATGAAAAGAGATAACGAGGGACGTCGTCTGCCGCCATGGTAGGGTCGTTAAAAAACCTTCTGTCACAAATAAGCTCCATGGCGTAACGTCCTCGTAGGGAGTGGAAATCTTCATTAATTAGTTCAGTGAAAGGGACCTGCTGGTTTAGCGCTAGGATGTGCCTTATGACGTAGAAAGCGCTGTCCCAAGAACCTTCTGTGGCTTGGACTTGTGGGTTAATTATTCGAAACCAGGGGGAGCTCCAGTCCTGGCGGAGAGAAGGGCATGCGGCCCATATGAGCTTTAGCAGCCGGAAAGGGATGCATCTTGCCTCCCCGACTTCAATTTTACAAAATTGATTATTCCGGCCTTTAAGTCACTGGCACAGAAATTGTACACTTTGGCGTCGCGGGCGACAGTGTCCACAATCATGACCAGCCAGTGGTTACAGACTTGGAAAGGCACAGTTATGTATCTCACTTTTCTTGCGATCCCCCTGTGCAACCTTGTAATGGATTTGTGCTGTAACTCTTTGTATAGTAAGCACAATCCTAGTGTGGGTGAGGCGTTAAGAACCGGTTGCTGTCGCCGAGAGCTTTTGTAGATCTCGATAGAGTTGGCAAGTAGGGTACGGAACATTGCCATCTTCACCGGCGACTGGGATCGAAGAAGGGATCGGAAATCTTCACGCGTCAGATTGCGTTTTGTCTTCGTGTTTTTGTATATTACATCCTCCCCATCTTTGGCATCATCTACTATAGTGTTTAAGATAAAGATATCTTATGCATCTAGGGTAGAGATGGCCGCCATGTCTAACTCTTTCATTTTGTTAGGTAGAGGTGGCGGCGGAGGTAGCTCTTGCGGTGTGGGGGAAGAAGGTTGTTCTAGGCTGTCCATGTACTGCTGCAGATCGTAATCTTTATCAGATTCAGAAGGAGTGTCTAAATCTTCATCAGTGTCTAGGCATACTCTTTCTGATTCTTCAAGTTCAGGCACAGACGGTTCGAGTGCAAAGATTTGCTGGGCTGCTGTGGCTGGTGTAGTGTTGCTGGTTCCCTGAATGCATTTTTCGAACTCAGCAAAAGCCACTGCTTTGGCAGCCTCCCCCAGAGATCCCGTAGAAAAGTTTAGAAATTGATCCCCGAAGTATATGTTGACATTCTCGGTATGAGCAGGGGATTTGTGATCTTTATCACCAGTTTGGTGATCTTGCTGTTGTTTTGGTTCTGCTCCATGGCTGGGGCCTGCCCCAGCATCATCTGGCTTTTCGGAGTCATCAGCTGAGGAGGAACTATTGTTTGAGTCAGCGGAGGAGTCAGAATCTTCCCCGTCATCAGCATCATCTTCATCGTCATTAGTTGTCTTCTTTTGTGCTTTCTTCTTGCACAGACGATGGATGGATTGTTGTTCATCATATGCCACTTGCACGTGCTCGTGTGTTTCGAGCAGTGCTTCGTGGGTTTCTTTTAGATCAGAATAACGTTGTTCAGCCGAGAGGAGTCGTGCTATGAGATCGGTTACTTTAGCTCTTAGCTGAATAAGCTCATTATTTGACGACTCCTCTTGGCGATTATGTAGTTGCGTGAGGGTGGTGGTGATGTCGTCCAGGCGCGTACTGAAAGCTAGCTGTTGCTGCTTCGGCTCGCGGAGGGTTTCTGGCAGAGGTAGAGTCTGCGTAGAAATCCTATCGACTTACTTTGCCAACACTTCATGCTGGCGTTGTACTCCATGGATCAACTCGGGCAAGTTGTTGCAGTGGCCGTCGATGTGGTTGACTTGCTTGGCCACTGAATCTTGACGTTGTTGGATTCCTTGGAGGATGTCTGGCATGGCGCGGTTCTGCTCGCCAATCTGGGCAACCTGTTGTGTTAGACCCTGCACACATGAAAAAATAGAATTTAAAATGTTAGATGGGTCGGTGAGGAGGTTTCGGATGGTGTCGAATTGACGTCCGAATTCCGCACCGACGTTAGTATAAGGGACCCCAGTAAATGAAGAGTGAGGCGGCTGGGGTCGTGGTGGAATGGTAGTGTCATGCAGAAAAGACACTGTTGATGGATCTGCGAATTGCGTGGTGACTGTAGATGGGGTCACCAGCGATGTCGGGGTGGTGGTGGGTGGAAAAAGTGGTGGCATTCCTGGAGAGAGAAATGGATCCGGGAATGTTGATGGAAAGTCAGTGGATGTGAAGGAGGAGAATTCGGGCATTGTGGTGGAGAATGGGGTGGCCGAAGTGAAGAAGGGTGGGGGTGGTGGTGGGGTGGTAGAGGAAGGTGGTGTAGAGGATGATTGAAGGGTGGTTGATGGTGGTGGGGTGGTAGATATTGGGGTGGTGGAAGGTGGAGAGGTGGTGGCGAGCTCAACATTTAGACTCATTATAAAAGAGTCTAGTGATGAGGATGTAATATGTTCTTCTGGGAGGGGGGGTTCAGGTTCGGGGTTAGGCTTTGATGTAGGTGTCCCCGACAGCTCATGTGCTTTTACGAGCCTGATGGAAGGTCGTTTGACTAGAAGTTTTGTTGTTTTAGCTGCCGGGGCAGTTATACTGAGTTCTGCCTGCCCTGCCTTTGCTTTCTTTTCTTTGGCCTTGACTGAGGCTATGATTTTGGCGATCTCGTCCTCGGTGAATAGGAGCTTGTCCTTGTCATAGTCAGCAAGCTCTGGAAGTGGGAGCAGGGTTCTAGTAGATTTTGTGGGGCAGAACACGTAGTGCAGCCTTCCATCCTTATCTTTTAAGATATGGGAGTTCTTTAGTGTCTGTTCGTTGGTAAGGATGTCGCCCTTGATTCGGTTGCATTTGGGTAGAAGTCTATCCATCTTAAGATATTTGATGATAGATGTGATATGACCTCCCATGCAAATTTCTTTTCCGAGGGCAAAGGCTGATAGCTTGAGCAGCATATGTCGTCCAATGTTAATGGGCATTCCTTTTAGGACTGACCAGAGGACAAAAAGGTCGGATATAAGAACATTTCCTCCTTCGGGTCTGGGGAAGAGTGCGCCGATGATGATTTTGTGGAGCGTGCGCACTAGGCCAGAATGAATGTTGGAGGCCTTGCTTCTCCTTGCATCGAAGGTTGGCAACCCCGTTAGTGATTTCCAGAAGGTATGTTTGTTGAACCCGGGGTGTTCTGTGCCAGCTGCCTTAGCTTTCTTCAGCTGGTCTTGATTGTCAACAAAGATTTCATTCAGAATATTTTTGGTGATGACCACCTTGTTGTTAAAGATTCTGGTGGTTATTCTGCGGTCACCACCATCCCTTTCTCTATGCATGATGTCCACCACTTCTTTGTTGAAGTAGGTGAAGAATTCTGTTGTGGGCTCAGTGTAGGAAATTTCAGATACAAAGCAGAGCTGGGAAAGGTTTGAATTGTCAAGAAGAGTGAGGATTCTGTGGTAGATCCCCATCTTCATAAGTATGCTGGGGCAGACATACTTGGTTGGTTTAAGGAGTTGGCTGATGGAGGTGATGTTATGGAGATGAAGGTTTTCGGGTGGTGGTGCTGTGGTGGTGATGGGAGGAAAAATAGGAACAGTTATTGTGGCAGGGGTGGTAGTGGTGGTGGTGGATGGTGGGATGTACCCTGCCAGGATTTGTTCCCTTGCAGAGGCGGGGTGAATTTGCTTCCTGGCTCTCTTCTTAGGTGCTGGCTCAGCTGTGGATTCTTGAGCCATTCTCTTCCCCTTAGATTTTGTAGTGGGTGATTCTTTCTCAAGGGAAGGCTGGTATTCTGAGGCCTCGTCGGATGAAATCTCTTCTACCTCCTCTTCAGAAGATTCTTCATTTAAGTAGCGGTTGATTCGCTTTATGTCTTTTATGACTTCAATCAGGTTCACTTGTGCTGGGACCTATCCAGTCTTTTTGTACTGGTCAACTATGTTTTGGAGATTTGTTCGTTCAGCTAGTAATTTCTCCTTTGTCCAGAAAGGAGCATCTGTTGATCCTTGCTTCACAGGTGAAGTCATTCTGAATTGATTGACAATAAAACAAAAGTTAGAAATCGTAAATTTTGGAATGATAACAAAGTAAAATTATTTTGAATTTGAGTTTTAGTAGTTTGATTGAGTTCAAACGGTCCTGAGACTGTTTGGTCTCAAACGGTCTTGAGATCGTTTGGGCTCACACGGTCTTGAGACCGTGAGGATCCAAACGGTCTTGAGACCGTGAGGATCCAAACGGTCTTGAGACCGCGAGGATCCAAACGGTCTTGAGACCGTGAGGATCCAAACGGTCTTGAGACCACGAGGGAGACGAACCGCGCGGGGCCTCACGGTCTGGAGACTGCGAGGGAGATGAACCGCGCGGGGCCGCGAGGGAGATGAACCGCACGGGAGACAAACCGCGCGGTCGTTCGTTGGCAGGGAACCAAGAAAACGACGACGGCGACAAGGGCAGAGAGGGGTTCGAACGCGAGCTATTGTTTAATGAATCACAGGGTTGTCAACCTGTCGGTGCGGTCAGCGAATCGGCGAAGAGCCTAGGTGCGGTGAGCGTTACAGCAGGGGCGCACGAGTGACGACGAGCCGGAGACGACAGCGGCGAAGCCGAGTCATCGTCGAAGAACTTGAAACGGAAGCGGCGTCAGAGAGTGCGGAGATGGAGCTCGGAGATGAATGAAACAGCGAAGCTTGGAAGTTCGAGGTTCAAGAAGAGAGAAACATTGGTGGGGAGGGTATATTTATAGGTTTTAGGTGGGGTCGGCCTTCCAAATGGTCTTGAGACCGCGAGGAATCCTTACTGTCCAGGGACCGTGAGGAACCTCACGGTCTTGAGACTGCGAGGGCCCAAACGGTCTTGAGACAGCGAGGGCCCAAACGGTCCTGAGACCGCGAGGGCCCAAACGGTCTTGAGACCGTTTGACCTCAAGAGCATGTGGATTTTTTTTTATATTTTTAGATTTAAAGAAAAAAATAAAAACAAAGAAAAACAAAAGAGGTTTAAAAACAAAATAAAAGGCTAGAAAAATTAGGGAAAGTGATACTCAGGCCTTGGGTTGCCTCCCAAGAAGCGCTTTGGTTTAACGTCGCTCGCTCGACAAGATTTTGCTCTGGCTATGCTGACTTTATAGGATCATGGATCTCTATGGTTTGCCTTGATAATTTGTCTGCCGGAGTGTGGTATTTCTTCAATCTGTGACCATTTACGGTCCTTTCTCCTCCATTATCATCGATAATAATGACAGCTCCTGTCGGGTATATGTGTTTGATTGTGAACGGCCCCGACCATTTAGTACGCAATTTTCCAGGAAACATTTTTAATCTGGAGTTGAATAGGAGGACTTTGTCTCCGACAGTTATATCCTTTCTTTTTATGTGGCCATCGTGCCACATCTTAGTTTGTTCTTTGTAAATTCTTGCGTTGTGGTAGGCTGTCATTCGTAATTCTTCTAGTTCTTGGAGTTGCAGTTGTCTGAATTCACCAGCGCCTTTGAGATCGAAGTTTAGTTGCTTAATGGCCCACCAAGCCTTATTCTCTAATTCAACTGGCAAATGGCAGGACTTCCCATACACTAATCGAAACGGTGTTGTTCCGATTGGTGTTTTGAAAGCTGTACGGTAAGCCCATAGAGCGTCAGATAGTTTGGTGGACCAATCGGTGCGGTGCCGATTGACAGTCTTTTCTAGGATAGCTTTAATTTGCCTATTGGAGACTTCAACATGTCCACATGTCTGTGGATGATACGGTGTAGAAACTTTGTGGTTGACTCCGTATTTTCTTAATAAGGCTTCAAAGCTCCGTTCCAAGAAATGTGATCCGCCGTCAGATATTATCGTTCTTGGGACGCCGAATCTGGGGAATATTATCTCTTTAAACATCTTGATTACCGGTTTTGAATCACAAGAGGTGGTCGGTAGAGCTTCTACCCATTTTGACACGTAATCCACAGCAACTAAGATGTACACGAATCCGTAGGATGAGGGGAAAGGGCCCATGTAATCTATTCCCCATACATCGAAGAGTTCGATTTCTTGCCATATGTTCAATGGCATTTCATTTCTTCTGGTAATTCCCCCAGATAGTTGGCACTTGTCGCATGATCGCATGTATTCATGTGCGTCTGTTGCGATGGTAGGCCAATAAAAGCCAGATTGCAGGACTTTAAGAGCTGTCTTTTTAGAACTCATGTGGCCCCCAGCGGGGCCTGAGTGACAGTGCTCAATAACATAAGTGATTTCTGTCTCTGGAATGCATCTACAAAAGAGTCCATCTGCACATAAGCGAAAAAGATAGGGCTCGTCCCAGAAATATTGCTTAGCATCGTGAATGAACTTCTTTTTGTTGTGATAGGATGCGGACGGGTGAATGATTCCTGTTGCCAAATAATTAACAATGTCAGCATACCAGGGGAATCCATTAGCGACTTTCATTAGTTGGTCGTCCGGGAGGGAGTCTCGGATAGGTACTTTGTCTTCATCCTCGACTCTAATACGGCTGAGATGGTCAGCGACGACGTTTTCCACCCCACTTTTGTCTTTGATTTCAAAATTGAATTCTTGAAGCATTAATACCCAGCGGATAAGTCTAGGTTTTGCATCTTGCTTTTGAATTAGATACTGTATAGCGGAGTGGTCAGTGTAGAAAATAACTTTAGCTCCAATCAGGTATGAGCGGAATTTCTCGAACGCATAGATGACAGCTAAGAATTCCTTTTCTGTAGTGGTGTAATTTTTCTGTGCTTCATCCAGCGTTTTAGATGCGTAGTATATAACATAGGGTTTCTTGTTGATTCTTTGCCCTAAAACGGCCCCTATGGCATAATCTCTCGCGTCACACATGATTTCGAATGGTTGTGACCAATCTGGAGCTCTTAGAATGGGTGCGGAAATCAAGGCATTTTTTAGAGTTGTGAAACTTTGCAAACATTCTTGGTTAAAGTTAAATTCCGTGTCCTTGGTCATCAGTTGTGTCATGGGTTTTGCTATTTTTGAGAAGTCTTTGATAAATCTTCTGTAAAACCCAACATGGCCTAAGAAAGCACGTACCCCTTTTACATCTTTTGGTGACATCAATTTCGAGATGACGTCAATTTTTGCTTGATCCACCTCGATCCCTTTGTCGCTCACTCTGTTCCGAGGACAACACCTTCCGTTACCATAAAATGGCATTTTCCCCAATTTAAGATGAGGTTTGTGTCCTCGCATCTTTGTAAAACTTGAACCAGGTTGAGCAGACAGTTGTCGAAAGAGTTTCCATAAACTGAGAAATCATCCATGAATATCTCCATTATAGATTCTGTTAATCCTGCAAAGATAGCAGACATGCATCTCTGAAAAGTGGTTGGCGCGTTACAAAGCCCGAATGGCATTCTTCTGAAAGCATATGTCCCAAAAGAACAGGTGAAAGTAGTTTTCTCTTGATCTTCTGGGTGTATAGGGATTTGGTAAAATCCGGAATAACCATCGAGGTAACAGAAGAATTTCTGATGAGCTAAGCGCTCGAGGACCTCATCTAGGAAAGGCAGGGGCTAGTGATCTTTTCGCGTGGATTTATTAAGTTTTCTATAGTCAACGCACATTCTCCACACAGTCACGGTTCTAGTGGGTACTAGTTCGTTTTTATCATTAAGGACAACAGTGGTCCCCCCTATTTTGGGACCACCTGTACTGGGCTAACCCACTGAGAATCCGAAATGGGGTAGATGATACCTGCCTTTAGAAGTTTGAGGACCTCAACGCGAACCACCTCCTTGAGGTTGGGGTTTAACTTTCTCTGGTGTTCTCTTGATGGTTTAAACTCTTCAACCATGGGCAGTTTGTGCATGCATAAAGCGGGACTTATACCCGTCAAATCAGTCATTTTATACCCAATGACTTTCTTATGCCTCTTTAATTCATCGAGAAGCCTATTTTCTTGGTCTTTCTCCAGAGTGGAGCTGATGATTACTGGACATAGCTTCTCTTCATCAAGAAAAACATGTTTGAGCCCCTCAGGTAGGGCTTTCATTTCCGGAGCCTTAGGTGGCTCAGTAGCTTCTATAATTGTGACGGCCTTAAGTTCTTCGAATGTGGCAGTCGGGGCTTCTTCAGCCTTTTCCAAGTATTGAAGGCATTGTTGCACTAATTCACTTGCCAAGAATTCCACTTCCGGATTTGTAAGGGTATTTTCCAATTCATCGGAGGGTTTAGACATTTCTAACTGGGACATTTGATATATGGCATCCAGGAGAAAAACTTCCTCTTGAATGCTTGGTCCTTTCATGCTGTTAAGAACTCTGAACTGGAAAACTTCCTTCCCAAGTCTCAAGATAATAGTGCCTGCTTCAACATCGATAAGGGCTCGGGCAGTAGCTAGGAAAGGTCTGCCAAAGATTATCAGGTATCTCAGGTCTTCTTGGATGTCCATAATAACGAAATCGCACGGGACATAAGAATTCTTTCCTATTCTGACAGGAATATCCTCGATAATTCCAAGAGGGGCAGTTATGGTAGAGTCGGCTAACTGAATTGTCATTGTCGTAGGTAACAAATCAGTGAAGCCTAATATTTTACACATCGAATAGGGCATAATAGATATACTTGCTCCTAAGTCTGCCAATCCTTTCTTGCTGGAACCATTTCCAATGGAACACTGGATACCGAAGGAACCAGGATCCTTCTTTTTCTTTGGCATCTTGTTTAGCAGAATGTCTGAAGTGGTCTGAGCAAGTTTCACCATTTCATGCTCTTCTGTCATATACTTTCTCGACAAGAGGGTTTTCAGGTATTTGGCCCAAGTGGGCACCTCGGAAAGAGCATCGAGGAAAGGAATATCAACGTATAATTTTTTCATAGATTCTTTAAATTTTTGGAACCTAGTATCCATTTTGGTCCCTTTCAGCCTGTCCGGATATGGAATTCTGGGTGGGACCTCTGGCATTGGTTCCTTTTCCTTTTCTTTCTCAGTAGAATTTTCTATTTCTATGCTTGAGTTTCCTGTTGGGGAAAGAATGGCTACATCATCATCATCATGGATGATTCGGGTGACATCAGGCAAGACACGACCAGACCGTGTGGTGACGGCATTTAGTTGTTCTGGTCTGTTTTGGTTATGTCTCGGGTTCGCCTTTGGTTGCCCAGCTAAAGTGCCGGCTGGTGGCTTCAATTGAGCGGCAATCTATGCCAGTTGGGCTTCTACAACCTTTTGTTGAGCTTGCTGGTTTGTAAGCATAGTATGCTGAGATTGAAGCATTTGTCTAATCAAGGATATTTCATCAGATGATTGGGGAGGAGCACCCCTCTATTGATACTGAGTGACTTGCTGTCCTTGTGGTTGTTGTAAAGGTGCAGTTAACTGTGGTTGTTGGGGCTGCTGCAACTGAAGTTGTTGTAGCTGCGGGTGCAGATCTGGATGGCCATATTGGTAAGAAGGGTTCCTGGGATAGTTAGATCTTTGGAAACCATGTCTATAATTCCCTTGACTGAAGTTATTCTGAAATCCTGGTGGTTGTCTATTGAAAGATCCACCTTGAGTCTGCTGTTGTGGGTTGGCGGTCCCTACAGGATTCCCGTATTGGAAACCAGGATGGTTCCTTGGTTTATCTGGATTGTAGTACACCTGGCCAGGTATTGAATGGATGGAGTTGACTTGCTCTGGCATTTGGTCCTCGGGATGCTCAATAATGGGTTCATATTGCGGCATAGGTGGTTGTAAATCCATCATGACATTGTACAACAAACCACATGATAATGTGGGATGATCAGATGCATGACAGGCTTCACAAGTTCCAGTAGCTGCTTTTACTTGTTGAACCTGAGAGCTTTTCTTCTTGTCATATTCCCCGAAAGAAGTTTTGAGGGCTTGTTGCTTGCTAGCAATAGTCTTCAGGGCCTCTGCAATGGCCTTGAGTTCCATTGATTCTTCAACTTTGTATACCTTAAGAACCCCCTTGGGTTGGTTAGACGACCTTCCCCAATTAGATTGGTTCTCGGCCCCTAGCGTAACTATATTCCAGGCATCTTCATAGTTCTTTCTCATAAAATTTCCTCCAGATGAGGAATCTAGAAATTTCTTGATATCATCACTTACTCCTCTATAGAATGTTTCTATCAGTTGATTTTGAGATATGCCATGGTGAGGACACTTTCTCAGAAGTTCTTTGAATCTTTCCCAAGCTTCAGCAAGTGTTTCTCCAGGTAGTTGGGAAAAGTGATTAATCTGTCCCCTAATCTCATAGGTTAGCGAAGGTGGAAAGAATTTCTCAAGAAACTTTTCTTCTAAAGGAGTCCAAGTAGTGATGATGGGGTGTCTATCCAAAGCGTTGTACCAGCTTAGTGCTCTTCCAGATAAGGTGAAGTGGAAAAGGTGTAACATTATTGCTTCCAAGGCGATTCCTGCTTGGGGTACAAGTCGGCAGAGTGACTTGAATCTCTTAAGGTGATCCATGCAATCGTCTCCGGGTGCTCCAGAGAAAGAGATGCCTTGCATGATCTGGATCCATTGCGTCCGGATTTCAAAGTGTGGTATGTTAATAATCAGTGGTCGAACTGGATGATCATCTTCATAATTCTTCGGGACTGCGTAGTCCCGAAGTTTCTTGTTTCTTAACGCAAGTTGAGCAGCAGCATGCTCTGCTTGGATGCGGGCTCGTTCCTCAGCTCGAATCTCAGCTTGCATCTGAGCACGAGTGTCTGCAATAAGTTGTGCTCGTTGTGCTGCTATGGCGGCGTTAACTCTTTCTGCAACAAGGCGTTGCTCTTCAGCCATCTGTCTGGCTCTTTGGCAGTTAAGTCTAATCCTTCGGTGGAAACTTCTTTCTACCTCAGAGTCGTACTCTGGTTCAGGGGAGAATCCGATGATATGCGGGGGTTGCATACACGTTTTCTACCTGAGTAGAAAGAAAATCACACGTTAGGATAATGGAAGGAAATGAAGAAATCAAGAAGATTTGGAGTAGTTATCAAGAAAAAGTGTAAAATCCTAATCAACCAAGAAGTTGTTAAGTAAAAACTAAAACGTTCCGTTGTCCCCGACAACGGCGCCAATTTTTGATGGAGTTTTGCAACACCACTAAAAATCCTAGAGATGATGAATCCCTAAGTTTAGCCTTGCTAGTACTATGGTAAGAATCCCACCCACGTGTGCTAAGACACGTGGAAGTCTTATCGTAGTATAGTTAAGGGTTGAATCCTCGGGACAACGGTCTTGATGAAATCAAGATGGAAAACATTTTTAAATGAACTTAACTACTTAACAGTTGATATTTAGATCGAAAGTTTGATTTGGTTTTAAACTAAGTGCAAGGAAAGTAGAGATTAAGGTTGTAAACAATGATTAAAGGCAACTAGGATGTTATCGGGTTTCACACCACTACACATGGATCAAGACATGCAACATAATAAAACAACCTGCAAAGAGAGTCAAATCAGTTAGTATCTTGTAGTCCTAGCTTCCTTTCGAATAACTAGCTACGAGAAGTGTGGAGTATTGCAACGCCAGCCATACCATAATGAATGGTCACATGCTTTGCATTACTCCTTCATGAAATGTGTTCCTCGACCTTACCAAGATTGCACTTCCATACGTCAACTGATTCCATTTCATAGTATGAAAGTGCAATGATGGGGGTGAGTTTACTCCACTCATGAAAGCACTCCTAGATACCGAAACAGACATATGGTGACTACATACATCTAAGACCAACATTCAATCGATATTCCGATCTAAGGGTATAAACATAGACAATTCATACCAAAAGATAATAAGTAACACAAGTTGATGATCAGGCAACTAGCATTCATTAAACGATTGATGTTGAACTGAAAAAAAGAGTATCTCTATTACAAATTATTGAATTACATTGCATGAAATGAAAACATGGGTAGCGGGGCTACTCCCCGCACCCTAGTGAATGAAACTACTCACTCATGTCAAGGACAAAGAAGGAGGCGAGAAGAGAGAGAAAGAACGTCATCTCCACGGAGGAGGGAAAGTTGAACCCTTGGTGAAGAGAGCAACGATCTTCGCACTTCGTGGTTGACTTGATGAAGGATCTTCTCTTCCCACCTTCTTTGCTATTGAGAGGAGAGAGAAGATAGCTTGGTGATGGAACACGGATCTCAAACTGGCAGCCTTGGGGCAGTGGATGGAAGACAAAAGTGCTCTGGAGCTAGAGAGGCAGCCTCTGGGCGTCTGAGAAATCCCTCTTTTTGAAGTGACCCTTGAGGTCCTATTTATAGGCTCAAGTTGAGCCCAAACGGTCTAGAGACCGTTTGGCCTCTCGCGGTCTTGGGACCGTGAGACCTTCTCGCGGTCTTGGGACCGTGAGGTCTTCTCGCGGTCTTGGGACCGTGAGGCCTTCTCGCGGTCTTGGGACCATGAGGTCTCCTCGCGGTCTTGGGACCGTGGGGTCTTCTCGCGGTCTTGGGACCGTGAGGTCTCCTCGCGGTCTTGGGACCGTGGGGTCTTCTCACGGTCTTGGGACCGTGAGGTCTTCTCGCGGTCTTGGGACCGTGAGGGGTCTCCTCACGGTCTTGGGACCGTGAGGTCTTCTCGTGGTCTTGGGACCGTGGGGTCTTCTCGCGGTCTTGGGACCGTGAGGTCTTCTCGCGGTCTTGGGACCGTGAGGGGTCTCCTCGCGGTCTTGGGACCGTGAGGTCTTCTCGCGGTCTTGGGACCGTGAGGGGTCTTTGTAATTTTTTTTTGTGTTTTCTGAAATGAAAAAAAAAGAAAAGTTAGTTTATTGGTGTATCTGCAATAAAGTAAAAAAGTTTAATGATTCTATCTAGTTTATCTAAGAAAGAGTATGGAAAATTAAAGATAACTAATAAAATAACGTCACAAAATGGGAGGTTATCAGAATGCCTTATTCTCCCCTCACCTAAGGTTAGAGGTCCGGTAGGTGCCTCAACCCTACTTAGTTAGGTAGACATAATTATCTTACATGCAAATCCTTTTTATTATATTTGTTAATGGCAAGCTTCTTTATTATATAGCCTCATACTCTTGTAATCTTCATCATATGATGAACCCTAGTCTATTTTTATTTGCTTTACTTATCTTGATATCCTATACTAGTTTTGTGACACATACTTTTCTTCCCTTTCCCTTTTTGCTGGGTGCCTTCCCAACCACCCAGGTGTTGAGCAAGGTGATGGATAAGACAAGGAAGATCTTAGCTTTTAGCTTGGACTCAGTTGATGGAGATGTTGTTTGGAGACAATATTTTAGTAGTCTAGACTTCCCTCTATCTAGATCCTTTTTTTGTGTGTCTTAGTGTAAACCCTAATGGGAGAATTTGATGTATTTTTGTAAACCTTTTATGAAATTGAATATAGTCAGTTATTTTTTTTATTCCGCTGCTTTCTAATGGTCTTTTGTATACCAATGTTTAATAAATTTGGAAAATTTATGCCCATTCCATCATACCTCTGAGAGTGTTTGGAATGGATGTCAATTCTTCAAATTTTTAGTAAAGGGGTGATTTCACTCCTCTTTACAATGTGAATGGCTCTTAGGGCATAAAACCAACACTACTATATTTATGGCTGATGTAACTTATTTATAAGGTTCTCCTACTGAGCCAAGGAGGATATTGTGTTAAATAATCCAATAGTCTATTTATTAATCCCACCGTCGAGTGGTTTCTAAAATGATGTTCTTCTTATTTACTTCTAAATTCATAATGTTCAATTACAGTTCAATTGCTTAGGACAATCACAATATCAAACTTATCAAGTGGTTCAATGAAAGGCCATTGTCTAGCTTATAAGCTAAATTATTCATAATCTATTAATGATATTGATCATGTAGTCTCTACTCTTCTTCATTTTCAATTTAGTATTCTTACAAATGAGTTTGTATTTTCCTTTTGTTAAATTTCAAATGTTTAGCCAGTGGATTATATTCTATGACGTAGCATGAAAATCATTCCTCCTTATCCATAACGTTACCCTTCCAAATGAGAGTTTTTTTGGATTTTTCTAGAATTGGTTTTCCTACCACACCCTTGATGGTTATCTACTATGAAACTTTTTAACACTACCTGAGTAGGTGAGATGGCTAAATCTCTCATGGTAGAAAAAAATCTAGAAATGTTTTCCATGGTGATCGCTTTGCAGATTGCTTCTTCCCTACTAACTTTTCTTTGGACTTTCATACGTTTATTTATGGATACAAAAAAATGTATGTGATAGATGATGTCCCACGACCGTTTCAAATTCTCATAAATATATTAAAAATCATATTACCTTTCACCATAGATGCATCATAGAAGAAAATACATCATATAAAAAACAACCATTACAAACTATTTGTCCTCCTCTTATACTTCTTTTGGTTCCTACTTGTCTTTTGTAACCATGTCCTGAATGATTTGTCTCATGCTGCATAGATAGAAGAAAAATTAATCATGAGATATTGGTTTGTCTTTTCTTACCAATATAGTTGGTTTCTGGGGATTCAGATGATATGCATTTGAACAAATTCTCAAATATTCCACACTAATAAATTTTCTAAATAGAATTCTTAGATTTTGATAAATGTTAGTGAAAAGGAATCTATCTGAGATGAATGAGCAACTTAAACGATCACATGCATTTGAGAGCTCTACTTTGATTAACATAGAGTGTTTATCATTCACCCATTTTCATTGAATAAATGATTTCCAATAAGGAAATGATGTTGGCTAGATATTTTCTTACCTAAGAAGAGGAAAATTTAATAAGAAGAGACCCAATTATAATGATGACAATTTAAGTCTCACAAAATTACATTCGGCTTAAGATTGACAGTGCCATAATTGAGGGAGATTAGTCTTATTTGTCAAAAACACATTTGTTGATTCATGTTTGAATTGTACATTGGTTGATTAAGACACTTTATTTGTTTCTTGTTGCATACATACAATTCCAAAGCATGCATAAAGTTCTTCACCAAAACAAAATATTGTTGGAAAAAATGGCATCATTATTTAGCATATACCTAAATCTTTTAGAGGTGCCATTTTCATTAAAGATTAACATGTCAATGTATGATATAAGGGCTCACGTGGGTGAATTGATCTATATAAACACATAACAAAAAACTCATTATACCTTCAAATGGTATCCCAAAATAAGTAATAAAAGTGTTATAATAAAGGGGGAGAGATATTAAAAACCATAACATGAAGGAAAATGATTTAGAGAAGTTTTGGCGCTCAAGGTCGTAGCCTCACTACTAGAGAGGTCAACCTCTAGGGTTTTCAACCCTTGAATTCTACCCTATATTAATTCATTAGAGCATGCACCAAGTCACCACTCTTTTTAGTTCAAGAGCAGCTAGCTTCTTTTTCTAGGAAAAGGAGCAAAGAATACTAGAATGGACTTACATTATCTTACCTAGGACCACCTGATAACATCTAATTTTTGGATGTTATATGCCTATCTTATCCTACATTTCCTTTATTATTCTAGGCTTTAATATAATAAATCTTGTATATACCTACACTAACTGATATTTCCTCTTGTTAGTAATAACTTTGCATCTTTTTCTAGGAAAACACCACATTTTAGAGCAAAGCACTATTTCGTTAGTTGAGAGCATTCCTCAACTGACTACCACTTAATTGACAAAAGAGAACTCCTTCACCCGACTAAAAAAGTTATCGATTGATCAACTAATGGGGGCTTGTTGTCAATCCTCACACCATCAACCAAGAAAACAATTTCCTAAATCTATTAATAACACAATTACATCTATTGATGACTCAACTACTTCACTTACCCATGACATGGATGGTTCCATACATCTATGGAAATTTATGCTCCATCTACTGATGAGACTCCTGCCCCATGTCCATCCCTCAAAATCTTGGCTTTGTATACCAATAGGAGTTCAAACAATATCAAATGAAAAAAGACACGCTTCCTTTATTGATGACAATGCATGGTCGTAATCTATAAATGGACTCATTATGACAACATTTGTCACTAAGTTAGTTAACTAGATACCCTGAGGTACGCGTCCTGAGACTTGAGGCAGAAGTAAAGCCCCCAACTTCATATGCCTCAAGTGCACCACTAATATCTATAAATAAGGATCCTAATATTTTGAGAGAAGACATGTATTCCTTCACCATCATGAGGTGTTGCCAAACTATCCACCCTTCATCAATCACAATTGGTATACAAGGAAGGGTGTCTAAGTATCATCACTTATGATCCCTTTGAGATATCTATAGTCTGTATTTGAGAGAAAGAAGGTTAGAGGAGTCTTTCCCTCTATCATAACCACCGTCCTTGATGAAGAGGAGGTCATCATAGAAATTGGATACCCAATGGATACTGTTCTATTTTTGTTTTCAAATTCTTACCACTCTACTCATATCCACCTCTTATTTTGTTTTTCTATGTCCTTCATTTCCTATAAATAAACTGACTCACTTTTTAAAATGAGTTGATAGACTCATTTACTTGGTTCGGGAGTAGCCACTAAGTCTCCCCAACATGTTAATATTTATGTTCCATTGAATTCATATACTCTTAGAAATGTTTATCTCCTTACTCTTGTTCATGAATTAATCACTTGTATGATTAGCTACCATCTTGTGATGTTTGGTTTCTAATTCCTTTAGAAAGTAGTATTAGATTTTATATGGAGTTAAGGAGTGGTATGTATGAATGCATGAAAGTGTTGGATCACTAAATCTTATGGTCATATGTTTCTTTGTCTTTATTGTTTGATTGACATCTTCTAAGAGAAACATGTGTGTAATATAAACCTAACCTGATCTCAAGAGAGGAGAGAATATACACTAATGATGATTGCTCATAAAATATGCAAAGGTATACAATGGGCATGAGTGTTTGCATGTTGGTGAGTATGATTAGTTGGTGAAAACTGAATTGAGTTTTATCCAAAATATTGGTATCTAACAAAATAATAATCAACTCTATAGCAGGTAAACTGAAAAGTATCTACACTTATCTTGGAGCATCAAGTTTGTATCTGGTGTTTCACCCCAGCTCATCTAATTTTTAGGTACTAAGTGTGAGAGTCATCAAAAGAAGGTGACTATGACTGCCTTTGGAGGAACCTGTCACCGAGGAGTGGAACCAACCCACCCTAAAGTAGAGCATGCGACAGAGGAAAAACATTGTATCTCCTATTTATTTGTTCCTTAGTTGTAGCCCTTGCAAATGAGAGAAAACAACTAGTCATACCTTCGAGAATAAATGTGGGGAACTTTAAGTTGAAAACATCCTTCATAACTATAGTTCAACAACAAACCTTCAAAGAAATTCTATTGGGAACAACCCTTACTGTAACATCCTCAATTTCATAGCTAAAGTAAGTCTTTAATGTGGGGTTTTTAGTAAAGGCATGCCAAGGGACGTAATGAATGTAACCATAGCTAGGTATGTAATAAAGTTCACAAAATGTGTAATACAAGCCATCTGATCAACCAATACACACATAATGGCTTAAATGTGTATGATTATAGTCAGTTGTATATGAATATAAATGAATTATTCCTATGAACAATAATGTGACGAATATGCAATATGATCAATTCAGTTCATGGCTTGTGCCATAGACCTAGCTTAGGTCTTCATGTTATATAACTAAAGAAATATTGATCACATATGTCATACATGAGCTTCAATTGAGAAATTATATTGGTCGAAGACTTATTTTCATGATTTGGAATAAAATTAAGCTCATGGACCCTTTGAAATACTAAGGGATGGGCCATGTGCCCTAGAGCCCAAATTCCAGCCCTATTAGACCAATTAAGTTCTACAAAAAGGTCCTTGGAGTATATATTGAGAATTAAGTATTTCATGGTCATAATGAATGCTCAAAATATTTTTGTAGAATAATAAATTAGAATATAAGATGGTGGGAGAAATTTCAGATTATTTTGATGTATATAGTGGCCTAGGTGATTAAATTAGTAATTATCTAATATTTATCTAATAGGCAAATTTGGAGGGTCTATCTAATTAGTTTTGACTTGATGTATTTCTAACGTAAATATTATTAGAATACTATGTATCTCCCAAATTTTGGGATCAAACGAAGCTACGAATTGGGATATACAAATATTTCTATAAAATGGACTTTTATGCAAAAGAAATAAATAAAAATAAAATAAAAAGGGGGCGACTCAGTCCTCGCGGACTGAGAGCCGCGCCCCTGTTTTTGGACCCAAACAGAGTCCTCCAAGCGGAGGATTCTTGGCCAAGATTTTATAAACGTTGCGTTTTCTAGTCCACGAGGGTTAGACGAACCTAGATCTAGGTTTTTCACGAAGCATGAGCAGAAGAGGGGGGGATCCATAGCGAAGAAGAAGGCCAGAACGGGCGGCGGCCGTAATATGGTTGTGGTTTGGGGATCTTCAGCCTCTTCCACCCAAGGCACAGAGAGGGTGCCGTCCATGGAGTATAGACCAAGCCGGAGTTGGGCATGGTTTCTCGCGCGAGTTCGTGGTCAAGGAAGTGAGATCAAGCTCATCGGAAGTTCTGGGCATAGTGACTTCTATTCTGGGCATTTACAGACGCAAGAAGATGAAGGAAAGGGGGGGGGCATCGGCCCTAAGCTTGTGACACGCGATAGATTGTGGTCGTCAGATCAGATCTCGACAGTCGATATTGGCCAATATTAGGTAACTTCAAAAATTCATATCTTGAGCTACAGATCTCGGTTTGGGACAAACAAGGTACCTATGGAAAGCTAATGTACTATCTTATAAAAATAGTTCCAGGATATGATTTTGATGTTTATTATTTATTATATGTTGGGTAGACAAAATATATGATTTTTATATTTTGTCAATTAAAAATAGTAAACGCCTTTAGAAATTCATACGAATTTTACTGAATGTGTATTTTGATATGTTTAACATTAATTTAGATCTTGATCTTTCATATATGAAGTTTTAATGAGGTTTTTAATGTAAACCTTAATAAGGGTATTTTGGGTATTTCACCCATGATATGATTTTTAAATGACCTGATATTTTAATACATGATCATTCCTACATTATATGAATACTTTTCTAGAGATTTGATGAAGTTTCTTGTGCTATTATATTAGTATTTAGTTTTAGATGAGTAGCCATTATGAAAGCATAATAAATGATTATCCTGACACTATAAGTGATATATATGCTTAATTAGTCTGATATTATTTATCTAAATGGTTTTTAATTTATCTAGAATACAAGTACAATGTAAGAATATGAATTTGAAAATATTAGGACATGATGTACTAATAAAAGTACGCTTGGGATCAGAAGGTATTGTAAAATGAGTTTATGATGGCATTATATGATAATGACAAATTAAGTTATGATTAGGTTGCGAGACAATATTTTATGAGATTTCTATTCTGATATTTAAGGTTTAACATGTTAGTTTCTATGCAAATATTAAGGTTCAGGGTAACATCATATTTAACAAGAAGGATGGAACCACCTTGTTAGAATCCATATTTTCAGATATGTTGTACTTAAAATACGTTTATGAACCCGACTTAAGATACTTTGTATACCTAGTAATTCTATGAGCATTTCACGTCCCTTTTTCCTAAGCTATTTATCATATAATTGGTATAAGTGAAGTAATTTGACCAAATAAGAGTTTTAAAACAAAGTTTACCCCGATAATGAGATACATGTATAAATCCAGCAATGAATTCAGTTTAGAACTTAAGAATAAAAGAGATTTAGATTCAGGCTTAGACTACTCACTGTATGAGTAGCCAGATTTTGAATAAAGGTACATGATATGGGTTATAGACCCAATCCCAAATATGTAGTAATTGAGATACATATTTACATTCAGATATAGATTCAAATTTAGATTCAAATTTTAGATTCAAAATTTAGTACATGTTCAGTACTCAATTTCAAATAAGTCCAGATTCAGAGTTTAGTAAAGATAGACTTAAGTTAATTAATTTGAAACATTCACATAATACATTATATAATAAGTCCTCACCAGAGAGTCCCGAGACGATACAGAGGGTGCACTGCGCCAGACACTGCGGGTCTCACAGAGGGCATTTATGCCAACAAAGGGCACGTTGTGCCAACAGAGGGTGTGTTGCACCATAGAGGACACTTCGGTGTCGACAGAGGACACGTTGTGCCAACAGAGGGTGCGTTGCACCATAGAGGACACTTCGGTGTCACAGAGGAGGACTTATTGTATAATGGTGTCCACAAACAGATAAAAATCATAAGTAAAAGATATTTTAGATTAGAGTATATTTGTAATCTCATCCATGTGTGATGAGAGGAATTCGGATGAGATAAGTATGACCTAGACACTTTGGTGTAGGTCATGAGACCCATGGTATAGGTCTCCAGAAAAGATAGAGTAGAAAGATAAGAGTTAAAGAAGTCAAGAGATATTATGTTTTCATATTTTAATCAGCAATTGCTATCACTTTTATAGTGTCCAAGAATATTTTGTAACATTGTTATCTCTTCAGTAATGTGCACTTTAGAATACTCATGCCGCTTACTCTAACGACTATTTTTTCCAATGCATGGCTGGGGACGTGATGTCTGCAGGTTTCGAGCGATTGAAGAACAAAGGGACCAGCAAAGGCCTAAGAGACTTTCAAGCTTGCCTAGTGGGGTGCCATCTACCTAGATGATCCTGAGTATTGACATCTTTTTATTATGAACTTATGCATAAACATGATGTAGTTGTATGTTGATAGAAAGCTATGTATGAATCAGTTTTATGGTTTTGCAAAGTGTTTCATTTACTTTTATTGCAATGGTTATCATGTCTGTGACACTCCTAGAAAAGAAAAAAAATGCTTCCGCTCATGTGATATAAAAATCTGGGTGTTACACTTACCATCACATAGACACCTTTAGGAATGTTGGTGACACCTTGAAGATCAATAAGGTTACTTAGGAGGTGAATTACAATAAATGTTTCTCCTTCTCTTTGAGAGATAAGACACTTATGGTACCATACCTTAAAGCATGGAATCTTGCCATTTTGGGAAGACATGGCTAAAGATTTCATGACTAAATTCTTCCCTACTGAGAGGACAATCAACTCATCCTCATCAACATCTAAGCCTAAATCCTACATAGAACTTGTGTGATTTCTCAGAGGGGTACTAGAGATATCAAAGAGAGCGCCCACACCACATTGATGATGGATCTCGATCACTGCCATCTACATACCCAAAGTGATAGGTATCCATTAAATCAAAAGATGGAAGTGATTTCATGGGGCATAACTCAGAGCGTTTCAAGGAAATCATAGAAAACATTGTTGCACTCTAGTCTGGGTGGGACTATGAGAGGGGAGCCCCTAGAAATGTCTCTATTGTCAGTTCAAAAGATTTGGAAGCCCTAAAAACAAGGCTTGACAAAAAAAATCTACAAATGTACTTAATTTGAAGGAAAGAAATAATAAGGGAAAGAATCATGTGTCACCTACAAATAGAGTGAACATAGATTTGACTACTTCTATAATACCCATGCAGATGAAGACAATCAAAATGGAGCAATAGAAAATGTCTCTTATGTTTTTTTGGTCAAGAAAGCGTGGGACTTTTTATTGATTTTGAAAGAGAAGGAAACAAACAAAGAAAAGGCTGGTCAACACCAAGCCAGAGTCCGCAGACCAAAGTCTGTACAGAAAAAAAGACTATACAGTAAAAAACAAAAGCAACCAAACTCAAGAGAAAACCAGGCAGGAGCACAAGACATCATAGATGGCTTGGCACAAGAAACCTACTGATGGTGACTCTAGGGAGAAACGATAACTAGAATCATCCATCATTCCGAAGACATAAGATATCACTTCTGTATATGTCCCAACATTGTACAACAGAGATGCAAGAGCGTTCAAATTTTTTTGAATTTCTTGCTTTCCAAAAGTGATAAAGACCCCTGAGGAAACAACAACGTTGACCTTGAGTCTGGAAACAATAAAAGTACCCTAGATTTTGTGGAATATTACTAATGAAACCCTCTTCTTTAGCTTTGGCCCAAAAACTAATAGCAAAGGCACATTCAAAGAAAACATGCTCAGAGCTTTCTTCGTTTTCCTTATAGAGAATACAGATTGAAGGCAGGTACATGCCTCTTTTTCTAAGAAGGTTTATAGTCGGAATACCATTCAACCAAATTCTCCAAGCATTAAGCTTATAGATCTCAGGGATTTGATCTTTACAAAGCCACTTGGCCCAAGGTTTTTCATCTATCTCCTTACTCACTAGACTCATAGCATCCTTAATTCTCAGGACTTTTTTACCACAACATTGAACCTCATCCTTAGAATTAGAATCCACTTCAAATTGTTCCAGGAATTTGAGCAGACGAATCAGTCTTCTGTTAACATTAATACACCACTCATTATTTTTAATAATGGAGCTCGCCAGAGCTTTCTTATCTTTACCCAGATATAAGACCATCCTGGGGTCAACAGAATCAATAAGGAAAGCCCCCTTACACCAAGGATCCTTCCACAAATGAATCTTGTCACCCCTGTTAATCTTAAAGGATACATAGGATTTAACTGTCTCTCTGACCCCTACAATCTTGTTCCACATCCAAGAATGGTTGGATAGGGCATTGACCGTCCAGATAGATTCCCTCTTCAGGTATTTTGCATGAATCCACTTAACCCAGGCAGAGTCCTTTTTAGTGGCAATATCCCAGAAATTGACAATAAGACCAACTTTACTAACATCACCAACTTTCCTATTTCCCAGACCACTATACTTCTTTGGCCTGCAAATTTTTTCCCAAGAAACGTAGTGATTGCTTCTAGAAATAGAGTCAGACCTCCAAATGAAATCCCAACATAACTGATCCACAATAGAGCAAACACTAATAGGGAGAGGAAAAATTGAAGATCAGTAAAGTTGCATAGACATGAGAGTAGATTTGACGAGCTCAATTCTGCCAGCCATTGATAAATCTTTATCTTTCCAAGATTCCAACCTAGTTTTGATTCTATCAATGAGAGGATAACACAAATTTTTAGTCAGTCTCCCACTAAACAAAGGAATTCCCAGGTATCTAACAGGAAGAGAATCTTATAATGTCTCTTATGTTAACTCTAAGAGACCGAACTATAGTTGATTTTCTTATAGAAACACAACTACAACAAAGAACTCTCACTTGCTTAATTAGATTCCTAATATGCTCCTAAACCACCTGGGTTTGGAAGATGTAATCAACTTTGTGGGTATCAATGTAATACCAACTACCAAAAGAATAGAAGAAACTTCCATAATAAGAATTAAAATCAACAAAGATATGACATGATTTCTGAAATGTTGATATATCTTTACTACATGTATTAAACATAAGTGCACGTATCAAGGTAATATAGGCCAAAAAATGCCCAGATATAGAAAATGGGGAAACACAAATCCAAAGACTAATACTAACTAAGACTTGATCAACTAGACCTAATGCAAAAGTGATTGATTGATTAATTGACTAATTACAAGAATAAAAAACTAAGTATTTGAGGTTGTGAACACAAATGGAATGGATTCCATAGAAAAAATGTTTCACCATGGTTTATACTGTAGTTAACATTATTTATCAATATTTAGTTCTCCTAACCTTGGACCAAGGGAACTGAAGCAAGAATTACCTGCTCTCATAGTGAAATTCATTACCAAATCTAATGCAAATCCCACTCTCGTAGCACTTTTGTTATTGGCTAGGAGCTTTGTCGATACCTCTGGGGTCTACTCTTCTATAGTAAGCCTTCTCTCAAAGTGTGGTCCAGGATATGAAAATATACGACTTGTCCAACCCGTAATCCCTCTCTCAAATCAATTAACATTTTAAGAAATCAACTATGGTGATCAAACATAGTTAATTCATGAAGCAATCATAGAATTATGTCCAGAAATTAGGGAAACATACATATTAACTCATTATTATCAATTATAGTACATAAATGGGGTACTTCTGGTTCCTAAGGAACTAGGGGATTTTCCCCACATGATTTTAGTTTCTATACAAATAGACAGAGAAGGGAAAGATGGGGAAAACATTAAAAAAATCAATGAAACCCCCTGAAGAAGGTGATCCACTTGATCCTCCCTAATGAACGAGGTGATTTCCTATCTTTCAGCTACAAATCTATCCACTAGAAGTGCTCCAATCATCAAGAATGGCTTTATCCTCTCCTTTTTCCTCTCAAAACTCTCCTCTATCGTGCAATGAAAAATAACATGATCCTTAAGTATGGCCGTAATCCTCCCCGGTCTTAACATTCACTTAGGACATCATTAATTCATGGCCATTGGATTAATGCCCATATTTAATCTCATCTTATCATGATAATTCGGCACCACCAACATGATGTTAGTGGCACCTTTCTAGATCACAGCTCCCTATTAAGTGTCGGTACTACCGAATGAGGTGTCGATAGCACCAAGTTTCTCTCAGACATCTCCTAATGAATTTCTAGGTCCAAGTTGGTACCACCAAGCCACTTTGGATGAGTTAATGTTGACCATGTCAGTAGAACTGATTCTTCTATTGGTACCATTGAGTATCTTCAACTCATCTCTCTTCCTTCCTTCAAATGTTAGTACCACTGACAAAGATGTCGGTAGGACCAACCTAATCCCGGACTTGTCAATTTTTTCCTAAAATTTAACAAAGAAGACCATAAGTCCCATAAATAATGATAAATCAATATGAATCAGTAAAAACAAGAAATATTTGATGCAAATGTGTGTTGTAGGATAATAATAATAAAAAATCATGTGCAAATAACATCACAATGAGAAAATGTGCACTAAGTACATGATAAAATAGTCAATGAATAACGTCTAATATTCAGTACATAAAAATCCCCTAACCTTAAATGTTTCTCACTCTTGAGAAACACTACCCCCGGATCTATTTGAAACTAGTTAGAAAAAGAAAAAATAACATGAAATTCATATCTCAACTACCCCCACATGGTGGTCCCAAACCGGTCATTACGAATCACTAAACAAATAACTACTCTAGAGTGACCAAAAATGTTCATTAAAGATGTTCACCCTTATATTAGTGGAACACTGTCAATAGAGAAGTTATTATCATAATCAATCATAAATTCACTTGGTGCATCATGTGGTTTCCTATCTACATTGTTCTTCTCCTAACTACCAACTAATTAGAAGCAGTTCTCCTTATACGAATGATTGAGATCAATCATATTTGTGGCCTACCAATAAGACCAATGTATGGAATGAAGTAGGTGACTTGTGTAGAATCACAAGTATCTTTCGAATCATTTATGAAAAAACAACATGATGAATCTATCGAATGAAGGTAATATGGAATGCATGAATCCTAATGCCTACTGTTATGGGTGGAATGATGCATGCACTAAAAGTCTCATCTGATTGATGAGAGTGGAATAAAAGAATACATCATGTAGCTATTTTCACCTCTTCTTAAATAATAGAGCTCATGGCATCCTTTCCTTCCTCTTCATTTCATAAAATCTCTTTGTTTTCTTGCTTTTATTGGTCCATTGTTATAGCATGAATAAAGAGTATGCTTAGGCTTCACTATAACAAATCAAATTTTTGTTCTTTATTTTTTCATTGCTCATTTTGAGGGGTATGGATATGTATCCCTAAATTTTACTTTTTAGAGGAAAACAACATGAGTACATGATGAAAGAATGAATGATGCAAAAGATATGCAATGTACATGGATTTTTGATGCAACTAATTAATATGCACTATATATATGTGTATATATGTATATATATATATATATATATATATATATATATATATATATATATATATATATATTCAATACAAAAGCTGATGCAGACTTTAAAACTAACTATCATGTCACCTATAATTACATACGATGCAATTAAGAGGAAACAATTCAGGTTACTAAATCATCTTGAGGTGGTGGATCAAATGTATGAAAAGTTAATGGAATCACAAGATTAAGAGAAAATGCCTTTCTTGAACTATGATATGTCCCTCTACTATCAACCTTTGTACAAGGTAACCTTAGGATTTCTTTCTAAAAATTCCATTTTAGGTCTTATTAATTGTTTTTTTGGTTCAGGCTCAAACCCTATCATCATCCACAATTCATGGATAATTAAGACTTCCCATTCATATCAAATGTGCTTAAGTTGACTAATCCGTACACTTCCTCTAGGTGATGCTGCCTTTAGAATTTGCAACTAAGATTTCAAAGATATGAACAATTTTTTAAATTCTTTTAGATTTCATCGCAAAGACATAAAATAATACATTCTATAATGAAGGCAGAATTCATGATAATAATGATCCACGGTTACACTAGATAGATGTATATCCTAAAAACTCAAAATGATAAAAACTAAAAAGAAAAGTAAAGATAGAGATGTTACAACACCCTCCTAAGCTTGAACTTGATTATGTCATTATAGTCGAAATCCAATCAAAGAGGTGGAATAGTGGTACCCAATAAAAATGTTGGTGGTGGCATGTTTGGATCTTGCGGGTAGAAGGTGCTAGTGAAAGTAGGTGGCTGTTGTGGCATCTTTGGAGGCGGTGGGTAGTTGCCAAACTACCCCTGAATCTAGTAATGATCATAGAATGGATGATGGTAGAATTCAATCTATTGTAGACGAGTGTGCATATTCTCCTGTTTGGCCAAGAGAAGACACTCATTATCATAGATGGCCTGCTACTACTGTAAAAGTTGTCCCTGAATGTCATGGATTTCTACTAATGTAGTTGTTTGTTGTTGCTGCCCTTATTGAATTGATTGCAACATCCCTTACCTACTGACCATAGACTATGGTTCTTCTTGCTGAGTAGGTAGTGGAGCATAGGAACTTGAAGCTCCAAGTCTTCATGAAGACTTGTAGATGACTCACTGCTGTGTGAGCGACATGGTTGCCTCCTCCTATTCCTCCTAAACATCTCCACCCTACTCTATCTCAATGTTGTATTAATCCTCCTCTTCCTCCTCGACATCCACCTCTTGTCCCCTCATGTGTCACACCCCTCGTAGGATGAAGATGGGGTCAGGAACAACCCTTTCCCGCCACTGGTCATTGATTGTGAAACAAGCATACACCTTTCCTTGGCATTTGTTGATGCGGTGATCCCTCTGGAAGTTCTTGAAATCCAACTTGGAAGAGGTCCTCAATGGGTCTGACGTGGAGACATAGAGGTTGAGATGGATTTCTATAGGTGTAAAAAGCCTTCCAAAGTGGATTGGGGGCTTCCTCTACACCTGATGCTTGACCTATAATATATGTTGGAGAAAGAAGGAACCAAGGTTGATCTTCTCTTCCCCTTTAGACAAGAATGACAATAGGACAAAAAGGATGGACTGATTCACCTTCCCCTACCATTGTATATTGGTGAGGTAGCAGTGCAAAATCTGAGAAAATGAATGCTCTATGTCCTTGACAAAGTTTTTATACCAGTTGATTGTGAATGCACGTGGTAGGTCCGTCAGGAGCCTCCACACTAATGAGTAGTCGAAGTCACCGGGTGTGTAGCAGATGTCCCCTATTGACCATCCATATTGGCATTGAACTCTATCAATGTTAGGTAGTGGGCAGTGTTGAAGAGACAAAACCACACCCAACATTCCTCTCAGCCTTCCTTTACTCGGGGATGCATCAAGCTTCCATGGATACTAGGAACTTGCAAACGATCTCCTGGTAGATGGGCCAGTCAGCAATGAAGGGGTGACCACCCACCCTATTCTAGATGTCAAATACCTACTGGAGACTCTCAGTGAATCCTATTTTGGCAATGATGGCATAATCACACTACCGTGTAGATAGTAGCTCTCCCTTCATCAGGATGGCATAGATCTTCCTCTAGTTGTCATGACGTGACAGCTTGGGCACCATCATGCTAACTCCTACAACTTATGAAGTTGACCTCTGTGTTGCCATCGGTCTGAGAGAGCTCGGGGAAGACTCTGATCTTGCAAGGGAGATGGTGTGAGTGTGTTTGAAGCACAACCCACACCCTTCCTTTTATAGCATGCAATCTACCCTAACATGTTGTTAGTACTACCGAAGTAATGTCGATGGAAACAGCTCATCCCCCATAATCTATGGAAATGATTGTTGGGTTTTTCGGGAGGCAGAGAAGGCAACAGAAACAAAAATTTTCTCCTCCCCAAACCCAGAACAAGGAAATGCGTCAACGTCTATATAATAGGAAAGGATGGTTTGTGGAATCATACCTTGTCCTGAGGCTTACTCAGCAACAATACATCGCGGCTTGCACAGTCTTCACCTCCGGTCTTAGACGGTGTCTGTGCAGCTCCTGGTCGCACCGGGACTGATGACTCCTGGTCTCACCGGGACTGTCGGGATTGACAGCTGTCCTCCGAGCTACAGAAATCTCCCACCTCTGAAGTAGTCCACACAGACCACCTAGAACTCCAATCTCCTTGTCCCACATGGAATTGGAAGGAGTCGCACCCTCCTATTAGCGTGCTAGTCACTGACACACTCTCCTTCCACCAGTCACTTTCTAGAGTTGTCTTTCCCTTGTTGTGCCTTCCTTATCGGGTAGCACTTGCTCGGGCTCTCTCGGTTACCAAAACTAGAGAGAACAACAACTTTATAGAGCAACTGATTGCACTGAGTTGTACTTTGAGAAGCCCCCAATACCCCATATATAGGAGGGTCATGGGATAGGCTTCTCTATCCCGGGCAATATGGGACTAAAGTAGGAGTAGAAGGGTTCGAGATTTTCCACAAAAACAACCAACTGCGTAACCTGAACCGATTGTTTCATTTCTGAAATGGTTGGTTAGGTACCTGAGCCTGTCGGTTGACACCTCAATCGATCGTTTGGGACCCATGAAATGGTCTGTTCACTTATGAACTGGTCGGTTTGTGGTCCTAATCAGTTTCGGATTGACTTTTCTTCTTTTGTTTCTAATTGGTACCAAATACCAATCCTTGTTCCAATCAAATTGGGCAAGTGAAACGAAAGGAAATTTCTCACCAATCCTACTTTCCCAACTTGCTCGGTTGCAACAGTTGAACCGATTGTTTCAACACTTGAAGTAATCATTTCACTCTGTCCTTGAGCCGATCGACTCACCGTCTGAGTTGATTGGTTCACCAAGCTCAGCCGATCGGTTCATCACATGAGCCGATCCATTGGGAGTGCAGATTGTGCAGAAACAGTCAATTGCAGTTTCAATCCATCCGATACTCTAATCAATCAGTCCAACACCTTGAACATTATGACATTGAGATATCAATTAATTGAGTGTTTAATTGAACTACTAAACTCCTTTAGTAATCAATCTAAACATTGTTTGTGGACAAAACTCCTCTTCCAGGTTAAATCCTATGTGTGTGACCCTGCAGGTCCATTTCACGTTGGCAGTGAAAGTCCATAACACTTATGACTTCACAAGAAAAGAGCGGTGCCTAGTCACACATCAGTGCAACCCAAGTGAAATAGAAAGTTGGAGAACAACTTTCAATCCTACAATCCGTGAATGGTGTTATAGTGAATGTATAATTCCTTTGTCACTGATATCCCAAATGAACTCCAGGCATGGAACAGTTATCCAGTCAACATTCATTCACTTTCTTGATCTCAGAGTAGATTGGAAGAGATATGTATGACATCAATATCACATACTGATTCACACATGCGTGCATGCCTTTCTCAATCCTACTCATCAAGTGGCCATGGATATCATACTCCCTCAGGAGGGACAATTCCCATATCTATCACTCACCTCTCAAAAGCCCCATGTGTCAAAGCCACCCAATCATCACCTTTATAACAACCCATGTTTCAGGACTGCGTTTGATGATGTCAAAGTGTGCCCAACAACATGTGTTGAATGTAGTGATTTCAGGTCAAAGAATCACACTCACCACCATCACTGTGAGTACTGACTGTGACTACCATGTCGTGGTTCCATGTGTCAAACTCACAGTGGGTCTATCCGGTACACTTGTTCTCTAACAAGTACCTATGTGTTTGGTTTGATATCTCTATATCATGACTAATGAGATTCTGTCATCAACCAACACCACAATATAGTCTTGTGTGTCATTGCTGTCTATCTACCTTCCATAATGACATACGACTAGGGACATAATGAGAATGTACAAACTCTTAGCATCCATATGATCTCATCGTTCAGGTCCTCAACCTGAAAGCATACGTCATTGAGTACTGTCATTATCTAGACATTCAATCTATTCTATCACTATCTCATATGACTGAACCAGAAAGAATTGGAAGCTTGCCTTTGATGTTTATCAAATCAATCTTAATGTATCCCACCAACCATCCCATGATTGGCTCTCAGGGAATACATACCAACAGAATACCAGTTGCACTGCGAGCCAATCACCCTTGAATCATATTCATAGTGATCTTCAAACACGTCCCACATGTTACTGTGCTCTAGTGCCAACATAGTGAGTAATGGCAACACCTTGCCAAAGTCAGTATAAATTGCTTGTCTCTCATCTCTTCGTTGTACGTCATACGTATGAGATGGAGTTTCCATAATATGCGATCTAGTATTCCTTTGCTAACCTTTAGCCACATTGCATGATCAAGGATTCCATACTTGTCATCAATGAGCAGAATATATATAAGTTAATCTCATGAACTTCCAGATCCATATAGTGTCCACTGATGTTCTCTAATGCATAGATACTCGGCATTTCCTTTTAAATGGTTTTATTGGAACACTTCCAAATATCAACATACTTTCACTTTTATATATCCTATATATATTTTGCGATTGATTTTCTGTCCTTTCAGAAGTTCGCATCAATGTAACTCTTTACATTGAACTCTTCCTTATCTCCATAGAACTAGTACTTCACAAGTACTTTTCAAGTTCTCATGGTATTCCAGTGGCCTTACTGGAAGTAGACAGACATCCACTCATCATGTCCCACATACGAGTTATCAGGATGAGCACATCATATTGCCATGTCCTACATACAAGATGATGAATGCATTTTTTCTTGCCATGTCGATACATGCAAGATAATGGGATGATCACATACGTGATAGATCCATATCTATTCTTAGTGTTTCCATTCTTCATAAGAATTAGACACTTGGCCTTGGGATACTAACTCCATGTAACATGGACAAATTTTCTCCCACTGAATCTGTGCATACGGAACCCTTCAGTACAAATTGCCAATGTATGTTTTCTCCTTTCAGGTCAAGAGATTTCCGAGAACTATCTCTATAGATCTCTATTCCTATCACATAGGAAACATCTCTATCTTCCTTAAAGATAATTTCCACTTTTGGATTTCCATTTTAGAACATTTTCATTTCACATCAACATGTGGAATGTGAACACGCTCCCACTAATTCACATATCCCTTTTTTATCTTTCACATATCATTCAAACCCTTTGACTATATCATCAAAGTAAAGATCCAATTCTGAGTTGCTTGTATTCAATCAATCACATTGATTAGTCCATTGTAACTTATAGACTTCATTTGCATTAGTGGATTCATAAACCTTATAGGTTGTGTCACGTACACATCCTTGTTTTATTCCTCATAGGAATGCAGTTTTAGTATCCATATGTCAAATGCTTAGTCATTAAGTTGCAATCAACAAGCATCATCCTTCTCAAAATGTTATCCATGTGTCTTAACACTTAAGATTCATTTGCACTTATGGATTTCATCCAATGGGTGCTACCATCAAGGTCATACCTTATGGTTCACATGGATGTCATTTAGGATGTAATGGTCATAAACCATAACTCAAAATTCGGTTCCTCATATTCATCTAGATAGTTGACTCATCGCATAGATAATTGAGGTGTGAGGATATAAGAATTCACAACCCTTGTGATTCTTAATTTCTTTTAATAGTGAGGGGTATTCTTTTATTAAGAAGAATTCACTTATTTGATAATCATTCTCTAACTCCTTAGAGTATGATTCCTTCTTGATTTAGACATCACCATGCCTTAATCATGAGTTCACTATGATACACTATCATAATCACTCATAAGGATCTCAAACATTTGGTCCAAGTATTTCAATCATTGATCTCATCAAGAATTAACACTTTACCAAATTTGCACTTCATCTATGATAATCTTGAACACTTCAAGATATTCATATTGGTATTTCTCTAAATACCATTTGAAGTATTATCATTTGTTCCAATACGTATGTAAATACATCACATGTATCATACCAAATCGGACAATCATTTTCCCACTACCATTAGTGAAGATTGATTAATCATGTCCAAGATATTCATGTCTCTTACTAGTTCTCTAACCAAAAGAGTCTAGATTTATCCATCACATGGAAACTAGGAATGAATTTCTCATGATTGATGCTAATTTGTTTGTTTGAGTTATCTATAACTCTTAGGTATCATTTTATCTTATGCATATCAAATACCACAAGATAAATAAGGCATTGCCACAAAGATCATATCTTTAGAAATTGAAACATCTCTTTATTGATTGCCATCATTGTCATACAATATGAAAAAATAAAGTGTTTCTATCCTTTGGAAAATATGAAATAGCAGTTCGCAACTCTATTTCATGCCCTTTAGGCTGAAATAAACTGAAATGTACTCCTATCTATGGTAGAAACACTTGCTCCAATGATGGGTACTCCTTTCTTGGTCCTTTCACAAAGGCCATCACTTCTTTGTGGATATTGCATATCATATATGACATATCCATATCTTTGTATCATATACCTCAGATAAAGAAGCGATTCATTTCATGATACCTTAGGTGGAGATCTCCATCCCCTCCTTCATTTTCTTTTGTTCTTCCAGATATAGAGGGCAATTCCCTCATACACCCTTTCCCCATGTGTCTTGAGGTTGAAGATGGCTTGGACTACTGGCTAGCATTAGAACACTTCTTTGCTTTGCCCTTTCCCTTGCCCTTAAGACTTACCTTTCATTGATCTCATCAAGATTTGGGTTAGTATTTCTTCATATTTGCCTCAATATGTCCAACAACTTTGTCAACGCTTGTAAAAATTGTCCATGTTGTAGTTTATCATGAACTATATGATTCTCACAACATTTGCAATATTATTACCAATAGCCAACTCTTGGCTCAGAGGGAATAATTCTTAGTCAGGTCTTTCCTCCTACCCAATCATATTGAGTGTGTGAATACCTTACTGGATCTCCATCTATCATGACATACTAGGACAATGTCTTGGAGACATCATATGTCTCATGTTGTCTCTGCAACTCATAGTTCAGAGAACACAACATCAAGCACTCCTCATCAATGTCTTCCTCGGTATGCTTCCATAAGCATACTTTCAACCATTGATGTGGTGGGATCAAGTTCATCTGGTCCTGGTATAACTAGGACTTAGAGCTTTCACTCTTTGATTGAGAACACTTCTCAATGTCCTAACCAATCGTGGAAGTTTGTCCCATTTAGCTTGTCCTTTTCAAGGACCGATTGCAAAGAAAAGTGATTTTTATTTGTTGTCATTTGTACTACAAAAGGAAATATGCAATTTTAGTCCAAAACTCATTTTTGACTTATTTGATTGATTTGAAAAGTTGACGATATAATAGACCTTTAATTAATTATCGCTCCCACTATTTTAGTTCAAATTGATAGCCCTCACCATCAATTCAGAAGATTGCAACGTACAACCTTCTAGTGGGCAAGATCCTGCAATCCTCTAAGTCATGGACCAACTTGGGCTGTCACCCACAACTTAGATCTCTCAGGTAGGCAACTCTTTCCAATTTCATCATATGCAACTCTTGATAATATGTCATATGCAGCTCCTTGCCATGATCATCTCCATGCCTTAAGGTGCTAGATCCTATCTAGGTCACCTTGTTAAGTCCGACCCAAAGCCAACACGATGAATATGCACCCTGCTTGGGCAGACCCACATATCCATCCTTCACGCTTCCATGAGACTGACGGTGCACCACGCTTGGGCGTGGCCACACTTGGTCGATCAAGATTTTCACATGTGTCACATTTGGAAGGCATCTAAAACTTAATATTTAATGAGGGATTTGGTTTTATATACATATACATATCCAATCACCACAATATATAGTACATATCATATACATGATATATCCCACAGAAAACATGTGAAACGATAAAAGCGATGATTATGGCCATCCTAATGTGATTCCTCGAGCCAAGAGGAATCACAGTCATCTAGGTCTACATTACATGCAACCTATACAAGATGAACTCTGTGCTTTGCCTTTCTGGGTTTGATCAACTCATCACATGATTGATCGGATCGCCATCAGGACGGTCGACTGGGTGCCACCAGCCGATCGGTTGGCTCCTCCAACCGATCAGTTTGCTTGGTCGTCATGCATCTCATCATGGCCGCCACCCGCTCGTCTTGCTCCTCGACCCATTCATCAACCAATCGGCTCACTCCTTGAACCGATCGTCTCAAATGTCAACCGATCGGTTCACACCTTGAACCGATCATCTCAGCTGTCGTCAGGATATCCTCCGTTCTTTGACATAATATGAAATAAAATTCTATCCTATTTTACATTGTAAAAAGAGAAACCTCGAGTTACATTTGAGGGGAGCAAAGGTAGGAAAGAAATCTCGAATTATTTTGAGTTACATTAGGAATAGGAGACGGAAGATCGGTGCGCAGACCAAGATCTAAGAAACCACATACAACCATACACAGATAGGGTTTATTGACCATAATCACGCTATACATCCACCACAAAACTCATTTAAGGGCGACGTGTATCGATTGCATTCATAATACATATCATATATGTAAATTGGGATTTTTGGATTTAGGATTGAACATGCATAAAGCCAATTTTATTCACATCGTATGTAATAAATAAAGGCGACAAACCAAAGTTGATCATATCAATAATCCTAAAGTATAGAGTAGTTGACGTGGCTCTGATACCACTGTTGGGTTTTAGGGGAGGCAGAGAAGGCAGCGGAAACAAAAATTTCTCCTCCCCAAACCCAAAACAAGGAAACACGTCAACGTCTATACAATAGGAAAGGATGGTTTGTGGAATCATACATTGTCCAGAGGCTTGCTCGGTGACAATACCTCTCGGCTTGCGCGGTCTTCACCTCCGGTCTTGGACGGTGTCTGTGCAACTCCTGGTCGCACCGGGACTAACGACTCCTAGTCTCACTGGGACTGCCGGGATTGACAGCTGTCCTCCGAGCGGTAGAAATCTCCCGCCTATGAAGTAGTCCACACGGACCACCTGGAACTCCAATCTCATTGTCCCACAAGGAATCGGAAGGAGTGGCACCCTCCTATCAGCATACTAGTCACTGACACACTCTCCAGCCACCAGTCGCTTTCTGTAGTTGTCTTTCCCTTACTGTGCCTCCCATATCGGGTAGCACTTGCTCGGGCTCTCTCGGTTACCAAAACAAGATAGAACGACAACTTTACAAAGCAACTGATTGCATTGAGTTGTACTTTGAAAAGCCCCCAATACCCCTATATATAGGAGGGTCATGGGACAGGGTTCTGTATCCCGGGAAATATGGGACTAAAGCAGGAGTAGAAGGGTTCAAGATTTTCCACAAAAACAACCAAATGCGTAACCTGAACCGATCGTTTTATTTCTGAAATGGTCGGTTGGGTACCTGAGTCGGTCGGTTGACACCTCAACCGATCGGTTGGGACCCATGAAACGGTCGGTTTACTTCTGAACCGGTCGGTTCGTGGTCCTGATCAGTTCCCAATTGACTTTTCTTGTTTTGTTTCTAATTGGTACCAAATACCAATCCTTGTTCCAATCAAATTGGGCAAGTGAAACAAAAGGAAATTTCTCACCAATCCTATTTTCCCAACTTGCTAAGTTGCAACAGTTGAACCGATCGTTTCAACACTTGAAGCAATCGTTTCACCCTGTCCATGAGCTGATCGACTCACCTTTTGATCTGATATGTTCACCAAGCTCAGCCGATCGGTTCATCACATGAGCCGATCCATTGGGAGTGCAGATTGTGCAGAAACAGTCAATTGCAGTTTCAATCAATCTGATACTCTAATCAATCAGTCCAACACCTTGAACATTATGACATTGAGCTATCAATTAATTGAGTGTTTAATTGAGCTACTAAACTCCTTTAGTAATCAATCTAAACATTGTTTGTGGATAAAACTCCTCATCCAGGTTAAATCTTATGTGTGTGACCCTACAGGTCCATTTCACATTGGCAGTGAAAGTCCATAACACTTATGACTTCACAAGAAAAGAGCAGTGCCTAGTCACACATCAGTGCTACCCAAGTGAAATAGAAAGTTGGAGAACAACTTTCAATCCTACAATCCGTGAATTGTGTAACAGTGAATGTATAATTCCTTTGTCACTGATATCTCGAATGAACTCGAGGCATGGAACAGTCATCCTGTCAACATTCATTCACTTTCTTGATCTCAGAGTAGATTGGAAGAGATATGTATGACATCAATATCACATACTAATTCACACATGCGTGCACACCTTTCTCAATCCTACTCATCAAGTGGCCATGGATATCATACTCCCTCAGGAGGGACAAATCCCATATCCATCACTCACCTCTCAAAAGCCCCATGTGTCAAAGCCACCCAATCATCACCTTTATAACAAACCATGTTTCAGGACTATGTTTGATGATGTCAAAGTGTGCCCAGGGACATGTGTTGAGTGTAGTGATTTCATGTCAAAGAATCACACTCACCACCATCACTTTGAGTACTAACTGTGACTACCATGTCATGGTTCCATGTGTCAAACTCACGGTGGGTCTTTCCAGTACACTTGTTCTCTAACAAATACCTATGTGTTTGGTTTGATATCTCTATATCATGACTAATGAGATTCTATCATCAACCAACACCACAATCTAGTCTTGTGTGTCATTGCTGTCTATCTACCTTCCACAATGACATCTGACTAGGGACATAATGAGAATGTACAAACTCTTAGTATCCGTATGATCTCATCGTTCAGGTCGTCAACCTAAAAGCATACGTCCTTGAGTACTGTCATTCTCTAGACATTCAATCTGTTCTATCACCATCTCATATGACTGAACCAGAAAGAATTGAAAGCTTGCCTTTGATGTTTATCAAATCAATCTTAATGTATCCCACCAATCATCCCATGATTGGCTATCAGGGCATACATACCAACAATGATATCAATCTTTGATACTGATAGCTCTTTCCCATTAATGTTGTGATGCACAAATTTCCCCTCGTCAGTAGAACTGATGCCCTTTCAATGGTACAAACTTCTAAAAAGCATTGTTAGATTGGTACCACTGACTGTTGGATGAAGATGATCTAGTTCATTTATTTGCACATCAACATAATCTATGATTTTAGGTGTAAGTACCATCGATGGGTTTGTTGGTGGTACAAAGCTTCTATTCGGACACCCTATTGAAGGTGTCAGTGCTACCAACTTGATTGTCAATGGTACTGAGTTGTTAATTCTCTCAAAACTTTTGAACAAATTCTTAATATCCCAAACCTAGAGCGTCATGGAGGTGTCTGTGCTATTGACTTGGTGTCACTGGTATCGAGCCTGCATATTGAATTTGATCTATCTCTACAAGGAATTGATCCCATCGACTGCCTTGTTAGTGGTACTGAGTGGATTTTTGAGCATCCCTGTTGAAAAGTGTCGATGTCACCAAATCTACAGTCGATGGCATTGACTCTTTGGTCAGTGGTACCAAGCTGGTAAATCTCACCCCTGTAAAACTTGTCAAATTTTGGTGCCACCGTCTGGCTCTCAAAATTTTTCTTATTGATTTGCACCTATGGTCTCATTGGCACCAACTGTCTTTTCGGTGGTACTGAATTTTCTAAAGCCTGCACACCAAACAAAAAGGATCATGGTACCTTTTTTACATCTAAAATTATAATACAAACTAGAACAATCAAATCTCCTAAAATGAATGTAAAATTCGAAAACCAAAATGTGATAAAAAAGACAAAAACCAAAATGCGATTAAGAAAAATTAAGTTGCTCCCAACAAGAACCCTTGTTTTACATCAAATTGACTTCAATGAAGCTCAAGGAGCTTCAAATATTCTCCCATATGCATCAATTTTCCCCCAAAGTAATGTGTCAACCACTGCCCATTCACAAGAAATGAATCTGCCACACTAATAATTTCCATTGCTATATGGGGAAAAACCTTAACTACCACAAATAGGCCACTCCGTCTAGACCTTAATTTCCTAGGGTGCAATTTCATCCTATAATTGAACAGAAGCAACTTCTGTCTTGGAGTGAACACTTTATGCAAAATATTACGGTCATGGATGTTGTTACGACCCCACCTCCCGATAACCCCCAATTAAGGGAGACCGAGAGGTCGAAGCCGCACCCGTAACTTCCGGATCAAAGGTTCGACACTTAACCAAGATTAATTATTAAATTTTAACAGACTAAACTGAAAAGTTGTAAGAAAATAAACTTTTGCATACCTTTTTTTTTTTGAAAACTTGGATCTCTAAACTTCTATCCACTTAAGGATTCTACTCTAACTAATCCTCCTTGTATTTTACTTCATGTATTTCCCAATATAACGATTTACTGTTTGTTCTTTTGGCTTCTACCTAAAATGCCAACAAACAAAACTTCGGTCAGCCGAAGTTGGTCTGTGGGGGAAACAATATTCATGCAAATATGTTAACAATGTAATCATTCAATTAATCATTTAACAACCAAGATTACATTTTAAGCCACACTACTCAATCCTTACCTATCCCCTAACTCTGTGCTATCCCTACAGTGGAATTGTATGCTACCTCTCTTTAGGTATATTCTTACCACCATGGTCCTACCTTATAGGTAGCCCAATAACTAACTCAATGTGACTTGATGGACCTATCCCATTGGTAGCCATGTACTAAGTCATCCAATGAACTGATGGACCTACCCCATAGGTAGCCATGTACTAGGTCAACTAATAAGCCAGAGAGGGGACCAGGATCTGAGCTAGTAGGCACATACCTTATGTAATAGTCATATCCTCATTACCGTTTGCATGAATTAAATTCATCCAATAGTTAATTCATGTCATCGATGAAAACTTCAGAAAACCTCAGAAAACTAACTCGAGATATTCATAAGCGTAACCACATACCTAATTTGATTATTTCACAAGAATTAAGAAAATCCAACCAAGAATGCAATCCAAGCAAGAAATTCAAGAATCACATAATTCCTGAAAAGAATATGTACTCTATTTATTACACACTTTATCAAGAATCTACTTTATTGACTTGGATTCACTTTCTAGGGTTTTGGTATGCATTTTAGGGTTTCATTTTGCAATTAGGGTTTCCCTTCATCTTTTACCATATTAAACCCTAATTTTTATTCCATTACTCATAAACCCTAATTTTCTCATCTATTCTTCAATATTAAGGTTATCTTAACAACATATAACTCTATTTCCATATTAAAGGCACATTAATCATTAATTAATTTCATCAAGCTTCTTTTCATTAAAGCTACTATTTTTATCCTTTTAATCCATGACAAGATCATTATGCGCATCTATCACCAATTCAAAGTTCATTATGGTCTAATTATCATACAAACTCGATTTGCCATTAATTTTACCTTTTATTCATGAGAAAACCCTAATAACTACATATAGGGTATTTATTCAGAATTAAGGACTTTTATGTGCAAATAACTTAGGACCATCATTTTACAACATATTTTCACATTTTCAAATCATATACGATCTTATCCTCTTTTACCCTAAATTTAGGGTTTCTAAATACATCATTTTCATATGGGGTAAAAACCCTAAATCATGCAAATTTCATTTAGATCAGGTTCAAATCTAACATTATCATTCAACATGTTATTAATACTTCAATTAACCCATTAAGCATACTAGATTCATCCTTTAATCACAAAAAGGGTTTTTAACTTAACTTTAATGCACTTTTCATCAACTTATAGTACTTTTGCAATTCGGAAAGGAATAAATATTTAATATCATTTTATTGAATTCCTCTCATTCTCCTGATCAAAATTCATATATTACTTGTCCTAATCGGAGTTACCAATATTTAATTATGAATTAATAAAGGAATTACCTTTTCGGCCAATCAGGGAGTGCCACATCATCAACTCCCATGCAACGTAGCTCCTTGCTTTGAAACATTTCGATTTACTTCTTTACCCTCGGTTAAGTGATTTTCTTCTACAGCCCGCAGAGGGCATTTTCATCCACGCACCTCTCTCCCCTTCATCAACCTTGGGCAGCACGACGGGTGTTGCCCTAGCCACCGATCTGCAGCAAATGGGAGTGCACCCCCTCCTCTCCAGAGTCCGGTGACCACCAGGGACACCTCCCTTGCCTCCGCCATGCTCATACGTGCGTGGGACACCTCAGGTTTGCGGCCAAAATGACCCGTCTGAGTTGCCAAGCCTGCGGACTTGCGGCTGATCGTTGACCTGCTACAGGCGTCGCGCTGGGGTCTGGGGTAGCTAGACTCCTCTCCTATTGGTGTGGGAGCGTCGTGCCTCCCTCACATGCTGGCTCCTCTTCGTTCCAAGGGTCATGTCGCTCTCCTAACCTAGGGATTGAGCGAAGAAGATGAAGAAGAAGAGGTAGAAGAGAGAGAGGGATGCAAGGATGTCCTTGGGCTCGACCCAGGGGTTCTAACCTTTTATAGAGGGGGGTACGAAGCCCTAGGTGGGTTATCCATGAGATCTAAGTCTCTCTCCTACTAGGAATGTATATTCCTTCATGAATAAGCAATCTTCTCTCTCTTTCTTACCTCCTTAATATTACTTTGATATTCTTTATCCTTGAGTTATTTAGAATTTTGAAAATCTCTTCTTTTATCTTCTTAGAACTTGCCCTATATTCTAATGGCAAAAAATTCTATTTTCATTTAATAGAAAATACTCCCTTTTTAGTAATACCACATAATTCATTAATAATGCAACACATTATCCTTTTATTTTGCCTTTTTAGTATTTTCTGTTTCTTTCCTCTTTATTGGGACTCCTTGGATCCCAAGAAACTCTATGATTTCGAAATTCATTTTCAAGGATACTTATTATCCTTCTAGATGCATCTAAATGCATTATTGCTCATTATCATGTGTATTTCTTATTAAAATATCTCTTTTTGAGGATTTCTCTTTATTTCTCTTTTATTCTCCTCATTGGTATTCCTTTTATCATTAGGAATCCTTGGGATACGAAATTCCACCAAGGATAATCCAATTATACCGTTTTCCACTTATTTCCAACATTTTAACATTATTTTCAATTTCTTTCTTACTAAAGAAATACTTAATTAATCTTTTCTTTTCTTATTGCTTTCTTTTTTGCAACTTTGGTCTCCTTGGAACCCAAGGAACCCAAGAGGCACGAAATCCTTTTTTGGATTTGCCTTCTAGAGGTTTCCATCTCATTCTTTTCTCAAATATTCAATTATTGATTCACTAATGGAATTTTCTTATTATTTGGCCCCAATAGCCAATAAATCCCACAACACAAACATCAAGGCTATTGTAAACAAAATCCATTTATTCAGAAAAAATTATATCATTATTTGTACAATTATCTTAATATGAGAAATTACATTTCTCACCAATTAAACCCAAAAATTGGGGTTCTAACAGATGTTCTTAGTTCTATCGTTAAATATCCTTGAGCTTTCATAGGCATCTAGCGTGAGCTAATCCAATTCATTAAGCTCCAACATGCATTTCTTCCATATATCATCAAGATTGAAATTCAACTTCCTCAAAGCCCACTTAACTTTGTGTTCCAAATCTAGAAGAAAATGACATGCTCTCCCGTAGACCATCCTAAATGGAGTTGTTCCTACAAGTGTTTTCTAGGCTGTCCTATATGCACAAAGAGCGTCACTTAATTGCATGCTCCAATTGGTCCTATTTGTTGAGAGCATCTTTTCTAGGATATTCTTAATCTCTCTATTAGACACCTCAACTTGACCTTGGGTTTATGGGTGATATGTGTCTCACTCCATACTTACTCGATAAAGCTCCAAGCTTCTTATTAGTGAAGTGAGATACCTCATCACTTATCATTACTCGTGGCACCAAAACCTACTAAAAATATGGTCTTTCACAAATCTACAAATATCTTCTGCATCATTGGTGTGGGTTGGAATTGTTTCCACCCACTTAGACACGTAGTTGCAAGAAATACATATAAATTAGAATTAGAAGACACTAAGGGTCCCAGAAAATAGATTTTCCATAGATCAAAAACCTCAACTTCCTGAAAAATGTTTAGGTTCATTTCATGTCTCCTAGATATATTTCCTGCTTGTTGACATGCACCACATGACACACAAAATTATAATCATATTTAACAGTGATGGCCAATATAACCCACTTTATAAAGCCTTTGCCACTATCCTTGATCTAGCATGGTATCCCACAATAGGTAGGGAGTGGCACTGTGCCAAGATACTCTCTATCTCACACTCAGGAATACACTTCCTCGAAATCCCATCCCTACATTGTTTGAGTAAGATGGGGTCATCCTACAGATAGAATCTAAAGGAATGGGAATTTTCTTCTTATCTTGATATCTCCAATCTTTTGGCAACTCACCACATGTCTATGTTTTTCATGGTAAGCAACTTCTCATCTGGGAGCTCCTCCACAATGGGTATCTCTAGATTCTTCTCATACACTCTTTCCAACCTAGAAAAATGATCTGCTACCACATTTTCCATCCCTACCTTATCCTTGATTTCTATATGAAACTCATGTAGTAGGAAAATCCATCTTATAAATATAGGCTTTGCATCTTTCTTTAGCAGAAGATACTTTATCGCTACATGGTCAATCCAAACAATAACCCTTGCCCCAATCAAATATTGGCAAAATTTTTCAAAAGCAAAAACTATTGCCAAAAGCTCTTTTTTAGTTGTTGTGTAATTAACCTGGGCATCATTAAGGGTTCTTGATACACAATAAGTAATGGAAGAGTATTTATCCTTGTGTTGTCCTAGAACAACCCCTACCACATAGTCTGATGCGTCACACATTAGTTCAAATGGTTGGGTCCAATCTGGGGCCTATACCACAAATGTGGAGACCAATTTCTCCTTCAACACCTCAAATTCCTTCAAATACTACTTGTCAAAATTAAGCTCGCCATCTTTCTCCAACAATTCAAAAAGCAGCTTTGCAATTTTTGAAAAATCATTTATGAAACATCGAATGAAGCTGGATTGTCCTAGAAAACTCCTAACCCCGTTGAATGATGATGGTGGAGGCAACTTAGAGATGACCTCAATTTTAATCAGATCAACTTCCATTCCACTATTGGACACCTTGTGCCCCAACACAATCCCTTCACTCACCAACGTGTGGCACTTCTCCTGATTCAACACTAGGTGAGTGTCCTAACACCTTACAAAATTTTGTCAAGACTCTCAAGGCAGTCTTCAAAATGACTCCCCATACATTGAAAAATCATCCATAAAAACCTTGAGACAATGCTCTACCATATCTGAAAAAATAGCAAACATACATCTCTAAAAGGTAGTGAATGCATTACAAAGGCTAAAGGGCATCTGACGGTAAGCAAATGTGCCATAAGGACAATTGAAAGTAGATTTCTCTTGGTGCTAAGGCTCGATAGAAATTCGATTATACCTTATATACTTGTCAAGAAAATAAAAATAAGAGTGGCTGGTGAGACACTCAAGAATTTGATCTATGTAGGGAAGTGGAAAAGGATCTTTAAGCATGGCGGTATTCAATTGGAGGTAATAAATATACACATGCCACCAGTCACTAATCTAGTAGAGATCAACACACTCACTAAATTTGTTGTGACCGTTATTCCCCATTTCTTAGGAACCACTTGAGTTGGACTAACCCAATTTGAATCAGAAATAACATAGATTATACCTACCAATAGAAGCTTCACTACATGCTTCTTTACTACCTCAATCCTGATTGGGTTGAGACGTCATTGAGGTTGTACTATCAGTATTGCTCCGTATTAAATTAAGATCTTATGCTAGAAAAAGCTAGTGGAGATCCCCTTGATATCTGCAACAAACCACCCAAACGTTGCCCAATGGTTGTTTAGCACCACAAGCAATTTCTCCCCCTCATGCACACTCAATGAGGCTAAAATGATGTCTGGAAGCTTCTAATTTGTTGCCCATAAAATATATTTTAGATGTGGAGGGTGTGGCTTCAACTCAAGTTCTAGAGGATTCTATAAAGATAGAATCAATGGTGGCAGAGGTAGCCCTAAATCTTCATAGTGCCTGGTGTAGAAATATGGTAATGCTTTTAGAAACTAAAATACACTCCTCCAAAGAATGACAACGAGTGTAGTCACCACCAAATCCATGAAACACTCCTCCAATGGTATATGTGGGTATGCTTGGATAAGAGTGAAAGATGCTACCTCTTCAACAATCATTGGGCATGCCTCCTCCTCCTCATCAAGATAATGTACTGCCTTCGTCAAAGAAACGTCCTTAGTATGGTCCATGATATCCATTGCCAATGTTCCTTTGTGAAACTTTGTCATGACATGAGTCATGTCTATAAATGGCTTCCCCAAAATTAGAGACACCTATCCTTGTAACTGCTGCAACATGTGACATTGTGGCTTATCACCAGCTAATTGCGTAGAGTCCGACATCTTGATTTTAAAGAAGTTATCCTAAATGCCTAGTGTCGGTCTTCCTATTCCCATCTCTAGGATCATGTCTATTGTAGCTTGAGATGGCCTCCCTAAGAGTAGTTTTTTTCCATGATCATCATATATCTCCATAACTACAAAGTCTATTGGAAACACAAATTTGTCAACCTTGACTAACACATCTTCATTGATACCATATGGCCTAACCACTGAATTGTCTGCTAGTTGTATGGTTATTTTTCTTTTCCTATATTCCTTCAGTCCTAATTTCTTGAATGTGGTCATGGGCATGAGGTTAATGATCACCCCTCAGTTGCATTGAGCCTCAACCAACTTAGTCCTTCTGATGTAACATGGTACATTGAAACAACTCAGATTTTGCCTCTTCTATGTCAATCTCCTCTAAATAAGTGCACTAAATTCCTCCTTCAATACCACTATACATCAAAATCAGCTATCCTTTTATTTTTGTTGATGATGTCCTTCAAAAATTTTCCATATGATGGAATATACTCTATTGCATCTATAAAAGGGATGCTGACATGACGTTTTCTGAATGTGTCTAGAAAATTTTGGAATTACTGGTCAACCTTCTTTGCTTTCAAGATGTTTGAAAATGGCACTGGAGTCACCAAATTCCTTTGGTGATGTCAAACATATGCCTCATTCCTAGAAACCTTTGGCTCTTTAGTTTCCTTTTCAGCTACCTTCTCTTGTGATATGGTGTCTGACTCAAGTAAATCAGTAGCTAATAGTGGTCCTGTCTCACTTGCATTGTTGTTTGGTGCTTAGATGGTCTTTTATTCATTCAAAAATTTCTTCCTACTATTGAATAACACTACCTTCACCTGCTAGTTGTTAAATGGAATGTTAGTATTAGCTAGGAATCCCTATTGGCCTGGTTTCTTGAAGGATGCCACTTGTGCTACTTTATGAGAAATCTAGTTTTCAATGTTGCAAATTTGTGCTCCTTGGTTCTGCAAGTCTCTCTATGTTTGGCCAATTATTGTTTCATTTTAACTAACCAACTTGCCTAGTAAGTCTTCTATGCAGTCGATCTTGTTGGACCCCTGTCCTATTGATATTGATGTTGTGCACCACCTTGCTATGGCTTGGCCTGCTGTGCTTGAGATGGGTCCTACTGAAAGTTGTTGGGGTCCTTCTATGAGAATTTAGGATCCTTCCTCCATGAATATTGATTTCTGCCCTTGTAGTTCTAATGCTGCATACACATGCATTCTTCATCTTCACCTCTAGATGAAGTTCCTAATTTTTGGTCTAACGTTTCTGCAAGGTTGTCCAACTTCTCACTCAGTTCTTTGTTGACTCTGGACTCTCCAACACTTTTGACTGTTGCTAGATCTTCTCTTTCCTCACCTCATGATTAAATTTTGGTGATGTTCTTTAGGATTTCATGGAACCTAGATGCCTTGTTATTGAGAAAAAATCATGACCCTATGCTATCGAGTGAGGTTCTCACTCCTTTATACAGCCCCTGGTAGAAGGTCTTTGCTTGGCCATAAAGATCAATCCCATTATGAGGGACCTTCCTCAACATGTTATGGAACCCTTCCATAACTCAGAATAAGACTCCTCTACATGAAGTTTAAAATTATAGATCTGTCCAACTAGCTCATATATTTTCTGGGGTGGAAAACATCACTCAAAGAAAACATCTATCATTTTGTCTAAGGTTTCTATTGATTCAAACCATGCCTTTTGTTTATCTGCTAGTGAATAAGAGAATAACTTTAGATAGATTACTGTCATTATAACCCGATTAATCTTCAACATGTCACATCTTTCCACAAAGCTGTTGATATGGGCCATTGGATCCTGCATGCTGTTTTCCATTGAATGCTTCAGATTTGAGTAATGCCACCATACCAAGTTCTATCTTGTAATTGCCCATATTTACTACATGTATTTTATTTGGTCCCCACTGATTTGGAGTTGAGGATGCCTTAATCTTCTCCCAAACAGTCTGCTCTTCATCTTCCACATTACTATCACCCATCTCTGGCTGTTTTGGTTGTGTCTCCTGTGGTGGTGGAGTTGGGATAAGTCTTCCCACAGAATTGATGTACTCTCTTTCCCTACACAAGAGTTCCTCTTGGTTAGAACTCTAAGGTGTAGACTCTCTGTACTCATTGGCTCTGGTTTGAACCATACACTAAAATATGAAAAATAATGAGAAATGGATACCAGTGGATGAGAAAAGATTTATATTTTTAGCTTGAGAATAATGAAAAGAAAAAGAAAATTGTGACCTAGAGTGGCCAATCACAACACTTGCAGTGTTGGATTTACCTCTTCCCTGGCAACGATGCCAAAAGCTTGATGTGTGTTTACTATATGGATTAAATGAAAGTGCACATATCACAGTAATATAGGCTAAAAGAGGCATGGATATTGAACACGAGGAAACATGATCCAAATACTACAACTAAATATAACTTGATCAACTAAACTTGATGAAAAAGTGATTGATTGATTAATTGACTAAATGTATGAATTAAAATAGGAGTGCTCCAATCATCTGGAACATAGATTTCTCCTCTCCTTTCTCTTCTCACAACTCTCCTCTATCATGTAATGAACAACAATGTGATCCTTAAGTCTAACTGTAATCCACCCTAGTCATAAGATTGACTTAGTGTGTCATTAAGTCTTGGATACTAGATTAATCATAATCTTTAATCCTATTTGATCACAACAAGTTGGTACCACTAATAGGATGTCGGTGGCACCGAGTCCTTTTCTAGATTGTGACTCCCTATTAAGTGTTGGTAATATCGACTAAAACGTCGATAGAACTGAGTTTCTCTCTAACATCTCCTAACAATTTTCTACGTCCAAGTCGGTACCACCGAGTTGATGTTGGTGGCACTGAGCCACTTCAGATGAGGTATTATTGACCAAGTAGGTAGTACTGATTATTCCATCAGTACCACTGAGTCTCTTTGACTCATGTGTATTCCTTCCTTCAAATGTCAGTACCACTGACAAAGCTATGGGTAGCACTGAGCTGATCCAAGACTTGTCAATTTTTATTTGTAATTTAAGAAAGAAGAACATAAGTCCTATAAATATTGATAAATGAATATGAATCAGTAAAAACAAACAATCTTTGATGGAAATGTATGTCACAGGATAATAATAATAGATTATGCATAAATACCATCCAAATGAGCACATGTGCACCAAATACATGATAAAATAGCATATGAAATGCGACTAATATTCAGTGCATGTGTTTACTACACACATTAAACACAGGTGCACGTATTGAAGTAATATAGACCAAAAGAGACCCAAATATCAAACACAGGGAAACATGAATCCAAAGAATACTACTAACTATGACTCGATTAGCTAGACTTTATGTAAAAGTAATAGACTAATTGACTAATTGTAAGAATTAAAACTAAGTTACTAAGGTTGAGATCACAATTGGAATGGTTTCCTTATAAATACAGTTTTACCATAGTTTATGCTGCAATTAATAAAAAAATCAATATTCAATTCTCCTAAACCTGGACCAAGAGACTCGTAGCAAGAATAACCCACTCTTACAACATAGTTCACTAGCTAATCTAATACAAATCCCACTCTCGTAGAGAGTTCGTTATTAGTTAGGTGCTTTAGCAGTACCTCTGGTCTCTACCCTTCACAGTCGTGAGCCTTCTCTCAAAGTGTGGTCTAGGATATGTAAATCTATGAGCTGTCCAAGCCTCAATCCCTCTCTTGTAGAAATTAATGGTCTAAGAAAGCAACTATGGTGATGAATCATAGATAATTCATAAAGCAATTGTAGAATTGTGTCTAGAAATTAGGGAAACATAAATATTAACTCATGATTGTCAATTATTGTATGTAAGTGGGCTACTCCCATTCCTAAGGAATTAGGGGATTATCAATGTATGATCTCAGTTTCCATACAAATAGATGGATAAGGGAAAGAGGGGGAAAACATTAAAGAACCAATGAAAACCCCTAGAGAAGATGATCTCGTAGATCTGTCTTGATGAACATGGTGATTTGTTTTCTTCTAGCTGCACATCTGTCCACCAGAAGTGCTAGAATCGTCTAGAATGTAGCTTTCTCCTCTCCTTTCTCTTCTCATGGCTCTACTCTATCATGCAATGAACAACAATGTGATCCTTAGGTCTAGTCATAATCGTCACTAGTCATAAGATAGACTTAGGTTGTCATTAAGTCATGACCGTTGGATTAATTGCCATCTTTAATATCTTATGACCACGACAAGTCGATACCATAGACAAGATGTCTCCTATTGGTTACATCAAGTCCTTTTCCAGGATCATGACTCCTTATTAAGTGTCAATACTACTGACTAAGGCTTCGATAGCACCGAGTTGCTCTTTGACATCTCCTAATGATTTTCAAGGTCCAAGTCAGTACCACTGAGTTGATGTCTGTGGCACCGAGTCACTTCAGATAAGTTACTATTTGCCATGTTGGTATTGATTCTTCTATCAGTACCACTAATTCTCTTTGAATCATCTCTCTTCCTTCCTTTAAATGTCTGTACCATCGACAAAACTGTCAGTAGCACTGAGCTGATCCAGAACTTGTCAACTTTTGCCTAATTTTTAACAAAGAAGAGCATGAGTCCCATAAATAATGATAAGTCAATATGAATTAGTAAAAACAAGAAATATTTTATGCAAATGTATGTCACATTCTAATAAAATAAATCATCTGCAAATTACATCAAAATGAGCAAATGTGCCCCAAATACATGATAAAATAGCATGTGAAAAGTGACTAATATTATGTACATCAAATGTTCACGTTAACAAAAAGGCAGGATGAGACCAGTGATAAGATAAATCAAATCACTATTAACAACAATAATTTATTGACAATTATATAAGAGAAAAGGGGAAGTGTGACTGGGCAAAGTTTTGATCTGCTACAACATAAAAGTATTATTGATCAACAACTAGAGTATCATGTTGACTAGATAAAGACCTCGACTAGGTGAATGCCAACTAACACTGAGTAGAACACAAGTGCTTATAAATTTTGTATGATGACCATTATTAGATCTAGAATATTTTGTGATTGAAATTTAGTAAGAAGTTATCATGAATCCCAACCTTCAATAAGAAACAATGGAGGTTGATTATGAGAAATCCCTACAACTTTCCCTAAGAATACAACAACTAGGACAGAGGAAAATAGAAATAAATCTGTCAAGGATAAGGAAACATAGACTATTGATAAGGTTCTCACCAATAGAGACCCATACACTCCTAGAATTCATTTCCCATATAAATTGATCAAAGCACACCATTAGTAGAGTTTTGAGAAATGCATAGAAGCTATGAGGAAGCTACACCTTGATATTCCATTCTTTGTGCTTTTGAAGAGATGCCAACCTACATAAAGTTCTTTAAGGATACTATAACTAGAGAAAATGAGGAGATGAAGTAGAGATGGTCAAACTGGAAAAGATGTCGAGCACTTTTGTTTACACAAAGATCTGTATGAAATAGAAGGATTTAAGTTATTTCATAATCCCCATCAATGTGGGAGATGATGAAGAGAGGAAGGTATTAGCTGATGTAGGAGCAAGTATAAGCATGTAACTATTGCACATTGATCGCCTAATAAATATGGCAAACATTTGTGTGAGAATGCAATTAGAAAACAACACTTTTAGAAGACCAGATGCAATTGCTGAAGGTGTTGCAAATAGAGTTTGAAGTTTTTACACTCTATGTAATATTGTAGTAATTGTCAAAATAAAGGATCCATCCTAACTGATAATTTTTGGGTGACCCTTCCTTTATAGATGTGGAAGAAGGAAATATAATGATCAAAGCAGGAAAATGATCATAGTGACTTTAGGGTCTATGATACCTTGAGGGGAACATCCCTATTCAAATCTGGATACTTTGTTGACAACTAGATTTAGCTTTGTGTTGACATTAAAGAACAAAATGCCATTGTGGACTCTTTAATGAGGTCCCTCACTGATCAGACTTATAAGATTAAGACCTTGCGGTTAAGGTGTTATTGGAATACCTAAACATAGACAAAGACGATCATATAGTTAAGGAAGTCTCACAAAATCTAGAAGTCATAACAATTAATTATGTGTCTTTGAAAAAAAAACCTACTAAAAAGAAGCTCCCAAACCCTTTATTGAGTTAAAAAAACTCCATGAGGGGATTTAATGAATTCTTAGACAATGAATGAAGAAATATGATAATCATAAATTATGTTCTATCTCGGACGAAAAAAGAACAATTTCTTTCTAAATTGAATCTAAGAAGGAAATAAATTGGATAATTTGTGGATGGCATAGTATTTAAACCTACATACTTCATGCATAGGATACATATAGAATAAAATGCTAAAGCTCTAGGCCATGGATAGATAAGGTTGAATCAAAATCTATGAGAAGAAAGTCATAAAGCTGTGTGATACAAGAATCATATATGCTATTAGCGATAGCAAATGGGTATGCCCTATCGATGTAGTATGTAAAAAAGTGTAGCATGATTGTGGTAGAAGCTGATAATGGTGACCAACTTGCAAATAGAATAGTAACTACTTGGAGGATGTGCAATTATTATAGGAAGCTCAACTAAGATACAAAGATGGATCACTTCCATCTACCATTCATCGACCAAGTGCTTGAGCACTCACCCACCACTTTCACTTCTTCTATCTTGACAAATATTCTAGATTCTATCAAATACTATCCATCATGATGATTAAGAAAAGATGACATTCACATTTGTAATTATGATTTTAGAAGAATCCCATTTGGTTTGTGCAATTCACTTGTTGTAGGGAAATTTTGCAAGAAACAAGGCTGCAGAAACAACATTTTATCTACCATATTCCCCATAATCAGTAGATTGCATCAATAACTATAATGTAGGAAGGATGGTTTTGAGGATATACCTAAACCTGGAGCAAGATAGTGACAATCCTCCTCATTGTAGATGCACAACTTCTGATTCCTGGTTGCACTAGGACTCGTCTGACTAGCGCACCTCCTGGTGTGCACCACAGACTGTAGCCACAAGCCTCATCTTATTGGCAGATCCTCTTGTCATGAACTGCTGGTTGATGTTCTCCTGCTAGTGGCGAACAACGACCTCCCACCTCTATAGTTGTCCACACAGACTACCTAGAACTCCTATCATCCTTCTAGAATTGTAAGGACCCTGACCTTCATTTTGGGCTTACCCTGATTGTTTTTCCTAAACCTTGTTCTTGGTTGTTGCTAATCATCTTCAGTGGTGATTAGGGTTTGCTTGTGCTTAGTTGAGAGCTGGAGATGATACTTGCAAAATAACCGAGTTAGGGTCGAAGAGCAAGTTTTCCAACTTGAGAGATGTCTTTCTCTCTCTTTGATTCCTCTAAAGTTGAGAGGAAGGTTTGGGCTCGTGCCTTGAGTTGTCTTGGTCTTGGTTGAGCTCTTTTGAGCCTTGTTTTCCCTTGTTTGGGCCTTGCCTTGCTTGGTTGAACCCTGTATCGGGCAAGGATGTGTGTGTCGGCCTTTCTTTGTGTCGCCTATGGTGGTGTGATGGCCATGAGAGGTGATGTGTCATCCTTTGACCTTGTTTGACCTCTTTTCTTTAGTTGTGTCACCCTAGCTTGGACATGTGTCCGATCCTTGGTGGAGTAGTGGCATGTCATGTGCATGTGTTTTGCAAGGTGGTGGAATGTGTGGACAAGTGTCCCTTGGTAAGGTGACACCTTGCCTTTGTTTATCCTTGACCCCCATCTATATATTCCTTGCCTTTCTTTTCCTTAGGAACCCTTTAGCTCTTTGTTGCTCCTCTCTTCCTTGTGTGCATGATACACCTCTCCCTTACAACCTTGGTGGCTGATACCCTTGGAGGATCTAAGGTTGGTGGCCGATCTCTCCTTGGAGGAACTCTCTTCTTCTTCTTTAGCTTGGTGGCCGAACCCTAGGTTGGTCTTGTTTCCTTGGTAATCATCTTCACTCTCTCCTTAGCATCTTCTTCTCCATCTTGCCTACTCTTCGGCCATGGTGGTTATGCTTCTTGTTCCTTTTCTTGAAGTGGTCGAAGTAGTGTGCTTGGAGCTAGGAGCTTGAAGCTTGGAGCTTTGGAGCTTGAGGAGTTTGCTTAAGGCGGGTTACATAACTTCTAACCCTAGCTACACTACCTTCTCTATATGTTGCATGTTTCATATATGTGGATGATCGACCATTGCATGTTATGTATCTTGCTCTAGTACATGTTGTTAATCTTATGGATTTTAATGAGCATTATGTTGTTGATGTTGTTGATGGTCTATGTGCCTTTACACCTAGTTGGCCGAACCATGGTTTAGGGTTTCCTTGTTGAACAATACCCCATTCTCTCCATGGTCTAGAGAAATGAGTTTAAGCTCTAGTGATGTAGGCAATACCCCTCTCTCGTTTAAGTTGAGAGGTGAGCTTATATTCTAGTTTCTAGGGAAATACCCTCCTCTCACCATGGATTTGAGAGGTGAGCTTTTGGATAGATGGTGACCTATGTTGAGGTGGATCCTTGAGGTTGCCCGATTTGTGATAGAGGTTGTGCAAAACCCCTCTCTCTTGGTTGTTGAGAGGTGAGCCGACTTTCTTGATCAATTAGGGTTTGGTGCCCTTGTGCTTGAGGTTGAAGATAACCTTGTAGGGTTGTGCCTTGCACGATATGACCTTGGGATAGTGCTACCCGATAGCCCTATTTGGAGTTGTACCCTTGGGCGATACACCTTGTTGAGATAGGTGGCTTGGTACCCGTTATGCTATGGAGCCTAGTAGGTTGTCCTTGTGTTGGGCGATAGGGTTTAGTTGTGGTGATGCCCGATATGAGTTGAGTGGTGCGTCTTAGTAAGTATACACTAGTGGTGATGTTCCTTTGACCGATATGCCTAGTTGGTCTGGACGCTACTCTTTTTGGTTTTGGGGTTTGGGCATTACACCTCGATGTGTGCCCTACATGACACATCTTGTAATGATCTTGGCCGATAGGCTATGATGAGCTTGGTGGCTTGGTGCCCGATATGATGGTTGTATAAGAACCCTAGACAATGCCTTAGTGGTGGCCTAGTTGGATGACATGTCTTCTTAGGTGTTGCTTGCTAGGTGGGCGACACCCTAGCCCCTTTCCTTGGACGATATGAAAGGATGGGTTTGTGTTGCCCGATAAACCCTTTGTGAGTTGACCATTGTGGTGCCTTAGTGGTTACCATGCCTTAGTTGATAGAGTGCCTTGGCCGACATAGGGGTCTTTTAAACGATATGGGTGATGGTTGAATGTTAGGGTGTCTTGGGCGCCATGCTCCTGGTCGACATGCTCCTTTGGAGAGGGTTGGCCGATAGAGGGACTCTAACCCTAACCCTGATCATTGTGCACGATAGGCCTTTGGCCGATAGCATCTGTTGATGCACGATACACCTTACCCGACACCAGGTGAGCTGGTGGGTTCTAGTTGCATGATAGGAGGGAATGGGTTGACTGATATGGTGGTGAGATTGTTTCAGGTTTGAAACCCTATCTGATGCATCCTCTGGTGAGGGTATGACCATACCCTATACACCCTTTGGTGGGGGTTGGCGTTGATCGCCATACCTTTAGTGAGGATTACAAGAGTTTTGGTGAAGGTTCTGTACATAGATGATAGTTCTATTCTCTTTTTAATAATGATAAAACAAGTGATATGATGTAATCACCATGAGCCCTATAACTCTGATGATGAAATAAGATGAAATGTTGTGAACCAGGAAGCTTGGAAGCTTATGAAGTGGCTTCACCTGATGATGTGACCCATGCCTATGGTCACAGGTATAAGGCATAATATATGCTCATGATTGATAATAGTACCATGAATGATAAAGCTTATAATCATCGATGTTGCTCTATACTTGATAGCATGATCTTTCTGTTAATCCATGATGGCTTCAGTTATCTCTAGGAATGTGTATACTAACCATGCAGGTATTTCATGTGGATTCATAGCTTGGTAAGAGCTATGAGACATATGTGTTGGAATAGCACCATGTGGTAATATGGCAATAAGTTGATAGGTCTGAGGACCTGATATGAGGTTGAGTGCCTAGTGGAGGTGTTATCCTCTGATGATGATATAATGGATGCGTTCCCATGATGCTGATGCCTAATTGTGATGCCTTGAGAGGCAGTGGTTGATATCATGAGGGATTGAGGTCCTAGGATAGTATGTTGATGGCAATAATGATGAATTATATAAGTCTATGTTCATGCTTTGATTGTCTCAACAATTGGCTTAAAATATACTAATCAATTATAGATGAACATATCATGTAGTTTTCCCTGGCCATAGATCCATTACCGTCAGTATTTGGTGATGGTGAAACAGGTTTATCCTGCGGGATTACCTGGAGCGCATATTGCTGAATATGTGAGGTTTCCCCTAGCCTAAAATAGGAGGGTTTGAGTGAAATTGTGGTTGCAGACTCGGGACATATGGAGCATAGTGAACCGACCCATGGCTCAGGATATGTGATGATGAGCATGATGCGTTCATGGCTCGGATGTATGCACTAGCACCTATAATGAGGTGAACTAAAGATATGGGTAGCTTGCGGAGCTGACCTAGAGGCTGAGGCCCTATAAGCATTATAGTGCGGTCTTGCTTGATGATTCATGTACTGACCATGAGAAGGTGAGGTCATGGAGTCCGGATCTCCTTAGACCTTGTATGGCACCGGATTGGGCTTCACAACCAATGGTTGGATTTGAGCAGGGGAGGCTCACTTCCTTAGGGCATAATAAAACGTAATCCATCCGAATAAGTATATCTTGCTTAGAACAAAATACAGAACATTGATTGAGGCCTTGCTTATATAGCTGGTTTAGTTGTGCTATGCAGCTGTACATATGATCCTTATATGTTGTGATAAATTCTTATAAAACTTATCTTGTCAATCATGTTCCATAAAGAAATACTTGGTTATATGCCCCCGGATATCTTAGTAAGATTGGTGGTAATAATAGCTTTGCTCAGTATGCTGCTCTTGTTATACACTTTATCAGTTATATGTTGTTATCTGCTTTAACTTATGAGGTTTTATAGTTTCGGCGGGGAGTTATGTTTCTCACTGGGACTGTGTGTCTCACACCGCTGGTTTGCAACCTTTTTAGGTGATCGCTCTAGACGTAGTGGTGGTCGTGGGGTTGCAGCCGAGCAGCAAGAAGAGCAGTAGAAGGCAAGAGATGGACATGCTACTATTTTTGTTGGTTTTGTAGTAGAGTCCTGGAGTCATCCCTATACACTCAAGTCCTTGGAGGTGTTTGACGACGTTTCACGATGCTAGCTGTTGTAATTTTTGTATATCCTGCTGTTGACCTTACGTGGCTGTTATGTATGTATAAACAGGTGTTGAACTCAGGTGATCATAGTACAGCTGGTTCTGATAAGCTGTGGACCTATAACAAGGCCCGGGAATGTTTATATAACATGTCTTTCTATAGGATCTGGATGCAAAAGTTCTCTCATGTATGCTTTCTGCAATCGGTTTTAATTAACCTGTGTTTTTGGTAATATATGGTTCCACACGTTTTCGCGTGTCATCTCGTTGTCTGTGTGATGACGGGGTGTCATAATTGGTTTGGTATCAGAGCTCTAGGCTTGTTGAGTCTACATGAATCTAGGACTAGGTTTGTGTCTGTTCTTATGAGTTTTCCAGATTTTCTTACAATAGCCTTATGCTCTCAGCAGAAGATAAAGCTTAAAGATGTCTGGAAACCATGAAGAACATGCTGTCGAGAGAAGCGATGCTGCATCAGTTGATGGATCAGGAGGGCAGGCACATGAAGATTGGGTGCCTGAGGTCCCCCAACTTGACCCAGCCATTATGAAAAATCCTGCCTACCAACATCTTATGGGGCATATGATGGCTATGATGAATCACATGGTGGAAAGGTTGCCAGTGCCTCAACCAAGAGCACAAGCTCCCCATGGTGAAGCATCAGGTATTGGGAAGACTTTTGAGCAGCTTCACCGAGTCAGAGCTTCGGATTATGTTTGAACGGCTGATCCAGTGGATGCATATCTGTGGCAGACAGGTCTTGAGAAGGCCTTCTGGATCCTCGACATCCCTAAAGCGGACAAAGTCAAGCACGCTATCTATCTTCTGAAGGGTAGTGCTGGCCACTGGTGGGCCATCGAGGAGGAGAAGCGACCCAGTGAGTATATCGGTTGGGAGGTTTTCCGACGAGAGTTCGTCAGCAGATACTTTCTGAAGACGTATCTAGACGAGAAGATCAATCAGTTTGAGCGTCTACGCCAAGGATCGATGAGCATCACTGAGTATGAATCCAAGTTCATGGACTTATTGAGGTTTTGTCCTCACATGGCGACGACGGATGATGAGCGGATCAGGCGGTTTGAGTGCTGATCTGTCAACACCTACTGCTGCTTTAGAGAATTGGGAGCGGTTTGCCATATTTGTGGAGTCCATCCGTAGGATTGAACGATTTGTTAAGGAGAAAAGGGAGTCCATGACCAGGAAAAGGCATGTTCAGTTTCAGGGGCATAGATCTGGTGGCGTCAAGAAGCCAAGGTTTTCAGCACCTTCTGCACCGTCACAGTGGTCTCTGAGTAAGGGAAGAGGTCATGTTTCCTCACTGTCGAAGGCACATAGTACAACTTCTGTGGCAGTGACAACGCCATCTCGGCTGTAGACAGAAGGCAAGTCAAGTTATCACTATGGACAGACTGGGAATTTAAAGTCAAATTTCCCAAGAAGAGACGTTGAGGTAACACAATAGTTGAGACAGAGTAAACAAGGGTCAGATAGACAACAACCCAGTGGTAGAAGAGGGCAAGGACGCAGTCAAGCGTCGCAAGCAGGATCGTCTGCTCAAGGAAGCATAGGACGTGGACAACAAACAACAACTCGATTCTATGCTATGAATTAGTCGGAGGTGATAGTCAACCCGCGAGTGGTGACAGGTCAGATGGAGTTATTACATTCTGATTTGTCTTCTTCTTGCTTTGTATCTATTTTGGTTTACCCGGGTGCTACACACTCTTTTATCGCGCATAGTCTATTCGCTAGCTGTCCTTTACCTGTTAGTTGTAAGGAAGATATCCTGTTGTTGGAAACCCCGCTCGATGGGGTCTCGTGGTTACCAAAACTAGAGAGGACCATTTTTTTAGAGCAATTGATTCTCAATTGTCTATGTTTTATTCTAAGAAGACTCAGTACCCCTCTTTTTATAGGTGGGATTTGAGTTCAGGTTCCCAGTCTATGCAGGAGTGGAAAGGACCGGATGATCTTAAATATTCCAAAAAATTCTAGAAATTGCACAACCTGCTACAACCCAAATGATTGTTTGGCAACCTAGATGGTCTTTTGCCATGGTAGAAGGTCGTTTGGCATGACCCAAATATCCATTTGGTTGTTTCCTAGTTGTACATGAATTTGGCTATTTGTTTCTATTTAATATCTCATATTAATTTCCTTGCACAACAAGTAATGTTCAACTCAAATGAATTAGGAAATATCTAGAACCTTCCCTATGCCGAACCAGACCATCTCTCCCATGTGAGATGGTCTTCTCAGTTCACCTAGATGGCCATCTGGTGATTTGAGTCCAGCTGGTCATCTTGGTCAGTTCACTTCCTTAGCAATTTCAACAATTGAGACTACCGTTTGACACTTCCATATGATCATCTCAACACTTGAATTAGGTGTCTGGTAGTGTTGTAAGCCTATTTGTTTCCTGAATCAAATACCTAAATACTTTAGTACTTAATTCAATTTCCATTTGAGATCTGAACTCCTCTTCTAGGTCGAGACCTATGTGTGTGACCCTATAGGTCCCATATTACATTGGCAGTGAATGTCCATAACAACTTATGACATCACAAGTAATGAGTGGTGCCTAGTCACACAACAATGCTACTCATGTAAATGGAAAGTTAGGGAACAACTTCAACCTACAATTTGTTTATGGTGTTGCCGTGTTTATATAGTTCATTTGTCACTGATGTCCAGATTGAACTAGAGGCATGGAGCAGTCATCCTCATTATTATTCAATCTTGTTTCTTGAACCAAGAGTAGACTGTGTGAGATATATGTAAGCTCAATATCATATATTGACTGACATGCGTATGGCCACACTTTTCTCAGTCTCTTTAAGTAAGAGGCCTAGGATATCACACTCCAGTAGGAGGGACAAATTCCATATCTATCACTCACAATCAATCCCCATGAGTCAAAGTCACTTAATCATCACCGTTATAACAATCCATGTTTCAAGACTATGTTTGATGATGTAAAAGTGTACCCAATGACATGTGATGAGTGTAGTGATTTTAGGTCTAAGAACCATAACCACCACCATCACAGTGGGACCTGACTATGAATTCCATGATGATGGTTTCCATGTGTTAGTCTCATAGTGGGTCTATCTGATACATTGTTCTCTAAAATGTATTTGTGTGCTTGGTTTGATATTTCCATATCATGACTAATGAGATGTAGTCATCAGCCAACTCACACTCTGATCTTATGTGTCATTGTTGTCTATCAACCTTCCACAATAACAACCGTTCAGGGACATAATAATAATATGTATATGTACTCTTAACATCCATATGATCTCATCCACAAGGATAGCAAATTGAATGCATACGTCCTTGATTAATGTAATTCTCTAGACATTTATAATGTTACTTCATTATCTTATATCCAAATTAAGCAGAATAAATTGGAAGCTTGCCTTTATTTATTAATCAAATCAATTACAAGTTATGCCATTACAATCATCATATGATTGGCTCTCTTTGCATGCATACCAACAGACTCCCACTCACACTTAGATCCAATCACCCACAAATCGTATTCCAAGTGATCTAACATGATCATCATGATTTTGTTGTGAAAGTTCTTTAGTCAAGGGATCAAAAACATTATTCTCAGTTGGTAATTTGCAAATCTTTACATCTCCACGCTATACAATCTCTCATATGAGATGGAACCGCCTTCGTATATGCTTTGAGCATTGATGCAATCTGGGTTCCTTAGCTTGTGCAATAGCTCCATTGTTGTCACAATATAGCTTGATTGTGTCGTTGATGCTTGGAATGACCCCAAGTTCTGTGATGAACTTCTTGATCCACACAACCTCCTTTGTTGCACTTGAAACAATATACTCGACCTTTGTTGTAGAATCAACAATTGTTTCTTTCTTGGAACTCTTCCACCTCATGGATCCATTAGTGAGGTAGATCATGGATCCCTATTGCAATTTGTAATCATCTTGATCAGTCTGGAAGCTTGCATCAGTGTAGCCCTTTACCATTAACTATTCCTCTCCCCCATAGACCAAGAACTAATCCTTAGTCCTTCTCAAGTACTTAAGGATGTTCTTCACATCTTTTCATTGAGCATCACCTGGATCTGACTGATATTTGCTCATCCTGCTCAAGACATACGAGACGTCTGGATGGGTACACAACATTGCATACATGATTAATACAATAGTTGAGGCATATTGAATCAGACTCATGCATTCCCTTTCTTCACAAGAACTAGGACATTGAGCTCTAGAGATGGGGACACCATAGCGAGCAAGCAAGTTTCCTCTCTTTGAGTTCACCATGATGAACTGCTTCAATACTTTATCAATGTATGTGCTCTGACTTAGTCCAAGAAGCCTCCTAGATCTGTCTCTATAGATCTTTATCATAAAATGTAGGATTCTTCTCCCAAGTCTTGCATAGAGAATGTATTTCCAAGCCCTGCCTTTACCTTTTGTAAAGTATGGATTTCATTCCCCATCAATAGTATGTCATCTACATATAATATGAGGAATTTCACTATGCTCCCACTAACATTCTGGTACACACAGGGTTCATCTTCATTTCGAATAAAGACAAACCCTTTGACTATCTCATCAAAATGAAGATTCTAGCTCTAAGAGACTTGCTTCAATAAATAGAATGACCTTTGTATCTTATAGACTTTATTTGCATCCTTTGGAATGATAAAACCCTCAAGTTGTGGCATATACACATCCTCGAGTATATTCTAGTTAAGGGATGTTGTTTTAATAACCATATGCCAAATTTAATAGTCATGATAAGTTGGAATAGCAAGCATGATCCTGATGAATTCAACCATGCCCACTGGAGAAAAGATTTTGTCAAAGTAAACACCTTGAACTTGTCTAAAACCCTTTGCAACCAATATTCCCTTATAGATTTGAACTTTTCCATCCATGCCAGTCTTATTCCTGAAGACCCACTTGCATCCTATGGGTTTTACCCCTTTAGGTGGATCCACCAAAGTCCATACTTTGTTGGTATACATGAATTCCATTTTAGATCTCATGGCCTCAAGCCATTTCTCAAACTCTGGTCCCTCTATGGCATCTTGATAGGAAATTGGCTCATCATCCATGAACAATTCACTGCCTTTCTAAGTTACAAGATATACAAATCTCTCAGGCTCAAGGCATGTCCTATTAGATCTACAAGGTTCCTGTGATACTTGAGGAATTTTAGACTCTGCAACACCTTGTAAATCTCTTTGTTCCTCTTGTACATCTAATAGTTCAATGTTTTCTTGTTGGTCTCAAATCTCTTTGAGTTCCACTTGTCTTTGACTAATTCCTTTAGAAATAAAATCCTTCTCAAGGAATGCAATATCTCTGGCAATAAACACTTTATGGTCAGATGGATTATACAAGCAGTATCCCACAGTTTCCTTGGGATATCCAAAAAAATAACATTTTTTAGATCTTTGGCCAAGCTTTTCATGAAACATTTTCTTGACATAATCTTTGTAAGCCCAAATCCTCATAAAAGACATGTTGGGACGCTTCCTAGTCCATATCTCATATGGTGTCTTTTGAACCGACTTAGATGGTACTTGTTTTAGTGTAAACATAGTAGTTTTTAGAGCATACCGTCATAAGGTAGTTGGAAGCTCAGCTAAAGTCATCATCAATCGCACCATGTCCAGTAATGTGTGAATCCTTCTTTATGATACACCATTATGCTGAGGTGTTCTAGGTGGAGTCCACTGGGATACAATGTCATTGTCTCTAAGAAGTTCCTCAAACTCTTGGTTTAAGTATTCTCTACCTCAATCAGAACAAAGTTCCTTAATACTTTTACCAAGTTGGTTTTGTACTTCATTCATAAACTCTTTGAACTTTTAAATAGCTTCTGACTTATGTTTCATTAAATAAACATAGCCATACCTACTAAAGTCATCAATGAAGGTAATGAAGTACTAATGCCAACCTCTAGAGGTTTTTGTAAAAGGTCCACACACATCGGTATGTATGACTCCTATTAGATAACTAGCCCTCTCATTGTTACAAGTGAAAAAGGTATTATTCATCTTGCCCAACAAACAAGATTCACTTGTCTCTATTGATTCAAAATTAAAAGAGTCCAGATAACCATATTTATGGAGTCTAGATATGAAATTTTCATTTATGTGCCCTAGACGACAATGCCAAAGGTATGTGCTATTTGAGTTGTTTAGTTTTAGTCTTTTAGTATTAACACTATATACATCTATCTTTAGATCTAACAAGTAAAGACCATAAGACATTAGGGCACTTCCATAAAAGATCCCATCTTTTGAAATCGAACATTGACAACTTTAAATATGAAATTCAAATGCATCCTTGTCTAAACAAGATACATGAATGATATTTCTATTTATAGAATGTACAAAATAGCATTTCTTTAACTCTATTACAAACCTTGCAGGCAAAGATATACTATAGGTTCCAACTACATTGGCTGCAACCCTTGCTCCATTAGCAACTCACAAATCCACCTCACCCTTTCCCAAAGGCCTAATTCTTTTCATATCCTATAAATGAGAATATATGTGAGATCCACATTCAATATCTAATTCCCATGACGAGGAAGTTGATAGATTTATCTCTATGATGTATATACCTGAAGCGGAGATCACCATCCCCATATTATGCTTCTTGAAAGCCTTCAAGTACAAAGCATGAGTTCCTCTTGCACTTTTCTTTCTCCTTATCTTGAATGTTGAATACTTAGATTTGGGCCCAATGACAAAATTCTTCTTGGCCTTGCTTTCATCCTAGGATTCAACTCCACTCACCATTATGGGCTTGTCCTTCTTCAATTTTTCTTCAACATGAATCAACATGGAAAGCAAGTCTGACATCTGTCCATCCATATTACTCACATGATAACATGCAATAAAGCAGCTATATGATTCTGCCATAATCTTTAAAATCATACCAGTAGCCAACTCTTGGCTCAAGGTCAATCCCAACTTTTTAAGATGATACACATGTCCAATCATATTGAGCACATGTTCTTTTACTGAGGTTCCCTCGGTCAGCTTTAACTCAAGAAACACCTTTAAGATAGCATCCCTTTCTTTCCTATTAAGACCAAGTGTTACCTTCTTAAGATGTGTCACCATCTCAAGAACACTCATGTACTCACATTTCTCATGCAACTCATAGTTCATACAACTAAGCATTAGGTACTTTATCTCTAAGGCAGTATTGGCATACTTCTAGTAAGCATCCACTTGTGCCCATGGTGCATCAGGAGAAGGTATTTTTGGCAATAGTTTTTTCAAGGACGTAGAGCTTGCACTTTTCATTGAGAACCCTTTTCAAAGTCCAAAACTAGTCATGGAAATTTCTCCCATCAAGGTTGTCCTTGTTCAGGACCAATTACATATTGGATTTGTTCAACTTTGATTCTCCAAGAGAAAATTTGTACTTTGTCAAAAACCATTTTTGATTTGATTTTATTTGAAAATTTTGATGATATTAATTAGGACTTTAATTATTAGCACTCCCATTATTTTATTCAAATTGATAGCCATCAATATCAATTTAGAATATTGTAGTGTACAATATTCTAGTGGGCCAAGATCCATATTTCATCAAGTCATGAGTTGGCTTTTGTCAGTCACCCACATTCTGACTATTTAGGTAGTCTATCATTCCAATAGAATCATATGAAACTCTTGGATAGATGATATACACAACTCTTTGCCATAACATATGCATGCCTCTAGGCTTGGGCTTTCCAAGTCACCAATTAAGCCTGACCCAATAAAAAATATGATAAATACTCACCATGCTTTGTGCAAATCTACATATCTACGATCACACTTCCATGAGATAGACGACACATAATGCTTTGTGCAAATCTATGCTTGGTGGATCAAGTTTTTCATGTGTATTTCTAATGGAAGACATCTAAGACTTAACATTTTAATTGAGGGAGTATGTATAAATACATATACTTTATCCAATAACCACATATATTGTATGTATCATATACATGCTATATCCCACAACGAAAACATGTAATAAAAAAAAGTGATGGTTATGTCCAACCTAATGTAATCCCTTATAGAGCCATAAGAAATTACGGTCATCTAGGTATACATCACATGCGGAAACCTATTGTTGATAAAGATATGTTCTTTCCAATCTGGGTTGATCGGTTCAACCCTTGAATTGATTGACACGCCTCCTAACCAGTTGTTAGGTCATCTCAGTAGTCGTCTGGTTCTTCAGTCCACCATCTGCTAATTGGGTCCACCAGGTGATCAGTCGGGCTTGTTCATCATGTCCTCCATGGTCATTCATTTAGTCGGCTCGTCTTTGATATGACTTCATCTTCATCAAAATAGAAAGTAAACTATCCTACTTTTACATAATTATATGGAAACCTCAAGTTACATTCAAGGGGGGCAAGGGTAGGAAAGAGAGAGAGAGTCACGCTAGAATACACTCGAGTGTACAAATTACACCGTACACCTCAATGGTGTTTGCCTATCTAGACCTTGCCTTTCTGAAATCCATTCCATTGATTTTCATGGTTACAATAATAATAGGCCACATACAAAATTTGAGCTCATTTGGATGAGTGTAAGTCACTCATCCAAGGACAACAAAATTGACGCACAAAACTAATTTGAAATGCATGATTCTTGCCTCCTTTAGATGCACGACCTATAAGTATCAAAATGAGCTAAAATTTATTATATAGTATGTTCTTAAGATATTTAAGAAGATCAATGGTTTAGAATTTTCAAAAAGCTGCTGCATCTTTAAAAAGGACTGAGGTATACGGTACCTCCGGTACACTTGAGTGTACACTAGCGTGACTCTCTCTCTCTCTCTCTATATATATATATATATATCATATATATTAGTTTCAGATTATCTTGGTATTGGATTTGACAAGATATAATTCACATCACATGCAATAATAAAATGACAAAATCAAAATCTGATCATATCGATTATCCTATAATATAATAAATTGATGTTGGCTCTGATACAACTATAGGGAAAAATGGCTATACAGGAAATAGCAAAAATAAAACTTTATCGACCATATTCCCCATAAATAGTAGATCACATCAATAATTGTAATGCAGGAAGAATAGTTTTGAGGATATACCTGGTCCTGGAGAAAGTCAAGTGAAAATCCTTGTCATTGTAGATGAACAACTTCTAAATCCTATTTTCACTGGGACTCATCTGACGTTGCACCTCCTATTCTGCCCCATGGACTACAACCATGTACCTTGTCTTCTTGGAAGCTCCTCTTGTCATAGACTACTGGTTGACATTATCCTCCTAGCGACAGACAACGGCCTCCCACCTCTAATCCACACAAACCTCCTTGAACTCCTTTTGTCCTATTAGAATGATTAGGAAGGAGTTACCCCTCCCGTTGGTGTACTAGTCACCAACTTTCTCTCCCATGACAATGATCTCAATTGCTCTCTCCCTTGTCTACCCTTTCCTAGTCGGGTAGGACTTGCCTGGGCTCTCGTGGTTACCACAACAAAAGAGGAAACATTTGTTAGAGAAACTAATTCTCAATTGTCTGTGTTGTGTTTTGGGAAGCCTCAGTACCCGTTCTATTTATAGGTAGGGTTTTGGTCCATGTTCCTAGTCTATGCGGGAGTGAAAAGGACAAAAAGGTCTCAAATTTTTGTAGGAATTCTAAAAATTTTGCAACTTGTGACAGCCCATATGGTCATTTTGCATGCCAGATGGTCGTTTGGCACATCCCAGTCGACCGTTTGGTTGTTTCACAGTTGTACACAGATTTGGCAATATGTTTGCAATTAATACCCCATATTAATTTCCTTCACACCAAGTAATGTGAATCTCAATCGAATTAGGAAATTTCTAGAACCTTTCCTCGACCGAACTGGATCATCTCGCCCATGTGAGATGACCATCTTGATTCACCCAAACGATCGTCTGATGACCTGAGTCAAGCCGATCAACATGGTTGGTTCACTTAGCCAATTTGAACTCATAATAGGCCTAACTCTCAAACATCCGTTTCAAGAATTGAGACAGCCATTTGGCACTTCTAGACAGTCGTCTCAACACTTGAGATGGGCGTTTGGCAGTGCTTTCAGCCTATTTGTTGTGTGAATCAAATACCTTCATACTTTAGTTCTTAATTCAATTGTCATTTGAGATATGAACTTCTCTTCTAGGTTGAGACCTATGTGTGTGACCCTATAGGTCCCATATTAGGTTTGTAGTGGATGTCCATAACAAACTATGACATCAAAAATAATGAGTGATGCCTAGTCTCACATCAATGCTAACTAAGAAAATGGGAAGTTGGGGAAGAACTTCAACCTACAATCTGTGTATGGTGTTGCAGTGTTTGTATAGTTCCTTTGTCGCTGATGTCCAGATTGTACTAGTGGCATGGTGCAGTCACCCTCATTATTATTGTATCTTATTTATTTAACCAAGAGCAGATCGTCTGAGATATATGTAAGCTCAATGTCATATATTGACTCACATATGAATGGCCCTGCTTTTCTCTTTCTCGCTAATCAAGAGGCCTAGGACATCACACTCCAGTAGGAGGGACAAATTCCATAATTATCACTTTTAATCAATTCCCAAGTGTCAAAGTTACCCAATCATCACCTTTATAACAATCCATGTTTTAGGACTGAGTTTGATGATGTCAAAGTGTACCTAATGACATGTGATGAGTGCAGTGATTTTAGGTCTAAGATCTACAACCACCACCATCACTGTGAGGCTTGGCTATGAATTCCATGATGATGGTTTCCATGTATCAGTGTCACAGTGAGTTTGTTTGATACACTATTCTCTAACATATATCTGTGTGTCTGGTTTGATATTGCCATATCATGACTAATGAGATTTAGTAATCAAACAAGTCACACTCTGATCTTACTTTTCATTGTTGTCTATCAACCTTCCACAATAACAACCGATTAGGGACATAATGAGAATATGTATATGTACTCTTAACATCCATATGATCTCATCCACAAGGATGGTAACCTCAATACATACATCATTGAGTAATATAATTCTCTACACATTTATAATGTTACATCATTATCTCATAGCTAAATTAAACAGAATAAATGGGAAGCTTGCCTTTATTTATTAATCAAATCAATTTCAAGTTATGTCATTACAATCATTACATGATTGGCTCTGTGGGCATACATACAAACACTTGTGACGTTTGATAGGTGTGTGAATTATATCTTTATTGATTTCCTTGAAGATATTATGCAAGTATTCATGGATGACTTTTTTATTATTGGGACCTTTTTTATAAATGCTTAAGAAACTTATCTCTAGTATAAAGACATGTGAAGAGAAACATCTAGTAATTAACTGGGATAATTACCATTTGACGGTGCAAGAAGGAATCATATGGGATATAAGATCTCTGAGAAGGGAATAAATGTAAACTTAAGCAAAGTAGATTCTGTATCTAAATTCCCACCCTCTAAGTCAATGACAAGAATGAATAGTTTCTTGGGATACATGTGAGAATACCATTATTTCATTAAAATATATCTTAAAAATTTCCAAGACCTTATCGAGTCTTCTTATAAAGGATGCCATCTTGATTTTGATGAAAATTGTAGATTTCAATACTCTGAAACATGTTCTCACTTTAGTGCCAATAATTCTAGATCCAGGTTGAGAATTGCACTTTGAATTGTTGTGTGACAAGTGATTACACATTGGATATGTCTTGGTGCAAAAGAAAGATGGGAAACACCATGTCATATATTATGCTAGAAGACTACTAGACAATGCCCTAATGAATTATACGACTACCAAAAAACTAGATGTTATCTATTATTTATTCTTTCAGCAAGTTTTGATCCTACTTGATAAATTCCAATGTAATAGTGTACAATCATCATTGGGCTATCAAGTATCTTATAACTAATATAGTGATAAAACTAACACTATTGAAATGGGCATTCCTTATGTAGAAGTTTGACCATGAAAAAGTCAATAACAAGGGATTGAAAAACATTGTCGCCCATCACATATATACAAATTTATATGTAGGAAGACCACTTCTCATTGATCATTGTTAGTTACCCTGGTGAATCTTTGAAGTTAAATAATGATGTTGATCCAATGGCACCTTGGTATGTGGATATTTGTCATGACTTTTCTTTCCATCAACTACATCTAGATATTAGTTACAATGAAAAAAAGATGCTTTTCTCAAAACTAGAAAACAATTTTTGGGATGAACCATTGCTATTTAAAAAGTGGGATGACAACCTTTATAGAAGATGTACACCTAAGTAAGACATACCTAAGATCTTCTATGAATGCCATGCTTCACCAAATGGTGGGTGTCTAGGAGAAGATGTAACAACAAAAAAGATGTTACAATTGGGTTTTTACTAGCACACCCTTAAAGACTCATAAGCCTAGGTGAAAACCAGTAATGAGTACCATGGAACATGTAACATATCAAAGCACAAAGAGATGCCAAGGCCTGATTGGATCAAAGTTGAAATTTTTTATGTATGGGGTATTGATTATGTGGGTTCGTTCCCCTCATCATGTATCAATCAATATATTCTAATTATGAAATCCATGTGAGTAGAAGTGCTAGTGACCACCACTTGTGATTCCAAGGTAGTAACAAAGATGTTCAACAAAGTTATGCTCCCAAGACATGAAGTTCCTAGAACCGTGACAAGTGATGGGGGCTCCCACTTCATAGAAAGACATTTTGAAGAATTGTTGAGAAAGTAAGGTGTAAAGCATAAGGTTGCTACACATTATCATCCCTAGACATCTAGTCAAGTTGAAGTTTCCAATAGACAAATCAATCAAATGCTAGAGAAGATCTTCAGGAAATCAAGGAAACATTGGTCTACTGATCTGGATGATGCCATGTGGGCATATAGGACAGCTTACAAGATGCCTATAGGGACCACTCCTTATACAAGTTATGGCAAGGAATGCCATTTTCTAGTGGAATTAGAACATTAGAGTTTCTAGGAAATACAATCTCTTAACATGAAAACAAACCTTATAGGAAAGAAGAGATCTTATAAATCTAGGAATTGAAAGAGCGAGCTATGGAAACACAAGAATTTACAAGGAGAGGAGAATGGTGTGGCAGAATGCACACCTCAAAATAAAAGATGTGAAGGAGAGAGATAATGTCTTACTATTCAATTCTTCAATCAGGTTGTTTCTAGTGAATCTTAGATCCAGGTGGTCATGCTATTTACTATTACAATGGCTTATCCTTAGGGATGATGAAACTTTTCAGTGAGAAACTAGGGACATGCCTAATGAAAGGGAACTAGTACGGATATGTTATGAGGATGAAACATTTACTAGGGGGCGATTTTAATGTCTTCAAACCACAAAAATAGAACTGAGAATTACTGGCAGTCAAGCTAATGAATCAAAATTAGGGCTCCTTGTGAGGTAATCCAAGATCATTAGACCACATTACTTCTTTTGGTCTAAATTTTTGTCATCTGATTACCTTGTTCCTTTTGCTTTTCAAATTTCCATGTTGGTATCTAGTCTTTACTTTCAACATGCATTTTCTAGTATTTTCCTTTTATGCAACTTTTAATAAGCAATTTTTATTATGTTGGAATTATTGTGAATAGATTAAATATTGTCAATGACTTGCTCATTGACTTGATCAAATGCAATTTCAATTGATAATATGATGGCCACAAACTTATCAATTGATAATGAATCAGAACTTCCATCAGTTCATGAAGTTTGATTTTCCATTAGCCTTCATATGAACATCAATTGAAGAATGTTGCTCTTTTACCAGTTTGTTCATACATGATCCTATCAAAAGATGAAGACTAAACGCTCATAGGTTCAAGTAGACACTGATGAGGAGGAGTTCCTTCCTTTCATTGCTCCTTGTTTACCAACAACCATTGGTGTTTGACCTCATTTAAATTATAAGAAACTCTGAATTTCCTAGGTCAGACCTACCACAAGGTATAGAATAAAGGAAGAAGAAAGTAGCAACTCTAAGAGTGTATCTTAATGATATAGATAAGCTAAAGGGTGAATTTTCATGATACATAGAGAAACATGGAAACACCACTTCAAAGAGTAGACAAGCCGTTTATGAAAAAAATTTGACTTAAACATCTTTAGGCACTTAACTCACATGAGTTATTTACATTAGATGATTCTAAAGACACTAAATTTTCTATATATGTACCATTTTATGAGGTTGCACAACATAAGAAGAGAAATGTAGTCAACCCCTTCCCTAGTTGTATATAGGGAAAGAAAACCAACACAAAACAAGGGACATGGGAGAAGCAACAGACAACCACCGAGGAAAACTATTGAAGCACAACCATCTAGGGTTGGGGTAAAAACCCTTGGACATCCAACGGCCAAATCCTCAAAACAATTGAGAAACTACTTTGAGCAAAGGGATGCTATCACAAGTTAACAATCTAACCCCAATCTACACTTTAGACCAAAAAGGAATGGTGTACAAAGGGCTTAAAATTTCCCGTCCTTGAGTGGATCAAACACACAAGTATATACATGCACCAAATAACAACGCTTCCTTAAATAAACCAAGTGTTAATTACATAGGGGCCCGAAGGCATATGAGTACTATGAAAAAAAATTAATACATGAGAAAACTACTTATAGAAGAAGTAAAGCCTATAATAGGAGTTCCATTTAACTTTAGCATCCCCATGAAAGATCTGATTTTTCTGAGCCATTACATTAAGTTGCATCATCATCATCATCATCATCATAAGCAAGAGTGCCTAAAAAGCATTTGAATTTGGTACATGTCAGCACAATATAATAATATATTGTACTGAGTACACCTATGTGTCTTTAAATATACCTCTCATTACAAAACTTGGAAATATGATAAAACTATAACTTGGCAGTACTAAACAAATGTAAAAAAATCAAACTTGAATAAGAAGGTTTATTAACAAAAGATATATGTAAAGTCGATCAACCACATGCACTATTCTACCAAAGAGATTTAGTGCTTGCATGTACTATTCTGCCAGAGATTTAGTACTTCCATAAATGCACTATTCTACCAAAGAGATTTAGTGCTCACATGTACTATTCTGCCAAAGAGATTTAGTACTTTCATAAATGCACTATTCTACCAAAGAGATTAGTGCTATCATGAATGGAACAATATTTTATGTGTCATGTGTTAAAAGCTATGTGTAGGTAAATGAAAGCAAGAAACATACAATAATAGTCATTTCATCCAATATCATATGCCAAGTCCATTACAAGTATACTACAACCATATTCCGTATTAAGCCAAGTAAGAGGTAAAGCATACCTTCTACTCAAAACTAGGGAGTCCAGAGATTCTCCTCACTGGTATCTTTGTATTCCTAAAATTATCAGAGATTTGGTACTAATTAGATATATTGGCAAATTCATCATTTTATTTTAAAGAGTAAAAAGTACTTTTCTTAGTTAAGGTAATGAGCATAGAGTATGAGTCATGGAGTATGGATTTGAGTCCATATTTGGAAGTATCATGATAGCGTAGGATTTATAGATGATTTTGGTAGTCTTTAGATCATGATAGATATTTATTACAATTTTGGTAAACAAAATAGAGTGGAAATGAGTAATAATTGACTTTTCTGATATTTGAATCACATTAAATGGAAGTGAACATCCAATAATCATCTTGGTACATGTAGTATACATGAGGAGGATTTTGGTTATTTATCTTTGCACAAATATTTTGTGAATAATTAAAGCAAGTAAAACTATATTTGAGCATGAGTATTTATGCAAGCCATATTTAGCGTTAACTGAGGTCATATTCGTGATTCTCATGTTTGTCTGATAAAAAAGGAGCACTAGTTTGTATTTTTACGATAATCAAACTATCTATAATGATTTTTCAAAGATAAGAGAATTATCTGGAAATTATAAAAAATGGAGGATAAAACAAAGGAAAAGGAATTAACTGGGCCATTGATGCTTAGATATGACGGTCAAGATAAAATACACAGGAAAAAATTAAAAGAAAGAGGTGGATAAGGTGGATTTACCTCACTAGTCCACATAGGATCCAGTGAGCAAGGGAGTCCACCTCTTCTGTTCTTCTTTCTCGATTGTTAGCTAACTCAGTCCCCAACTCCAGCAAGCTTGGGAAGGTAGTAGAGGGTCACTCACGTGCTACTACCTTTGTGATCACCTTCATGAGGCTCCTCTGGTTCAGGGCGGCATGGTCTCAGGTCTTGGCTCCTCTGGAGCGATGTGCCACCAAGGTGGTAAGAGAAGCCACTAATTGTGAAGATGAAAGAAGGTGCTAGAGGAGTGTAGGGGGTGTCGAGGTTTATTGGTGTGTCATTGAGGTTGCTGACAACACCTCGAAGTCATAGGGGAGGTTGGATTGGAGTGGTGAGGGAGGTGGTGGCCTAATCAGCATCTATGCCATGGAGGAGCTGGTCGGAGCTAATGGTGTTGAGGGTGGAGCCATTGGGGCTTGTTTCAAATGAAAAGGAAGCTGGAATGGACTTAAGGGGTTCATGAGAAGGTACAAGGAGGTTAAGTAGGTGAGAGGGAGAGCGGTTGGTAGATGCCCAATTTGAGTTTGGGCAACCAGGAAAGGGTAGTTGCCATAATTTTTCATCATTCATGGTTTTGAGCATGATGGTGATTGTTTTTTTAGTCATCTAGTTCATGGAGACAAGGTGGACTAGGTGCCTCAGTCATTTTTTTGTGGGAGAGACTGGAGGAAGAGATCATGGTCAACTATCAATGTCCTTTCTTGTAGCCATAATCTCATTGATTGGGTGGAGGTTAAGGATGGCTCCTTAGTCATCTGATCCATCCAAGACTGTGGCACCTTCATCGGGTGGCTCAAATGCGACACGCCAAGTGAAAAGGGGGTGTGCCATGTTAATGTCACTGCAAGATAATATGCGATTCAATGAACCAAGCTATGAAATCAATTAAATGTAGATAATGTTGAACAAAATAGGAATATTTGAAAAATCATAGAGAGAGCTAGGAGTATATGATTGACATGGAATTTGAAACATAACTTCATAATAGTAATCCTAGATATTGGTAAAGTTTGAGTTTTAAAATCTGAACTTGGATCAGTAAAAAAATCCTTCTTTGAAACTAGGGTTTTAGAGTTGAATACTATAAAAGAAAAGGATTAAAAGATATAGAAATTTCACCTTATCACATCCTACTCACCTTAAAAGAAATTTTATACTAAAAATTAAACTTGCTAAAAGAGGTGAGGAAAATGTTTCTCCATATCCACATGCATTTCCCAAGTTGCATCATATGCACCATGATGATTCCACTGCACCTTAAACATCTAAATCTGATTGAACCTGAGCTCTTTGAATTATGAATCAAGAATCTTTGTAGGAAGTTATGGATAAGAGAGATTATCTTGCAACTCAAGGGGCTCGTGATTCAACACATGACTATCATCCTTCACATAATGCTTTATATTGGATACATGAAAAACATTGTGCATCATTCTATATTGTGAAGGGAGAGCAAGTTAATAAGAACATTCACCAATGTGCTCTTGAACCTCAAATGGACCCACATATCTAGGGCTATGTTTTCCTTTGTTCTTGGATATAACATGGATGGGTCAGATCTTAAAGAAAGAATAAACACCAGTGTTAAACTACCAATCTGTCCTATGTGCATCTGTATATGATTTATGATGACCCTAGGCCTTCTTTAAACCTTTGGCTGATCAAGGATACTTTATCGGCATAGAGTTGTAATTCCTATGATTGCAACATTCTCCTTTCTCCTACTTCATCCCAATGGAGAGGTGATCTACATGGCCTACCATAGAGAGATTCATAATGTGGAATATCAATACATGATTGATAACTATTGTTGTATGCAAACTCTGCTAATGGAAGGTAGTAATCCTAGGATCCTCTTTAATCTAGAACACATGCTCTAAGAACATCCTCCAGGATTTGGATAGTATGCTCTGACTAACCATTAGTTTGGGGATGATATGTTGTACTAAAATTCAACTATGTACCCAATTCACTTTGTACTTGCTTCCACAGGTGTGATGTGAGATTTGGATCCCGGTCTGAAACAATAGATACTGGCACTCCATGAAACAGTACAATATCCCTTATATACAACTTGACAAGCTGAGGAGCTTTAACCGTAGTCCGCATGGGTAAGAAATGTGTAGACTTGGTCAGACGATGTACTATGACCCATACCGCATCATGCCCCTTTTTGGTCCTAGGTAAACCCATCAAAAAATATGTGGTGATGTTTTCTCATTTCCATTCAGGAACTGGTGAAGGTTGCACTAAGCCCTTTGGATGTTGATGTTCAACCTTAATCTGCTAACACAAGAGGCACTTAGAGATGAACTCTACAATATCATTCTTCATACCTCTCCACCAAAAGTATCTTTGTAGATCCTTGTACATCTTAGTGGATCCAAGATGTATTGAATACATAGACCCATGTGCCTCTTGCAGAATATGCTTCCTAATCTCTAACTCCTCAGGTACCCACATACGATTCTTGTACCTTAACCCACCATCCATACTGATTGATAGATGTGTCTAGGGCTTAGCCAATAGAGATGTCATCTCTTCAAAGCTAGGTCTATTCTTCTAGGATGTTAGAAGTTCAAAAAGAAGTCCAAGAATAATATTGATGTTTGCCAAAATAATAGTGTCATCTTCTTCTTGAGGTGAGCCAGAAGTTGAAGGTTCTAGACTCATTGGTTCAAAAGTAAGGACAAATGCATATATGGATGTCTTACGACTAAGGGCATCAACAACATTGGCCTTGACTGAATGATACACAATAGTCAAATCATAGTCTATAAGGTATTCCAACCATCTCCTTTGTCTAAGATTGAGATCCTTCTGAGTCAACATATATTTGAGACTTTTGTGATCTGTGAATATATCAAAAGTAGCACCATATAAATAATGTCTACATATTTTGAGAGCATACACAATAGAAGCTAATTCCAAATCATGAGAATTAGAGAATTGACCTCATTTGGTTTCAATTGTCTAGAAGCATATGAAACAACTTTAGCATCTTGCATTAGGACACAACCCAAACCCATTTTAGAGGTATCATAAAATATTACAAACACATCATTTCTAGAAGGTAAGGTCAAGACAGGAGCAAAAGCCAAATGAGAATTTAATTCTTTCAATCTATATTCACATTGAGAAGTCTAGATGAATTTGGCATCCTTTTTGGTAAGTTTGGTCATGGGTAGGGCTATTTTGCTGAAACTTACGATGAAATGATGATAATAACCAACTAGACCAAGGAAGCTATGAATTTAAGAGGAATTGGTGGATATTTCCAATCAGGGATGGCTTAGAATTTGGCAGGATCAACAGAAATTTTCCGACCCGAAATGACATAGCCAAGAAACATGACTTGGTCAATCTAGAACTCACATTTGAATAGCTTAGCATTAAATTTCTGGGCTCTTAACACATCAAGTGCTTTCTAGAGATGCTCACGATGTTGAGAAATAGAGTTTAAATATATGATAATGTCATCAATGAAGATCACAACAAAGTTATCTAAAAAGGCTAGAAGACAATATTCATAAAGTTCATAAACACTCCAGGAGCATTAGACAACCCAAAATCCATTACAACAAACTCATAATGTCCATATCTAATTCTAAAAGTTGTCTTTGGAATATCACAATCCTTCACTTGTAATTGATGACAGCCTGATCTAACGTCAATTTTAGTGAACACTGTGGCAGTACAAAGCTGGTCAAATAAGTCATCAATTCTTGGGAGGGGATATTTTTGATGGTGTGGTTTGATTGATCATGCGATAATCAATACACATTCACATTGACCCATCTTTCTTTTTAACAAAAAGGACAGGAGCACCCTAGGGTCATGTGCTAGGATGGATGAAACCCTTATCAAGCAGCTCTTCCAATTATTTCTTGATCTCTGCAAGCTTAGCATGTGCCATTCTATAAGATGCGTTTAAGACTAGAGTGATTCCTAGTACTAGATCAATTTAGAATTCAATCTGATGTACTGGAGGTAGCCCTGAGAGGTCCTCATGAAATACATCTAGGTAATCTCTCACCGCATCTAAGCTCTCTAAAGATCTCACCTTAGAATCAATCACTAATACAACTATAAGATACATCCTTTGTCTATCAAGGTTTCAGCTTTAATAGAAGAGATAATCATGTTTCAGTTTCTTTCTTTTATCTCGAGTATTATCAAAGGCTTAGAATTGGGAACAAAAATGATTACTTTCTTCTTTCAACAATAAAGCATGACATAGTTGGCATAAAGGCAATCCATTCCCAAAATTAGGTCAAAATCTTCCATATGAAGGAGAATGAAATTTATGACCAGTAAAAGAAATAGGTGAGGTTTCAGTTTTCTAAAGAGAAGTATAGATTTTTCCACTGGGAGTTGTTAAATCTAAGATATAACCTAGATCTTTTATCTTTAATTTGATCATAGAGGCAAGATTTCTAGAGATGAAGGTAAGAGTTGATCCTGAATCAAATAGGACCATAATAGGATGATCTTAGAGCTATATCATACCTACATTTGGATTTCCATATGACATTATGATTTAATGTGGTTCACATAAGGAATAAAATTATATTAACATTGTTACCTTCAATCAAATTGTTGTCATTAGCCTTAGCTTCCTCATCATCAATTGCAAAGACTCAACCCCAGAGGTGTTTTGGCTGAGCTTGAGCTAGTGGAGCAGCAGGTTGAATAGGTGGAGCTCCAACCTGAGTTTGTGGGGGCATTCGGATTCATACAATGTGGTGGATTAGAACAGTTAACCCTCATGTACCCCTCCTTTTTGCAATTAAATCAAAAAGGCTTGTCATACTTGCATCTTCCTGGGTGTATACCTCCACAATTCCTACATCTAGCAGCATTAGGTGGTGGCCTTCGGGGTGGCCTACCTCAGCCTCAACCTCCTCTGTTTGGTCCTCCTCGGTAAGATTGACCTCTATTGTGATTTCCTCCTCCTCTTCCCATGCCATGGCTATGAGGCCTCTTCCTATCCTTCCCCTTTTCATTTTCCTTCACAATGGATGCATCAGTTAGGCCTAAATATCCCAAACTAGGTGTCTTATTGTTCCCTAAAGATATTTCTTGGGTAAGGACACTATTGATGGCGACTTCAAAGGTAGTGTGGTTGGATGTACACATGTAGAATTTCAATTCATGATTAAAGCCTTCAATGAAATATTTAATCCTCACATCTTCATCAAGGTGATGAGCATGACACTCTAGGAATCTAAAGGCCCTAACATAATCAACTATAGATAAGGTTCCTTGGGTGAGGTTATTAAACTATTTGTTCTTTTCTTTTCTGTAAGATATGGGAATGAACTGAGTAGTAAAAACCAGCTTAAATTCCTCCCAACTCATAGGGGCATCTGGAAGTTCTCGAGTATTGAAATAATTTTCCCACCACAACGTCATGGACCCCCTGAGTTGGTAGGTTGTAAAAGTGACTTTATCTTCCTCAACATATTTAAGGGCTCTAAATGCATTTTCAACATTTAGGATCCATGCATCAACTTTATGTAGGACTTCACGTAAATCTTCTCCATGAAAGGCTTCAGGATTAAGTTTGAGGAAATCACTAATGGTAGTTTCAGGGTTATTCCTAGAGGAGGAAGCTATGTTATTTGTTTCCTTCAGGGATAGATCATGCATGCATTCCAACATCACCTTCTTTTGTTACTCCCATTCGCCTACAACCATGGTCTTACTAGGGTTTGAGTTATATTCATTACTAGAGTCATCATTGGTTCTCTTTCTCTTTAATCTAGTTTTTGGAGGCATCTGCAAGTTTGTAAGTCAACATATGATTTAGTGAATATTTGAGGTAGATCATAATGCAATCAACAAAGTTTTTATCAATCACAAAGATTTTTTTAATTCTTAATGTCTTTTAGTTGTTCCCATTTCTCCTAACTACCCACATAATTGAGAGAGTATTTCATTGATCATGGTAGAGAGAGAAATCAGATAAGAAGCCTAGTGTTTATCATTTACTAAATGGGTGGTTGGGGTAGTCCTTAATTGAGAGAAGATGAGAAGATGGATTTCTGTAGGATAACTGGTGCCCACTTTTACAATAATTTCTTTAGAAAGACAAATTACTTGAGGCGGGAACCCTAGCCACTATGAACATGGATTGAGGGTGATTATGCCAGAACCTTCCACAAGTATCCTTCTAGATACCTTGGCAACATATTTTTAAATATGGGTTACCTCATGTTTAAATAAGGTTACTAGGTATTTCATGCACATACATTGACCTATGTCCCTTCTCATATATAAACTGTCATGGGTTAACAATATAACCCCAATCCACACTTTAGACCCTAAAGGGAATGGTTTATAAATGGGTTAAAATTGCCCGTCCCTGAGTGGATCAAACACACAAGTATACACATGCACCAAATAACAAAATTCCCTTAAATAAACCAAGTTTCAATTACATAGGGGCCTGAAGGCATAGGAGTACTATAGAAGAAAACTTAATAAATGAGAAAACTACCTGCATTAGAAGTAAAGTCTATACTAGGAGTCCCATTTAACTTTAGCATCCCCATGAAAGATCTAATTTTGCTGAGCCATCAAATTAAGTTGCATCATCATCATCATAAGCAAGAGTACCTAAAAAGCATTTAAATTTGGTACACGTCGGCACAATATAATAATATATTGTACTGAGTACGCCTACATGTCTTTAAATATACCTCTCATAATAAGACTTGGAAATAAGATAAAACTATAACTTGGTAGTACTAAACATATGTACCAAAATAAAACTTGAATAAGAAGGTTTATTAACAAAAGAGGAAACATATTTTATTGTTATTTTTCCATTATATGTAAATTCGATCAACCACATACACAATTTTACCAAAGATACTTAGTGCTCACATGTATTATTCTACCAAAGAGATTTAGTACTTTAATAAATGCACTATTCTACCAAAGAGATTTAGTGCTCACATGTACTATTCTTCCAAAGAGGTTTAGTTCTTTCATAAATGCACAATTCTATGAAAGAGATTTAATGCTATCATATAATGGAACAATATTTTATGTGTCATGTCTTAAAAGCTATGTATAGGTAAATTCAAGCAAGAAATATGCAATAATGGTCATTTCATCCAATATCATATGCCAAATCCATACATGTATACTACAACCACATTCCATAGTAAGCCAAGTAAGAGGTAAAGCATACCTTCTACTCAGAAGTGTGGGGTCCAAAGATTCTCCTCACTAGTACTTTTGTATTCCTAAAATTATAAGAGATTTGGTACTAATTAGATATATTGGAAAATTCATCATTTTATTCTAAAGAGTAAAAAGTTGTTCTTTTCTTAGTTAGGGTCATGAGTGTAGAGTTTGAGTCATGGAGTACAGATTTGAGTCCATATTTGGAAGTATCATGTCAAAGTAGGATTTCTAAATGATTTAATGGTCTTTAGATCATGATAGATATTTATAGCAATTTTGGTAAACAAAATAGGATGGAAAATAGTAATAATTGACTTTTCTGATATTTGAGTCACATGAAATAGAAGTGAACATATGATAATCATCTTGGTACATGTAGTAGACAGGAGGATGGTTTTGGTGATTTATCTTTGCATGAATATTTTATGAATAATTAAACATGAGTATTTATACAATTAAATTTATGTTAATTGAGGTCATATTAGTGATCCTCATGATTTTTTGATAAAAAAGGAGTATTGGTTCGTATTTTTTTGATAATCCTACTATATATAATAATTGTTCATAGATTAGAGTATTATCTGGAGATTATTGAAAATGGAGCATAAAACAAAGGAAAAGGAATTAACTAGGCCATTGATGCTTAGATCCGATGATGGAGATAAAATGCATGGCCACATATTAAAAGAAAGAGGTGGATGAGGTGGATTTACCTCACTAGTCCACGTAGTATCCAATCACCCCCAACTCCGATGAACTTGGAAAGGAAGCAGAGGGTCACTCACGTGCAACTGACATCATGATCACCTTCATGAGGCTCCTTCAGATCAGGGCCATAAGGTCTCGGGTCTTGGCTCCCACTGGAGAGATGCGCCACTGACTGCGAAGATTAAATGAGGGGTGAGAGGAATGTATGGGGTGTTGAGGTTTCCTGGTGTGCTGTTCAGGTTGCTGGTAACACCTCAAAGCAAGAGGGGAGGTTGGATTGGAGTGGTGAGGGAGGTGGCAGCCTGATCAGTAGCTATGCCATGGTGGAGCTAGTTGGAGCTAATGGCGTCGAGGGTGGAGCCATCGGGGCTTGGTTTAGTAAAATTGGAGGCTTCAATGGACTAAAGGGGATTAGGCAAAGGTGTGAGGGAGGTTAATAGGAAAGAGGGAGAGTGGTTTGTAGATGCCCAATTTGAGTTGGACATGCAGGAGAGGGAAGTTGTTGGAAATGTTCATGGTTGGTGGTTTTGAGCACGAAGTTGATCATGTTTTAGGTCATCGAGTTTGTGGAGACGAGGTGGAGTCAGTGCCTCGATCGTTTTTTCGTGAGACAGACTGGAGGGAGAGATCGTGGTCAACTTTTGGGGTCTTTTCCTATACCCACGATCTCATGGACTGGGCAGAGTATGAGGATGACTCCTCAGTCATCCGACCCATCTAGGATCTATGGCACCCTCATCAGGTTGTTTAGATGTAGCATGCAAAGTGAAAAGGGGGTGTGACATGTTAATGATACTACTAGATAATATGCAATTCAATGAACCAAATTATGAAATCAATTAAATGCAGATAATGTATAACATTATAGGAATCTTTGAAAAATCATAGAGAGAGCTAGGAGGGCAACATAACTTCATAATAGTAATCCTTTGATATTGGTAAACTTTGAGTTTCGAAATCCAAATTTGGACCAGTCAAAACACCCTTCTTTGAAACTAGGGTTTTAGAGTTGAAATACTATTAAAGAAAAAGATTGAAAGATACAAAAATTTCACCTTGTCACTGATGCAAAACAATGAGCTGATTGTAGAGATTCAAAGGGAGCATGATGAATTCTAAAGAAAACAATGAGCTATAGGAAAAACATATCTCTGAAGGAAACAGGAAGAGTAAAGGATTTCCCTTGACATTATCTTTACTAATGTCCCCATTAAGGGATGGCTTCAAAGAAGTAGAAGAGCCAAAATGTATAAAGGTAATTCCATCTATCTCTTGCCCTTGATGGTGACAATCATGAATTTGGGGGCATGCCATTGGTAGTCCATGGCACAACCAAAATAATACCACTACCAAAGGACTATTCCATAGTGGCACTCTCAACAATGATGAAGGGGAAAGTTTGTGCAAAATGTCGACAATTTCAAATAAGGCAATGATGTCGATATAAACTCTATATCCTCCCCTAAACACTCACGAAATATATTAAGGAAACTTGGGGAAAATAAACTAATAAAGGCTATAGAGGGTGAAGACTTCCAAAATAACAATGAGGCAAGAACAAATGCCAATGTAGAAGAAGTAGCTAGAGAAAATCCAATAGTCCTAGAGAGGCACAGTCCTCTAGATAAAGAAGTTGGGGAAGCCAATGAGGATGCAATGGAGAGACTTGAAGATATCTTACACTATGAAGTTCCCTCACCTATCATGTGCAAAGAAATCCAAGTGAATTCACATCCTATCAAGTCACTACACAACCTATAGAACGAGGAGAAAAACATGGAGATGAAGGTTGAGAATGAACAAAGATGGCATTTGTAATGATATTGAGGGAGATATAGTACCTTGTTTAAGACCACTGTAAAAAGGATATTGAACCCAGTCTTCCTAGACACAACAATCACTCATTACGACAGCCAAGCCATGCCTTCGCCCATCCCATTCAAGATGAGAGACATCAAAATGACATTCACTACAAGATGCTCTTGAGGGACATCCATAAACTAGATGACATTCTCAATGATGATAAGTCTAGAAGTGATGTGCTATATGAAAATAAGAGGTTCATATTGACCAATAAAGATTTCACAATGACATCTAGATAGTATGCCTCAATCAACAAAAGGTTCTTCAAGGTATGTTGTGAGACTACTACTGAAGAATTCATGCATAGAGATGATGAATGTCTGGTCTTCAAAGATACATCCAGTCTTTCTTCCAAACATTACGAAGGCAAGCTTGAGGCATCCTAAATAAACAAAATCATCACCATGCTGTGAAGAGTAAGGAACACAAGGCTCATCACACTACCCTAATAAGGAAAAGAATCAATGACTACTATATCTAGTGGAGTTGGTCAAACAACAAGGTGTGATTTACAACTACAATAATAGAGGCATGCATTGCAACATACTTCTTTTTTGCGACATTGAAGCCAGGAATATACAAAAGATATCAACGAGACTAAAAAACCTAATCAATGGGGCTCACAGTTGGTACAGTCTAAATTGGAAGATTTTCACAATAGACTCCAATGTCCCCCAACAATTTCTTAAATTGGGGGGCACCACTTTCATCAACTTATGCATAATAGAATCTATGAACTGAAGGAACCCCTTGAAGACATTTCCAATGAAAACTTTAATAGTTTATGAGAGAAGTATGTCATGGAGGTCATCAATGATAGATAATTCTTCTATGACCCATATATGAATTCTATTCCAAGGTGGATGTATACAACAATACTTATTCCAGAGAGCAAATCGTGGGGAGAACATATCAAAACTCTCTTGAAGGAACCTTCCTAGATAGTATATCAACATAATTACCTTTTGGGACAAATCCAACTCCAAAGAAGCATAGGGAACACACACCATCACAACAATAGCCTCTCAACCCACCACCAAGCTCAAACATAACCAGTAGTAAACACAATATAAGAGATACCCCATGACCATGCCTCCATAGAAATAAAAGATTACCGGTTGAAAGAGTGATATCAACATTTGATTACTTTGATTGGGATGGATGTTATGGAATTCCATAGGAAAACTTGGATGTCATCATGGAGAGACTCAAAACAAATGATGATGATCTCTTAGTCATTTTTTAGACGGTTATATACAAATCTTAAATCTAGATCTCTGAGATATGCTTACCGCTAGAGGATATATGATACTGAACATAATAATAGCTTGCCAACTACTATTAGGGGATGAACTTGATGACATTTACATGGCAATATGCAACCTCCTACAAGACACAATAATAAAAAATAGACCTAGAAAATGAAAAAATAATGGAGCAATTGAATATACATATCGCTCAATTTTGGTTCCTACTTATTCTTCATGAGAAGCACAAGATGATGCTATCCACAAATGAAAGAGCCCAAACATTCCATCTTGTATATCAATGTCAATGCCCTCTTTGGCATGAGGAAGCATACCAAAACTACAAAACCTACAAGCACGTCATAGTAGAAAGTTGAAAATTCCACAAATGGAACAATCAAGATGATAAAAAGATAAGGTAGAGTTTTTTCAACTAAAGATGGAGATTTTGGAAAAACACTATTTTAACATAGAAATCCAAAACACGTTCCATAATTTAATGACTATGTGTTTCATGTGCTTTTCTGGATGCAAGTATTGGTTAGCCTAGAGAAAAGAGTAGAGGAGTTCTAAGATGACTACCATCACCTTTATGGATCTTATGATATACAATTGTTAACATCCTATTGGGCAAACGAGGGAATACAAGAACACAATTAAAGCTCACATGTTTACATCTAAGGTCATCCTTTGATAGTGAATATGTCACATAGGTCCACTCTTATTTTCCCATCCCTTGACAATTTATTATTACCCTCACCTAACTACATATACTATTTTAAAATTTTATGAAAGTTTTTGAAAAATGTAAAGACTGCATATTTAGCTGATAATTAATGCCTTGATCTCTAATTTGGAAAATGTTGACGAAATGAAGAGTAAAATTTTAACAATAGGAAAAATATGATCCAATTTTCCAAGTGATATCTTCACTTCTAAATTAGGTCTATTTTTCTCCAAGCTACCATTCAACATTCTATTATATCAATTAATGAATATGGGAAGTAAATCCACATATCTTACTAAATGATTATTCTATCAAAAATATTTTAAGATGCTACCGACTACAAATAAAATGCTTCCACCTCTTGAAAACCTCTTAAAATAACGTGAATCCTAGAATGATTACACTTCCAAGTGATCATATGAAACCTCGAGTACAAGTTGGAAATGCACAAATCTCACATCAAGGAAAGGGATATCTGTTCTAATATCTAAAATGATTAAAATAAAAAAAGAGACTTGGAAACTGGCCAAGAAACCATATAAATACAAACATTCGAAAATGCTAAAAAGAGAGAGAATAAAAGAATGAGAGTTGTTCCATGCTCTGGCCCAAGGCTGTTGCCCGATAGGTGTACAACTGTACTCAACAACACATATACATCACAACCAATAACTTTTCTTAAAAGATCTAAAAAATATATATAATCTCTTATTCTAGAATACTGTTCATAAAAGCCACTAGCATACCACACTAAATCTCTAGGTGAGTGACCCAAAAAAGAACAAGCTAAACCTCAACCTTATCCTACCCTACACTCTCTTTTTATTACCCAAAAATGAAAGTTTGAAGTGAAAGTTATCTTCTATGAGAACTGTACAACTAGGAAACTAGATTTTATGTGGATATTGAAGAGGAGGAACTTAACCTTGACTAAGGGAAGTAACAGGTGATATGTCAAAGCACTACAAGTCTTTAAGGAAAATTCCAAGGATAAAATAGGTAGTAAAGGTGGCCATGGTAGAAATCTTGGAGTAGATCTGACACAATGGTATAACCAAATAACCATGATTCACCTAACATATGAACCCTGGTATGTTACCTTATAATTTGATTCTATTATCAGGTTGAGGAAAACATAACTCTATTTTTCTTATGGAGGGGGTGACGACATTCAATTTTTTGGATGTTGTATGCCTATTTTTTGTTAACTTAAGCTCGATCATTTTTTATGTTTGTGTGGACAATAATATGTATACAGTCTTTAGGAAAACAACCTTTCCACCAAGAGTATAAAACTAGGAATGAAAGGGTATAAAAACATTAAAAGAAATAAATACAATAATTACCTAAAGATAGAAAAATGAGCCAAGATGACCAAACCTAAAAGGCCCATCAAACACAGACAATTTCCAATCCCCCAGACTAAGACTTTTCATTAGAACGAGACCTGATATCCATTTTAATGATACTCCACAACTTAGATGTACTTATCTTAGTGTTTCTATGAGCTCTAGCATTACTTCCCTTCAAATCCAAAACATTATGCTAATGCAAGTGATATATTACTTTCTCTTTTTGAAATCAATAAGGTCAATAGTCGACTATTGGATTCTATTAAGCAACAAGGCATTGACACTTCTCCAAGTTTGGTAGTAGAAACTACTACAAAAAATAATGTGCTCCACATTTTCCTTGTTATTCTTGCAAAGAAAGAACTAAGAGGCGAGATTGATGCCAAACAATCTGATATATAGAGAAGTAAGAATTCTTCTACATCACACTTCCCATACATGCATTTGATAACTTCTAGGACCCTTAAACTTTCAGAGCCACTAAATGTAGGGTATGACATCAACACCATCTCTGACTTTGTTCCAAATATGTTTTGTTTTTAACAAAGACCATATCATCAAACAAGATCACATCCTCCCATTGAACAAGACTGGGGATATTTTTAAGTAAATTGGTAGGCCCATTAGAAGTTTGGACTTCTCAAAATTCCAAACTATTATATTTAATAAACTTTGGAAGCTAGAATTAGAACCCAAGACAAGTTCAATAAAGCTTTTATTTCCCATAATATCTTCTAAAAAAATAGAACGAGGTTACCATGGAACATTCTAGATGAACATATTAGTACCATCTCAGAAAACATATTTTATCAAGTTCTTTAAAGATCATCTTTCATTGAGAATTCTTTTGAGATGCCAAGAATGAATCTCATTATCCTATATGGTCCAAATAGAATTATTGTATAAGTACATTTTGTGTATCCATCTAATCCAGACATTGTCTATTTTCTTTGCAATATTTCACCCATGCATAATAGTGGAAGCATTGATAACATCTCTATTTCATGTGATGCCCATCCCACCTACATTTTTGTGCTTAGCAATCTTTATCCATTTGATAAGATGGACGTTGGACTTGTTTTCTTATCTCCCCCAATTGAAATACCTGTACATTCTTTCAATGTCATTATAAACCAAGAAAGGAAGGGAGAAAGTGGAATACTAATAGGAATGAATAGCAGACAAAGTAGATTCAAGTAACTCAACTTTCCTAGCTATTGAGAGTTGTTTAACTTCCCAATCATCAAGTCTACTTTTGAGTCTATTAATAATAGAACTACTATGTGATCTATTTAAATTGCCAATAAACATGGGTATGCCCATACATCTCAGAGGAAGGGTTCCTTCACCAATGCCAATAATCTCAATAATATTCTTCTTACAACTCCACAACAAAAAATAGTTGATCTCTTTCAATAATAATCTTCAAACTGGTGATATCAAACAAATCTTCTAGAGTTTTTTTGATGTATTTAGCACTTTGCTCATGATACTCAGAGAATATCATGAGGTCATCTTTCAAAATATGACGAGTAAAAAAAAATTTAGAAGAAGATTTAGGATGTGATGCTTCCCTTCTTTAATAAACTTGTTAAACATCTTAGCAATCATTTGGATCACTATAACAAATGAGTAGGGGGTCATGGGATCACCTTGGAGGACCCCATTACTTCGTTTACAATAATTAGAAGGTCCCCATTTACCAAGATTTAATACATAGTTGTATTAAAATCTTCTTCAACTACATACTCCAACAACTAGGGAAATTCATAAGAGAAAAAATGCCCAGAAGTGACTCCTGGGAGATGGTGTCCTATGCCTTACATATGTCAATTTTAAGGCACATTTTGGGCTTACAACTTATTCCATGGAAATCATGAATCAATTCATTTGAGAGTTGCATGGAATCATTGATACTCCTACCCTTCATTGCCCTATTAGCCACGACGTTGGATATAATTTCATAAAAGACATTGCATAGCCCTATAGGCCTCCAGTTCATTAGATTAAGAATCATTAGTTTTTGGAATAAGAGTAATCTATGTGTGATTGGAATCCTTAAAAAGTTTGTCAGACTTACATAAACTAAAAATAGCTTCCATAGTATCCTTGCAAATAGTACTCCAATACACTTAGATGAACTTACCACCTAAAACCATCTAGGCATAGGAATTTGTCAATGTTTTGGCTTTTAATAAATTCAAGAACCTCATTGATAGGAAGTAACTTATCCAACATTAAATTTTCAACATCATCCAACTTTGGGATGTAAGGGCTATCTAGTAGATCAATATGTAGTTCATGACCATTGTTAAAATTCTAAAAATAATTGTTAGTAATGTAACCTTTTGTGACATTACTATTTTTAAAAATAGAAAATTAACAATAATGACCTTAATGTGATTTATATTTTTTGACTCTAGTAGAAGAACAACTTTTTTTGTAAATTAGAATGCTCTTCTTTAAGGAACCTACCTCTAGATTTCTACCTAACAAAGGACTCATCTAGCAGAGAAGCCTTATGAGCATAATTTCTCCAAACCATAGCTTCACATTCAAGATCAATGTTTATAGGATCAGTGTACAACTTACTTTGAGATTTGATAGCAAGTCTTTCCTAAATCTTAACCTTTTCAGAAAAAATTCCCCACAATATTTTAGTTCCATTTGGATAAAAGACCTCTAATAATTATGAGTTTGAAATAAATCTTATACATAGGGAAGACTTGGACCTTAATTTCCAAACCATGTTTTATAATATTAGTAAAACCTTCCTTATCCATCTAGACATTGATAAACCTAAATGGGGTATTCAAATTTTATCTTTCTCCAATAAAAAGACATGATTTTATGATCAATTTTAATGTTGGTATGAAGAATGCCTTTGAAATTGTTAAAAGACTTCTTGAACTCATGATGGAAATGAATTCTATCAATATGAGTTGTGACAAAGTTATAACCACTCTAATTGTTATCCCAAGAGAACAAAAAGTCATTAAAGTTAAAGTCAAACAAGCCACAATCTAGAACACAATTGTTGAAATCCTCCATCGATTTCTTTGAGGGAGGATTTTCCTATCTTTTTGTCTTCTTTTATAACAACACTGAAATCCCCTAAAATGACCCAAGGTGAATTCATTTTAGAGTGAATAATTTTAATTTCTTTCTAAAGATGAACTCTATCATTATCTGGGTTGTTCTCTTAAATACTTGTGAGAAATTTTTTATTAGAAATGCTTCAACATTAACAGTTTGATTTGCTCCTGAATTTTCCTAACAGAACAATCACTGGCTTTCCACAAAATAATATCCCTCCACATAACATGGGAGCTATGATTGGAAGCCCGATGATAACTAGAAAAATATCTTCTAATGATCTTATAAGTTTTTTCTCTCTAACCTCCGTCTCATTCAACATAATCGGTTGTGGTCCCATACCACTTATTTTCTCCTAATTTTTATAAGCTTTAATATTAGGGCCCCTAACATTCTAGGAAAGGATATTGAAGGTTTTGCTATACATTAACACCATTTTGAGTCAGTTCTTAGCTAGGTTTTTAAGAGGTGACTTCTTCAGAATGACCCTTGTCTCCTTTGTTTATCAAATCCAATTGATTGAATTTTCTATGCATAGATGCATTCCTTATCTTTTGAACCAACACTAGAGGAAATAGAACTTGTTATTCCCTTCCCATTTTCTTTTCTCCTCCTATTAGAATTTTGGATTTTAAAGACAACACTATAAACTTTTAGTTCAATAGAATTAGGTTGGGTGATAAACTCCAGAACCATCTCTTGACTTCTAATGGGAACCTCCTCCAATGAAACAATATTACAAGCTATTGAGTTATTATCATTGTACGAGTATTTTGGAACATGAAAAACCTCTTCCTCAGTTCTAGTGATTTTGGGAATGGTGTCACTTATAACAAACTCATAAATTACAAATTTCATTGCACCCTCTGTACTCTTAGGAATTTTATTAGACACATTCAATTCTTCAACCAATTTATATGCCTATTTTACTTTCCATTTCCTTCATTATTTTAGGAATATAATTGATATTGTATTTACCTACATTAACATATGTTTTCCCTTGTTAGTAATAACTCTGCATCTTTTTGTAGAAAAAACACCAAGTTTTGGAGCAAACAACTATTCCATCAGTTGAGAGCATGGTCAATTGATGAATGTTTAGTTGATGAAAGGGAACACCTTCACTACACCACAGAAGCCATAGTTTATCATCTAATGGAGGCATGTAATCCATCCTCACACAATCAACCTACAAAAAATTCATTAATCTACAAATGACTTAATTTCTTCATCTACCGATGACTCAACTGCTTCGTCTATCAATAACCTAACTGGTTCAATCAATCGGTGGAATCCTTGGATCCAACAACATATGAGACTCATGCCCCATGTTACCGATATTAATCTAGAATGTGTCTACTAAAGATATCTAGGTGACATCAACTTATCAAATCCCTACTTCCATCTAATGATGACATTGGAAGGCCTTTGTCTATTGATGGACTGCATACTATTGTAGCTGCCATTGAATTTGTTAAGCAGAGACCCTGAGACATGTACCCTGAGGTTGAGGTGAAAGTAAAGCCCCCACCCTCAGGTTCCTCAAATGCTCTATCGATCTCTATAAATAGGGACCCCAATCTTCAAGATAAGACACACATTCTTTTACCGTCATGAGGTGCTGCCAAACAATCCACCCTCCATTGATCTCTATAGGTAGATGAGGATAATATTTCAAGTACCATTAGTTTAGATCCCCTAGGGATGTATATAGCCTATCTTCAATAAATGGAAGATTGGAGAAGTCTTCCCCTCCATCATCACTATCATCCATGCTGAACTGAAGGTCTTCATTGACACTCAATACCTAGTGAATACTATCATTTTTTTGTTGTCCAATAATTCCCCACTCCATTCATATCCACCTCTTGTTTTTTTTAACTATGGCCTTCATTTGCTAATAAATTAGTTGAGCCACTTGTTAACATGAGTGTATAAACTCATTAAGTTGGGTTGGAAGTAGCCACTACGGCCTTCCAACATGTAATCATTCATATTCCATTGAATGTATACACTCTTAAGAGTGTTTATCTCCTAACGCATGTCCATGAATGAATCACTTGCATGTTGGCTACCATCTTGTGATGTTTGATTTTTAATGCCTCAACAGGCTAGTATTAGATCAGATTTGGAGTTAAGGAGTGTTTTAAATACATGAATGTGTTGGATCAATAAAGCTTAGTCTTATGTTTGTATGTTTTGATTATTTGAGTGCCATCTTGAGAGAGATATACTTATAATATAGATATAACCCAATCACTCTCTCTCTCTCTCTCTCAAGAGATAGAGAGAGAGAGAGGAGGGAATAGACACTAATGGTGATTTCTTGTAAACTAAGCTAAGAGTATACAATTGGTATGAGTGTTTTCATGTTGGTGTTTTATCTTGGTTGGTGAAACCTGATTCAATTTTTATCCAAAACATTGTAATCAACCAAAAAGATCTTGTGCTTTTTTTCCTTGTTAGCTTAGTTTTCATTTACTTTGTTCTCTTTGTTCTTGTTTGTTACTCCATTCTGAAAGGAACACAAATCTGGCCTTTGATTTGACTTGGCTAAGTTAAGATCACTATTCCTAATTTTTTGTCACCCTTGTCCTTGTGTTCCACCCCTCTTACTACTAATGACACTATATTATCATTGTATATGTCTAAGGAATCATGTTATAAATTTAAAGTCATATACATTAGCATTCATCTCCGTCGTCCTCATATTGTAGACACACAAATAAAAAGCAATCACCACCTGCCCTTCACCTTCATTCACAAAGGAAGTTCTTCAAATCATATTATTTAAGTAGAGAGATTGGTAGAAGGAGGATATCTCCACAAATAACAAGAAAGGCTAGCTCAAATACAAGTATCCATATCACTCAAATGATTATAGCAAGCGATAAATACCATGGGAGTTATTCGGGGATCTAGAAGGAATTTTCTCTCAAAAAAAATATATGAGCCTACTTGGTATCCATGGGAAGCTCTCATATAGGTCACATTTATAGCTAGTGCAAATTCTATCCATTTTTAGGGGATAAATGGTATGTTTAGAGTATATATTTCCATCTGTAATCCTCCTTCAATGGATTTTTTTTCACTTTATAAAAGCTACAACTATAATCTCTTCAACCAAATTTGTAAATAAATTATTGGCCAATGGAAATAGAAGCCAAGACATAGGGAGGTCAATTGGTTGAGTTTCTCCCTTAAAGTATTGATTGTTGGCCCTCATTGGGCTTTTTATATTCTGCTAGTTAGTTGACGTTTGGGTAGACACAATCAAGTGGTGTAGAAAATTAGGATTTAATTCATAGTTTCTTCGATCATAGTACCAGGATTTAAACTCAACCGTTGGATTTCACTAATTGGAAAATACAAATTATCTTAGAACCAAATAAATTTTTTAATTGATAATATTAGAAGTCTAAGATTAACTACAAGTCATATAATCACTACAAATGATTTACCTCAAAGTTTTACAAATAAATATAGATATTCTTTAACTTTATACTCTGAGTGTATATGGCTTATATTCCCCCAAACTAGCATTTCAAAGTTTGATCTATTAGAGTGTGCCTATCAATTTGAAATAATCTCAATAGAAATGGTATAAATGAATGTATGGAATAGTGAAGTCATCTTAAAAATGTAGGTGTGTAACTTCTAAAGTTAACACTCTTTCCCTTTTTGAAGATGACAAACATAATCTCATTTGATTACAAACCTTTAGGGTTGAGGATTAAAAAGATGGGGAAACCTAGGGGTTGTGGGAGAGTCGGCGGTGGCGTAGGAAATGGAAGAGAACCAGATCCCAAAGGCAGGCAAGCAAATCGTGTGCATCAGGAGGATGAAGGGACGACGAGCGGGGAGATGGGAGACACCAACACGATGGCGGTTGGGGATGATAACGCACAGATCGTTGACCTATAGATACCACATGTAGGGTTTGAGTGTAAGGTTGTCGGCATGAGAGGGCAACAGGTGGAGGACGCTACCATAGAGGCTCACAAGGAAAGGGAGATGACCCACCCAGGAGCGCAAGGACACCACGATATGGGCTCAATATCTATTGAGAAGAGAACGACCCCTATCATCGACAATATGAAAGGAAAAGAAAACGAGAGACCCTTCTCGTTCAGCACCGTTGTCACAGGCAATACCAGATCAAACAATAATTCATCCTTCTTAGAAAAGCTCTTCGAGGAGAATCTCACAGAAGTAGATGTAACACTAAAAGAGATAGACGGGATGCCAACACTTGCGATCTGACCGGAGGCAGAAGAGAACTTTATTAAACCCTGGAAATATGCTGTGGTTGTCCGGTTCTTGGGAGCCGACATAGAGTACATGACCCTTCGTGATAAGATGAAGCTCCTATGACAAATCGTTAGACGTTTCAATATGTACAAAATGGACTTTGGCCACTTTGTTGTCCAACTCTTGTGTAAACAAGATTATGAAAATGCCCTCACATGAGGACCATGGAAGATATTCGGATTGAACCTGTTGGTCTGGGATTGGTATCCTACATTCAAGCCAGCAGACAAAACACCTAATCTAATAGTAGCCTGGGTACGCATATTGAATCTCCCTTTACACCTGTACGTGCCTACAATATTTGAGTATATTAGCCTAGCTCTGGGTCACCTCATTAATGTAGATGTGCATACGGCCAACCGATCCCGTAGTAAATTCACAAGATTGGCACTGGTAGTGGACACCACCGAGACCTTAATACCCACCATCCTTATCAAAGGTGTTGAGTATGACATAGAATATGAAGGTCTTCCCTATGTCTATGCAAACTGCGACAATGTAGGGCATACCTCCAAGGAATGTAGAGACACAAATGAGGCGGAAGAGACAACCGATCTAAATGAGAGAACTTCAACAAAAAGAAACCACCAGCACCACAATCAGAACCATAATGGGTGGCAAACTCAGCGGCGACGAAGAAATAACAGGCAAAAATAGGCCGACCAATATACACTCGAATCAGAACTCCCATCGAAAAACCGATTTGCTGCCTTGGAGGAAGAAGGTGAACAATTCACCATAACACAGGAGGGCCAGGAGAATGCTGGTATGGGCCACATGCAAAAAAATCCCATTAAACCAAGTAAGGTGTGAAGGAGGAAGAAAACCAATACTGAAGGTGAATCATAGAGGACTACCCTAGGAGACGTCACTAATATGTAGGTCAAAATGACAAGATCCACTACAACAATGAAGGAAAATCATGTAGCTATCGAGGTGTATATAGACGAGGTGGTCAAAGTCATTGACATTGCATCCATTGAAGTTCCAACTATTACTGGAGAGAATCTAAAAAATGAGGCGGAAATACAATTACCAGAGTCGATATCTAAAATCAATGAAGTTATCGCAACCCTGCACATCACTGACGGATGCAAGCCAAAAGGCAACTCCACGAAGATGTAACACAAAGGTAGAGTTAAAAGCACAAACATCACTAAACATATGCGAAGAAAGCCAAGAAGGATGTAGAAGGAAATCGAAAAATAGGAGGATTGAGTTCAAATACGTCAGTGGATATGGACCAGGCTCAGGAACAAGCTAGCGAAGATAAGGAGAACCAGACACCATCCACACCAAACTGTTCTTAATGCAAGACATCATGTGCTGGAACATCTAAGGTATAGCCAAAGAAGATACTAGAAGAGTTCTCAAAGAGTATTTAAACATGTACAAGCCCAAGGTGCTATCCATTCTTGAACCAAGCCAAAGATACTAAAACAATCATGAACCTCAACTTTAATAATTCCTTTCGAGTAGAGGCAAGGGGTTTCTCAGGGGGTATTTGGGTGTGTTGGAATGATTTCAACCGCAATGTGGAAATTATCAATTATCACCGACAATTCATTTCATGTTGCATCAATAACAACACCCTCATTACCTTCACTTACGCCAACCCGCAAATAAGCATAAGGCGCCTGTTGTGGAAGCACTTCATCGACATGGGACATTCCTTTACAAAGCCGTGGATAGCACTTGGTGATTTTGACACCACGATATGCCCAGACGAAAGAAGTGGATCCAAACACTATAACTTCTCAAAAATAAGAACTTTCAAAGAAACACTCCTTGAAGCCGAATTACCTGACTTGGGTTTCTCAGGGCCAAAGTTTACTTTCAAAAGAGGAACCTTGCACTATTGACAGAGTCATGGCCAATGTTTAGTTCATTTAGGAGATTCCAAACATTACTGTCATGCACCTACCATGTCTCCCATCTGATCACTGCCCTCTGTTAGTGAAAGCTTCACCACCCAACATCAGACAACACCTCTGTATCGTGAAAGCTACTTGGTCTCATAACCCAGACTTCAAGAACCTGTTGGCCGATAAATGGGGTGACAACCTTGACTTCAATGAGGCACTCGAAAGGGCAGCACCGTCAATCTCAAAATGGGACCGTAAAACTTCACAAGAACAAAAAAGGAAGAAGACTAGACTGTTAAGGAATTTAGAATAGCTGGAGAAAGAAGTAGCTCTCTCCTATAACCCAATCTCAGATGATATCTACCTAAACATGAAAGTAGAACTAGATGACATACTAAAAGAGGAAGAGGAAGAGCTACAACAATGCTTCCACCTAAACTAGATCCGCAATGGAGATGTAAACTCAAAATATATCAATGCATATATCAAACAAAGACAGAGATCCAACACAATCACAAAACTTAAAGATGCTGCTGGCGTATGTATCAATGAACCAAGTGAACTGCAAAAACTAGTCTGTGATCATTTCCATAAACTTCTGACAGTTGAAATAGGAGAAAGACGGGCTATGATGGAAAAAATTCCAGGCAGTTTCAAACATCTCAGAGGTACTGAAATACAAAGGATAGCTGCGTTTCCATCTGAGCCAAGAAGTACTGATGGTGTTGAAGAATATGAACCCCTATAAGGCGGCAGGTCCCGATGGGATTAACTGACTATTCCTCATGAGGAATTGGAATGTTACCAAAGGTTATGTTATGAAAATAGTAACGCACACACTGTCAGGAGGGAGCCTAAATGACAAACTGTGCAACTCAACTATAGTGCTTATACCCAAGGTGACTGCACCTACAAACTGTGAACAACTACGACCAATTTTTCTGAACAACATATGCCTAAAGCTGATCTCTAAAGTAGTAGTTGAAAGATTGAAACCTCACATGCCAGATTGGATATCTCAAGCACAAAGCAGCTTTGTACCCAGACAACGGATCACATAAAACATAGCCATAACTCAAGAAGCTATTCATATGATGAAGAGGAAGAAGGGAGCAACCTATATGGCAATTAAATTTGATTTAAAAAAGGCATATGACAGGTTATCTAGAACTTCATTCAAAACACTCTTAGTCACCTGCACCTCCCACCCAACATCACATCTTACATCATGAATTTGATAACAACGGGCACTTGTTCAGTCTTGTGGAATGGATTGAGCACACCTGCCTTCAAAGCCAGCTGGGGGCTCCGTCAGGGGGACCCCTTATCTCCATACATCTTTGTGCTATGCATTGAGAGATTAAGTCAAATGATCAATGACGAAGTCGAAAAAGGAACTTGGACACCTATCACACTCGGAAGAAGGGGGGTCAAAATTACTCACCTATGCTTTGCTGATGACTTGATTATGTTTAGCAAAGCTTCTTGCAGCCAAATGGAAATGATCAAGAGTTGTTTCAGAAAATTTCAGCAAGCTTCTGGGCAATCTATATCTATAAAGAAGACCCACATATTCTACTCGGCCAGTGTCCCAAAGCTCATCCGTAGAAGAGTTAACTAAATTGGAGGATTCAAGGAAACTAAAGATCTTATGAAATATCTAGGTGTGCCTATGATTCATTGTCGAGTTACCAATCAAACTTATGTTGACATCTTAAACAAGGTGGTCTCCCGTATCAACAGTTGGACCTCTCACACCCTTTCACTGGCAGGTCGTTGCAGCTTAGTCCGCTCAACCTTATTGGCCATTCTTACATATACTATGCAGACAACACAACTGCCTTTGCAACTATGTGATCACATAGATAGTAGCATACAAAAGTTTCTTTGGGGAGGTAACTACAAAGACCGTCCCATGTCACTCGTTGCTTGTAACAAAGTGAACAACAAAAAAGAGGATGAAGGGCTTAGATTACACACTATGAGGGAATGGAATTCAGCTCTACTCTTTAAGAACACCTGGGAACTAGATACGGACAGAGATACCTCCTGGTGTAGGTTCATGGAAGATAAATTTAAACATCATATGGAGGGAAAGCACACCAACCTGTCCTGGAAAGCTAAATCGTCCCTGATGGGCAAGAAGTTTATAGAAGATAACTCCTATAACCAAGTTCTGAACAGAAATGATATAAACTTCTGGCATGATAAGTGGTGTTATAAGGTGAGTATGCTAGATAAACATATGACGTGTGACATCCCCACTAAGTTGCATGATATGCAGGTGGCGAGAGTTATAACTGATGATAACAACTGGGATGAGCCATTCCTACGGGATTGGCTCACCAACGCTCAAGTGGAGCACATAATACACATGAACCACCCGTTGAAGCTAGAGAAGAAAGATGTGATGGTCTGGAATCTGTCCATTAATGGAAAATACTCCGTCAGTTCGGCATACCATCATCTTAGAGCCGATAGGAATCAAAAGGTTGAAGGCAATTGGGAGAGGATATGGAAAGCTAGGAAGGCAACGAAAGTCAAATTCTTCATGTGGTTACTATCCCGTGATGCTATCTTAACCAACCGTAAGAAGGTCCATAGACATATGTCTTCAGACCCGAGCTGTAGTAGGTTCCATGCACATGAGGAGACTAGCATGCACACTATTCGGGACTATGAACAAGTTCGTGAAGTGTGGAAGGGCATCTACCAAGATAAACTTCCTTCAAATTTCTTCATAACAGATCTCAGGATCTGGATAAGAAATGGCTTGCGAGGAAAGGAAATCGAGCAAAACTGCTTCATGATCGCTTGTTGGTACCTTTCGGCATGCATATACTCAGAAGTCTTCGATAATAAAAAAAAAAACAACTGGGCCTATCATTAAATATATCAAATTGGAGATTGAGCTATTAAGGAAAGCATGGCAGAAAGAAATGTCAGCCGATGGAGCCATCTCACAGAAGGATGAACAGTGGGTACCTCCGCCCATGGACAATCTAAAGATGAATGTGGATGCAACTCTCCTTAGACATACAAGCGCAACAACGATGATCATCAGGGATGACAATGGAGACTAGATAGATGGTTATGGCTGGATTTTCCCTACTGACTCTACTCTACATGTGGAATTAACCGCAATCGCAGCGACCATGAATCGAGCTAAAACTCTGAACTACAGATGCCTGATAATCAAAACCGATTGTAAGCAGGCAACTGGGATGATCAAGGATGCCTGCTCAGTGAATCTCAGATTTGCCCATCTACTATATGACATCCAGAAGATCCTTCAGGAGAATAGAGATTGGCAGACCAGACATGTCGCTAGGTCATCCAACAAGGCTGTGAATGGCTTAGCCAAATGCCATCTCAGAAACAAAACTAGCCCATTCAAATATGTTAGACCTCCTGAACCTATCAGGGAGTGGTATGTTAGAGACAAATGTAATGGTAGTAGTACTACCATATTTATTCTGCAGAATAATTTTTGTAATGCTAGATCTATGGTTTTCCTGCATGAGGAGAGTGGGATGAATAGATGATCTCCTGACTTTAACTAAAAAAAAGATGACAAACCATTCCTAAATCTATTAATGATGCAAATTGAACTTATATATGTTTGTAGTATGGTGGGGATTAAAGATTTAGTTTACAAGATCCCCAAAAATCATTCTTATCATCTTGTTTGTAATTATTAAAAAAGTTAAGCCAATAGATATATAACTATTTGTCTTATACAAAATTAAAATTACAAATTCTATTCACTAACAAAGATATGAAACTAAGATTTTGATTTAATGATGTATTCTCCTACTTTCTCTTATGAAAATGTGGAAGGGTAGGAGAGAATAAAAATCAGTTTCCCAATATACATTTCAATCAGGATAAATAATTAACAAGGCAAGATGTAATTTTTACATGTCTGCATAAAAAAGTGGAAAATAAATACTCAAATCCAAATTATTGTTGTTTTACAATAATGTTTGGAGTGGGTAAAGTATTACTAATCCAAAAAAGAAGTATAGAGGCAAGCCTCGTATACTGTACAAGTGGGTTAAACTACAAAATCCCAATGTCTACAGATCAACAAGTTAATCCCTCTCGCCATCTTAGGCTTGGCTTTCAGAACCCAGCCTAGATGCGCAACATACTTGTCAAAAAGGGTATACCTATCAATTTCCCCTTTCCCGTGGCATCTTCTGTTGCGCTCCTCCCAAATGAGGAAGCCCAGCCCCATAAAGCATAAGCCCACCAAAGGTTGGAGACTAACATTACAATGGGTGTGATCCCAAGCCGCATTGATCCCATCTACAAACGTTCCAGGGGAATCACCACCCCAACCCATCTTAAGCCACATCCTGCACCACAAGTACTTAGTGTAGGGACAACCAAAGAATAAATGGTTGTGTGATTCGTCACCCCCATTACATAAATGACATCTTGGATCAACATTGAGTCCCCACTTAACCAGCCGGTCTTTAGTAGGTAGTTTCCCTAAGATGGCCCTATAAGTACAACAACTCCATTTAGGAACGTGCCCCTTTCCCCACAGAAATTGGAACCAGGGGACCTGCGGTGTGTGAGACCGAGGAACAGCCCAAGGAATAATCCTATCATCACGGAGAGACCAACAACCATTTGCAAGAGTGTAGTCTGTAGAAACATAAGGCCGGATCTTACACATACGTCGCCAAGTTCTATATGGGTTGGAGCCGACTACATCCAGGTCGTTGCCGTATCTACCGTGTATCCACCTACTCCAAATATTATTAGATCTCAAAAACTTATCAATTCGTTTAGCTGTGGAAGCAAACGCCAAGTCCCCAGGGTCCTGGAGGTTCAGGCCCCCTTCCTTAAACTTTCTAGCCACCACCGTCCAACGCACATCATGCATCTTGCCCCCACAGACAAAAGAGGCAACGATGTTACGGAACTTGTCGAGGATGTAAGGGGGAAGCTCTGCTTGCATGAGCCAAAACCGGATCAAGCCAGTCAGAACTGATCTGCTAAGAATGAGTCTGCCCTCCATGGATAGATTAACCCCAATCCATCTGTTGACCTTATCTCTCAGCCCGTCAACACATTCACTGAAGTCCCTACCTTTGGACCTACCCCCGCATAGAGGGATACCCAGATATCTCGTAGGGAGCGTTCCTTCCTCCAGCCCAATCGCCTGTTTGAGATGGCCTTGGCATGAGTCACAAGACCGAGAAAAGAAAACCCAAGACTGAATCTGGTTCATATACAACCTAGACAAATCCCCAAACTAGTTCATGAGGCACCAAAAAAATTTAAGGTTCCTCACACTCCCCGACAAGAAGACTAAGACATCATCAACATATATCAAATGGGAGTTGATCTTGCATCCACTCTGCTTAAAACTCAACAGCTTCTTATTTCTTTGTGCGTCATCCATAAGGTATGATAAACCTTCCATAGCAATGGAGAACAACAACGGGGAAAGAGGGTCACCTTGTCTCAGCCCATTGGAAGCTCTAAACAACCCAAACGGGTAACCATTCACCAGAATAGAGAAAGAGGTCGACTTTACACATTCTTTGATAAGGTTGATCCATCTGGCTGAGAAACCCATGGACTCCATGATCATCCATAAAGAGTCCCATTTGAGATTATCATATTCCTTTGTCAAGTCAAGCTTAACACACACCTTCCTAGAGCTGTTCTTCATTCTAAAATCATGCAAAAACTCCGATGCTAGAAGCGCGCTATCAGAGATACTACGTCCCATGATGAAAGCCGATTGAGCAGGAGAAATCACTGAAGGAAGTATCTTCTTCAAATGACCAACAAGGATTTTTGAGATGATCTTATATATAATTGAACAGCAGGCGATAGGTCTAACATCTCCCATTGACTCTACCACAACTTTCTTCGGTACCAACCTAAGGAAGGAGTGATTAATGCTTCTGAGCATTTTTCCGCCCACCAAGAACCATCTGACAGCACGACATATGTCATCTTTAATGATCGGCCACATAGCTTGAAAGAAACGACCATTGAACCCATCAGGTCCCGGGCTTTTGGAAGCCCCAATCCCAAACACCGCATTCTTGATCTCCTCCTTAGAAGCAGGACCAACCAGTTGTGCATTCATGGCGCCATCAATACAGGAGCTGGGCATCAACACATTCCCACTGCTATGGCCATCCATCCTATTATACAGGCTGCTGAAAAAACTTACTGCTTCCCCACCCACCTCGTCAGGTGAGTTTGCAGTAGTCCCATCCTCCCTAAGCAAGGAGTGTATAACATCTTTCATGATGTTTCTTTTGACTGTGGCATGGTAAACCTTGGTGTTGCGATCACCATCACGTATCCAATTCATACGGCTACGTTGCCAATAGCACATCTCCTCAACTCTTTCTAGCAGAATCAACCTCTTGGCTTTACTAGCTTCCTCCTCAATTGCAGAGTTAAGGAGACGATTATTTCTCATGAGCTCTGCAGCAACGCTATACTCCTCCCTAGCCTACCACACCAGGGTCTTCAAGTCAGAGAGGCCAGCCGCCCAGACCTTGAGTGCTGCCTTAAATCTTTTTAGTGTCTCAGCAATAATGAAAAGGGGGTTCCCATCAACCCTCTAACTCCATGTCTCTCTAACAATCTGCTCGTAGCTAGGCCAATCAAGCCACCCATTGAAGAATCTAAAAGGTTTACCCTTAGTATTCATCTGTGTAAGTGGCACCACCAACCAGGCATGGTCGCTATTCGTATGAGCTCCCAATTTAACAGTAGACAAGGGGAACAGGTCCAGCCAGGCTTCATTTACCACCGCCCTATCAAGTTGGCTTGCAATCCATCTCAACACTTTCCTTTTATTCTGCCAAGTGATGAAACCTCTATTCATGTTAAGCTCCATGAGGTTGGCAACATCAATGGCGTCATTGAAACGTGCCAAACAGGAGTCTGGAACCGGTAGGCCACCTACCTTCTCATGGGCCTTCCTGATATGGTTCAAGTCCCCAATAAATAGTTGGGGGAGGTCTCGCTGGTTGGCCGTCGCCAACACCTCCCACAACCTTCTTCTACACATCTCAAATTTGTGACCATAAACCACCGAGATGTCCAAGTGTAGGCTGCCCCTGTTAATGCAGCTAGCAGTCATCATCTGGTCCATTGAAAAAATTATTTGAACATCCCATACCAAAGGGTTCCAACCCATAGCAATGCGCCCCCTTCCACCTACTCTAGGTTGGAAGCGTGTCCCCAGCCAGTAGGGAACAACCCGCTGACTCTATCTTCATTAGCTTGTTTGATTCTCGTCTCAATACCCACCACCAGAGTAGCTTGGGACTGGAGAATGATTTCTCTGAAGGTCCTCTGCTTACCAGACAATGTTGCCCCTCGCAAGTTCCATGCGAGGATGCACATCTATCCATCCTTGCGTCGGCCCCCCTTCCAGGGGTACCTCCTCCTCTATGCTTCTTCCTCGGAGAGACTAGCGTGAAAGGCACGTCTTCTTCCCTTGTTTCCTCACTCTCCAACCCATCCAGTGGGGAGAAAGGGTTGTTAGTTTCCTGGGCAGTTTGGTTCAGCTCCGGGCTCCCTCCAGGGACTGCTGTCATCACTTCTGTTCTTGGGACCTCAGCCACCCTGACTTCTGGGGCAGGAGATTCATCAAACACCACTTGTGTGGAGGAAACACCCTCCTTCTCAGCCGAAAGCACCTCTTCATTCACCCTGGGACGGGTATCTACAGCTTGCTCAGATGCAACCACCTCCAGCTCCTCCATGGCATCAGCTCCCCGAGGACGGCTACGGCTACTCCTATGCCTTTGTCTTCTATTGTGTGATTTACTTCCATCCTCCCTGCCCCTCAGAATCAGAGGGTCAGTGTGGGCAACACGTTCACCAGGGCAGTGTCCAAAAATGTGCCCAAACACTTTGCAATGCTCGCATCGATCCAGAAGAGCATCATAAACCACCCGACGCTCAAGCACCTTTCCGTCCGGTAGTTCTACCATAACCACCAAAGGAGGTTTCTTCTCCGCACTGATCTCCACGCAGATGTGGGCAACACCAGCCAGCTTGCCACAGTCAAGGAAATCAATCACTTTGGGCTCGCCAATCCCGCAAGCGATGATGGAGATCACTCTCCTCATCCAATGGTGCCCGATGTCTGGAAGGGTGGCCCAGACAGGAGCCGTGGTGAGCGCTGCACGTCGGACGTCAGCCTTCGGCGTCAACTTCCTGGTAAGGACCAGTTGGTTGTCGAAAAACTAGGGTCCACGCTTCAGAGCTGTGGCCACGTCAGAGGAGGAGGTGATACAAACCAGGAAAAGTCCTCCCACAAACTAGGACAAGTGCATATCCCCAACCGGTCGCCAGGATCGCAACATCCAGCCCTGCAGTTGATGTGCCACCACAAGTTTACCCAGGACCTGGACGATGAATGAGCAACGGTGGAACTCGTCCATCGCCTTAACTACTGGCTCTGAGAACCACATCCAAGGCTGCTCATCGCCGTCCTTGAACTCCAGGGCACTGGGGTCGCCAGGGAGAATGATGGGCTTGAAGCTTCTGGGCACCCTCATCGACTTATCCAATGTGGCCGCCCAGGTTCTCCCGACCATGACATCAGTCAACGGATCATGCCAAGCGGCGGAAGGGGAAGGGGAAAGGGGAAGGGGGTTAGGAGGGGAGGTGGAGGTCACAGCGGAGGAGCCCGCCACATCCGAGGAGGGTGTGGCGGTCACAGCGGAGGAACCCGCCACAGCCGAGGATGGGGTGGAGGTCACAACAGAGGCACCAACGGAGGTGCCCGCTGCAGCCCTAGCCCCACTCGCCATTGTAGTTACTCGATTAGAATAATGTTTGAGTATATAAGATACAAGACGAGATAAATTATAAGGCATAATAAAGCAAAAAAAACATGTAACAAGATAGAAAATTAAATAAATAGACTTAGATAAAAGAGTCCTTAATAATACAAGATAAAGAATACAAAATACAACCTACTAGGACACTCAGAGATCAGACCTCAAAAATTCTTATAAGGATCATGGTCTTAATCACCACTCTTGCCTTAAAGAGTGAGAGGGAAATAGGGAGTTCATTCTTCATCACAACCATCTTCATCATGTACTCCCATATTATCAAATGTATCACCCTCATCTTCACCAATATAACTTCTTCTTCTTATTCATGTTCTTCAACTTTCATGTCTAAATTCACATTTTCACAGCTAAAAACCACCTCTCATTGAGCTAGGACTGGGTCATAATGCCACTATAAAAATGCCTATGTCTAAAGGAATGTAATACCGAATCAAAGACAATAAGAATAGAATCAATCCTAGCTAACCGAACTAGGGCCATGGATGATGAATTGATTTCATGTTAAGAAACATGTTAGCAATTATAATATAGTGGAAGGAGGAGATCAACAACAACAAGGTAAATAGAGGGGGTTAACAGGATGAGGGATAGAACAAATCCTAGAATAGGTTGAATAATCAGTGGTGTTTAAGGGTGTATGGTAGGGGACATGGCAAGTTGGGTTTGTAGTGTGGGAGGTTAATGGGTGCAAGAGGTAGGAGATCACTTCATAGATATGGGTGGTGGCATGGTGGAGTTACTCAGTGATGTGTTCAAAGTAGGCATTCTAATCATCATGTATCCTATGAGTTTCTCGTGGAACATAGAGAAAGATTCATGATAAGGGAGAAAAGGCATGTATGGTGGTGGAGTAGCTTGATGGGATGAATGGGTGGATGGATGTGGTATATAGCTAGAAGTATGGAGGTGGAGGTGGTGGAGGTTTGGCTACTAAGAAAAGACTTCTTAATTGATATCTCACTAATAATATTTCCATTTCTATTATGTTCGTAACCTAATTTCATGAAGAGTGATTTTTTAGTATGGTATTCAAATAGTCCCCAAATAAGATTAGAACAAGGAAGATGGGTTTTCCTTGGTGTTTTATCATAATGAAAGCAATTCATGTGATGTATAATGTAATGCGCCCACTTGAATTTGGTTTCTTTAAGGTGGAAAAAGACAATCACATTGGTATTCTATGAAATGCCCATTTTATTTGTCTTGGCACGAACATTGGATTTTACTATTAGGGTAATAATTCTCATATTCTGATCAAGGGTTGAAGAGGGAAATGAATGTGTATGAATGATTCAATTTCTCAAGACCTATATGGATGTCATAAAGAGTCAAGGTGGGGTTATATCACTTATAAATACTTTTAGACTGAATCAAGTATATAATAGAGGGGTATGGAACCTCTTATGCGCATTATCAATGTGAGATTATGGAGTAATTTTTAGGCATGCTTCACTCACTTGGAACCTAATCCAAGGTATCATAGAAAAGCTCCCTACTACGACTCAGATAGAGGAAGACTGATTTCAAGGTGAGAGGGGGGTGGGGGTGGATACACGCATGGTGGGTGGAGACAGATGAACAAAAGGTCATATACAACCTCCCCGAGCCAGATCAATCATTCTATATCATAGATTATTTGATGGAAATTTTTCAAAATGACCTGGATATCAACTAGGGGCACCATTGTAGTGTAACTTCATATCAAATCATAATGTGTAATGTATGTTCTATATTTGTTGTACTTATATATAATGTCTATGATGAACATTTCTCTACATACCTTCATGATGAGTATGCTTAGCATAAATAACAAGAATGCTACTATTTATTACTTCAGGATTTGTAGATGCAAGTCTCTAGGGATGAAATTTCTATGTTTTGCCATATGACAGTCCCACCTACAAGTGGATGGATCTTATTGCAACGTAGTTTAGGATCAAACCCAAAGGAAAATGCATTTAAAAGTTATCGAATTGAAGTAAATAGACAAGAACTAGTACTTATCTCAAAAGTTTTATTTGATTGATTATGCTAAGATTGCAATATTAAAGAAGTTGTATTAAGGTTTGAACGATTAGATGGTAGAAACATTAGGGTAGATGGGTTACACCACATCTACCTATTTTTACTATCTCACCACATCATAAATAAGCATGATCTTATCATTGTTCATACAAGTAAAGATGAAATAAAAGAATAAATATTGTAGTAGGGATATTCCCCACACCCTAGGGAGGGGAGAACTTGGTCATCATTATAGAAACACCTTCAAATAAAAAGAGAGGAAGTCATATCTCATCACAATAGAAGAGATGAGGGTGGTTGATTAAATATGGACTTGCTGATCGTTAATCTCCCTCTCTGTGGGCTAAACTTGTCCCAATGAGGGTGGAGCATGTGTAAGGAGTGGGATCCAGAGGGGATCCATTCCCTACTAAAATTTGAAGAATAAAACATCCATTCCAACTACACGAAAAATGTATGATGGAATATGTGTAAAATTTTCATATCACAATTGATGTTATTCAAAACAACTAAAGTGTAGCAGCAAAATACAAGTAATGACTATATTCAATTTTACAAAAGTACTTCATCATCTCCCATATAGGGTTTACATGGATAATTACATCATAAATATCTAGTAGAGGGAAATCTAAACCATATCAAATTTGTCTCGAAGCATCAACTCCATAGGCTAAGTCCATGTTGAATGCCATGTTTTCCTTCACCTAAACCTAGGATGGAAGCATACCCCAACAAAAAGAGAATAGTACAAGACATCGACAAAAAGTTGGTATGTGCATACTAAAAAGAAATTGAGTAATATATGGAACAAAGGACATCAAATTATACAATGTTTCTCCTAGAAAAGAGAAGGACTACCCAAATGGGCATAAGAGAAAAGAATCTCAATTAAAGGTATAGTTGCCATTGAAACAAAATATAAATTGTGCCATACAAGCACAGAGAAAGAAATGTGACACACATCCTATAGTATAACATCATCCTACATGCATGTAGAATAACATTAACATCTAAGGTACATGGCATCACCAACATAACCACATATTATGGCATCACTACCATAATCTTCAGGGAAGTAATGGAATCACAACTTAATTACCCAGGGATAGGAATCCCCATCTGCAAACTCTATTAGTAAAACACATAATATGTACCACCACCTGATGTGCACATATTCAAATTATTCAAACAAAACATGCATAATGTAGAGGCAAGTAAGAAGTATAGTCAGAATACACAAAATTGCAATCACATAAATGGACAATATAAACATGCACCTCAAAGTGGGGACAAGATATTAGATATCATCAAATAGTGTTCCAAAATGAACAAAGCACACATTAGAGAAGGAATTGTCCCTCTCCCTTCTCTCTAGAACTCCCAGTGGTGCCGCTGGGGGGAGGGGAGCATCTCTTCGGTGATGTCCTTCCCCTAGCTCCTCCTTGCATCCTGGACAAGGCTCTTATGTGAAGTTAGTTCTGATTCCTAGAGAAAGGTGTAGATCTGAAGCCAGACCTATGTTTGTGTGCGAGAGGCAGGGAGGACGACTTGGGTCCCGGCCCTCACCTCATCTGGTTTGTCTGGTGTCTGTGGGTATATGAGTGGTGTTCAGTGGGGTTTGGTTGGACGAAAGCGTCTTGCACGAACCAGATTTGGAGGGCACCAGCAGAGCTGATTCAATCGGCCTCCGCCTAGTTCATAGGAGATTGGGCAGACTGGAGCCACCCCTTCCCAGATCTGGAGTCCTGCGAGGGTTTCTTGCAAGGATCATTTGGTCCCTCATTTCCCCCTCCCCCTTCCCCTCCCCAGCCCTTCCCCGATGCAAGGATATGGCTCCTCTGATCAGGGCGATGCGTGCGTATGCTGGGCGTGCGTTTTTACCCCTACCAACCGCCTAGAGGAGTTGTTGCTTCTCCTAGCAGTGATGTTCCCCTTCACAGGACATCATGGTCTTTGCGACTCTAGGCATCCTGTAAGCTATTTTGTGGTGCATCCCTAATCCATCTTGGCAACCTTGGCAGTAGGGCGACTGGTGATTGATAAGGGAGGCTATCCTGAGGTCAAGTCATGTGGTGGAGTCCTAAGGTTCCTTACCCCTAGGGTGGAGTCCTAAGGTTCCTTACCCCTGAGGTCAAGGCTGTTGTGCACTTGGACACCTCAGGGTGTTTGATAAAATATCTTTTTAGGTGTTTGATGTTATGCCACTGTGCAAATAACAACATTTTCATGTGTTGGATCTCCATCGACATTGGCTTCTCCGGCATTGGCCTTTGGCCACCTGAAGTTTGTGTGGTTGGTGTGTGGTAAAATGCCTTTTAGGTGTTTTTGTGATGTTGCTGTGTAAATAGCAACTACCGAAGATCAAGTACCCTTGCAGGTTAGCAACATGGTTGTGTGGTGGGATGATAGTTAGAAGGATCTCCCTAATATTGGCATTGTACCACACTTTGTGGGTACTCTTAATAGATAGTTGGCACTGTGCTAAGAATGAAGGAGTGAATTGGAGCTATTTTTTTTCCTCCCACACTCTGTTGTTAAAATGCGTTGGTTCTTGCTTCTCACATGGTTGCTCAACTTCTTATTGATCTGATGATAGGGGTTCCTTTTTGGGTGATTTCACCCATTTAGAATCCTGAAGTTCTGGTAGCTAAGAAGATCAGAAGCTTCAAGGCTAGCTACAGACAGGAAAACTAGTGTTTTTCCTATGTCAAGCTGTTTTTACATTTTGTGGGTACGCTAAATGCATGTAATAGTGGCTTGTAATAGTCTTCTTCTAGTGGAATGGTTGGACCTAGCTTATTTGGTCATATAGGTTTTCTTAGTTTTGTCTCTTCATCTAGAGATCTTGTGTCTTCCCCCTACATGGGGATTTTGTTCCATGAGTGAGGTATTGTAGCTCCTATGGATGTAATAGGGTACTTAGTGCACAAAGTTTTTTTGGTTTCAAAAGTAACACGTTTTTTGACTGATCAAAAAAGAAGAAGCACAAATTAGATTCCAAGAGAATGTCAAATCAGATAACATGATCACCAGATCAGTAACAAATAAGGTAGTTCACATGAACCATGATTTTCCTAGAAAAAGAGATGATGTGTAGGCTTGTGTCCATAGGACCAAGAGAAAGAAAAAATAGGTTAATTTCTCAAAAAGAATAATAGGGGATGCAAACATAACTCGCTTTAGCTTCAAAATAGGTTCAAGCCTAGGCTTCCAACAAACATATTAAGCATATAGGTAAATTTTGAGTCAATTTAACATTAATTATTCACACCCTAAAAATCACCTTTTTCTTATATGTGATTTAGGTTAGAAAATCCATGACATGTTTTAAATTATATTTTTCTGAATTCAAAACATATTTTATTATATTTTTTGACTTATAAATAATTAGTTATGAATTTTCAAAGTTTTTATCTATTTAAAAAAATCCATTAAAAATCACATATTTATAACATTAGATTTTGGCAACAAAACTAGTACCACTAGAAATCTCATATTTTTGAATTTCAAAACATATTATGCTTTATTTTTCTGAGCTATAAATGATTTATTATAAATTTTGCAAGAACTAACCAATCACAAAAATCAAAGTCAGCTAACAAGCCTGGGAGAAGAAAGAGAGAGACATAGAGCACCGCGTGTCTGAGCTGCCCCAATCAGGGCTGGCCAACTCAGTCAACCACTCAGATAGGTTAGCTAAACTCAGGCACAAAAGTGACAAACAAAAGGGGCTAAAGTTACCAGATTGCCCTCAATCATAAAACAAATCAATGAAGGAAAATGGGGTGCATAATGGGGAAAACACCTTGGGGATTCATCGCCAGAGAACACCCTTCCATGAACATGAGGAGAAACACCAGGCCAAAGGCAAAGGAGAAATTAGGGGCATCTTCCAACCTGCAACTCCCCTTGAAGCATCACACATATGCCATGAAGTCAGGGAAGCATTCCCTGGCTTGACAACACCCAAAACTACCAACCATGGCAACCACCAAGTTGAGAAACTGAGTTCTAAAGGTGAGTATCAAATTCATTGAAATAGAGGGGACTGGGAAAAAAGAAAAACACACATATCATTGGAGCAGGAACACAAAAATAATGAGCCCAAAATCAAGGGATAACCATGCCAGAAACACGACGACAGCATGCCTAAAGCTAGCTCAATGACTTTGAGTTAGGAAACCAAGACAAAGAGAAGTAAATAGATGATTAAGGGTAGGAAAAGAGAGCCTCGGTCTAGAGGGTGCTCACCATATAGACAATTGGACAGGAAGTGCCGAAGGAGGATGGGATGGAGTTGGGGTCGCCAAAGATAAAATCAGTGTAGGTTCGAGAGTTTGGAGGCAAAAATGATTCAATTGGAAGAGGAGGATGATGATTAGAAATGATCGGTGATTATTTTTGAGATCTTGAATGAAGATGAGAGGAAAATGATATACGTCTACAAAACACGGTGGAGTGAAGAGAATTGGGCATTTACTATATAAATGGTTACATGGCTCGATCAAAGGATCATCATGTGTGGAATCGAGAAAGGAAATCTATAGAGAAAAGATCTCGAGGAATCATCGAGTGAGGAGGGAGAAATCCCAAAAACAACTTACATGTTGGTTTCCAAAATGGGCACGAGGTAGAAGACAACCCCTGGACTGTCAGATCTGAGATGGACGACTGAGGAGAAAGCTAGCCAATTAAAAGAATAATAGCCCATGTGACATATAAATGAAGTTCCATTCTAATTCGAATAGAGTGTATTCACATTAATTTCTCATTTTCTCTTTCCTCCAAAAAGGGTGAAAACAAACTCCAAATGAAATGAAATTTGGCACCTAGCTTAATATGAACATGTAGAATCCGAATTTATAATTAGATTTCCCTTTTGAATAATTTTGATTCATTAAATTAGGAGATCTCATTTTCTCTTTCCTCGTGCATAATGACTCTAGGATTCTCCAAATTTTATGAAACTTCACCCACGAGTCACTTTAACTAGGTTGAATATGAATTTGCCCTTAATTTCACATGTTGAAGTTGTTTGTACATTATTTAATGACTTTTGAAGGTTTTACGCACTTTCTTTCTCCTAACTTCACCTTTTCAACAAATATTTTCCAATTTGGATGAAAATTCACACATAGGCTTATTTTAATGTGTAGAGTAGAATTTAAGATTAATTTTCCCTCATGGAGTCATGAAATATTTAATTTCATATTTTGGAAAAAAACTATCTTTTCTTTTCTAAATAAAATAGATGTGATTATTATTATCCTAAATTTTTGAAACTTGGCCTCCAAGCCAAAAAATATGCAAAGAAAATCAATCTCAAGTTATTCTAAATTAATTTTTCTTTCTTTTTTGAATTTTACATAATTGACATTTGTGGCCCATTATTATATTAGTCAACATATTATTTCATCATTATGATTATTCTTCCATTACCATCATATTACAACCAAAATGATATATGTTATTTTTATGCACACAATCTTATATTTTTCTTTTAGTTTATTAATTATACATTTATTTGGATATTGTAACATTTTCTCTCAGTTAGGAACACATAGATCCCTATTCATATTATCTCTCTTATCATCATACCTTAATCAACATTATCTCATGTGATACATTTTATTGGTCTTAAGATTAATTGTGAGGGCATTAGGCAATATTTGTTTTCATGAATATATGTTTGTGTGATTTATTCATGCATTAATAAATTAGGGTTACATTTAACTACTATTAGGTATATCTATATCCTTGTTTGGATAAACCCAAAGAACCAAGATGACTATCCTCCAAAACATACGATCATGGTCAAAAGTCTAGATTTCAGTTTGTTACATCATGTATATCAATGGATGGATGCTGCCATCAATGGAGATGAGACATCTTAAACCTAACCTATTTCAAGGTCCAGACCTTGGAGTCTTGGTGGAGGTAGAGTAATCGTTGGTCGATGTTGTTTATTAACCAAAGAAAATGACTGATGAAAACTAGATACGGATGCTAAGAATGCACTACAACATCCTAGCAGCATAATGAAGATCACCCTTTCCATGGCACCAGGGGATGATTTTTAGACACCTATAGTAATTGAATCATTAACCATGCTGATGAATATGAGGGGGTACAACTTCATTTAAAATACCCATACAGTGTCATCCTTTTAGGTTGATAGAACCCCCTTACTAGGAGTCTCGTTAGTTGAAATGAGTAGGAAACTGATGGATGCATGGTCATCGTTGATTGACGGGCACTTGATTCTTATCAATTGGGGAATGTAGGATTTTCACCAGTCAGAAAACACATGATTCTCATTGTTCGATGTGTCATCAGTTGAACCGGATGGAGATGTATGACATTGCAGATCAATAGGAGTGTAGACCGATGTAAGTGTAGACTGATGGGCATGCAGACCGAATGGAGTCTTGGAGGTGGAGGTTGGCAATCTATGAGTGGCATTGGGTTTGTAATTTAGAACAATGAGAAATATGAAGAGGTCAATGAGGCACCAAATCAACAACAACTCTAACATGGATCAAAAATTCCTTTTTGCCCACTGATATGTTAGTGGAACCACCATCCTAAGATGGTATATAGAGATAAAATCTCAAATTCTCCATGAAAATCAAGAAATTTTGTCAAACTCCTAGTAGATTAGCATTAAACTAAATATAAAAAAATTAAGATGATTATAAAGAAGAATGTGAAATATGAATGCAAAATTTATCTTAAATGCGACTAAAACTAAGATGAATATGCATTCATCAAAAATATCTATTTCACTTTGTGAAAATAGTTTAGAATAAAAAAGAGATGGAATGAAAAATACACTTGGGCAAGAATACATTCATGATGTAAGGATGTATGGAAACTAAATAAATGATGTAAGGAAGAAACATCAAATATAGGTGTCTTAAAAATAAAGGGAAGTTTACTATGAATAAAATATAAATGTACACACATGAAATTAAGCCCTATACTTTTTCTTAGCCCTGATATGCCATACACAGTAGATCAAAAAAGGAAGCATGAACTTTATTACTATATATTCTTGTTTGTAATGTTAAGGGATATAGAAAGAATGATTTGAAGTACATGAAGAAAGATACAACATAAAGAGAGAAATGCATTAAGGTGTTGTAATATTGGTAAGCTATTTCCCTTGTCACATTATCTCAAACATGGAATTTCATATATGTAAGAAGGTAGTTGAGATATGAAGGAAAGCTATTTGTGTGTTATGTTATGGTATTTCTAAGAAATCCTACTAACCTTTGAAGTTCCTTTAAGTTTCAAGGACAAATATCTTTTAAGGGAGGGACAATTTGTAATGATCCAAACTCATGTTAACCTAAAACCTTAAGTTTATTCATTTTTCTTAGCTTGATCTCTCATCACCTGAGTTAATCTAAAACCCTAATACAATAACTAGATCAAATGGTAGATCTTGACCCTAGATGCATGTTATGATGATGTAAATGCACAGTCTATTTGTAAACCCTAGGTTGGATAATGATCCAGTGAATGCATGATTTGTGAATAGTGAACCCCAGTCATTTGTTGTTTGACATGGTTGAGTATAGTAAGCAATAAAGAGATTTCTATGAATCTATATTTATGATTATATGTGTGTAATTGAAACTCTACATAAGTTGAAACAAATGAGAATACATTATATGTTATATGCATTATAAGCCTTAATCATGTTTTTTTATTTGATAACTTATACTATTGGATGTGGTGCTCATGTATTTAGTCAAATGGGGCTAAATATATTGGAATATCTCACATGAGAAGCTTAAATATAAGATGTGAGCATGAACCAAGTGAACTTGCACGGATTCCTCTAAAATTAGGCCATGTTATGTTTGTATATTTGACTTGAATATCATATGAACTTGACTAGATTTCTCTAAATCAATGTCAGATTTTTGATGCTTGTCAATGAGACAAAGTTGTGAATCTGAACTGATTACTATTTAGTCTAGGCTAAAATATTTCATAAATATTTAGGTTGAGCATATTGTGAATCCATCAAAATACATAGAATTCGGGCCAAATTCATTTGTGCTTTGGATCCTAGTTGAGTTTCCGAAATTTGCTAAGTATGATTTGAAACTCAACTAGGATCTATGATTCTTTGAGTAGGATCATTCTTTCGAATTCAAGTCAAGATTGGATTTTTAGGAATCTACCCAAATTCATGAGCATAGTTTCTTTTTCATTTTTTGTCCTTATTTTATCAAAGAGGGTGCATTTGGGTATAAATCCATCAAGTTTGTGAATTTGTCAAGATAGACATTTTGACCACTCAGATATTGAAGTGATAAATTGATATTCTAATTCATCATTCCATGTGTGAAAACTTTTATGTTTTTCATTAGAGATATGGAAATGAAAATTATAGTTTGAGGTGACCAAGGCTAAATTTTGACCTTTCCTTGGGGATTCTTGGATAAAATCTCAACATCCTTTTTCCTCTTCAAATATTTATGGTTAGTTTCTCAATGCTTGAAATTTTCTTTCTATTTTGTTGCTCCATATTATTCTAAAGCTTTCTCTTGGAGAAATAATTCGATTCTAACCTCTAAAATAACATTTCTATTCTTACAAATCAAATTTTCTTAGATTACAATGTTGAACAAGGACGTTTAGTGGTTGTTCTTCACCAAACTAAGATTTTGGTCATATTTCTTTCTCATGTTTACTAAAGATATGACCTTTTCTTACTCTTTCTCTCTGATTTATAGTCAGTAGATATGTATCTAGTGTTTGAAAATACTTCTTATTTTCTAAACTTTCTGACTATTCTGAAAGTCATGATAAATAATTTAAAGGCTAAAAGATTATCCTCATATAAGAAATCAGATTTGGAATCATGCCTCTATGCTTATCCTTGTCATGCTAGTATATAAAAAATTTGTATTCATTGTTATCTTTGTTGTACAAGATGCAATATGAATGAATCGTGCTTAATCTATGATTAATTGATAACCAAACTTTTTATCTCTCCTCTATTATACTCCTCTGTTCATCAAGTGACCTTCCTACCTGATTGGTTATCAATTTCATAGCTTGAGTGTGGTGAGACTCCAGCTTGGTCAAATCAATGTTCAATTTACAAAATGTGACCTTGGTTTGCATTTTGAACCATGGACCATTCCTTAACATGTAACCATCTTGTAATATATTTTGAAGCACATCAAAATTTTCATCTTGATCTCTAATATATTTCATGTTGTAGAGATCTCAATTATGAATACAAAGATGCAAAAATTGCCTCGATCGAAGGTACATAACCAAGTTATGATCTTTGAAAATAGGCTCAAATTTCACATGTTTTGATCAATTTAAATTAAAATTTATCCTTATTGGGCCCAAACATGGGGCGTGGCTGAACAGCTGCCACCCATAAGGGGGGATACCATAGTGCACCCCCTTTCTTGGCTATTGGATCACCCATATCAATATATGATAGTTGTAACATCTTCCCCTACCTTTGTTCATTCCACTCTAGCATGGTGCTTTAGGGACAACCAACCAACTACATCCCTGACCTCTTTTCGAGCAAATGAGTAAACGGATCACACTCTTGATTCATTTCGTTCTTTTCCCTCTTTTTGGTCACTTCAGTTCCCTAACCCTCCCTCCAATGAGTTCCACCTACATGGTCCCCTTCTACCTCAACCAAGGTCGAGAGTGAGTCTGTGTAACCAAGATGTAGGCGGACGACCTCTTCACAGGGCTTAGACCTTGCTCGAGTCCTCTTCCACCTTCACATTGATGAGCCGGTTTGAACCTCACCATTGTAGGTTCTTCTTTAGCACGCACAGGAGATGCGACAAGTGGAGAAGCTCCTAGTCATGGGATGGGGCACAGAGCGCTGATCCCCAATCGCCATGACTCCAGATCATGGGCCTGCCACTACCTCAGGCAACCTGGGGTCTACAACAAGATGAAGTAGACCCAATTTGTTAGTGCTATGCTAGCCCATGTGCCATACATAGGTAGACATGGAGCATGAGGGCAACAACTACCATATCTTCATCATACAACCCTCTTCTACCTCAAAATCGCATGTTAATGTGGTAGAAACCCCCCTTTTCTCTATAGTTTTCATTCAAAACTTAGAAAAATGATAAATTCCACCTCCATTGTCCAAAAATAGTGATCCAACGTACCAAATTGATTATGTTGATGAGATAAATGTGTTGGTATAGTTGATGCTAAGTCAAACATGTGTGCCCCTATTTTCCTTAAAATGCTATCTTTAATCATGTTGAGTATAGTTGATGCTTTAATATGTTAAATTTGGATTTTTGATGCATTAATACCTCTATGACTCGAAAATTAGTCACTTTTATCATTTGTTCCTAGGGTTGACTCATTTGACATCTAGTTCATGTATATGCCCATTGATGTGAATGTTTGCTTATACCTTAAAGCAATGATGAGTTGGCATAACGTATCTATCCAACTCTATTAGATTTATGAAATCAATAACTTTAGAATAGGGATGTGACCTTTTTGTCTAGGGCCAACCCTATTCATGATGTAATTATGTATATGCCCCTTTTGACCTATATGTCTATGTATTGCTTATTTGTCTTCCTTGTTCCCCACTATTCATGAGAATGTAATTTTTATGCTCTGCCATCTCAAATCAGATTTGATCCTTCTATTATTGACCCCTTGGATGTGGATTGCATGCCTAAGTCACATGTGGATCCCTAATTACATGCATGTTTGAAATGATAATAACCAATGTTGTTTGTTTGTTGTCTATATTTTGTGGGACATGAGCCTATATTTGAATAAGATTCTTATGCCTTTAATTTAATGATATATACTCCCTCTTATGCTTGGATACCTTTTCATGATGATCATTAACCTTGTTTCCCTATCGTGAGTCTTTTGACCCTAAAATGCAAGTAAGTGACTTGGATCTTGCCATGACCATATAAAATAGATGGAAACTTGAAATCTCTTGAAACTTGAACTACACCATCATGATGACCTCTAAAATAGTGAAACATCTCTAATGCACCAATAAGAAACATTGAAACTAACTTGTCCAAAAACCCTAAAATGAATCTAGTTAGGGTTAATGAAGAGAATCTAGTACATGTACATAATCTTGTTCTTAATCAGGTGTTGCTTGTGGCTAGATTGTCAAGGAATAGTTTATGATATCTCTAAAATTAGGTACGAGCTTTAGATAATTATATAACTATGTCTTTCTTACTTGAAATGTGATACATATGTATGCATTTTTACTTTGTCAATTATTTCCATGTAGTATTCTAGTATTATACTCACGTTTATCTTGTTATTTTTGTTTTATAACTTGCAACTATCATATACAAAATCCATTACAAAAACCTCATGCAGATGCCTAAAGTTTTGGGGTAAGGACATAAGGTTGGGCGTCCTACTTGACTTATCAAGATAGGGCATACCATGTCAATAAAAGGGTTATCTCTTAGCTATGACCTTGGGTTCCCTTAATAATAGGGTTAGCTAATCTGCAACACCCTCATAGACTCTTCCAATGAGTAGTAAGTCCATAAAAGGCCTTACAAATACATGATATTGATGAATGTACGAATTGATGGTATAATTGGAGTGAAATGGCATAAAACGTGGGCTCTCACTTTGCTAATGCTTAAATTGTTTATTGTTGTTAGTTACTTCTACAAATCTTTTCAAATTATACAAAGCTTATATATATGCATCCTTCAGCCCTGTACTCAGCACCTCGTATGTTGACCTGCATTGTTTCACATATTTTTATAGGCTCTGAGATGGATAGAAGTTGATGCACTTGGTGAGCTATGTTAGGTGTACTTGTTGTAAGATCCCTAGTTTGCATGAGCAGACATGTGTATATTTGAATCTCAAATTGTAATTGAAATCTTGTAATAAATGGATGTTTCTTAATAATACTTATTGGATATTGAGATTATGATTGATGCTCCTATCTTGTTATCTGTTCATGTGTGCTAAGCTTTACGCTTCCGCATTCATGCTTTGAGATTACCTGTAAGACCTTGACCTTGCCTTATGGTTGAGCATGCTTGATTATCATAATTATATTCTTAAAAACTCAATTAAACCCTATGATGTGATTATATATCATGTGACAAGCTTAAGTTTCAAGTTTGGTCTAGTTTGGACAATGTTTGAGCAAGTTATGCAAATATATGCTTATTTTAGCCTTTCATGGAACTTACCCATATCTAGGGTTTTCCTTGCAGTTTGTCACATGCTTGTTGTGCTTCACATGTTCATATCATGCTTGAGTTATTTGTTCCTTGGGGTTCCTTGTTATACCTTAGTTTGAGTAGTGACATCTAGCCTTGTATTGACATAGGGTTTGTTCTCATGGATGCCCTCAATGGTTGACCTTGAGTATTGAGCCACCTAGTGTTGGTTGTCGCCAAGTCATTATGTGACCTCTACTATCGGATATTTCCAAGGCTTTATGTGATCTCTAGTGTTGGAGTTCGATGAGTTTTCCTGACTTATCCTGGTCGCCAAGTTTTCATATGGTCTCTTGTGTTGGCGACCACCAAGTTTTCATGTGACATCTAGTGTTGGCGGCCGATGAGTTTTTTTGATACCTCTTGGTTGCCAATATGTTATTTGGTCATTTCATTTTGTGGTCAATATAGTCAACCTGGTTGCATGGATGAGATGCTTGCATGGACAAGATGTTTTTGACCTTGGACACATGGCATGCATGGCTAGACACCTCTCCCTTCCTCTCTCTCTCTAAACCTAAGCCTTATGTACCTCACTCCTTGCATGCAAACAAGTTCTTTACACATCTAGCTCTCTCTTTCCTCATCCTTGCTGCTTGGAGCTCATCCCCCTAGCTTGGTGGAGAAGGAGGAGACATGATTGGAGAAGCTTGGTCGATCATGCTTGCATGTGCACCTAGGGTTTTGATTTACCCTTGTAAAGGTTGTTTGGTGCTTCCTTTCTTTGCTTCGTGGTATCTAATACTTCCCCTCCTTGTTAGTTGGATGAAGATTATCAGTTGGAACGGTTCTCACTCTCATGAAGTTAATGGTCTCAAAAACCTAATGTCATAGGTTCAAATCCTACAAAGCATGAGATGGTTTCATCATATTGCCCTATCTCCTTCTCTATTTCTTCTTGGTCCAATCCATGGGGGAGATTTATGCTAGAGTTCAAGACACTTTCTTGCCTCTTCAACCTCGGGTTTTCTTTCTTTTGTAGAAGGAGCTAGCTTGGCCGTCTGGAGTTCTCAAGCTAGGGTTTTCTACCTTATTTCCTCAAGCTACCTTGATGTTTTGGATCTTGATCCTCATCTCTAATGCAAGCTATATAACTTTCTCCATGTTTATTGTTTATCTTATTTTGCATGTACATGATCTTACTACAAAATGTTGTTTGAAGTAGAAAGGTATTATCTTTGCCTAGGGTTGAGCTTAGACGGTAAATATTGAGTACATAATTCTTCTTGATGTACCTTTACACTTGGTGCACGTTTCTTTCATGAAGATAGATACCCTAGACCCAACATGTGTGTAACCCTTGATGGTCACTAAGATATTGAAGTTCCAAGATTTTGAACTTGATGGTTGCCAATATTTTGAACTTGATGGTCGCCATGATTTTGAATTTGATGCTTGCCAAGATTTTGAATTTGATGATCAAACTTGATGGTCGCCAAGATTTTGAACTTGATGGTTGATGAGATTTGATTCTATGTGGTCTCCAGGTTTGATTCCATAATGGTTGATGAGATTTTCTAACCCTAGTGGTCGCCAAGATATCTAATCCTAGTGGTCACCAAGATATCAAATCCTGGTGGTCACCAAGATATCTAACCCTAGTGGTCACCAGGTTTCCTAACCCTAGTGGTTACCATGTTTTTTGACTCTTAGTGGTCAATGAGATTTTTGAGTCTTGGTGGTCGCCAAGCATTCTAACCTAAGGGCTGATGAGATTTTTGACCCTTGGTGGTCGCCAACTTTTCTGATGTTATTTTTTTTTATCAGTAATCGTCTTTCTTTCTATTCATTCAAAAGGTCACTATACAGGTTGAGGAACAAAATTCCAATGAGACCTATCTATGTAGGGCATTATAATCTTCATCTATTCTTTTCCAGGTATAATTGCTGGAGAGAGTAACATTATCAAAAATAAAACTATTTCTAGCCTTCCAAATGTGATACATCACTAGGATGCACATCAACTTGTTACTTTTATCTTTGCAAGTCAACAGATCGTTTCTTCCTTTTGGAATTAGGCCAGTCCTTCCTCGAGCCCTTTCCCAAACACTTAGAGCATAACTGCATTCCCAAAGGATGTGGAATGCATGTTCACCCTGTCGTTGACAGAGGCTACATCTCGAAGCTAGAGATGTCCCTCTTCTCTGTAAGTACTCATCAGTGACTAGCGCTCCTTGGATTATCTTCCAGCAGCTCACTTTAACTCGTGGTGGAGCAGCAGAACTCCAAAGCCAGCATGCCTAACCCTATTCTTAAAAACTCCAGCAGCTCACTTTCTGATGTTATTTGAATGTTGATTTGTAACATTAACTCAACTATTCTTATTTAACCTAACCCTAATACTAATAGGTTATGATGGTTAATCATATTTATCTTACTTGTGTGATTTGTATGATGAAAGAATACCCTTTCAATGTTGTGGTAACCAGAATATGTTGTCATATGAACGTCATAAGTCCTTTCATGCAATGTTATGCTTAACCTGGGTATCAAAAGTATGGCGATGATTTGTAGAGCCTTTTATAAGGTATGGGAAGATAATGACGTTCTTGCATGGAAGGATGTGATGGTCTCAATGACCCTTCGGCATGTTTTTATCCCTAATGGAGGTGTAACCCTCTTCTCTATGTGACAAGGATTGGTATCTTGTGATGATGTAATAAGGAATGTATCGCATACGTCTTATATCTTCTGAAGTTGCAACATAACAATGTTTTTTTAGAACTCTTTTAGGGTTTGCATGTAACTTGATTAATGCAACCTTAACTCAACAAATTGGCATTAACTAATCAAGTCAAACCCTAATCATGTAGTTCCCTATGCCATAAATCCATTCTAGTGTTAGGACATTCTAGATGGTGAAACCTCCTCTAAGGGGAGCTTAGAGTCGTATGTTATTGAGTATATGCATGTTTTTGAGGATTTTTGTGGTCATGCCTCAATAGGAGAACAACTACAGTCATATCTTAGATACTTATTTATGTGATGCTCTTGAGGACAACTGCAGTTTCACCTTGGATGTTAGGGTTTGTATACCCTAGATACTAGTGTTGTGACCTATATACCAATGGTGGACTAGGCTATTTTGTAGCTTGACTATATATGTTGTTGTGGCTGAATCGTAATGACCGAGGGAAGATAAGATCTTAGGATTCTGGTTCTCCTTGATCTTATAAGGAAAGGAATGCCACTTCACAGTGGTCAGTTGAGTCTGAGTGGTATACCTCAAACTGCCAGGGCTTAATAAAAGACGTAATCTAAATGTGTAGCGTATCTATTTTAGGGATAAACATGACTCACATTGTTTGTTAATGACCCTTGGTTTGTTATTATACATCTAGTTATTATATGATGCAGTAGGAGAAACCAACTATTAGTAAATTGTAGTTTTATAGGTTTCTATGTATTTCTCATTAATCATGCCTATTTCTATGTGTATATGTGTCAACTTGCTTAACCAGTTTAATTTGCTTAACTTGTTTAAAAATGATATAAACTGTTGTAATCAATAACCATTTTTGAGAGTTATATCTCTCTCTGGGACATTGGTCTCACCTTGTGGGTCACCACATCTTTTTAGGTGATCATCAACGACGTCGTCGGGATCATTGTGGTGAGGAAGAGCGGCTTGGAGAGTAGTTGGAGTAGAAGGTTGGATAGTAGTTACTGTGTCCTAGAGTGTCCATGTACTCTCAGGTCCGTACATGGGATGTTTTATAGATGATATGTACATCGAATTGAGTTTTTGGTAGTGTGTTGCTGTTTTTATATGACATGTATATGTGGAAAAATATCTTTTGTATACAGGCTGTGGCCTCAACCACCAGACATTCATGCAAAGACCTGATATGGTATGTGTTGATATGAAAGTTATTGGACCTTTATGTATATATATCTAAACATGATGATAATGTTTAAATAGGTTTTACTTTACCCTCTTTTTTAGTTATGTTGTTATTACTAGTTGATCGTGTTTTTTATTTAGAGTAATCTCATTTATTGTGATGGGGCATAACAATACAATGCTAGGGACAGACGATGTCCTATCTTCATTGACATTGTAGTCATTTGTAGTTAGGATTTGGGTAATAAATGGTTCTATGACAGATGGTAACCGAGAACCAAACATGTCTCACATGAAACATGAACTAAATACAACCTTACATCTCAACCTTAGAAACTTATCAATTTTTCCTTTGTCGCCTAAGTTGACTTAGTCTCTAGGCTAAAACCTAGATGTTATAGAACTAAGTGTAGAATTGTGTAATCCCTAGAATCTTTCTTTTCTCCTCCTTCTATCTTGTAGTATGGGTTGTAGGTTCAAGAGGATGAGAAAAGGGAGATCTTATTACCACCCTAGACATATGTTTCAGGCATGTGCTTAGGGTAGCTACACAGGTCTGCACCATGTTTTTTCTAGTTCTCTAGGTGTCATGGTACTGGACTACTGAATGAGTGTGGTAACTCACTTTTGGGTTTGGTTTTATTCTAATGGAGTATGGTAGTTTCCATCGCCTATTTTGACATTGGAGAAAACCTATTTCAATTATTAATATATGTACATATGAAAATGTTACCACATGCAGTAAGGCAGTGAGTGTCCATGTAACCTAATATAAAGATAGGTAACATCAAGAATAGATGAGAGTGTTTATATGCTAGTTGTAGTCTCAAGAGTTGTCTAGAGCAATGATAAAGGTTAGGATAGTAAGTAGCCTAGATTTCGTCTGTTGATGATGATGATGATGATGATGCTGATGATGATGATTATGTCAATGTTGATTATATGAGCGTGCTTCAATATGACCTAAGTTTGTTTTTGGAAGGGTCAAGTATATTTTTATGATATAAGATGAGTTTGATCATAAACCCTAGATAATATTGCACCATGTTTGATGTATATGACTTGGTTGAGGTGCTAAATATAGCTAGTGGGTTAACATGCTTGCTTTTGCCTAGTCTTGTATATGATGAGATATGATGTGTGAGAGATGATTTGAGACCAGCATAGGCCTCAATATCTTTACAAAGGAGAATTTATCACATGGGACATACAAAAAGGGAGACCTCTTGATGTGAGTCAACCCGACATAAGAGAAGGTCAGAGTACCTAAATATGCACATTGAAATATGTGATGATAAGTCCCTATCTAGACTAGTCTTAAGATATGAGTTGAGTCTCCTAGTGTGTCGTTCCCTTGAAAATGTTGAACCCTAGATTTCCTACGTAATGACCTAACCCATAGAAAGAGACAATCAAACATATGATGTTCTCTACATAGGTGAGCGAGATGTCCCAAGACCCTAGGATGATGTACATGATATATGATGTCCATGATAGCCTCATACTCGAGTTAGTGAATGTATATAAAGGAATCTAGTGTTTTCCCATGTTTCTTGAAGTGAAGTAGAAATTTTTTTATGGGTAGATGTTGGTGGTTAGCGTGTCTTGTTGGACATAGATAAGTCTTAGCTTCAGTGGCTCGAGATGGTAGAGTTTTTCTAGATACAAGTGAGATAATTACCAAGACTCAATGTTGATGATAATGGTGTTCCTAAAATGACACTTGATAGATGAAATATCTCACTTATGCTTGAAACTTGATATACATAAGATAAGTCACTCATGTGAGCTAGACCCAAATATGAAATGATATTATATAAAAAATATATAAGTTTGAAATCATGATTTTGATATAATGATTTCTTGAGATCATAGCTTGAATAATCATGTATATGATGTTGCAGACCCAAGATGTAAAGAAATGGACATATTGATTAGATTTGGTAAATTTTGGGGAAAACTAAAACATGCATTCCGTTAGCATAAAGATGTAACACAAGTTCAATGATAATCTTGTTGGACAGTCACGATGGTTAATCTAATCATTTGGGAAGTTGATAACATAGATATTGATAATTACCCCTTGGAATCTAATCATTTGAGAATTGATAACATAGATATTTATAATTACCCCTTGAGCATGATGAATATATGAACAAAATCCTAATATGGGGATACTAGGGGATACAAAAATCCCTAATGTCAAGATGATGTTGTATTATGAGGTATTATTAATTAATATGTATATGATTGGGATGTGTACAACTTTAATGATGGCGACCTATGTGTGCACCCCATGATGTGATATTTCCTAAATGTTTAGGTTTGGTTACCTAAACATGATGAAAATGAACTTTGACCTTAGACCTATGATATTAGACAAATTTTGAGGATGGAATTTCTTTTAAGAGGGAATGATGTCAGAACTTGACTTTTTTTCTCTCCTCTATTATACTCCTTTCTCTCAGAAGTTGACTTTCCTACTCGATTAGATATCAATTTCATGGCTCGAGTGTGGTGACACTTCATCTCAGTCACATCAATGTTAAGTTTTACCAAATGTTACTTTAATTTGCATTCTGAACCATGTACCATTCATTAATATGTAACCATCTTGCAAGATATTTTTGAACCACATATATGTTTTCACATTGATCTCCAATATATTTCATGTTGTGTAGCTCTCAATCATGAATACAAAGATGCAGAAATGGTCTTGATCAGAGGTTCGTGTTCCAAGTTATGATCTTTTAAAATCGGCTCAAATTTCACATGTTTTGATCAAATTAAATTGGATTTTAGCTTTATTAAACCCAAACTTTGGGAGCGACGCAACAACTGCCACCTATATGGGGTGGGGGAAATACCCTAGCATGCCCCTTTCTTGGCTGCTGGATCATCCAGATAAAGATCCAATAGTTGCAACATCTTCCCTTACCTTAGTTCATACCACTATAGAAGGCTTCCTTAGGGACAACAAATTAGCTACATTCCTGACCTCTTTTTAAGCAATTGAGTTGACGAAGCACACTTTTGATTCATTTGTGTCTTTTATCCCTTGTATTTGGTTACTACGGTGCCCTAACCCTCTCTCCATTGAGTTCTATCTCCCTAGTTTGGGGCAGCAGTGCCAACATAAGGGTTGTGCTTGGGCACCCTCCAAGGTCCCCCTCTGCCTCAAGCAAGGCCAGGAGTGAGTCTGTGGAACCAAGATAGAGGCAGACAACGTCTTTGTAGGGCTCATGCATCTCTCAAGTCTGCTTCCATATTCATGACAACAAGCAACTTTGAACATCTCCATTGTGGTTCTTCTTCAGCATGTACTAGAGACGGAGCGTGCAAAGAGGCTCCTGATCATGTGATGGGGCACCGAGCGTTGATCCCCATTTGCCACAACTCCTGGTTGCCAGCCCACCACCAGCTCAGCCCACCTGGGATCTACAACAGGCTGGCATAGACCCAATCCATTGACACAATGCAGTGCTAGCTCCATGACAATGATGATGTGGAGCATGAGGGTGCCGATCGCCAGATATTCATCGAATGACCTCTTTTACCTCAAAATCACATATTAATTTGGTAACGACCCCCACCCTTTTCTATATAGCTTTGAATCAAAACATGGAAAATGATAACTTCCTCCTCCATTGTCAAAAAATAATGATGCAATATACAAAATTGATCATCTCGACATGATCTATGTGTTGGTTGGTGTTGCTCCCAGACCCTAAATCTAATGTGTGCCCTTATTTTCATGAAAATGCTATCTTTAATCATGTTGTGTATAGTTGGTGCATTAATATGTTAAATCTTGGATCTTTATTTCTATCCTACCTTTCTAATAATCATATTAGTAGTGTTGGTCCCTCTATGACTCAAATATTAGTCCCTGATATCATTTCTTGCTAGGGTTAACTCATTTGACATATAATGCATGTATATGCCCATTTATGTGAATGTTTGGTTATACCTTCAGGAAATGACGAGTTTGATATAACACGTCTATCCAACTCTATTAGATCTCTAAAATAAATAACTTTAGGATGGGACGTGACCTTTTTGGATTGGGCCAACCCTATTCATGATGTAATGATGTATGTTCCCCTTTTAACCTATATGCCTATATATTACTTATTTGTTTTCCTTGTGCCCCACTCTTGACGAGAATGTAATTTTTATGCTTTCCCCTCTCAAATCATAATTGATCCTTATATTCTTGATCCATTGGATGTGGATTTTCTACCTAAGTCACATGTAGATCCCTAATTACATGCATGTTTCAAATGTTGATAACCAAAGTTGTTTGGTTGTTGTCTACACTTATGGGACATCCACTTATATTTGAATTATATTCTTATGCCTTTACTTTCTTGATCTATACTCCCTCTTATTCTTGGATCCCTTGTTGTAATGATTATTAACCTTGTTTCCCTATCATGAGTATTTTGATTCTAAAATGCAAGTAAATGACTTGAATCTTTTCATGACCATATGAAATAGATGGAACCTTGACATGACTTGAAACTTGAACTACACCATCATGATGACCTCTAAATCAGTAAAACACCATCTAATGTACCAATAAGAAACAATGAACCTAAATTGGAAAAAAACACTAAAATGAATCTAGTTAGGGTTAATGGAGATAATCTAATACATGTATGTAATCTTGTTCTTGGTCATGTATTTCTTGTGGCTAGATGGTCAAGGAATAGGTTATCAAATCTATGAAATCCGATACATGCTTTAAATAATTATATGACTATGGCTTTATTGCTTGAAATGTGATACATATGTATGCTTGTTTACTTGCTCAATTATTCCATGTAGTATTCTAGGATCGTACTTGATGTTTATCTTGTTATCATTGTTTTATAACTTGCAAACATAATATAGAAACTCCATTATACAAACCTCATGCACCTTCATGAATTTTTGCGGTAAGGAAATAAGGTCGGGCGTCCTACTTGAGTTGTCAAGATAGGATGGACAATGTCAATAAAAGGGTTAGATTTTGGTGATGACCTTGAGTTCCCTTAATAATAAGGTTACTTAATCATCAACACCCTCATAGACTCTTCAAATGAGAAGTTAGTTCATAAAAGGCCTTACAAATACATGATATTGATTAATGCATGAAATGATGGTATAATTGGAGTGAAATGACATAAAACACGGGCTCTAGATTTGCTATATACTTAACTTGTTTATTCTTGCCTGCAAATATTTTAAAATTATGTAAAGCTGATTTATATGTATCTTTCAACCTTGTACTCAAAACCTCATGTGTTATCCTACACTGTTTCATATATTTTTATAGGTTAAAAAAATGTCTTGAAGTTGATGGGCATGGTAAGAGACATCAAGTGTGCTTGTTGTACGATCCCTAGTGTACATGAGAAAACTTCTATATATTTGACTCTCAAATTGTAATCTAAATATTGTAATTTAAGGATGTTGCTTATTATAACTTGTTGAATGTTGAGATTATGATTGATGATCTTATCTTGTTATATATTCATGTATGCTTAGATTTACACTTTCAGATTCACACTTTGTTAATACCATGCTAGGGATGGATGCCTATGTCCTCTCTCCATTGACTTTGTAGTCATATGGAGTTAGGAATTGGGTAATAAATGGTTCCATGACAAAAAGGTTATACTATATCCCTTTTATGTACAAAACAACACTAGTGTAATAAATATGGTTCCCTCTTTGTAGCCATTTATATTATATCCCTCTTATGTACAGAACAACAGTTATACTTATGTGTATTCTAAGACTACCAGTGTTATCAAGGCCCCTAGTCAAATATTACTATGGAAATTGGGACAAAAATTATACATTAAAACTAATATGTGTATTGACTAATGACTATGTCTTATAAGTTGAGATATTTGATAAAAAGTCAAACACAAGTACTTATTATGAATAAGTAAATCAGACATACCCAACTTGAGTATGATATATGAAATCCATAAATAGCAGTCATAATCATATCTCAATGTGACAATATAGTTTGCCATCCTTATAACTAAAGTCACTACACACTATAATGTTCACATGTTGTTCAACTTACTTTATCATTACTCGACATGACCTTGAATAAGGGGTTCCATACATATATTTCTTGGTGTGCACTGTAACACATGTGGACATGCTCATGTCGGTCAATATATGATATCGAGATCATATGTATCTCAAATAATCTAATTTAGACCAAGTATAAAGATCAATCATTAAGAGAATGATGTTTCTAGGCCTAAGATTCAATCTAGATATTGAAGACAAGGGGATTACATGATCAATGTAAAACTAGCCACACTACTAGGTTGAAGTTTCTCTCCAACTTCTTCAAGTACTTAGGTGGTTGTTCTCCAACATCTTGAATTACTTAGGTGGAAATGAAGTCTTGCTAGACCAATCTTTATGTATGAAGTCATGATAGTATTATAAACATCACTACCAATGTAATTTGGAGCCTATAGGTCACACACATATGATCCATAAGAAAAAGGAGTATAATAATGGAAAAAAGTTTGTTTCGTTGTTAAAAAAGTTAAACAAATGAATTTGATCTTTAATAAACTAACTGAAATTTCAATTGACGATTGAAAATTCCAATTGACTGACTTGACAAACTAGTTGATCAACAAGAAAGTCTAGTTGGTTGACTGAGCTAATATCACATCAATCAGTCGAGTGTACAATCTAGTTGACTTATTGGACAAGATTTGCCTAATCAATTGAATGGACATCCCATTCAGTATGATGGATTGGATCAATAAGTTGACTAACTTTTTCTAGAAAATTATGATATAGCCTAGTTTTCTAACTAGATTGGCGGGTCCTCCGACTAGCTATTCATGAGTGAGTCGCTAACATACAACCCTTTTCCTTTTTTTTCCCAAGTTTCATTAGAAATCCTAATTCCTTGCCTCTTCCATAAAGGAAATAATGATCAATGTTTTAGTTACACCTTTTAACACATTATTCACAAAGAGAGAGAGAGAGAGAGAAGGATATATGGTTTTATACTATCACATTACTAAAAGAATGGCTACTCTTTCCCCATCGGCCCTTATAGTGCTATATGAAGTTCTCGTCATCTGCGTGCATGATATTGCGATGTGTATGCTTTTGCAACTTGCTGAGAGGATGTCATCTACAACTTCTATTTGTCTTGTATATCTTCTTAGAAACATCACCAGATCCACTCCATTAAAAGGTATATTATTGTTGACAAGATCTATTTGTAGAATTCATGGATAATTTTTTTTTTTTACTTTTTTTGTGCCTATCATCTCTATAATTCTTAAGAAATATTGTTATACCTCTACAATATGTTGTAAATACTAAAGTGAGCTTTAGTATACCATATCTAGATCTTAGACATTCTATGTTTTGTTATGCAAATGATAGTATATTTTAGAATTCTCTTTAATAGTGGTTGATCATGTATAATGTGACACAACTTTAAGGATAAATGATGAAATAATATATTGTGGTGCATGGTAATGATTTTTGCATTGAGTTAAGACCAAATTTGGAGATTTCATCTATGATTAGTTATTGTTGTGCTTGACAAGTTTGATTTTGTGATTTGTGATTCATATGTGGCTGGACCTAATCCTTTGGGGGTTGATAGGCTATTGTTGTAGCCTTTTTATAAAGTCCATTACATTATGAGGAAATAATTAGGCCCTAGGAAGCCATATGTGTTAATTGTGATCAGAGTGTAAGCCTAAACTTTGAATATTTTCTTATTAGCATTTATGTTGTGTACATGATATTGCTTGGTAAAAGGTTATATCTGTTATGCAACATATCACATTAACACATGAATAGTATATTGTTGAGTTCACTAAGATAATAAAGTAACATCATCATGAAAATAAAGCTAATTCATTCAGTTGTGCTACTTGAACAATATTTTTTTTTGGTCTCCCAAAGCGTTTGCCTCCCTTTTTTTCATTTTTGAGAAAATTTACAAAATGTAAAAAGAATGCTGGAAAGCAAAAGAAAAGGAGAAAACCTCTACAAATAGAAGGCAAACAAAGAAAGAAGCTAAAGTTGTACACAAACTATAAAAGACCATCTATATCTTTCTTAACTATCCTCCAAAGATGTGAACCAGTGCAATCAACATATGTGAAAATCCTTTGGTTTCTTTCTGTCCAGAGCGCATTCACAATAAGCTGAATGCTGGTAACACTTTTCCTGTTAGTAAAAGAAGTGAAGTCCTAAACAGAGGAAGGCATCCGAGGGATGAACTTCTCCACAAAGGCTTTCTTCCAAATATCATCAGTATAAAGGCAAGTAACAAATATATACTCCATATCATCTATACAATTCCTGCATAATTCACATCTCGAAGCAAAATTGTACCCCCGACTCTTCAGGTGGTCATGAGTAAGCAGCTTCCCAAGCATCAGTCTCCAAGCAAGGAACTTGCATCTAGTTGGGGCGTTTGATCTCCATACCTACTTACTCCAAGTAACAGAAGGATGCTTAATGCACATAAGGTTCTAGAAGTCCTTAAGATTAACAGGGAATTCCTTATCTATCAAGAAAGATCCATCTGGCTTACATACATTGGGAGAATAAACACGACTAAAATTCACAATCTTATTCCAATGTCTAGATTTACTACTTTTCCACTACCCATTATCAAAAAAACAGTTCATCTTGGCACATTTCCCTTTCCCCAGTTTCAAGATGTCTCATTTATCAAACAAATCATCAAGGAATTTACCCTTAGGAAGCCATGAGTCTATCCAAATAAAAGTAGAAAGTCTTGCATCAACAAATACTCTACTAAGGATCATGTCCTGAGTTCTAATAAGATATCTCCACATCCAGGAAGATTTTGAAGTGCAACCAACTCTCCAAACAGAGTCAGTTTTAATGTATCTAGCATGAATCCACCGGACCCACATAGAGTCCTTTTTCTGAGCAACACTCCATAGAGTGTTGACAGAACCATCTATACTGATATCAGAAGTATGCTTTAAACTTAGGCCTCCTTCATCCCTTGGCCTAAAGATACTATCCCATGCAACAATATGAGTGGTGCTTTCAAAAGAGGCACCCACACAAAAATTATGACAAAGTGAATCAATCTCTTTAGAAACAACTTTAGGAAGAGGGAAAGAGGAAACCCAAAGTAGATGGAAGGAATCTAGAGTGGATTTGATAAGATCAAGTCTACCCACTTAAGAGAGATGGACATCTTTCCACCCTTCCAATCTATGTTCAATCTTGTCAATATTAGGTGAGCAAAGGGCCCTTGTCAACTTGCCAGTGAATAGAGGCAACCCTAAGTATTTCAACGGGAGTTTTCCAACTTGATATTCAGATTCGGGGACTCAACCAAGGGTTCAACAGCCAAATTACAAATGACAACACTTTTGTCCAAACTAATGTTCATACCAGAAGCACAACTGAAATCAGAAAGCACTTTACTGACATCTCTAATAGAATTAGCATCAGCTGAAGAAAAAACTACCATATCATCTACAAATATTGCATGAGAGACAACAAAGTTATGCGCTCCACTAATAGGGATGAGACTCTTCTACATAATGTTATGATTCATGATGCTAGTGAAGCCCTCCATGGAAATAACAAAGAGGTACGGAGCGATGGGGTCCCCTTATCTTATGCCTCTAGTGGGTTTAACAACTTCACCAGGGCAGCCATTAACCAAGATCTTCATACGAGTGGATTTGAGGGAAACATCAATCCAATGGATGAAACAGAAGGGAAAATTCATACTAGGAAGAATCCTTTTGATGTACGACCAATCAATAGAGTCATATGCCTTCATGATGTTAATTTTAACACACATTTTAGGCTTAGAGATTTTGAAAATATTGTTAACCATTTCATTAACAAGAAGAGTGGAGTCACTTATCGATCTCCCTTTGATGAAGGCTGATTGGTTGGGGCTAATAAGGCTAGGAAAAATAGACTGAAGTCTGTTAGTGATGATCTTAGAAATTATTTTAAACAAAATATTACATAACGAAATAGGCTTCCAGTCCTTGACAGTAGAAGGATTCTTGACTTTCAGAATGATAGAAATATGAGTTCTGTTGACTTCATGCAGGATCTTCCCACTTTCAAAAAAATTGAGGATAGCTTTAGAGACATCTAGATGAATAATAGGCCAACACACTTTGTAAAAATGATAGTTAAATCCATCGGGGCAGGAGCTTTATCACCATTAGAGTTCTTAATTATAGAATCAATTTCCTTTTGGGTGACAGTAGCACATAAGGAATTGAAATGTTTACTACTGAGTTTAGGCAAGACCCTATTATCATCCCAATCATAGTCATCCAGATAGGGAGATGGGAAGAGCTTTTTATAGAAATTAGTAACATGATTTTCAATAACAGCCTCATCTGTACAAATTACATCATCAATAATCATGCTTCTAATACTACTTATTTTTCTTCTGTTCTTAAGAGATGAGTAAGAAAACTTGGAATTTTTATGCCCATGTTTCAGCCATTTAATTCTGGACTTCTGCCTAATTAAGGACTCTTAAGCATTATGGGCTTCAATTGCAATTTTCCTTTTCTCTCTAGCATACTGTAGTGGAACCTCAACTTTTGGATTATTATCAGCCTTGTCATGTGCATCAAATGCCTCAGCCTCAAGCTTCTTTCTATTATCATAGATATCACCAACCAGCTTCTTGTTCCATTTACAGAGAGCAAATTTGAGTTTCCTGAGTTTCTCACAAACCTTGAACATCGGACAACCACTAACGTCACTTCCCTAAATGTCTTTAACTATGTCAAGAAAATCTAGGCATGAAGTCCAGGCATTAATAAAATTGAATGGAGTTTTCTTCTTGAAATCACTACCTTCCAACTAAATAGACAAAATATGATGGTCATTGTGAATAGAGGAGGTAATCATCCCCCAGCGGTGAGGAAACAAATCAATCAAATTATGACTATAGAAGGTCCTATCAATTCTGGACATAACAAGACTTGCCCCCTCTTGTCTATTGTCCCATGTAAACATTGAGACCGAGAGGGAAGCTTCAACAAGACTAGCAGTAGTAACAAAGTTATTAAAGTAAGTCAAAGAGTTATAGGAGGCTTCCGCAGTACCAAACCTATCAGCAAGAAACCTGATGCAGTTGAAATCACCTGCCATAAGCCAAGGAGCATTACCAATGGATTTATGGATACCAATAAGATTAGGCCAGATAACATTCCTTTTAGATTTAGGGTTGTGCACATAGATCTCTGTAAGAAAAAAAGAAGAATCTTCAAAAGAAACATGACAGTGCACAAACTGATCATTAGTGAGAATTGAATCAATATTGATGTCTTCTCTATTCTACACAATCACAACTCTCCCCAGAGGATGAGCATCATGATTCAAAATCCACTTAGTATGGGTCCAAGCTCTATTAATAGCCTTAAAAATTTTCCTTCTTCTAACTTTAGTCTCAAGAAGATAAGCAATCAAACAGCCATATCGATAAACAACTTCCTTCACATCATCCTAGCATCCGAATTTATTAAGGCCACAGACGTTCCAGGAAAGAATAGAGAGGTTGTCAACCATTGGAGGGTACACATGGAAACCCACCAATTATAGTGACATCTGAAACATCAGAAAATTCAAGGACACGAAAGCTATCAAGTAAAATCGGGATTCCTGTAGCCTTCTATTGAGGGATTTTAGGCGCATTTTTTGGAGGATGACCATTCTTCCTAGAAGTTTTTTGAGACCAGTTGCTAGCAGGATTAATGAGTACATTCTAACCCTAAAATAAAGGTGTGGCTGGGTTATCAGGAGAGTTAGAAACTTCTACTGCTTGGACATGAGGCATTTCAACAAGCACCTCCACCGCCTTAGCAGAAGACATATTTGGAGACCCATTCGATATCTTCTCACTTAGAGGGAAGTCATAGAAAGTATCTGTAGAACCTTCACTATCCCCTTTAGCCTTCTATACCCAAACTTGCTTCATTTAGGTTTCTGAGTAGCCTTGACACAATCACCTTCACCATGTCCGAAATTACCACAACTTTTGAACAAGACAGGGATCCATTCATATTCAATTCTTAACACATCCTTGACTTTGTCATCGCTGATAAGAGTCATTTCAGAGGGGAAAGTCAATGAGGCTAGAATCAGGACTTGGATCCTAGCGAAGTGAAGCCTCTTAAGCTTCTTGGTAAGGAGGTCCAGGCAAAGAGGAGATCCTACAAAGCTCCCAATCATACCAAACACCTCCTCATTCCACAGTTCCAAAGGTAGGTCATAAACATAGATCCACACTGGGACCTCTGTTAACTTGATTTTTTCCAATGGCTCACCTCTTTCCCATTTGTTGAGAATCAGTGGCTTCCCAGCCACGTACCAGGTGCCTCGTTCCATAGCAGTTCTCATATCCTCTAGATTTGAAAATCTAATGACAAAATAGTCATTCCCTCATGATAGAAAAATCAATCTCCCCTTTGATCTTCCAAAACATGGATAGATGCCTGTGTAAAGTCGGACAATAAGGCTTTAGCCCAACGACATAACTCGCCACTGTGTTCGCCCACTTTGATGCATTCCCTTCCACAATAGACTTAGAATACCTAAAAACACCATCGACGAACTCTAGTTGACATAGTTTTAGAAGAGAATCATGAACTTCCTTAGGCTTGAAAAGATCTTTCCAAGACTTCACTTCTGAGGCCACTGGGACATGCTGGTTTCTCCATATCTGGTTCTTCTGAACTTGAGGTTGAGGATTTTCAGGTGCTTCAAGAGAACTCCCGCCGGTGCTCTTTCCCGCATCAATAGTCAGAGGCTCGCTGGTGTCTACCTTGTCACCCTCCCATTTGCCAGAGCATTCAGGCATCACGCCAACTGATAAGAGTTCTAGTGTCAGTATATTATAGGGTTTTACTTGAACAATATGACCCCTGATAGGATTCAATATTGGGATGATGACATTTATTTGTCTCACATTAAATGAAGTCGACGAGAATAAAAACTGGAGTGACCCTAAGGGTTAACATGCAGAGGGCTATTCTAGGTGATGTTTCATGTAGGTAGAAGTGAGACCCAAACACTCTTATTGTTTTTCTCTATTACGATTAGGGGCAAGGATGGAAATGGAGTACAAAAAAAATTGTACTCGTGGATAATCACACTGCATTTTACACCACACAAGGTCACCAAATGGTTATGGTGAAGATATGATCTTAAATTTGTAAAACCACAATGGTGAAGTGCGGCTATGGTTCTAGAGAAAAACCATGTATAAAAAGTGCATCATAGATAAACTTAAATATATATAAATTAATGTAGCAATTATCCGAATCACATGATATTTGTTGTTCTCACATAAATAGAGAGAAACGTAGAGAGAAGTAGGAAATTTCATTTTTCACAATTGTTGCACACATGGTTATCCTCTTTCTACAACTAGTAAACATACATGTGCCCCTTGAGAGTGAAAATATAACCAATCATGTCTTATTTTTATATATTTTGTATTGAATATCTATATGTTTGTTTTCACAAACTTATATATGTTGGTATGTATTCCCATAGAGCCAATCATTTGATGATTGTAATGGGGCATTGTATACTTGATTTGATAATGATCAAAGGTAATTCCATCTATTAAGTTTTTCCCAATCATGAGATGATGACTCATTTATAATATATGTCTAAGTAATTATTTTTCTAGATGGCATGTGTCTTTAGTTTGAGGAGTTTAACAATGAAATCATATGTATAGTAAAATTTCATACATTCTTGTTGTGTTCCTAGTAGGATATTACTAAGGAAGCATAATTGACAATAGTAATACATAAGATTTGTAGTGTGTGTGTTGACTGAAGACCGAGTCTCATTAGTCATGATATGTGATATCAAGTCAAGCACACATGTACATGTTAGAGAATAGCGTATCAAATAAATCCACCTTGAGAGTGATAGATGGAGACCATGGAGTGGTAGTCAGAATCAATAGTTATGGTGATAGTGGTGATTTTGGTTCTTAGACTTGATATCACTACACTCATCACATGTTGTTCAATGTAGTTAGACATCATCCTACATGACCTTGAATAAGGTTTTCCATAAAGGTGATACTCGGGTACACTATGACACATGGGGACTACAGTGAGTGATGAAGATGGGATTTGTCCTACAGGAGATTGATATCTACACCAGTTGAGAGAGATTGAGAAATGTGTTGCCATACTCATGTGATTCAATATGTGATATGTGAACTCATATGCATCTCAAATAGTATGCTCTAGTTCAAGGAACATGGAGTCAATGTCGATAGGATAATGAGTCAATGACTCAATTTCAATGTAGATATCAGAGACAAAGTAACTATATGATTACCATAACACTGATCATGGATTTTAGGTTGAAGTTGTTCTCCAAATTTCCAAATACTTGGGTAGCAATGATGTGTTGATAGATACCGTTCATTGCTTGTGATGTCATAAGTTGGTTATGAACATTCACTACCAATATAAATTGGGGCCTATAGGGTGACACACATAGGATGCACTAGGAATAGGATTTTATTCATAAATGATGTTTGATTGTATTACCAAAAGTGTTTAGGTATTCAATTTAAACAACATTGTTTAAAATTTAACTGACTGGCCTCTAAACCAAATAGTTCAAGTGTTGAATGGATTGTTTGGTGTGTCAGGTTGATTGGAAACAATAGTGATTGTACAATGATTGAACTAAGGAATGAACCGACCGATTCATGGGTGGATACGACCGGTTCATGTGATGAACTGCTCAGTTCAATGATCCATTTGTTTGCATCAAGGATTGATGTTGACATCATGTTTTGGATAAATCAAATATTGAATGTGAATTTGATTAAGAATAGGAAGGTACATGAACCGACCTATTGAAGAGATGAACTGATCAGTTCACTTCTGAGCCAACTGGTTGAATAGTGAACCGACCAGTGCACTATTTGTAGCTTCTAGAAAATTCATAAATTCCATCTCTTTGACTCCCAGATCGATTGGAAACTCTAATCCTGTCCCTTTTATAAATAGAGTGGTATTGGGAGCTTCCCATATGTAACAATAAGCTCTGACAATTTTTGTCTTCTCTGGTTTTGGTAACCAAGAGAGACTGAGCAATTCCTACCTATGAAAGGTAGGGACAACAAGTGAGAGACAATTGGGAGAGCGAATCAATCCATGCAGATTAACGTTCGATGAGACAACTCCTTCCCACTAACTCGGGTGGCACAACATGGAGTTCTCGATGTTCTACGTGGACTACTCTAGAGGCGAGGAGGTTATTTCCTACCACTAGGAGGACAAATTCAACTTCCATCTATGGTGATCAACTAGGAGTTGTCACTAGACTTCCTCTAAGACCAAGTAAAACTCTTGTTACCCTATTTCCTAGATACATCCTTAATGACAAGATCTTGTGGATTAGGAAATCAAGCATTACAATTTTTGTTTCTTCTTCCTTATCTGTTGCCCCGATTTCCCAATAGTGGTCTCAGATGCATGACAATTTATGGTGGATCTGGATCTAAATTGACGTGATCAGATATATTTTATGGCATACAATGTGAATATTAAATTGGTTAATGTGCATATTTGATTAAATACCACATGTGAACCCCCCCCCCCACACACACAGATATATATATATATATATATATATATATATATATATATATATATATATATATATATATATATATATATATATATATATAATCTATATGCTTCGCCCTAAAAGTGTTTTGATGGTGGATGTATGTGTGGTTATGGACAAAACCCATTTTGATTGTTTACAAGGTTGTTTGGTTTATTTCCTATTGTTATTCTGTTTTCATACTGAGCCTCTCCCCTCCTTCCCAAATGTATATTACTAATCCTCTTCCTATATTCCCCTCAAATATAACTTGAGGTTTTTCTTCATACAATGTAATATGGAATATGATAGTTCTAATTATACTTCATCATGAAAAGGTGTACTGCACCAGACAAACTGACCGACTCAAATATCGATCCAATCATTTTCAGGACCAAGGAGGCCAAACAATACGAGGACCTGATGAGCTGTAGCCCAACCAATCAACTGAAGGAGTCCAGACATTGCTTGACCAGAAACAAGATGACCGGTTCAAGAAACCAACTGACCGACTGGGAGGCGAGCCGATCGCTTCATGAGTTAAACCAATCAACCCGGACTGGTTATACCAAAACATTATGCAAGAACATGTTGTACATATGATGTTGACCTTAGGTGGTAGCAATTCCTTGTGGCTCCAAGGAATTCCATTAGACTAGTCATAACCATCGCTTGAATATTTCTGAGTGCATGTTTTTTTGTGTGGTTATAACATGTATGCGGTGATTGGATATGTATATGTATGTATATAAACATAAATTCCCTCAATCATATATTAAATTGTAGATGATTTCCATAAGAAATACACATAAAAAACTTGATAGACTATGCGTGGGCATTCCAAGCATGGTGCATTACTATCATGTTGGCTTTTAGGTTTGGTTGAACTAGGTGACCTTAATGGGATTAAGTGCCTAGAAGAATACAAATGGACTATGGAAAAGACTTGTGCATACCATCTATCCAAGAATTGCATGAGATTCAATGGGAAAAGGTTTCCTATGTTAATATTATATTATGGATACTGGCATTGGCTATGTGATAACACATTTGTTTTGGGTCTTGGCACACTAGAAGATTTTACGCCGCAATTGTCCAAATTGGTGGTGAGGCTATCAGTTTGAAAAAAATAGTGGGAGTAATAATTAATTAAAAGCCTTATTAATATCATCAAATTGAATCAAATCAAAATGTTTTAACAAAAGTAGCAATTTTCTTTTGTATAATCTAATGGAGAACACAAACTTATTTTCTATTTGTTAGATCCTTGAGAAGGACAAGTTGAACGAGAACAATTTCCTTGACCGGTTCTGGATGTTGAAAATTGTTCTCACTCAGGAGGGTAAGCTCTATGTCTTGGAGACACCAAAGCCAAATGAACCTCCTACCACTATGCCTAAGGCTAATAGGGATGCTTACTAGAATCACCCTGAAGATTTCATGAATGTCAAGTGCCTGGTGTTGTGCTCAATGAACAATGAGTTGCAGTGAAAACATGAGAACATGGATGTTATTGACATGGTTACAGATCTTAAGAACATGTACCAAGATCAAGCAGGAGAAGAGAGATATGATGCCTCAAATGCATTGTTTAAGTGCAAGATGGTAAATGGACATCTAGTAGGTCCCCACACTCAAGTTGATTGGTTATGTGGAGAACCTTGCTAGACTAGGATTCCCCTTGGGTCAAGAGTTGGCCACAGATGTGGTTCTGTAGTCACTTCCAGAATCATACATCCAGTTTCGCATGAACTACAACATGAATTATTTGACATGACATAGTGAGAATTACGCGGCATGTAGAGGACAGTTGAAGTGTATCTAAAGAAGGACAAACCCAATTCTAAGATGATAATCAACAAAGGGAAGTCAAAGGGCAAAGAAAAAGCTATAACGAGTTTTAATGATATCTAGAAAACAATGTCTTCTGCAGTGAAAGCTAAAGAAGGAGTGAATAAGGAAGGAAAGCTCCACAATTGTGACCATCCTTCACACTAGAAAAGGAACTACACTCTTTAATATAGAGGATCTCAGGAAGAACAAGGAGAGAGAGATCTCCATTTCAGAACCCGAGAAGAAGTAAGCTAGAACTGTGCAGAGCAAGAGTTGCAGCCACTATAGTTAGAATATGTCATTCATGTAATGGGCATATAATAGAATTAATGAATTGCTATTATGTACCTACCATTATGAAAAAACATCATTCAACTTGTAAGGACAAGAAAATTATGAATATATATAGTGTTTTTCTTTCAAAGGTATGCTCTTTTATGGAAGTTTCCTCAATGTATCATAGTGTATATTTGATAGTTCTAGAGAAAGATATCAAATGACTAAGTGAATCAAACTATAAATACCTATAACATTGTCATCTATAGCATCCAAATGAGAAATGCATTTCTAGAATCCATAGTGATGGTTATGTAGACTCTTTTGGTCATTGAATCAATAAAGACATTTAGTCTTATTTATTAGGAAATATGACAAAAGCATCTTCACTAGATGTAGTGGGAGAGAGAATATTACATTCAGAATCATACATACTAGTGTATATAGACCTTTTAGAATAAATACTAAAGGTGGTTACTAGTACATTATTTTATTTATTGATGATCTCAGTAGATATGGTAGATTGTATTTAATGAAATACAAATCTAATGAATTGTCCAAGGAGATCATAAGTGAAGTATGTAACTGACTTGGTATAAGTATTAACACACTTTGATATGATTGGTGTGGAAATACTTTGAGCCAAGAGTTTGAGGATCTTCTAGAAGATCTCATAGTGTATCATGATAGTGTATTAGAAAGAAGGGATCACACCCTATCTGTCATGGTGCAATTATCAATAGTTGATCTTCTGATTTCCTTTTTAGGTACATGCTTTATACAAAATAATATACTGTCTAAATTGGTTCAAAAGACACCATATGAGATATGGAATGGGAATTGTCCCCATATGTCTTTTATAGGTGATCAAAGCTTGTATAAGAAAATAGTTTCTTGAAAAGTTTAGTCCACAAATCACTAAATGTTATTTTGTTGAATGCTACTTTTATATTCCAATATGACAACAAAAATGCCAGGGTGGCTATATTTTAGAAATGGAATTTATTTCTGTAGAAATTAGTGGGAGAAAAGTGGAACTCAAAAAGCTCAAGACCGACAAGAAAAGATTAAACCTAAAAAGGTACACTGGAAACAATGAGAACCACAAATTGTTGTGAAATCTCAAGTTCCTTATATAACACAGAACCTCGTAGTTCTAGTAGAACAAGCCTTGAGATTATGATATCTTATAACTTAGAAAGGCAGTGAGTTGGTCATATGATGATGAGAAAACAACCTCACTGGGAGCTATTGAGGGACTAGAGTCTGAGAAATTGCTTGAGGCAATGGGATCCAAGATGGACTCTATTTACACCAACAAAGTATGACCTTGTTGGATCTACCTGAAGGGGTAAGACCCATATGGTGCATTTGAATCTTTTAGAAATCACTAATATGGATGGTAGTGTACGAACCTATAAGGGAAGGTTGGTTACAATGATTTAAAAAAAAGCTCAAGATGTTGAACGTGATAAAATCTTCACCAGTTGCCATGATGAAATCATTAGAATCATTCTTGTCGATGTAGCTTAGAATGACTATGAGGTTTGGAAAAATAAATGTTAAAACCATATTCCTTAACATGAATATTGTGGAGTATGTGTATGTGACACAACCTTAAGGTTTTATAAATCCAGTATAAAAAATTATATGATCTACATAGGTCAATATTTGTATTGAACCAAGCATCTCAGAGATGGAATCTTCAATTTGACAAAATAGTCAAAGAATTTGACTTTTGTGAGAATGAAGATGAAACATTGTGACTACAAAAATCTAGTCAAAGCATGTTTCTATTCCACATGATGATGGGGAATGGCATCCTTATATTTCTAATATTAAAACCTGGCTTGACGCACCTTCTCTACGAAGGGTTTAGGCGAAACATACTATATGATAAAAATTGTGATCTATAGAGATAGATCTAGAAAGCTTCTTAACCTAAGAAAAAGCACATACATTGGAAAGATGTTGAAGGGGTTCAACATGCATGACTCACTAAGACAAAACTTGTCCATGTTCAATGGAGTTAGTCTCTTAGGAGCATAGTGTCCCAGTTTTTGTGAAGAATAAGAATACATAGATAGATACCATATCCCGTTATCTCATATGTATTAGACATGACCAGAGGATATATACTCGTATGTTATCTATGTAATCGACATGACGAGTGGATTTTTGTTAGATCTCAGTGAAAGTCACTGGATTTCCATAAAGATCATCCTTTAGTACTTGAGAATCACTAAAAGGATCCATTCTTTAGTTATGGTAATATATATGAGTTACATGTAAGGGTTACACCTATGCATTCTTCCAAAATGACAAAGAAAATTAATGTTCGCAACCTAAATTTGTGTTTGACCTTAATATAGAAGTGTATCTGGAAGAGTTCTGAGCAAAAGAAAGTTTCTAATTCTACATTATAAGTTGAGTATCTCAGTGTTTTGAGAACAACAGATGATATTTTATAGATCTAGAAGTTCACATAGATGAACTTGTGGGAGGTTCCAACCATTAATCACATAGTAGAGATACTATGAAAACAATGGAGCTATTGGATAGGCATGGAATCTTTGATAGCATACAATGGCAATTCCATCTTATAAGAGAAGTCGTATAATGAGGAGACATGAAACTTGCAAAATATCTAGTACAATAAAATGTTTCTAACCCCCTATAAAAGCACTTGTGCAGCAAAAACATAATGGACCTGTTGAGATCACATGGAATACGATTTGTGGGTGATTTTCTCTATGTGAAAGTGAGAGTCTATTGGTATGTATGCCCATAGATCCAATCATTCGTTGGTGAAGTCCCTCAAATCCTATATTTTATAAGGTATGTGAAAAGAAATTTTTATCCCATTTTAAGCTTAGTTGGGGTAGAATTTATTAATCATTTTAGACTATTTGCAAAACCATATGATCATATTATGGAATAACGACTCTAGCCTATTGGTCTCCCTTAATTGGGGGTTACCGAGGGGTGGGGTCATTACAATTGGTATGAGAGCATGGTTTTCATTTAATCTCAAATAATTTTTAAATTTTACAAACTCTATAGAACCCAAGGGAGTTAATAGAGGATTTTACAATGATGGACGTGTATAGAAAAGGATCACAATTCGGGGGCTGGCAAGATTTTCCTCTGCCCCTCTAGTCGGTCTACAAGGACTCCCAGATTCTGTGCGAGTGTCTGGCCAAAATTGGAGGATTTGACTTGAAATTAGATACCTTTTGGTTTTCTCTCATCTGTCTTCGTTCCTTGTCGACCCCATTCATTGAATACCTTTAAGAGATTAGGGCTTCTCTCTCTCAACCACCCTCTTGAGTTTAGAGTAAGTATAAGAAGTATTAAGGAATCCTCCACCAAATAATAAAAAGCATGTAAGAAAGATGTCATGGACAAAAGTTTTAATAATTAGAAACTCAGACTGAGTTTAGTTACATGCTTAGGTTGCATGGCAATTGTTTTCGTGCCCATAAGAGCACTCTGAGGTTAGACCTTCTCATAGGATGAGGAGGACAGGGATAGCCTTAGAGGAAGAAGGCTCTATGAAGACACCTAATGATTCATGTGAGGATGATCCTCAAACATTAAGTAGTGGATAGAGAAAAGAGAAGACACAATGAGTTGGATATCATAGTTGACCATGCATGTATGTACGATGGTTTGACATGCATTCTTTACTTAGGGGGGTTGAATATGCATGATAACCCTAGACTATGAGTGGTTGGTTGGCCCTAGTGCCTTTATTTGACTGACATTGGGTGAGTCATGCCTATTAAGGGTGAGGGATAGATCCCGCATATTGAGAAGGTTAGTGGTGACCATTTAGGAACCCTAATAGGTATATAGGAGTTGAAAAGAGGAATGCATAAAAGAGAATGTCAACTTGGCTGATAGTAGGTTTTAGACCCAAGCCATATAGGTCATTTCTGATATTTTATGAGAGACATGAAGAGCTTTGGATGATCTTGGACAAACATATGTTTTGACAATATGTTTCACCCAGGTGGGGATAGATGTGTATCCTTAAGAGCTTGACCCATCTTCTGAGAGAGAACCTCTAGTGGTAGGACTAGTTGTAGGGTTAGCTCTAGAGAAAGAGAGTGAGACCTGATGAAGAAGGTTGGAGACCTTGACTCCGAGACATGAGGAACCATGAGAAGTTGGGTATAACATGGCCTAGAATAGATGACCCTAAGAAGATATATGTGGTTGCCTCATTCGCAATTCTTAGAGGCTTATCATACCTTGGATTACTTTAGAGGAACCAAACCCTAGAAGAGAGAAAGAGGCTATCACATTCCCATTTTTCTTAGGCATGTAATGTCATTTGGTACATAATTTCACTCTTTATGAGATCAAAATGTCAAATATGTTATGTATACTTTGTTAGGGTAAAATAAGAGATGAAACAAATGTTATGTTAAAATGTATGATGATATAAGCTTCATGACCAATGTTGACAAGAATATGATGTTCCTACATTTAGCTAGGAATTATGAAAGGTTAAACCTAATTAAATTACGTAGGAATTTTGATTAAGAAATTTTGGATTCTAATCCCACAAAAATGTTTTATATGATAATGGGATGTCATGGTCAAAATTTGAGAGCTTTTTAACCTTCTTTGACCCCTCAAATGATTTTTAAAAGTTTCCATATAGTGGAGACCTAAGTAACCATGTTATTTTGATTCAATGTCCAGGATTTAATATAGTTGAAATGGGATACATGTTACGCTGACATTTTTGACCCTGATTTGGGAATTTTTAGCCCAAAGTTCAGGTAACTCAAGTGGTCACGCTCTCCATTTTCTTTTTCTTATGCACGGATCACAACAGTCGTTGGATGAACATCTAGCGGCCAGTTTCTCATCATCTACCTTCCCACATCAAGTGTGACTCCAGCATAACAGGGACATTGCAATTCCTCAGACTCCTACCCCGATTCCTTTCCTGACTAGGCACGATCGTGGCAACATAACTCTCTTTATCGATCGAGGAAGGGTTCCAGAACATGTATATACCCAAGTCTATCCCTAACTCTCCCAGTTTGCAAAACACCCAAAAGTTCTTTCTCTCCTCCACGGTGATGATTTGCAAACAAGAGGAAAATCCACCCCAGTCACTCAAGTTGATCCAGAAGAAATCTGAGGTCTCTGATAGATCCTCCTCCTCCTTCAATTTTAATCGTAGCCCCTTGATTCTTTTCCCTGGAGTCAAGCCCCTTCTCCGATGTTGAATCTATGGATTTCCCATCTCCGAACACAGTAGCACAATTGAAGCAGGGGTAAGATGCATGGCCATTGTCTTTTCCTTTTTCTATAGTTTTTAGGCTATGATTGTCGGACAAATGCTGGACCAATGAGCGCATGTACCTCAGCATGTCTGGAGGTCGGGTGTCAGGGTTTTCATGGTGCTTTGTTCTCTATTTCCATCTCTTCATTTGTGATATTCTTTGGAGAAGTCTTTTTTTCCCACAGCCTCAAGAGTTTGTGGTCATAACTTTGTTTTTAAGCTTGAGCTTCACGCTCTGTTCTCCATCCATTGTTAGTTTATGGCTGAGGGTTTGGGCATTCTCCTTCGCTCTGTTTTGATGCTCTAAGTTCATTCTGTCAAGGCAAAGATAGTGTAGGCCTCTCCTGCGCCAAAGCCTCCAGTAGGGTGAGGGTCAGATTGGAGCTTCCTTCTCTAAGAGACTGCCAGCCCCATGACTCGACGAGGAAGATGCTAGGTCATGTAATGACCTGTATACACTCGCATCATGTCTAGATCTATCACGCTTGGATGAACCATCTCGAAATTTGATTTCATTTTAGTATCTGCTACATTTTAGAGGTTTTGACAATAGTGGCCCTTGTCACACTCTAAATCTGTGATATAACCAAAGGGTGTTTTAGTCTTTAGATTTTGTTTTATCTAAATCTCATATTTTAAATAAATGACTTATCTGAGCCCTGATTGGTTAATACAAGATAATTAATATCTTTTTATTGGTATGTCCTATGGGGTGAAGTAATATATGTTTTTTGCTCGGTTTTTTGAGAACTAGCCAATGGTCTAGGTTATAAGACCTATTTTGAGTTGGTTTTTACAAAGTATAAGACTTATGGAAATTAGGGTTTATAAACCTAATACAGATTCTTAGACTTCAATCATAGGTTGATTAGGAGATAAGGCTAGGGGGAAATCTGAGGAGGTTATTCTTACTGATATTTGTTAGCGCGTTCATGCAATTTGAGTATTAAGTATTAGTTTTCATCATCTTATATCTATTATGATTATCAAGATGAATCATATGCATGGTTATGTGTTTCAATTTAAATCTTAACTGCATGAAAGTTCCCTTAAAGTTATTGCTTTAATGTTATGCTCCAATGCTATTTTAAGAAGTCATGTCATGTTCGTGTGGAATCAGTTCAAGTAATTATTCAAAGATAATGATAAATCATGTAATGGGTATTATTATTTTATCCTCATCATGTTAATATTGAGCCTACAAGCCTTATGAGCACCATTGGTGCATAAGTATCGAGGATACTTTAGCCAACCACCAAGATTAAGTTATGTGAATCCAAATCTACTATTCAATTATGTTTTATGTTTTCCTTTATTTCCAAGTTATTATGTTGTTATAATAATACTCAATGCTGCTTAATCTAACATGGTTTTTATTGCATGCATGGCTAGGGGCGTGATGCCTGCAGGTACAAAGCAACTTCCAAGGAAGGGCTATATGAAGGTCAACTTAAGGAATAGATCAACGTCTCCTAAAGATATGGTGGGGTTCCATCTACAATAGAAGATCCTAACATTTATAGATAAGTTCATTAATAAATAGTGTTCAATCATGTTTGGTTGGTTAGTTTCAATTCAAGAACTCAATTGTAAACAAAGTATGAGTCAAGTTCAATTTTAATACAAGGTGTTTCATTTATCTTTTTGCAATGTATATCATTTTTATAATGTTCCTCCAAGATAAGTGACCCATGTTATGGACAACATAGGGTTTTCTTCCACTGACGTATATATGTGCTTGGAGGGGCATCATAGAGGCTTTGTGAATGAACATACAAATGATACATGTGCCTACCTTTTAGGTGTAGGAAGGAGAGTTCCATAGACCTGGATGGGGTATAGTAACAAGTTGTGAGGCCTCACACCCTGTTGGTTTTCCTGGTGTAGGACTCTAAAGGTTGTTCATGTGGAAGAGTGTTAGGATGTATATGCCCTATCTGGTATAGGTTCAGTTCATGGTTGAACAACTGAGCATGTAATTAGACAACTAATACATAAAAGGTGAACCTGGGGTTCCTAGACCAAAGAGAGGAAGTAGTAGTACCTAGTGCACATGATGCTCACGAGGATGATTGAGATCATAGGAAGTAAATATGGCACCTCTAGAGTACTAGAGAAAAAGGAAACCCCACTTGAACTGAGACATATGTTTGATGAACCACTGATATAGGTTGGTGACATATGCATGTATGAGATTGGACTGACCCTGAGGAATGATGAAAAAGTATGATGTACCAAGGAACTTAGCATGGTTTAGAAGGTTGTCTTCTTGCTATCTACATGCGCAAATATCATGTTAGGAGTTATGTGTATAAATGATTATTTAAACCTTGGAGGTAAGAACATTTTGTGACCTTTGTTACTATTAAGTGATAGTTTTTTCCCATCTTGGGAAGGGACCCTTCATGTTAGAGAAAGCACCAACTGGTGATTAGGTTTGAGGTAACATGAAAAGGTCACTTATAAGAGCTTGATGAGCTAAGTGGAGAGCACATAGTATGAGCATGAATCTATAGACCCATGTGTGACCACCTCTCAGGGGCATGAGGATATGTTTCCATGGAGGTAGCTTGTATGGGGCCAGACCGAATTAGGTAGGTTTCCATGTTTCCTATGAGGGATGAAAAGTTAACCATGAATTCCCCGGGATAGGATGGAGATTCAAGTGAGGATTCAAGGATGAGATGTTCTTGAGTATCAACATAGGAACCACAAGCTATGGTAGAATCCTAAATCAACGCTAAGGTCAAGTAGGGATAAGACCGATGGGAGTAGGAGTTGTCTATTCACTAAATGCACAAGACCATAGGGTCGGGAGGTTACAACTACCTTTGCCTGAGGCCCATGGGTTATGAGGTTGGCCACCTTCATGTGTTTATGGGGACTAAGGGGTAAATGTGAGAGGCACTCACTAGATGCATAAGGGTCAGATCATCCCAAAAGTATTAGCACCCTAGAGACCATGAGGTAATGACTAAGGATTGTACATAAGAGAGATGTTATGATCCAAAGGTGATGGGAAAGTCTTCACATGAGGTGTTCATGGTGAGGAGTCATGTCAAGTATGTTTCAACTTAGATTGGAAAGAGTGATGGTGATATGTGATGCACCATATTTTTCTCTTAGAATGGGATGAACTCTATTTTTGGACTGCGGCCAAATGCTTATTTCATATTGTTATGGGTGTGAGAGACAGGACAAAATGCATGTCGTATACTAAAGATAGACGTGATATGAGTTGAAACCCTTTTATGATGTTTGAGGATTGAAGGAAGTACCACACCCTTTGGAGAATATTTTGGATAGGTGATTTGAGAGCATAAGAAGAACAAGGGTAATATGGGAACATACCTATCCAGCATAGTTTAGAATCTTTGAGTGACTAGTTTGGGTTTGATAACTGAGATGATGGGAGTAATAACTCAAAGTTCGCATGACACAAATAGACCTAAACCCGAGACAAGGATGATGATTGGAGTATATGAAGGTTTATGTTTTCACCATCACCTAACACATAAGACAACTAATGTGGTAGAAGATATTCTTAGTCGAGACACATCTTAGGTATACAACTGTCTTGTTTAACCAGTAAAGAGGCTGGAAGAGATGTCTAGAGGAACCCTATGATTTTTAGAAGATGAGACATATATGGCTAACATCCAGATACAACCACACCTTTTGGCCGAGTTAGTGGTTGCCCAGTTAGCCAACCCAGATCTTGATGAGATAAAAGTATTGTTATAAGAAGCTTAGATACACCTCCCAGGAAAAGAAGTTGGTGAGACCCACAACTATACATTTTAGGGTTTCTGAGGAGTCACCCTTGAGGAATCATGTCATGCAAGAAGCTCATGATTTTAAGTATACCATACACCCTCCTACTGCCAATTTGGTGAGGTGTGCAATGATACCTTGAAGGCTTGGAATGAAGAAGGATATAGAGGTGCATGTGGATAGTTTCCATACATGCCAGAGGGTGAAGGCCAAGCACCAATAACTCAGTGGGTTTCTATAGATAATGAGAAGTCCCCAAGAGGAAATGGGAGCAGATCACCATGGACATTGTAGTGGGAATCCCCTGGGTCATGAGAGGTCATTATGCAATATGGGTTATGGTAAATCACCATACCAAGTTGACACATTCCCTTGCCTAAGAGAGAACTTCCAATGTGATAGATCTGGTTGAACTATATATAATTATGAGAGAGCTAGTTCAACTGTACAATGCTCCAAGCTCAAATATTCTTAAGTATGGCCTCAAGTTCACTTCCATGTTGTAGAAGTAGGTATAAGAAGAACTCGATGCTAGGTTGAAGTTTAGTACACCATATCACCCCTGAATAATGGACAATCAAGAGAGTATGATCCAGATGTTAGAGGGTCTAATGAGAGCATATGTGCTCATTTAGGGTAATTCATGGGAGCAGTTCTGCCCTAAGAAGATTTTGCTTGTTATGACAGCCACCAAAACTAGTATTGGGATGTATGAAGATCTATAAGGGAGGTTGTATCGATCAACACTTCACTAGGATGATGTCAGTGAGAGGACCTTGTGAAGGTAAGAGAGATGAAGTCATTTTGCTCGAGCAATGACTGAGATAGCCCATGAATGACAGGAGTGGCATGCTGATACAAAGAAGACTGACTTGCAGTTCACTATTGGTGAGCATGTGTTTTGAAAATATGACCCCTCCGAGCTATATATAGAAAAATGAGTCACTGATACATGAGTCCATTTGAGATGGATTGGTGGAATTGCTTATGTTTAGGCTTACCCCTCAGGATAACATGATGTATGATGTGTTCAATGTGTCTGATCTAGAGCACTATATGATGTACTTGAGCCATGTGTTAAGCATTGAACCTAATGAGCTACAAGGGAGGTCTACATATCTTGAGTCACTTGTAAGGATTCTAGATACTAAGGTGAAAGAACTCAAATGTAAGAATATAAGATGATAAAGATTTTTTGGAAGCACCATGGAGAGGATGAAGACACATGGGAGTTGATGATGGACATGGAAAAATCTTATCCTGAAATGTTTTTATGTTTGGTGGAATTTTGAAGGAAAAATTCTTATAAGAGGGGAAGGATGTTACAACCCCAATTGCAATTTCTAATAATGAAAATTGTATGATTCATGTGCTTTGTATGGATTTCTTTTCTAAATATCCTTTTGCATGAATGTTTTCGTGGGCCTTGTTGAATAATAAGACCAATATAGTTAAAGGAGAATAATGAGAAAAAGAAATCTATTAACAAGAGAAATTGAGATAATGTTAAGAATAATTTAGAATTCTCTAGAAATCTAAGAGTTTGTTCATAATGGAGTGGATTTCAAATCCACATGATTTCCTGTGATGCAAGGAATCCAAATAAAGAAGATAAAAGTGAAAGAGAGAGAAAATATGAATAAACTATGCTTAAATGTGTAATAACTTGCATGTGAAGAAACCACCTTCATCCTTTCGAGTTTGAGGCTCAAACTTGGGATATGAGTAGATAATGATAATACAATACTTACCCTTAAATTTGGATGAAAAAGGAATACGTTTTGGATATGAAAGGAAATACCAATAAACATAATGGTGAGTTTCCATAAAATAAAGATGTTTGATTTAAGGGGACATATCCAAGAGAGAGAGAGAGAAGAACAATCGAGATTTTGAGTCATGAATTCCTTCCTATTGTTTTACAGATTGAAATTGCCCAAAGGATACCATATTGGAATATGCTTTCCTTGTTGGCTTTTGTTTGCCAAATTCAAGATCTAATAAGAATATAATAAATGTCAAGAGTTGCATATAATGAAAATTTCTTTTAATACTTTTATAAAGTGGTATATGAATTTATAGAATATCATATGTACCATGTATTTTGGGGCATCTTTCTTGTAATGATAAATAAAAAGAAGGAAAGAAGGAGAAAGGAAGTTAAAAAGGGGAAGTGATGGTGTTTAATAAAAACATCTTCCTATGCGGATAGTGTTGGAATGTATGACCTGAGAGCCAATCATGGGATGATTGGTGGGATACTTTAAGATTGATTTGATAAACATCAAAGGCAAGCTTCCAATTCTTTCTGGTTTAGTCATATGAGATAGTGATAGAATAGATTGAATGTCTAGAGAATGACAGTACTCAATGATGTATGCTTTCAGGTTGAGGACCTGAACAATGAGATCATACAAATGCTAAGAGTTTTTACATTCTTATTATGTCCCTAGTCGTATGTCATTGTGGAAGGTTGATAGACAGCAATGACACACAAGACTAGATTATGGTGTTGGTTGATGATAGAATCTCATTAGTCATGATATGGAGACATCAAACCAAACACATAGGTACTTGTTACAGAACAAGTTTACCGGACAGGCCCACCGTGCACATGGAACCATGACATGGTCGTCACAGTCAGTTCTCACAGTGATGCTGGCGACTGTGATTCTTTGACCTGAAATCACTACACTCAACAAATGTCATTGGGTACACTTTGACATCATCAAACGTAGTCTTGAAACATGGGTTGTTATAAAGGTGATGATTGGGTGACTTTGACACATGGGGCTTTTGAGGGGTGAGTGATAGATATGGGATTTGTCCCTCCTGAGGGAGTTTGCTATCCATGGCCACTTGATGAGTAGGATTGAGATAGGCGTGTGCACGCATGTGTGAATCAGTGTATGATATTGATGTCATACATATCTCCTTCAATCTACTCTGAGATCAAGAAAGTGAATTAATATTGACAGGATGACTGTTCCATGCCTTGAGTTCATTCGGGATATCAGTGACAAAGGAATTATAGATTTTTTGTAAAACCATTCACAGATTGTAGGATTGAAAGTTGGTCTCCAACTTTCTATTTCACTTCAGTAGCACTGATGTGTGACTAGGCACCACTCTTTGCTTGTGAAGTCATAAGTGTTATGGACTTTCACTGCCAACGTGAAATGGACCTATAGGGTCACACACACAGGATTTAACCTAGAAGAGGAGTGTTTCTACAAACCATGTTTAGATTGATTACTAAAGGAGTTTAGTAGTTCAATTAAACACTCAATCGATTGATAGCTCAATATCATAGTGTTCAAGGTGTTGGACCAATTGATTAGAGTATCAGATTGATTAAAACTGTGATTGACTGATTTGCACAAGTCTGCTACTCCAACCGATCGGCTCATGTGATGAACTGATCGACTCATGTTGGTGAACCGATCGAATCAATAGGTGAGACGATCGGCTCATGTGCAATGAACTGATCGACTCAAATGTTGAACTGGTCGGCTCATGTGACCAACCGAGATTGTTTGGAAAGTCAGAAGACTATTTTGCAAATACAATTTGTTTCACTTGTACAAATTCAATTTGAACAAGGATTAATATTTGATTAATCGGAGACAAATTTGAAAGTCAATTTGAGTTGGACCAGGAGCATGAACCGATCGGCTCATGTGATGAACCAATCGGCTCAGGTATACCAAACTATCAGTTCAGCTTGAAACGATCGGTTGAGGTCACCAAACGATCGTTTCAGGGTTGAAACGGTATGTTCAGCTGGCACAAGTTGCTTGTTTTTGTGGAAAATCTTGAACCCTTCTACTCCTGCTTTAATCCCACATTGCCCCGGGTAGAGAACCCTATCCCATGACCCTCCTATATATAGGGGTAGTGGGGGCTTCTCAAAACAACAACTTAGAGATCAATTGCTCTGCAAATTTGTCATTCTCTCTAGTTTTGGTAACTGAGAGAGAGCCCGAGCAAGTGCTACCCGATAAGGGAGGCACAACAAGGGAAAGACAACTGTAGAAAGTGACTGGTGGTAGGAGAGTATATTGGTGACTAGTACGCCAACAGAAGGGTGCGACTCCATCCGATTCCTTGTGGGACAAGGAGATCGGAGTTCCAGGTGGTCCGTGTGGACTACTTCAGTGGCGGGAGACTTCTGCTGCTCAGAGGATAGCTGTCAATCCCGACAGTCCCGGTGAGACCAGGAGGTGCTAGTCCCGGTGTGACTAGGAGCTGCACAGACACCATCCAAGACCGGAGATGAAGACCACACAAGCTGTGAGGTAACGTCGCCGACCAAGCCTCGGGACAAGGTATGGCTCCACAAACCATCCTGCCTATTGTATAGAAGTTGATGCGTTTCCTTTGTTCTGGGTTTGGGAGGAGAAATTTTTTGTTTCTGCTACCTTCTTTGTCTCCCCTAAAACCCAACAGTAGTATCAGAGCCACGTCAACTGCTCTATACATTAGGATTATCAATATGATCAATTTTGATTTGTTGCATTTAATTATTGCATACGATGCGAATAAAATTGGCTTTATGCATGTACAATCCTAAATCCACAAATCCCAATATACATATATGATATGTAATATGAATGCACTCAATATGTGTCACCCTTAAATGAGTTTTGTGGTGGATGTATAGCGTGGTTATGGCCAATAAACCCTATGTTTGTATGCTTGGTTGTATGTGGTTGCTTGCATCTAGGTCTGCACATCGATTCCCTATCTCCTATTCCTGATGTAACTCAAAATAATTTGAAATTTATTTCCTACCTTTGCCCCCCTTGAATGTAACTCAGGGTTTCCCAATTCAAATGTAAATATGATAGATTTTTATTAACTATTATGTCAAAGAACGGTGGACAACCTGACGACAACTTAGACGATCGGTTCAAGGAGTGAACTGATCGATTGGCAATCCAGACGATCAGTTCCAGGAGCGAGACGAGTTGGTGGTGGCCATGAGGAGATGCACGACAATTAGGCGAATTGATTGGTTGGAGGAGCCAACCGATCGGCTGGTGGCACCCAACCAACCGGCCTGATGGTGAGCCGATCAATCATGGATATGAGTTGATCAAACCCAATAAAGGAAAATCACAAACTTCATCTTATATAGGTTGCATGTGATGTAGACCTAGATGACCGTGATTCCCCTTGGCTCGAGGAGTCATATTAGGATGGCCATAATCACCGCCTTTATCATTTCACATGTTTTATGTGGGATATAGCATGTATATGATACATAATATATATTGTGGTGATTGGATATGTATATGTACCTATAAAAACCAAATCCCTCATTAAATATTAAAGTTTTAGATGCCTTCCAAATGCGACACATGTGAAAAGCTTTATCCGCCAAGTGTGGGCATGCCCTAGCGTGGAGCACCGTCTATCTCGTGGAAGCATGAAGAATGGATCTGTGGGTCTGCCCTAGCAGGGTACATATTCATCATGTTGGCTTTGGGTCGGACTTAACAAGTTGACCTAGATAGAATCTAGCACCTTGAATAATGGAGGTGATCATGGCAAGGAGTTGCATATGAAATCTTTCAAGAGTTGCATATGATGCAATTGGCAAAAGTTGCCTACCTGGAAGATCTAAGTTGTGGGTGACAGCCCTAGCTGGTCCATGACTTGGAGGATTTCAGGATCTTGACACACCAGAAGATTGTTCATTGCAATCTTCCGAATTGATGGTGAGGGCTATCAATTTGAACAAAATAGTGGGAGTGATAAATAATTAAAGTCCTAATTATATCGTCAAACTTTTCAAATCAATCAAATAAGTCAAAATTGAGTTTTGGACTAAACTGCATATATTTCCTTTTGTAATACAAATGACAACAAACAACAATCACTTTTCATTGTGATCGGTCCTTGAAAAGGACAAGCTAAATGGGACTAACTTCCATGACTATTTTAGGACATTGAGAATTGTTCTCACTCAAGAGCGAAAGCTCTATGTCCTGGATACTCCAATTCTAGAGGAACCTGCTCCTACTGCACCAAAGGAAGAAAGGGATGCTTATAAGAAGCATTCTGATGATGCCATTGATGCAAAGTGATTGATGTTGTGCTCCATGAACCACGAGTTACAGAGACAACATGAGAGCATGGGTGTCATTGAGATGATTTAGCATCTCAAGAACATGTATGAAGATCAAGCACGACAAGAGAGGTATGATGTCTCTAGGGCACTGTTCAAGTGCATCATGACAGAAGGAGATCCAGTTGGTCCTCACATGCTCAAGATGATTGGGTATGTGGAGAACCTGACGAGACTGGGATTTCCTCTGAGCCAAGGGTTGGCTACTGACATGATACTGCAATCGTTGCCAGAATCCTACAATCAGTTTGTGATGAACTACAACATGAACAACTTTGATAAGCCGTTGACAGAGTTGTTGGGTATGTTGAGGACAGCCGAGACACAAATGAAGAAGGACAAGCCTAAGTCCGTGATGATGATTAGTAGCAAGAAAGGCAAGTCGAAGCACAAGGGCAAGGGCAAAGGCAAAGGTAAGAAGGGTTTTGATGCTAGCCAGGAGCCCAAGGCATCTTCAGCTCTCAAGGCCAAGGGAGGCATGTCCAAGAGAGGGAATTGCCACCATTGTCAAAAACCAGGACATTGGAAAAGGAATTGTCCACTGTATCTGGAAGAACTAAAGAAGAAGGAGGCGACAGGCGTGTCCACCTGAAGGAGTCATGAAATAAACTTGTAACATTTTTGAGGTATATGATACTAAGGGATAAAATGTAAAGCACTCAATAAATGGGGCAAGTGTTGCCGCCATAAATAGTACTTTAGTTTATTTTCAGCCTTGAAGGCATGTAATAGAGTTATGAACTGCTATTTCATATTTACCAATAGATAGAAACACATTATTTTTGCATATTGTATGAAAATGATAGCAATTAAGAAAGTTGATGTTTCAATCTCAAAAGATATGATCTTTATGGGAATGGCTTGTTTATCTTATGGTACTTGGTATACAGAAGATAAAATGATACCTAAAAGTTATTGATAACTCAAACAATCAAATTAGCATAAATCGTGAGAAATTCATTTCTAGTTTCCATATGATGGATAAATCTATACTCTTTTGGTTAGAGGACCAGTAAGAGACATGAATCTCTTAGACATGATTAATCAATCTTCACTAGTGGTAATGGGAGAATGATTATCCTATTAAGGTATAATACATGTGATGTATTTACTTACCTACTGGGGTTAATGCTAATACTTCAAATGGTGTTTAGAGAAATACCAATAAGAATATCTTGAAGTGTTCAAGAATATCATAGATGAAGTACAAATTTGGTAAAGTGTTAATTCTTGATGAGATCAATGAATAAAATACTTAGACAAAATGTTTGAGAACCTTGTGAGTGATTATGATAGTGTATCATAGTAAACTCATGATTAAGGCATGGTGATAAATGAAAAGGAATAATACTCTAAAGAGTTAGAGTATGATTATCAAATAACTAATTTCTTCTTAATAAAGAATACCCCACACTAATAAAGGACATTAAGAATCACAAGGAGTTATGAGTTCTTATATCCTTGACAGATAACACATCGATTATCTATATGATGAGTTGGTCATGTGATGAGTCAACTATCTAGATGAATATGAGGAACCAGATTTTGAGTTATGGTTTATGACCATTACATCCTAAATGACTTCCATGTGAACCATAAGGTATGACTTTGATGGCAACACTCATTGGAATAAAATCCATAAGTGCAATTGAGTCTTGAGCATTAAGTCACATGGATGCCATTTGAGAAGAATGATGCTTATTAATTGCAACTTAGTGACTAAGACATTTGGCATATGGATACTTAAAACCGCATTCCTATGAGGAATAAGACAAGGATGTGTACGTGATACAACCTACAAGGTTTATGAATCCATTAATGCAAATGAAGTCTTTAAGTTAGAATGGACTAATCAATGTGATTGATTGAGTACAAGCAATTCAGAACTGTGATATTTACTTTGATAATATAGTCAAAGGGTTTGACTAATATGTCAAAGATAGAGAGAGATCTATGATTTAGTGGGAGCGTAATCACATTCCACATGTTAATGTGAAATGGAAATGTTCTAGAATGGAAATCCAAAGTGGAAATTATCTTTAAGGAAGAAAGAGACATTTCCTATGTGATAGGAATAGAGATCTATAGAGATAGTTCTCAAAAACCTCTTGACCTAAAAAGAGAAAGCATACATTGGAAATCTATACTGAAGGGTTCAGTATGCATAGATTCAGTGGGAGAAAACTTGTCCATGTTACATGGAGTTAATATCCCAAGGCCAAGTGTCCAATTCTTATGAAGAATGGGAACACTAAGGATACATAAGGATCAATCATGTATGTAATCATCTTATTATCTTGCATGTATTGACATAGCAAGAACAAAAAATGTATTTATCTTCTTGTATGTAGGACATGACAATATGATGTGCTCATCCTGATAACTCATATGTGGGACATGATGAGTGGATGGCTGTCTAGTTCTAGTAATGGTTACTGGAATACCATAAGAACTTGAGAAGTACTAGTTCTATGGAAATGAGGAAGGGTTCACTGTAAAGAGTTACACTGATGCGAACTTCCAAAAATGACAGAAAACTAATCGCAATATATATATGGGATATATATAAAAGTAAATGTTTGTTGATGGAAATGTTCCAATAAAGTTGTTTTAAAAGGGAAAAGCTGAGTATCCATGTATTAGAGAACAACAGTGGATACTATATGGATCTGGAAGTGCATGAGATGAACTTATAGTAATTCTAGTCATTGATGACAAGTTAGGTACGCTTGGTCAAGCAATGTGGCTAAAGGTTAGCAAAGGAATACTAGATTGCATATTACGACAACTCCGTCTCATACGTGTGAAGTACAATGAAGAGATGAGAGACATGTAGTTAATACCGACTTTGGTAACGTGTTTCCATAACTCACTATGTTAGCACTAGAGCACAGTAACATGTGGGACAAGTTTGAAGATCATTGGCAATATGATTCAAGGGTGATTGGCTCGCAGTGCAAGTGTGAGTCTGTTGGTATGTATGCCCTGAGAGCCAATAATGGGATGATTGGTAGGATACATTAAGATTGATTTGATAAACATAAAAGGCAAGCTACCAATTCTTTCTGGTTCATTCATATGAGATACTGATAGAACAGATTGAATGTCTAGAGAATGACAATACTCAATGACGTATGCTTTCAGGTTGAGGACCTGAACGATGAGATCATATAGATGCTAAGAGTTTGTACATTCTTATTATGTCCCTAGTCAGATGTCATTGTGGAAGGTAGATAGACAACAATGACACACAAGAGTAGATTGTGGTGTTGTTTGAATGACAAGATCTCATTAGTCATGATATGGAGATATCAAACCAAACACATCGATACTTGTTAGAGAACAAGTTTACCGGACAAATCCACCATGAGTTTGACACATGGAACCATGACATGGTAGTCACAGTCAGTTCTCACAGTGATGGTGGTGAGTGTGATTCTTTGACCTGAAATCACTACACTCAAATCATGTCGTTGGGTACACTTTGACATCATCAAACACAGTCCTAAAACATGGGTTGTTATAAAGGTGATGATTGGGTGACTTTGACACATGGGGCTTTTTAGGGGTGAGTGATAGATATGGGATTTATCCCTGCTGAGGGAATTTGATATCCATGGCCACTTGATGAGTAGGATTGAGATAGGAATGCACACGCATGTGTGAATCAATGTGTGATATTGATGTCATACATATCTCCTCCAATCTACTCTGAGATCAAGAAAGTGCATGAACGTTGACAAGATGACTGTTCCATGCCTTGAGTTCATTCGAGATATCAGTGACAAAGGAATTATACATTCACTGTAACACCATTCATAGATTGTAGGATTGAAAGTTGTTCTCCAACTTTCTATTTCACTTTGGTAGCACTAATGTGCGACTAGGCACCGCTCCTTGCTTGTGAAGTCATAACTGTTATGGAATTTCCCTGTCAACGTGAAATGGACCTACAACGTCACACACATAGGATTGATCCGGGAAGAGGAGTTTTTCCACAAACCATGTTTAGATTGACTACTAAAGGAGTTTAGTAGTTCAATTAAACACTCAATTGATTGATAGCTCAATATCAGTGTTCAAGGTATTGGACCGATTGATTAGGATATCAGATTGTTTGAAACTGTGATTGACTTATTTGCACAAGTCTACTGCTCCAACTGATCGGCTCATGTGATGAACCGATCAAATTTGGTTGGTGAACCGATCGGCTCAACAGGTGAGATGATCAGCTCATGTGCAATGAACCGATCGGCTCAAATGTTGAACGGGTCAGCTCATGTGACCAACCGAGATCATTTGGAAAGTCAGAAGACTATTTTGCAAATATAATTTGTTTCACTTGTACAAATTCGATTTGGACAAGGATTAATATTTGATTAATCGGAGACAAATTTGAAAGTCAATTTGAGTTCGACCAGGACCACAAACCGATCAGCTCATGTGATGAACCGATCTGCTCAGGTGTAGCAAATGATCGGTTCATCTTGGAACGATCTGTTTAGGTCACCAAACGATCATTTTAGGGTTGAAACGATTGGTTCAGTTGGCGCAAGTTGCTTGTTTTTGTGGAAAATCTCAAACCCTTCTACTCCTGCTTTAATCCCGCATTACCCGGGGTAGAGGACCCTATCCCATGACCCTCATACATATATAGGGGTAGTGGGGGCTTCTCAGAACAACAACTCAGAGATCAGTTGCTATGCAAAGTTGTCATTCTCTTTGGTTTTGGTAACCTAGAGAGAGCCTAAGCAAGTGCTACCCAATAAGGGAGGCACAACAAGGGAAAGACAACTGTAGAAAGTGACTAGTGGCAGGGTAGTGTGTTGGTGACTAGTACGCCAAAAGTAGGATGCGACTCCTTCTGATTCCTTGTGGGACAAGGAGATCAGAGTTCCAGGTGGTCTGTGTGGACTACTTCAGAGGTGGGAGACTTCTACCGATCAGAGGACAACTGTCAATCCTGACAGTCCCGGTGAGACCAGGAGGTGCCAGTCCCAGTGTGACAAGGAGCTGCACAGACACCGTCTAAGACCGGAGGTGAAGACCGTGCAAGCCACGAGGTAACATCGTCAAGCAAGCCTCAAGACAAGGTATACCTCCACAAACCATCCTTCCTATTGTGTAGACATTGACATGTTTCCTTTGTTTTGGGTTTGGGAGGAGAAAATGTTTGTTTCTTATAACTTCTTTGTCTCCCCTAAAACCCAACAGATAGACCGAAAGTCACGAGATTTATGAGGAAGGCATGCATGCCTCCTCTTCCATGTCATTGGTTCTCACGAGATTTATGAGAAAGGATAACACACAACAATCATTTTTCATTATGATCGGTCCTTGAAAAGGACAAGCTGAATGGGACAAACTTCCATGACTGGTTTAGGACATTGAGAATTGTTCTCACTCAAGAGTGAAAGCTCTATGTCCTGGATACTCCAATTCCAGAGGAACCTGCTCCTACTGCACCAAAGGTAGAAAGGGATGCTTATAAGAAGCATTATGATGATGCCATTGATGCAAAGTGCTTGATGTTGTGCTCCATGAACCACGAGTTACAGAGACAACATGAGAACATGGGTGTCATTGAGATGATTCAACATCTCAAGAACATGTATGAAGTACAAACACAATAAGAGAGGTATGATGTCTCCAGGGCACTGTTCAAGTGCGTCATGACAGAAGGAGAACCAGTTGGTCCCCACACGCTCAAGATGATTGGGTATGTGGAGAACCTGATGAGATTGGGATTTCCCCTTAGCCAAGAGTTGGCTACTGATGTGATACTGCAATTGTTGCCAGAATCCTACAGTCAGTTTGTGATGAACTACAACATGAACAACTTTGACAAGCCATTGACAGAGTTGTTGGGAATGTTGAGGACAATCGAGACACAGATGAAGAAGGACAAGCCTAAGTCTATGATGATGATCAACAACAAGAAAGGCAAGTCTAAGCACAAAGGAAAGGGCAAAGCTAAGAAAGGTTCTGATGCTAGCCAGGAGCCCAAGGCGTCTTTAGCTCTCATGGGAAAGGGAGGCATGACCAAGAGAGGTAATTGTCACCATTGTCAAAAGCCAAGACATTGGAAAAGGAATTGCCCACTCTATCTGGAAGAACTAAAGAAGAAGGAGGCGACAGACGTCTCCACCTAAAGGTGTCATGAAATAAACTTGTAACATTTTTGAGGTATATGATACCAAGATATAAAATGTAAAACACTCAATAAATGGGGCAAGTGTTTCTACCATAGATAGGAGTACTTTAGTTTATTTTCAGCCTTTAAGGCATGTAATAGAGTTATGAACTGCTATTTCATATTGGCCAATGGCTAGAAACACTTTATTCTTGCATATTGTATGAAAATTATAGTAATTAATAAAGTTGATGTTTCAATTTCAAAGATATGATCTTTGTGTCAATGCCTTGATTATCTTGTGGTACTTGGTATGCATAAGATAAAATGATACCTAAAAGTTATTGATAAATCAAAAAATCAAATTATCATAAATCATGAGAAATTCATGTCTAGTTTCCATATGATGGATAAATCTAGACTCTTTTGGTTAAAGAACCAGTAAGAGACATGAATCTCTTAATCAATCTTCACTAAGGTAGTGGGAGAATGATTATCTTATTAGTTATAATACATGTGATGTATTTACATACCTATTAGATAATGCTAATACTTCAAACAGTGTTTAGAGAAATACCAATATGAATATCTTGAAGTGTTCAAGAATATCATAGATGAAGTACAAATTTGGTAACGTGTTAATTCTTGATGAGATCAATGAATGAAATACTTAGACCAAATGTTTGAGAACCTTGTGAGTGATTATGATAGTGTATCATAGAGAGCTCGTGATTAAGGCATGGAGATGTCTAAATCGCAAGGAGTCATACTCTAAAGAGTTAGAGGATGATTATCAAATAACTAAATTCTTCTTAAATAAAGAATATGCCACACTAATAAAAGATATAAAGAATCGCAAGGAGTTGTGAGTTCTTATATCCTTGATAAATATACCTCAAATATCTATATGATGAGTTGGTCATGTAATGAATCAACTATCTAGATGAATATGAGGAACCAGATTTTGAGTTATGGTTTATGACAATTACATCCTAAATGGCTTCCATGTGAACCATAAGGTATGACCTTGATGGTAGCACCCTTTGGGATGAAATCCATAAGAGCAAATGAGTCTTAAGTGTTAAGACATGTGGATGACATTTTGAGAAGGATGATGCTTGTTAATTGCAACTTAATGACTAGAAGATTTGGCATATGGATACTAAAACCACATTCCTATGAGGAATAAAAGAAGGATGTATATGTGACACAACCTATAAGGTTTATGAATCCATTAATGTAAATAAAGTCTATAAGTTACAATGAACTAATCAATGTGATTGATTGAGTACAAGCAACTCAGATCTGGGATCTTTACTTGGATAATATAGTCAATGGGTTTGACTGATATGACAAAGATAAAAAGGGATATGTGATTTAGTGGGAGCGTATTCACATTTCACATATTGATGTGAAATGGAAATGTTCTAAAATGGAAATCCAAAGTGGAAATTATCTTTAAGGAAGATAGAGACGTTTCCTATGTGATAGGAATAGAGATCTAAAGAGATAGTTCTTGAAAACCTCTTGGCTGAAAAGAGAAAGCATACATTGGCAATATGTACTAAAGGGTTCAATATGCACATATTCAGTGGGAGAAAATTTGTCCATGTTACATGGAGTTAGTATCCCAAGGCTAAGTATCCAATTCTTATGAAGAATGGGAACATTAAGAATAGATATGGATCTATCATGTATGTAATCATCCCATCATCTTCCATGTATAGACATGGAAAGAATGATCTATCATGTATGTAATCATCCCATCATCTTCCATGTATAGACATGGCAAGAATGAAATGCATTTATCATCTTGTATGTAGGACATGACAATATCATATGCTCATCCTGATAACTCGTATGTGGGACATGAAGAGTGGATGTATGTCTAGTTGCAGTAAGGGTTAATGGAGTGCCATGAGAACTTGATAAGTACTTGAGAAGTACTAGTTCTATGGAAATAAGGAAGAGTTCACTGTAAAGAGTTACACTGATGCGAACTTCCAAAAGGGATAGAAAATTAACCGCAGAATATGTAAATGAGATATAAAAAAGTGAATGTTTGTTGGAAACGTTCCAATAAAGTCATTTTAAAAGGAAATACCAAGTATCCGTATGTTAGAGAACATTAGTGGATACTATATGGATCTGGAAGTTCATAAGATGAACTTATAGTTATTCCAATCATTGATGAAAAGTCAGGTACGCTTGGTCAAGCAATGTGGCTAAAGGTTAGCAAAGGAATACTAGATCGCATATTACGACAACTCCATCTCATACATGCGACGTACAATGAAGAGTTGAGAGACATGCAGTTAATACCGACTTTGGCAAGGTGTTTCCGTAACTCACTATGTGAGCACTAGAGCACAGTAACATGTAGGACATGTTTGAAGATCACTATGACTATGATTCAAGGGTGTTTGCCTCGTAGTTTAAGTGGGAGTCTGTTGGTATGTATGCCCTAAGAGCTAAACATGGGATGATTGGTGGGATACATTAAGATTGATTTGATAAAGATCAAAGGCAAGCTTCCAATTCTTTCTATTTTAGTCATATGAGATAGTGATAGAACAAATTGAATGTCTAGAGAATGACAATACTCAATGATGTATGCTGTTAGGTTCATGACCTGAACGATGAGATCATACAGATGCTAAGAGTTTGTACATTCTTGTTATGTCCCTAGTCAGATGTCATTGTGGAATGTAGATAGACAACAATGACACACAAGAGTAGATTGTGGTGTTGGTTGATGACAAAATCTCATTAGTCATGATACGGAGATATCAAACCAAACACATAGGTACTTGTTAGAGAAGAAGTGTACCGGACAAACCCACCGTGAGTTTGTCACATGGAACCATGACATGGTAGTCACAGTCAGTTCTCACAGTGATGGTGGTGAGTGTGATTCTTTGACCTAAAATCACTATACTCAACACATGTCGTTGGGTACACTTTGACATCATCAAACACAGTCCTGGAACATGGGTTGTTATAAAGGTGATGATGGGGTGCATTTGACACATGGGGCTTTTGAGGGGTGAGTGATAGATATGGGATTTGTCCCTCCTGAGGGAGTTTGATATCCATGGTCACTTGATGAGTAGGATTGAGATAGGCGTGTGCACACATGTGTGAATCCATATGTGATATTGATGTCATACATATCTCCTCCAATCTACTCTGAGATCAAGAAAGTGAATGAATGTTGACAGGATGACTGTTCCATGCCTTGAGTTCATTCGGGATATCAGTGACAAAGGAATTATACATTCACTGTAACACCATTCACAGATTGTAGGATTGAAAGTTGTTCTCCCACTTTCTATTTCACTTGGGTAGCACTGATGTGTGACTAGGCACCACTCTTTGCTTGTAAAGTCATAAGTGTTATAGACTTTCACTGTCAATGTGAAATGGACCTGTCGGGTCACACACATAGGATTTAACTTGGAAGAGGAGTTTATCCACAAATGATGTTTATATTGATTACTAAAGGAGTTTAGTAATTCAATTAAACACTCAATCGATTGAAATATCATAATGTTCAAGGTGTTGGACCAATTGATTAGAGTATCAGACTGATTGAAACTGCGATTGACTTATTTGCACAAGTCTACTGCCCCAACCGATCGGCTCATGAGATGAACCGATCGGCTCAGGTTGGTGAACCGATCGACTCAATAGGTGAGATGACCAGCTCATGTGCAATGAACCGATCGACTCAAATGTTGAACCGGTCGACTCATGTGACCAACCGAGTTTGTTTGGAAAGTCAATTTTACAAATATAATTTGTTTCACTTGTACAAATTCGATCTGGACAAGGATTAATACTTGATTAATAAGAGACAAATTTGAAAGTCAGTTTGAGTTGGAACAGGACCATGAACCGATCAGCTCTGGGGTCCCAACCGATCGGTTGAGGTTGAGCCGATCGAATCAACTCCCCAACTGATCATTTCATGCTTGAAACGATCGGTTTAGGTGGCGCAGTTGGTCATTTTTGTGGAAAATATCAAACCCTTATATTCCTACTTTAATCCCGCATTTCCCGGGATAGAGAACCATGTCCCATGACCCTTCAATATATATAGGGGTATTGGGGGCTTCTCTGGTGAACAACTCAGCGCATCCGTTGTTCTGTAAAGTTGTCATTCTCTCTGGTTTTGGTAGCTGAGAGAGAGCCCGAGCAAGTGCTACTTGATAAGGGAGTCACAACAAGGGAAAGATAACTGTAGAAAAGCAAATGGTTGCACGAGAGTGTGTTGGTGACTAGTACGCCAACAGGAGGGTATGACTCCTTCTGATCCCTTGTGGTATAAGGGGATCGGAGTTCCAGGTGGTTCGTGTGGACTACTTCAGAGGCGGGAGACTTCTGTCGCTCGGAGGACAGCTGTCAATCCCGACTGTCCCGGTGAGACTAGCAACTGCTCAGACACCGTCCAAGACCGTAGGTGAAGACCGCACAAGCCGCAAGGTAACATCGCCGAGCAAGCCTCGGGACAAGGTACGCCTCTACAAACCATCCTTCCTATTGAATAGACGTTAACGCGATTCCTTAATTTTGGGTTTGGGTGAAGAAATTTTTTATTTCCGCTGCCTTCTCTGTCTCCCCTAAAACCCAACAGTGGTATCAGAGCCACGTCAACTACTATATACTTTAGGATTATCGATATGATCAATTTTGGTTTGTCTCCCTTATTTATTGCATACGATGCAAATAAAATTGGTTTTATGCATCTCCAATCCTAAATCCACAAATCCCAATATACATATGTAATATGAATGCACTCGATACACGTCGCCCTTAAATGAGTTTTGTGGTGGATGTAAAGTGTGGTTATGGCCAATAAACCCTATATTTGTGTGTGTTTGGCTGTATGAGGTTGCTTGCATCTCGGTCTGTGCACCGATTCCCTATCTCTTATTCCTGATGTAACTCGAGATAACTTGAGATTTATTTCCTACCTTTGCTCCCCCAGAATGTAACTCGGGGTTTCCCAATTCAAATGTAAAATAGGATAGATCTTTTATTTCCTATTATGTCAAAGAATGGAGGACAACTTGACGATGATTGAAATGATCGATTCAAGGCATAACCGATCTGTTGGTGTTCGAGATGACCGGTTCGAGGAGCGAGATGAGCGGGTGGCGACCTGAGGAGATGCATGACGACCAGGTGAACTGATCGGTTGGAGGAGCCAACCGATCAGTTGGTGGCACCCAGACGACCCGCGAGGGTGAGCAGGTCATTCATGTGATGAGTTGATCAACTTGGATGGCTAAAGCACATAGTTCATCTTGTACATGTTACATGTGATGTAGACCTAGATGACTGTGATTCCTCTTAGCTCGAGGAATCACATTAGGATGGCCATAATCATCGCTTTATCGTTTCACATGTTTTTGTGGGATATAGCATGTATATGATACGTATTACATATTGTGGTGATTGGATATGTATATTTACCTATAAAAACCAAATCCCTCATTAAATATTAAGTCTTATACGCCTTCCATTAGTGGCATACATGAAAAACTTGATAGACCAAGCGTAGTTTATGCCAAAGCATCGTGCGTCGTCTATCTCATGGAAGTGTGAAGGGTAAACATGTAGGTTCTGCCAAAGAAGGGTGCATGTTTACCGTGTCAGCTTTTGGGTTAGACTTAACTAGTGACTCTTAGAGCGTCTAAGCCCAGAGGGATGGAATGTTCATGGCAAGGTGTTGCACATGTTCATTCATCAAGAGTTGCATATGATGTAATTGGCATGATGGCCTACCTAAATAGTCAATATTGTCGGCGATCAGCCAAAGTTGACTCATGACTTGATGAAATATGGATCTTGACCCACTAGAAGATTATTCACTGCAATCTTTGGAATTGATGGTGAGGGCTATCAATTTGAACAAAAAATAGTGGGAGCGATAATTAATTAAAGTCCTAATTATATCATCAATCTTTCAAATCAATCAAATAAGTCAAAAAATGAGTTTTGGACTAAATTCCATATATTTCCTTTTTGTAGTACAAATGACAACAAACAACAATCACTTTTCATTGTGATCGGTCCTTGAAAAGGACAAGCTAAATGGGACAAACTTCCACGACTGGTTTAGGACATTGAGAATCGTTCTCACTCAAGAGCAAAAGCTCTATGTCTTGGATACTCCAATTCTAGAGGAACCTGCTCCTATTGCACAAAAGGCAGAAAGGGATGCTTATCAGAAGCATTCTGATTATGCCATTGATGCAAAGAGCTTGATGTTGTGCTCCATGAACCACGAGTTGTAGAGACAACATGAGAACATGGGTGAAATTGAGATGATTCAGCATCTCAATAACATGTATGAAGATCAAGCACAGAAAGAGAGGTGTGATGTCTCCAGGGCACTGTTCAAGTGTGTCGTGACAGAAGGAGATCCAGTTAGTCCTCACATGCTCAAGATGATTGGGTATGTGGAGAACCTGACGAGACTGGGATTTCCCCTGAGCCAAGAGTTTCCTACTAATGTGATACTATAATCGTTGCCAGAATCCTACAGTTAGTTTGTGATGAACTACAACATGAACAACTTTGACAAGCCATTGACAGAGTTGTTGGGCATGTTGAGGACAGTCGAGACACAAATGAAGAAGAACAAGCCTAAGTCTTTGATGATGATCAACAGCAAGAAAGGCAAGTCCAAGTGCAAAGGCAAGTGCTAAGCTAAGAAAGGTTTTGATGCTAGCCAGGAGCCCAAGACGTCTTAGCTCTCAAGGCAAAGGGAGGCATGACCAAGAGAGGCAATTGTCACCATTGTCAAAAGCCAGGACATTGGAAAAGGAATTTCCCACTCTATCTGGAAGAACTAAAGAAGAAGGAGGCGACAGACGTCTCCACCTAAAGGTGTCATGAAATAAACTTGGAACATTTTTTAGGTATATGATACCAAGATATAAAATGTAAAGAACTCAATAAAAGGAGCAAGTATTGCTGCCGTAGATAGGAGTACTTTAGTTTATTTTCAGCCTTGAAGGCATGTAATAGAGTTATGAACTGCTATTTCATATTGGCCAATGGATAGAAACACTTTATTTTTGCATATTGTATGAAAATTATCGCAATTAATAAAGTTGATATTTCAATTTCAAAGATATGATCTTTGTGTCAATGCCTTGTTTATCTTGTGGTACTTGGTATGCATAAGATAAAATGATACCTAAAAGTTATTGATAACTCAAACAATCAAATTAGCATAAATCATGAGAAATTCATTTCTAGTTTCCATATGATGGATAAATCTAGATTCTTTTGGTTAAAGAACCAGTAAGAGACATGAATCTCTTAATCAATCTTCACTAAGGTAGTGGGAGAATGATTATTTTATTAGGTATAATACATGTGATGTATTTACATACCTATTAGAGTTAATGTTAATACTTCAAACGGTGTTTAGAGAAATACCAATATGAATATCTTGAAGTGTTCAAGAATATCATTGATGAAGTACGAATTTGGTAAAGTGTTAATTCTTGATGAGATCAATGAATGAAATACTTAGACTAAATGTTTGAGAACCTTGTGAGTGATTATGATAGTGTATCATAGAGAGCTTGTGATTAAGGCATGGTGATGCCTAAATCGCAAGGAGTCATACTCTAAAGAGTTAGAGGATGATTATGAAATAACTAAATTCTTCTTAAATAAAGAATACCCCACACTAATAAAACATATTAAGAATTGCAAGGAGTTGTGAGTTCTTATATCCTTGACAGATATACCTCAAATATCTATATGATGAGTTGGTCATGTGATGAATCAACTATCTAGATGAATATGAGGAACTGGATTTTGACTTATGGTTTATGACCATTACATCCTAAATGACTTCCATGTGAACCAAAAGGTATAACCTTGATGGTAGCACACATTGGGATGAAATTCATAAGTGAAAATGAGTCTTAAGCATTAAGACACGTGGATGACATTTTGAGAAGGATGATGCTTGTTAATTGCAACTTAATGACTAAAAGATTTGGCATACAGATACTAAAGCCACATTCCTATGAGGAATAAAACAAGGATGTGTACGTGACACAACCTATAAGGTTTATGAATCCATTAATGAAAATAAAGTCTATAAGTTACAATGGACTAATCAATGTGATTGATTGAGTACAAGCAACTCAGAGCTGGGATCTTTACTTTGATAATATAGTCAAAGGGTTTGACTGATATGAAAAAGATAAAAAGGGATTTGTGATTTAGTGGGAGCGTATTCACATTTCACATGTTCATGTGAAATGAAAATGTTCTAAAATGGAAATCTAAAGTGGAAATTATCTTTAAGGAAGATAGAGATGTTTCCTATGTGATAGGAATAGAGATCTATAGAGATAGTTTTCGAAAACCTCTTAACTGAAAAGAGAAAGCATACATTGGCAATCTGTATTGAAGGGTTCAGTATGCACAGATTCAGTGGGAGAAAATTTGTCCATGTTACATGGAGTTAGTATCCCAAGGACAAGTGTCCAACTTTTAAGAAGAATGGGAACACTAAGAATAGATATGGATCTATCATGTATGTAATCATACCATCATCTTGCATGTATAGACATGGAAAGAACGAAATGCATTTATCATCTTATATGTAGGACATGACAATATGATATGCTCATCCTGATAACTCGTATGTGGGACATGACGAGTGGATGTCTATCTAGTTCCAGTAAGGGTTAGTGGAGTGCCATGAGAACTTGATAACTACGTGAGAAGTACTAGTTCTATGGAAATAAGAAAGAGTTCACTGTAAAGAGTTAAACTGATGCAAACTTCCAAAAGGGGTAGAAAATTAATTGCAGAATATATATGTCAGATATATAAAAGTGAATGATTGTTGGAAACGTTCCAATAAAGTCATTTTAAAAGGAAATAATGAGTATCCGTATGTTAGAGAACATTATTGGATACTATATGGATCTGGAAGTTCATAAGATGAACTTATAGTTATTCCGATCATTGATGACAAGTCAGGTACGCTTGGTCAAGCAATGTGGCTAAAGGTTAGAAAAGGAATACTAGATTGCATATTACGGTAACTCCATCTCATACGTGTGACGCACATCGAAGAGATGAGAGACATGTAGTTAATACCGACTTTGCCAAGGTGTTGCCATAACTCACTATGTGAGCACTAGAGTACAGTAACATGTGGGACATCTTTGAAGATCACTATGAATATGATTCAAGGGTGATTGGCTCACAGTGCAAGTGGGAGTCTTTTGGTATGTATGCCCTGAGATCCAATCATGGGATGATTGGTGGGATGCATTAAAATTGATTTGAAAAAGATCAAAGGCAAGCTTCCAATTCTTTCTGGTTCAGTCATATGAGTTAGTGATAGAATAGATTGAATGTCTAGAGAATGGCAGTACTCAATGACGTATGCCTTCAGGTTCATAACCTGAACGATGAGATCATGTAGATGCTAAGAATTTGTACATTCTTGTTATGTCCCTAGTCGTATGTCATTGTGGAAGGTGGATAGACAACAATGACACACAAGAATAGATTGTGGTGTTGGCTGATGACAGAATCTCATTAGTCATGATATGGAGATATCAAACCAAACACATAGGTACTTGTTAGAGAACAAGTGTACCGGACAAACCCACCATGAGTTTGACACATGGAACCATGACATGGTAGTCACAGTCAATTCTCACAGTGATGGTGGTGAGTGTGATTCTTTGACCTGAAATCACTAAACTCAACACATGTCGTTGGGTACACTTTGACATCATCGAACGCAGTCCTGGAACATGGGTTGTTATAAAGGTGATGATAGGGTGGCTTTGACACATGGGGCTTTTGAGGGGTGAGTGATAGATATGGGATTTGTCCCTCCTAAGGGAGTTTGACATCCATGACCACTTGATGAGTAGGATTCAGATAGACATGCACATGCATGTGTGAATCAATATGTGATATTTATGTCATCCATATCTCCTCCAATCTACTCTGAGATCATGAAAGTGAATGAACGTTGACAGGATGACTATTCCATGCCTTGAGTTCATTCTGGATATCACTGACAAAGGAATTATACATTCGTTGTAACACCATTCACGGATTCTAGGATTGAAAGTTGTTCTCCAATTTTTTATTTCACTTGGGTAGCACTAATGTTTGACTAGGCACCGCTCTTTGCTTGTGAAGTCATAAGTGTTATGGACTTTCACTGCCTATGTGAAATGGGCCTACAGGGTCACACACATAGGATTTAACCTGGAAGAGGAGTTTAACCACAAAGGATGTTTAGATTGATTACTAAATGAGTTTAGTAGTTCAATTAAACACTCAATCGATTGATAGTTCAATATCATAGTGTTCAAGGTGTTGGACTGATTGATTAGAGTACTGGATTGATTGAAACTACTATTGACTGATTTGCACAAGTCTACTGCCCCGACCGATCGGCTCATGAGATGAACCGATCGGCTCATGTTGGTGAACTGATTGACTCAATAGGTGAGACAATCGACTTATGTGCAATTAACCAATTGGTTCAAATGTTGAACCGGTCGGCTCTTGTGACCAACCGAGATCGTTTGGAAAGTCAATTTTGTAAATACAATTTGTTTCACTTGTACAAATTTGATTTAGACAAGGATTAATATTTGATTAATCAGAGACAAATTTGAAAATCAATTTGAGTTGGACCAGGACCACGAACCGATCGGCTCAGAAGTGAACCGATCGGCTCAGGGGTCCCAACCGACCGATCAGTTGAGGTTGAATCGATCGGCTCAACTCCCCAACCGACCATTTCATGCTTGAAACGATTGGTTCATGTGGCGCAGTTGGTTGTTTTTGTGGAAAATCTCGAACCCTTCTACTCCTGCTTTAATCCTGCATTGCTTGGGATAGAGAACATGTCCCATGACCCTCCTATATATAGGGGTATTGGGGGCTTCTCTAGTGAACAACTCATTGCATCAATTGCTCTGTAAAGTTGTCGTTCTCTCTGGTTTTGGTAACTGAGAGAGAGCTTGAGCAAGTGCTACCCGATAAGGGAGGCACAACAAGGGAATGACAACTGCAGAAAAGCAACTGGTTGTAAGAGAGTGTGTTGGTGACTAGTACGTCAATAGGAGGGTATGACTCCTTCTGATCCCTTGTGGGATAAGGACATTAGAGTTCCAGGTGGTTCGTGTGGACTACTTCAGAGGCGGGAGACTTCTACCGCTTGGAGGATAGTTGTCAATCCCGACAGTCCCAGTGAGACCAGGAGCTGCTCAGACATCGTCCAAGACCGTAGGTGAAGACCGCGCAAGATGCGAGGTAACGTCGCCAAGTAAGCCTCGGGACAAGGTACACCTCTACAAACCATCCTTCCTATTTTATAGATGTTGACACGATTCCTTTATTTTGGTTTTGGGAGAAGAAAATTTTTATTTCTGCTGCCATCTCTGTCTCCCCTAAAACCCAACATATTTTGAGTGGTATTAAAATGTTGTGAATAAAAGAAAGAGTTAAATCCAAAAAGATGATATTATGATTGTTTTAGGGTTTTATACACATGATTATGCATTGATGGGCATAAAAACCCTAATTTTGGGAAGTATGAGTTTTAATGGTTTTAACATGCAATAGAGATATAATGAATATAAGTCTAATTTGAGAATAAAGAACCTTTAATAAGGATAATTGGAATAATTAGGGTTTTTTTAAATAAGAAACCTATTTTTAGGGTTGTTAGCCTGAAAAGGGTAGAGATAGATAAAGCAATCTAAGAAACCCTAATGAATCTTAAGGATACCAGGAAGACTTAGAAAGTATCCTCATATCATTAGCAAGTTGTTGGAATATGACAGTGACATTAGGTAATCTATATGTTTTAGGAATTAGAGTTGCTTGCATTAGGTGCTTGATTGGATATCTTGTTGATTTAGGATTCTCTTGCTCAAGAATAGGTATGTGGTTATGCTTATGACTAATCACTCTATTTTCATAGTTATTTATGAGGTTTTATTGGTTTCTTAGAAATAACTTCTTAGTTGACTTTTATTTCATGCAACTGTAAAGTGATTGTGACTATCACCATAAATATATGTGTAAGACTAGCTCAGATCCTAGTCCTCCTCTGTAGCTTTGATGATGATGAGATGTATGGCCTGGTACATGGTCTACCCTTAGGGTAGGATCATCATGTTATCATGATTCGATGTGTCGGTCTACCCTTGGATAGGACCATATGACTAGACAACCCTAGTTCATGGTCTACCTATAAGGTAGGATCATAGGATCTATTTGAGATCTACCATATGAGAAAGGTAGGATCCATGTCCACTGCATGGACAACACAAAGGCTTGGATATGTCAGGATTGAGTAGTTATGCTTAATACATAAAGTTTGATCTGTTAAGCAATAATTTTGTTGCATTATGTTGTTACAAATAGATGCAAGATTTTGGTTCCCCCACATACCAATATAATTCATTATATCGACTATCGTTTTGTTTGTCGGCATTTTAGGTTTATCAAAAAGTGGATATTCCTTTAAAGTGACATTGAATGAATAAAGCTTAATAACGAATTGGAGGATTATAGATAGATAGTTTCTTATCTGGGTGAAGTCCCACAAATCCTGTATTTTGCAAGGTACACAAAAATAATTTTTTTATCATGTTTTAAGCTTAGTTGGTGTAGAATTTATTAGTTATTTAAGACTATTTGCAAAACCATATGATGTAGTTTTGGGATAACATATCTAGACTCTTGGTCTCCTTTAATTGGGGGTTACCGAGGGGTGGGTTCTTTACAGTGGTAATTATGGTTCTTTGACCTAAAATCACTACACTCATCACGTGTTTTTCAATGTATTTAGACATCATCCAATGTGAGCTCAAATAAGGGTTGCCACAAAGGTGATGCTCGAGTACTCCATGACACATGGGGAGTTAGTGTGAGTGATGTAGATGGAATTTGTCCCTCCTACAGGAGATTGATATATCGATCACTTAATAAGAGAGACTGAGAAATGTACGTCCATATGCAAGTGTTTCAATATGTGATATGTGAATTGATATGCATCTCAGACAGTCTTCTCTAGTTCAAGGAATGTGGAGTGAACTTTGAGAGGATGTTGATTCCATGCATCAAGTTCAATCTAGATATCATAGATGAAGGAACTATACAAACACGGTAACATTGATCACAAATTGTAGGTTGAAGTTGTTCTCTAACTTTTTGAAATACTTGGGTAGCAATGGTGTGTCGCTAGATAAGCTCATTTCTTGTGATGTCAAAAGTTAGTTATGGACATTCAATACCACTCTAAATAGGGATGTATAAGGTCACACGCATAGAATGCACTTGCAATAGGATTTTATTCATGAATGATGTTTAATTTGATTACTAAAGTGTGTAGGTGTTAAATTTAAAGAACACTGGTCCAAAATTGAGTGATTAGACTCTGAACTGATAGGTTAAAGTGTTGAACCAATCCGTTGGATTGTTAGGTTGATTGGTAACAACATTGGCTGAACAATGATTGAACTAGGTTGATTGAACCAAACTTGCACAACTCCAATTATCTCTTCATACATGGTGGTGAAACCCAGTTCCACCTAGTGTTTTTAACCATTGATAACTAGAACCTTAACCTAGCTCTTTTCATTCTTGCAACATTATTTAATCAAACCAAATCAAATCTTATGATGAATACTAGTTCTTGCTTGGTCATATTGATCAAATAATTATTAAATATGTTGTGCTTTGGTTTTGATTTTAAATTGTACTACAATAAGACCCACCTGCTTGCGAATGGTGATTTTTGCACATAGTCTAGGTAAAATCGAGGGATTTTACTCCTAGTGAATTTTCCTATGCGATAATATCCATGTCAACCTACCAGCCAAGGTTCTTCACTATGTTATTAATAATCTCAATCATGTGTACTGCTTTTCCATGATTCTATTTTTCCATTTTACTCTGCTAGAGATAGAACGTACTAACATTATATTGGCCAAAAAAGTTGAGTAAATGTTTATTATGATAGGATTTTTTTAGAATTCAACCATTCATTTCCACTAGTTCATGGTTTGAGAAAAAACTACAACCATTCTATTAGTATGGGATGTCCCAGACATTCCTAGCATATTCTTCATAAAAAAGGACGATCCTCACTAACTCATTGTCATCCTTACACAACTGACATTTGGGTATAACATTAAAATCCCAAGATATCAGTCTATCAGTTGTATGTAATTTGCCTATAATGGCCCAATACAGAATGTACTCCATTTTGGATAGTGGTATGTACCCAACAACAACTTGATCTAGGAGACTTGTCCATTTATGTCAATGTTGATCTATGGTGATATGCTTCTTTGAACTAGTCCAATTACTAGAGTCATCAACATTGTACATGTGTTTCATGCATTCAAAACTATTTTCACATGATCATACATACTTGCAAGGGGTTGCAACTCTCATTCATAACGAACATGTTCCTTTATATATCTTTCTTCAATCTAGCTCATACATCTTCTAGTTGACTTAGGAACCTATTAATTCTTTAAGATGGGCTAATGTTAAAAATATTAGTGTCATTTATTCAGATACCATATTTAATAGTAAGGTTTAGTCAAAGTTGACCAAGACATGTCATTCCCCTCCCCCCAAAACAAAATTAGTTGTTAGGCACCTTATAATGTTCAGAGTGAGATTAGGAACATCACTAATCTTAGTCCAATACCTGACCATGCTTTGAATTAGAACACTTACCAGCACCAGACGCCCAACCATAGAGATTTTTAGATCGCTCCATGCGTTAAACTTGGTTTGGATGCCATCAATACACATATTGAAGCCTTTAAAATGCCCTTTTTGTACAACAGTGACGTACCCCTATGAACTTAATAAATGTAAAAGGATATTATTATATATCATATGCACCTCACTATATTATATCTCTCTACTGAATGACTACGATAATTATTATAGTGAGTATAAATCAATTTGTGGTCACTATTAATGTTCTTCAATGTGACATTCCACCAACATAAAATGAGATTACTCAAAACATAAACCTGACTAAAGAAAGTCATCATAAACTTAAACCACACATCAAACACAAGTCCAAATTATTTTTAGCAACAAGAGTGTCCATTTTTGACCCTAACTTTTTTGTTTTTGTAACCCGAACGTCTACATTTTTCCAATCTCAAAACCCCCAACGTCTACAATTTTTTATTGATTAAAAAAACTCACCACAATGATGTACATTATTTAAAAATATAATTTATATTACACAAATCACATATAGGAAATCTTTAGAAAACATTGACATATATCTTAGAACTGATATAACTATGGAACTAGATACCATGTACGCATGCCAAAATCTCAATTCGGGTACACACATAGAACAATTTTTTTCCTAGAACTGACTATGCACGGATAACACCAATCACTATTCCTATATAGAAACTTCACTTAATCCTAGGTGGAGGTCACACAAATGTCACCTACCTCTGAGATTCCATCACACAAACATCACCTAGACAAAATTTAGATTAACTCCCACTAGATTGATCTTCTCTGCCAGTACCGATCACCTAAAAGAAGTGGGCAACCACTGGGTGAGAGCCCAAGTACCATCGATATGATTGAACAGTGACATCAAATACTCACTAAGGATATGAAACATTTAACATTTGCAATAAGGATTTAGATACTACACCAACGATGTACTTAAATGTAAATGATTACTATACTATACCTGTTTCATTATGGATACTCGTGTAAGATATTAGAAACAATGCACACACACTCTCAGTAAGGAAATCACTCTTTAAGAGAACATCCATGTTTATTTCAAAATAAACCTAAACAAATATTCTGCACATTTGGATGAGACATTTTATCATGCCCTATCCAGTTAATGTCATACCATTCAAACTGCTAGCTAGATGCTTCTAAGCCATCCTAGCAATCCATGGAACATTTAAATACATCCAAAATCCATCAAATCTCTTCATATAACCTTAGTTCAAAGTGAGGTAACCAAAATGTAGACTTCTCATAGGCTAAGTCTACTATGGATATTTTCTTAAGAGTAGATCCAAAATTACATGCCGACCCTAGGTATACATGTACAACACTAATTTGGGTATCAAAGCATCACATCTACTATTCTACCATTCTAAATGCCACAACTCGTCTCCGTCCCCTTCATATTACCTGTAATCCATGTAATCCACTCGTCATTTTTTTACCTTTTTCATCTTTATCCTTCACATTATCAATAAAATAATAACTCGTATATCCAATGTGGTCGATCTTTTCCCGATCTTACGATGATGAGGATTCTCCAATGATGCATCTAAAGCAGTTAAGTTTTCTTTTACCTATTTATAAACACTACGACAGCTTCCTCGGTGGTACTTAGGTTTTTCGTTTACCTATTAAACCACGGTGGCCGCCACGCTCGTCTTTTTTTCCGGCTACCTTTTCTGGGTGGCAGCCAGTCCGTCTACACATGAAGATTATGCGGTCAATTCTTCTCTTGGTTATCTTTTTTAGCAGTTTTTTCCTTCTTCCTGATAAACCACCAGTCAGGCAAGAACTACGTCATTGGGGCAACTAGAGTAGCTGAAGACCGTCTCTGTCTTTATAATCTGGATGTTGCTCTTCAAAATTGACATTAAGCTACCTGTGGCCTGAGAATGACGGAACTACATCGGATGATCCATCCAAAGTTATTCATAGACCACGAACTTCGTGAATCCCGACTTGATATTGAATGTGGCTACCTGGTTGTCGGCGTATTTTGCAGAAACCATGTACTTGGGTGATTGCTAGATCATTGTGCAGGTTGGTTACGTTCCGTAACAAAGCAGTGAATGAGTCTTGCATTGTCAGTACCAATGTTGCTATCTTGTTATCAAGACTTGAGTGCTGCAACCAAAGACATTAATGGTTACATCTTCTCATAAGAAGATGTAGCTTCCACTTTTCTTTTATATGTCGGCAATCATAGAAGAGCTATCAGAAAGACTTGCGGCGTCAGAAATCATTGCAGAGTCTGGGACCTCTGTACGCTCATCGCTGAGGTTTTGACTTCTTTACACAAACAGTTCAAGAATTCGTGCAGAGGGATTCTGAATGGATTTGAACATCGAGTACAAGCAACATCTTGGTGATCCATGCGCATATCATCTCCCTTCCTGACACCAAACTAACCATCCAGAATTTGTGCGTAGATCTCCTCAGTCTTGTTATATTGCAAACCTCTTGTGTCTAAAACCTAGACGTTGCTCGATGGATATTGTTCAACAACGTTTGGCATCGCTTCATTAGAAATATGCATACACGACTATGTATTATGCATAGAGATCCTTTGTGGTAGGTGCTTAGGCCCTGTTTGGTAGGGTGTAATAGGGTGCAGTTTGATGAATTAAAAATCCAATCAACCATAATCACGTATTTTATACTCGCTTGATTTTATTTGGTTCGGTGCAAAGAGAACTCATTGGTTTCGTCTGCAGGTATTTAGTAGCAACAGCTATCGTGTTTCTGTGAACGATAACGCTGCTCAAAAAGTTATTCGCTCAAAAAGTTGTTCGTTGTATGTCTGGTGGCCCCACTACAAAGGGAGGAATAGAACTGAGAGTCTCCAATTTCTGATACCTACGCCGATAGCTCCACTACACACAGGAACGTTAGGCCTGTTCGGACGCGAACTTCACCCGACCGCGGCCTTTTTAGGCGCGGTACCATTTCGCTGATTTGGGGCCAAATTTGATAGTACCGTGAATCGAAAATCATCCAACTGCATCGTCTCGCATCCTACCAAACAAAATTCAAACTGAAAAAAGATGAATCGGGAACATCATACAAACAAACAACATCCTACCAAACAAGCCCTTAATGTTACAATGTAAGGACTCACGCAAGTCGTGCATTGAGGGGCGAAACCAGTCAGAATCAATTCAATTTGCTTGATTCTTGCCTAACTTATTTCCTACATTGTACTTGGTGCTTTACACAGAATCACATTTTCGGTATTACATCTTTTAGCATATAATAGATGCATGTGATCAACTTACAACATTTTCTTCCTTGCATGAACCTCAGGTCCTGCACTTTTTAAAAATGACATACGTCCGAACAACGAAATGTCACATCAATACAACCGGTGAACTACGTGTACGAATGTACGAAGATCAGATCACGTAGAATCACGGACTAGCGATGGAGTGGTGCTTTCAGTGGGAACTCTTAATTATGCTAGGTTAGACACTACATCGGTTCAAATCTATTATCCCAAAGTAGTTATCCCCAGTGTGTGTTTTTTAATCTCTGTCATGCACACACCCTGTTAATATTTTTAGAGTACCTCAACTTGATCTATAGAATGATTCTATATTAAACTAACTATAGAACGGATATATAATTAAACAGTGTGAACGCCTGCATCACTTTGTCTTATTTTATTCTTTATGTAGGTGCCATGGAATGTTGAGCTATCGTGAAAGGAGTATAAGCAACCGGATAGGATGCCAGCGCTAATGGAGACATGCTAAGCAATCCAGCTAATACGAAAAACTTGCATAGATACCAAAAGTGCATATCATATTTTGAGAGAATGTAGGTCTTGTTACATAAGGTTCCCTTGATTCTCCATATTGTTACATAAGGTTCCCTTGATTCTACATATTGTCGTTCTCTAAAGATGAAGAATAAAATATTTATGTTTTATTCTATAAAATGTAGTGTATTTTAAGAATTTGGACCTCATTTTGCAGTGTGGTCTACATTACATTACAAATTAATGACATAATTCTTATTTATGGTACTCTATTGTTCTTTTTCTAGGGTGAATTTTTGAGAAATTGGAACTTTGTGCCAAGCCACATTAATAGATACTACATTTTCTATCTCCAATAAAAATGTTAATAAAACCTACATGATTTTCTTCTCTTAGTGCACCTTATGTACAATATCTTTTTTTCCAAAGATAATAATTTGAAGATGGAATATTGTGTGCTTATTCATATTGTTTTGATATTTTAAGCATGTTCTGGTCAACAAGATTCTTATTGTAAATGACTTTTTTATGAGACATTAACATTGATTTATATCCGATCTCTATTGATGAAAGGATCTTCTAATGATAATTTCACAACGAGTATTATATCATTAACATATGAATCAATTCTGGCTTTTGTATGATAATTATGTGTCAACAGGAATAGTAAAAATTAAAATTAGTAAAACATTGATTTGGACCTCTTTTATGTTACACTGGAAAAAATATCGACACATATGTAGGGTTCCACTTGATCTTACATAAATATCTTTCACATATATTTCACTAACTAAGAAATCACTATAAGTTTATTCTTGATGTAAGGCACCCACTACTCAAACTTATAGCACACAATGCCATAAAATAAGTAGCACATTTGAACTGTATAACAATTCAATAGAATAATAGCATACATAGAAAAATATTACAAACTACAAAACTTGAAATTTATTGCATTTATATATTTTATATGTTTAATAAATATACAAAATATCATTATAAGTATAATATAACATGTTAATAAATCTAATGATATACAACATTGTTTGAGAAACATTTTAAATATTTTTTTGTGTATTCTTATTCTTAAATATATTATATTAATCAAACTTCATTGAGAAACACCTATGAAGAGTTATGGTATCTAAAAACTTTAAAACAATTTGTAGTATAAATTTTAAAAATGATAAAATACAATACACATTCTACATGAAATAAAAGTTGATTCCTTTAATTTGTAGGGAAAATCCAATCTATGTAGTTAACGTGGTTCACAATTTTGTTTGTAATATTATATATATATATATATATATATATATATATATATATATATATATATATATATATATATATCTGTGTGTGTGTGTGTGTGTGTTTGTGTATTGACCTACTATTAGGAAATATATAATTATAAGGGATACATAAATTATTGAATGTGATTTACACAAACTACATTTTTTATCATGTTACAAGGAATTTTCTTCAAACATGTTATATATAAAATAATAGAGGTGTTGTTTACCTTTGGCATGTTTCAATAAAGAGATTTCATTGTAATGGAAAACTTCTTAATGGATATTCAATATTTATTTAACAAGCTCATCTTATTGCCTCAATTACGTAATATATAGATTCCATATTTTCACCTTAAACTGGACACAATACTTATGAATATATTAATAACTGAACTAAAAGTGCAGTGCGACGTCGAGTTCAAAGTCATCATGTATTATAATCACACACAAGGAGCAAATACAATTTTGATATTTATAATTATCAAAAACAATATAATAGTATAACAATTTATCTTTCATAGATCAACATGCAAGAGGATAGAGTTTAAATTTTGCGTGGTGTATATGTTGGAACGTGTGAAAATGACTAACTTTTTTTGGTAGTTCACATTAAAACATAAAAAATTGTTATATCACATGGTAAGATAATAATATTTCAAAGATTAATAATTGTTGGTTTCACTTATGATTATATATCTTACTAAAATTCAGTATGATGATATGTACTAAATTTCACAATGCTAAATGATAACTACTGCGTTTCATGTATGTAGTTTTAATGAAGTCACTACAACAAATTATAGGAAAATACACATCGAAATATTAGATGCTACTACATATAAGTGATCTAGATAAGAGATATGACATGTAATTTTGTATGTTAGTAGTGGTGTACTTTGTATATCATTTAGACGATACTTATGGCTTTTGTAAGTTTGAATGGAAAATAAAATGTTATAACCTTCATATCTCTTTTGATTTGCATAAATAATTTATTAGTTTCTTGGATTTTGTACTTTTTCATCTATATAAATGTTTTGGATATGTGGACAAGTCTCCAGGTTTGTAACAATATATGAATTTCCTATCCAATATAAACGGAATTTCATAGCATGAAATAATTCTTTAGTTAAAACTATTTTTTATAATATTTATGTATACTGAAATGCATGAATTAAGTTTGTATACTATATTGAGGTCAAAAGCATGAAATATATTTAGAACCTTTTTTACTACAATTTGTAGCATTGTGGCACATATGACTAAGTGGTATTTAGGAGCACTGAAACGTTTGCCCTCACTATGTAACGAGATGTACTTATATTTTCCTATGAGTATGATACATAAAAGCTATATCAAACTTAACAAACAATTGGTAGGAAATAATTTGTCAATAAAACAATCCATTATTAACCCACTAATTTTTGGTTTTGTACTCTATAATAAAATGACCTTAGAGCAATACGAGTTATTTTTCCATTGTTCCTCATATTTGTATATATGATCATAAAAATACAACTCTGTGTTATCTATAAAAGTCTACAATAATGATTTTTTATGGATATGGATGAATTCCGCTTCTATTCTTACTTTTTTCTTATAACAAAGTATGCAAATCTTAGATGATGAATTTGAAATACAACTAAAACACTAAATTTTAAAGATCTATATCATATGGAATTAGAATGATGTATGCATCTGTCCTCAAGCAATAATATAGAAATCATTTGACCTTTCTAGAAATTACATTAGTACTTCATTGCATAAATTATCAATGTAATATACTAAACTTTGTGAGAAGTTATGTTTACTACATAGTATTATGAATGTATATTTTCACATAGATACATTTCATAATTCTTATTTGAAACTTTGTGCTAAAAAGTTGTGTACGTTATAGGATCATGAATGCATGTGATTATTTATTTATTTTACTTTCCATGTTCCATTACTAAATCAAATTACTTTGTAAAAATTATATAAGTGTGTATTAGACGTGTTTCTATGTAAAAATCTTTCATGGTTTTGTATTTATTAAGAAGTTTGTGTAATGTAAGAAATCATATTTATAAAAAATGAAAAAGTATATTATTGGTTAATTTTAGTTGACTACTGATTAGGGTTCTTTCATGGATAACTGAAGCTATTCATGTAAATCAATCATTACATGGATGGAAAAAAGTAAAGGAAACATATTCCTATAACAGTTTTATGTGAATTAATATAGAAGACGTGCAAAGCATATGCATAAACTAGTCACAAATTAATTACAAACCTTTCCTTGTTGTACCATGATCCATTACCAAGACCTCAAATCCATTTTAAAGACATCGATATATTCTATTCCCAAACATCTTATGTACTCATTAGTAAATGGATTTGGGCATCTTCTCACAATGTGAATTTCTTCCAGATTAACTCATTTCACTATTTTCTCTAACAACATAAGGAAATAAATCCACAAACTCAAAACTCTATATATTATGGTTATACTTGATTAATTAGATCCATTTTTTGAAGACTTCCACAAGCAAGTGTCATATAAATGATTACACAAGAATGTAGTTAAATATTATATTATAAATTCAAAAGATAGAAAATGTATAGTTGAAAAAATCTAACTTAAGAATATAAGTTCATATATCTCAGCCATGTATAGGCCTATCACAAAGGGTCAAACTCCAAAGAGCTCTAAATTTCAAGAACATTGTAAGACATGTCTCATTCAAGGGTACCAAATTGAACTATCATATGATTAGTTCTTATATAAGCATATCACATCACTTACACGTAGTATACCTATTTTCACATGATTTTGATAACATAAAGCCTAGTGAACGGATTTTAAAATAGTATTGAAGCTACCCATTCAACAATAACACCTAAGAATGGTTGTGACACATAACTTGCATGTTGTTACCACATTCAACAATAATATTTTTGAAGGGACAACTTCATAGTTAGGTGTACCTCAACTAATGTGCTTCTAGCATTTTGGTTCTATTGATGAACTCTAGAAAGAACTTTCAAATTAGCATACTCAATATACCAGGCTAGAGTAGCAAAAAAGTTCCACCTTTTAATATTGTAAGGAACATTACTACAAGATTTTGGTTTGCATGCATAAAGTTGGTACTAAATGCTTCAAAAGTTATATCACTTGCCTTACTCAGTGGAATTGAGTAAACTTGAGGAAGACACCAAGAAGGATTCATGACAAACTATTATGGAAATAAATAACTATCCAAGATATGAGCTTTCTTCCCACATGGCTCATAATGAAAACAAATCCATGCTCAAAAGGCATATAGAACAAGGGTAAAGGGTGATATTAGTTCATGAGTCCCTAGTAGATGAAACCCTAATGAAAACCACCAATAAACGATCCATGGAGGAAGATGACATATTACTAAGGAAACATGTGACATCAGCTCTAGATACATGATTTTAGTTTTAGAAGATGCAAAGAAAGGCGTCGATCATCACAAGAGAAGAGGAAACAAGAAAGATGCAATGATTATGCATATTGAAGGTAGTATAATTTTCAACACTAGATGTGATGCAAGGTGTTTGCACACAAAAATTCACTAAAGAAATGATTCCCTAGAGTTTAACCTTAATGAATGGGAATCAACTTGCTCACAAGAGAACATGTCACTCGTAATATAGAAAAGATTCAAACCTAAGAGACAACATAATTAAGAATTGGTTGGAACCAATCACGAATAATAACCTTCAAATATGGTTGTTTGGAAATATTGTAACTAAATTGGGAAACAAGGTTTTCAAAAGTAAAAGTGATTAAATGGGAGATTTTGTTTAATTAATTATGAAGCTTGGGACATCAGGGGTTAACCACCATAGCCTAGATAATCATTCTAATAAAAAAAACTCTTCAAATTTAGCATGTGGATTGCATTCCTTACTAAACACAAATCTCATAAGGATCAAACTCCCCACAAACCAAGGATGGCAATGTCTATGGTCTTTATCCAACCATCAAATAGAACTCCTTCTAAGATCTCTTCTAGAGTTATAAGAATTCATTTTGTGTTCTAAACCTTGGTTTTGTGGTCTCACCACCAAGGATCATAATAAATGAGCAATATGATTAATCGAGTCATAGTACAAATGAAAATATGAATGAAAGCACATCTGACATAGAAAAATTCATAGAGTTAGTAACAACTAGAACAAAGTACGGGCCATGGGTCTATATTCCAAAACCCCAATAATAAGATCTTCTATCTCATATTCAGGATAAACACAAAGATAAATAGTGGAAGAGAGGGAGTCATGTTGTTAGGGGCATATTCGAATAATATGATGATATCCAACTCTATTGAAATGAACAACAAATTTGTAATATTTGTGAGGAATATGATGGCTTATTCTATCCTTTGTTTGCTCCATGAACACAAAGGAGGATCTCTAATGATTGAGTATGATCCCCTAATGTTTAATCTCCCACTCCCTTTTTAGTGCGACCTTTTGACCCCCAAAACCCTAGTTTTGTGTCCCAACAACAACCTATAGAGACTTCGTCTGAAATGCTAGTCAATAAATTGGGTAAGTCAGTGGTAGGGATCGTCTATAGGTCAACCGATCACTTCAAGGTAAATTTACTGACTGGTTTGTAATTAAATTTCATTTTGACCTTTTGAGTTAGTCGATTGGGTGGCTACTCGGTTGGTTCGTTACACAACTTGATTCTTATCCAAATCTATTCTTTGAGTAGGTAGTCTGGAGGGGCCAGTGGACCAATTGGATATTCTAGGAGGCTGAAATATGAACTTGAAGCCTCCTTGGTCTTTTAATCTTAGATAATTTTTAGGGTTCTTGATCTTTGGAGTGAAACGGGTACAATTGGAAAATAAATGAGCAAATCTAATTAAAACTCTATTTTAGGAGACAAAAGAAAAGCTAAAGAAGTTAAGTACTAAAACTGCAACACGATTCCCCTAAGATTTGATCCAAAGGATGAAACAAAAACATATGTATATAGACTCATCAAATCACCCCAAACTTGAATGCTGCTCATCCTTGGAGTAAAACAGAATCACAAGTGAATTCCAAATATTACTAACAACCTATCCCCCTCACTTGCATAGAAACACTTGCATCCATACCACCTTTCATGGACAAGTGACCCTTATTTCCTAAATCACATAATACAATTTTCCATACTCTCTGCTTGAAATTGTTTCACAACTTGTTTCCATGTCAAAATCTGTAAAGAAAAATGTCTCATATCCTTCTTCTTTTGGTACTCCCACTTTTTGTTATGAGATTGGCATAAGATATGGGTTTACTGGTTGAGTGCATTGGGGGTATGTAGATTCTCCTAGGTAAAAATGGAGTAATGGAGGTATCAAACAAGGATATCTCTCCTTTATTTGATTGGAGATCATTTCACTTGTTGCAACTACATTGATTACATATCTTTGTATGTGCGTTGACATATTTTCTTTATTGGTGGTATGCCCTTGTTACATACGAGGGATATGGAAGAAGAGATAGACACGGGAAGGGTGTGCCACTCCAAACATGGAGTTTGGAACTACTTCTAGATCTTTGTTTTCTTTTGGCAAATGAAGGGGTAAGAAGGTGATGGAAGAAATGTAGAAGAGGTTGAACTTGTACATCTCACATTTGAATTCAATGCATTAGGAGCACCATAACATTAGTTCAATTATTTCTACAATATGCACCAATGAAGAAATTTCACAAGGTATTACACAAATCAAGTAAAGACATATTGCATTTGATTCATGTCAAACCTTTATAGCTTGCCATATTTTCCAAGGAGGAGTTCTTCTTAAGGTCTTAAGTGACATGGTGAGTTCTAGAAATTATAGTTCATGAATTTGTAACAAGAGAATTCACTTTATCCAAGGGATTCATCGATAAAACATGCATATACGAACAACTAGATGACTAGATAAAGGCCATAATAATGCAAAGAAAAGGAGAAAAAAAAATTAAAACTACAACTACATGAAAACCATAATAACTTGTTAAGAATGTTGAAACAATGGAAGATAGAGTGGGTGGAATAGATACATACCACCCGCCTCTACCTCAAACATTGAATTTTTCTTGTCTCGAGAAAATACTAAACCCAAGATGAGAGAAGAAATTCATTAGAATGGACATAAATGTTTTGGTTTCCTGGAGGGGTGGTAGATGAAGTGGATGAGGTGCAGGTGTATTGTCATTAGTGAATGTCTAGGATACCCAATCTTGGGTAAATTCATTCGCGTACTCTCACCCCCGGTAGTGATAAATGGGGATGGGACATGTCTGGTGAGCCTCGTAATCTTGGTAGTAGGTCCTAGTTAGCTTGTAGTCTTTGTGGTTGAAATTCCACATATCATGTGATCTTTGCATAAGATAGAGATACTTAAGCTATTGGCACTGTATTTGATATTCACGCTCCATGTACACCTTGGAGTTCTCAATGTGATCCAATTTCTACTATATCTCATAGAAGTTGTTGGGCGCCTGAGGACCTGTAGTCTCAGAATTTTTCTATTGTTATGTGTCAGTGGTTGTAGTGGTCATGTATTCTCATTGTTTGCCTCCAATGGGACGATGTGACGATGTATGGATGGTTCAAGAGTGTCTCCCTATGGAAGTGGGTGCTCATTCTTCAAGTGTTGGATTTGAGATGACAGATTTATAAGATCATATTAGAGATTCTCCAAAAAGAACCTATCCTGAGAAGGGAGCAGGATCTACATGGTGGTGTTGTGGGAAAGAAGGAAATAAGTGTCTGCCCATACACTTGGGCATAGAACATGGTTGCACTGGAGATACTATAGGTGAATGAGGTTTTAGTACCCCATAGATAGAATGGCCTTGAAGGCGATGTGGGTGTATCCTAGAGAAACCGTGATTGCAGTGATGATATATCCTTACTGAAAAGAGAGTTGATATTGCGGGCAGACTGGATGCTAAGATGATCAAGGAAGGAGCTTTCCCAATTAAAGGGCTTAGTGTTCAGCATAGAGGTTTGTGGTGGTCATTGTCTCCTATGTACCTTCTCTATTGGAAACTATGTATGTTAGCATCTGATGAAGATAGTGTATCCCAAAGTTGTGTCGTTAGGAGGCCGTCATCCCTTAGGGGAAGGAAGGAGGAAGGTTGGTGATCTCCACCCATGATTTACCAATGACATACTTGTGGTGGTGATCCTGGTGACTGTGCTCTATGCAATCCTAGTACTAGGACAAGTTCTAGATGTCAAGGATGAGATTTGTGATCTAGCCAACAATAAACATGTGGTTCTCCCTGAAGATTGGAAAGGAGGACATGTACCATACTTTAATACTATAGTACCTTTAGAACGTGACCATAAACTCAAGTTTCAAATGAACATAGACATGGTGCACCAGTTAAGGGAACTATACAAATTTAATCTTGCACAATATGTTTTGAACAAAGTCATGATTGACCAGAGCGGAGAGGGTGTCACCGTATGCCCACTAAGAGAGGATGATGCCCAATGTATCCATGTCCTCATAGTGCTTGCACTAATTGTTGTTGATTAAATGCATGTATTTTACTAGAAGAGGAGAAATACATTTTCCAGTGGAGGTGGTGCAGTTGAAGTCAGGTGGTGGGAGTGGTTGTAATGATCCTCAGTGATAAGATTGTTGAGAATCTCAATGTCAGGTACCACATAGTCGATGGGAGGAGAGTTAATAGTTTTCTTAGGATCCTCAATATTATTTCCTCCCAAGGTGGCTCAGGCTCGAGTGCGGCAAGGGTTACATGTGGTGAGCTACTCCTTCCCCTTCCTCAAGCGAGCATTTCTTCCTTGTGAGATCCATCTTATGACATCTATCTTGGTGTAGGAAGGCCAACTAACCGGTTGGGTTGTGAGTCGCTCTACTAGAGTTTGATTTTGGGAATGAAGAGGGGCTATTGGCATGGTTGTTGGTTATTTCCAACCAAGTGACATAGGATGAGTTGATTGACTCGTCTGGAGAAAACAAAAAGGTTGAGAAAGTTGGCAAAGTGGCTGAGGAGCATTCTTTTCAAGATGGAAGTGGAGGTGATGAATAAAAAAAACCATTCGACCATGTGAATATGCAATGAAAAGGGAACTCTGGAAGGTATCACACTATCAGTCGAGGGGGTTTCAGAGGAAAAGAGTTGAGAGGAGGTGGGTGTATTGGGCCATTGGTGGTGTATAGGTTGACAAATATGGCTTGCATTGGCCAATCAAGGGACTTGGTGACAAGTCAATTAGCTACTATTTCTTATCAGTGACTGATCAACTTAGAGGAGGGTAAATTGGGCTTCTTAGAGAATGCTAGGTTTTGAAGAAGGATGGGGGATCCATTTTCCCATAGTGGTTATTCTTTTATAGGAGAAATCGAGGATGGGCAATCGTTTGATTGGAAAGCCAATCGATTGAATGGAATGTGAATGGTTGGGAATCCAAATCAATTAGTTTGAATTCCCATGCTCCTCTGATTGACCAGTTCGGTCTCTAGTCGATCAACTTGGTGATCAAAAACTTCTTAGAAATTCAAGATCAATTGCTCCTAACCAACCGACCAGTTGGCTAGTCCAATTGATCGACTCGTTTGACTTATTTTGCTCAGACAATGTCTGTTGTTATGTCCTATTTTGCAAGGAAAAATGATTTCTGTAACTACCCAGAATTGAAGGACTTGAATAAAATGATCTTAAAAGGAATTATAGGACTACCCATATCACCAAGGTGCACCTCCTTTTCAGGGAGCCCATCACTAAAGAACTTTGTTGTTAAGTGTGCTCATTCCAAAGTAGTTCTAGGATGGGTGACCAATCAAAAAATTGATCTTGAATTGTGCGTGAGTTAGGACATAGCTCGCAGTTAAGGTTAGTGGTGGTATTTGGGTCTAGTCGTCATTCTTGAAACTTTAGTAGAGCCATGGGAAGTGGTCCCATGCGTTACAAATGGTATTAGATCTATAACTCCTCTAGTTGATGGGGCCCACATGGGTATGTTGCTAGCATGTCTTGAGAAGTATGCTCTTAGCATGTTGGAAAGGGTTGTACTTGGTTATGTAGACACCCTTGCATTGGTATTTTGTGATCTCGAGCTGGGTGCCCATGGGACATTTTGGGTCTGCAATGAAATGGGGAAATACTATAAGGCCATATAGTTGAGTCTTCACGAGGATGTCAAGTCTAAGATAGGGAGATTATAACGTCCCAGGGTTTGATGCCTCTGATAAAATGATCTTAAAAGGAATGATATGACCACCCAAATCACCAAGGTGCACCTCCTTTTCAGGGAGCCCATCACTAAAATACTCTATTGTTAAGCTTTCTCAAACCATAGTAGTACAAGGATGGGTGAATAGTTGAGAATTTGATCTCATATTGCACATGAGTGAGGATAAAGCACGCAGTTAAGGCTGGTGGTGGTATGTGGGGCCATTCATCATTCCTGAAACTCTACTTAAGCCTTAGACGGTGGGACATGCATTAGAATTTCATGTAAGGAAATATGAATCAAAAGAAAATAGGAAAAAATAACATTCTTAGATAGATATGATGGCTAAATTGAAAAGGGAAGGTGTTGACACCTAAGTTTTACTCATTCAATAGAAATTCATAATTCAATGCAACTTCTCTCCTTATGATGGAATCCATTCCACATTCCACTCATTCTCCAACATATCATTTTCCACTTTCTTTTCATATTTCACCACACATTTTATCCATCCATGTTTTTCACTTTCACCAAATTGGAGGCCTTATGAAAAGAAAACTTTTTAAGACAAAAAATGTAATTTTCCCTGCAACTTCTTTAAATAAGCTATTTTTCATAAATTGCCTAGTTGAATTTTCTAAAACAAAATAGTTCCCTTTAAAATTCCATTTAATAAAAATCAAATTATAATTATGATTTTTCTTTCTGTTTAAGTATTATCCAAATTTTCTCTAGAACATTGTTGAAATTATTTGGAAAATAATAAATTTCCATTTTCACCTGTATACACTCAATGGATCAAAGACATCATCCATGTGACACATGGAGGATCACCTCGACTAGTGTGACCTCCTATGTGGTGAATCAAAGTGATATGTGATCTTTTCTAGAAGATTCTGCCTAGAATCTTGAAGCCTCAAATCTACCCATAAATATACCCCCCATACCCAATGTATTAGGCACCCCTTTCATCTCTCCTAAATGCAGAGAAATGACTACCTCCCTATTTGTTTTTCATATTACTCATGAACATAGGATCCTTTCTCTAACACCTCCTTCTTTCCTAGATCATAGAATGGTAAAATTCTCTAACTATTGCACCAAACTAATGTATCTATCTCATTATATGATCTATGACTAATGCACTTGACATGAGCTATTGCTGCATCTAATCTGTTATCCACTATAATTGCCTTGTTGCTAGTATGACTATCACTTTTTAACCACATCCAAAAACTGAAATCTAGTTTCTCTAAGTATACATATGCTAGCTATTTTCTAAAATCCTTAGCATCGGTCCTGATCACAAATGAAGGATGCAGGAGGTCCTGAGGTGTTTGGAACACAACATACCTATAAAAAATTGGCATTTTAATGGTGATGCGGGAAGGGCACACTTATATATAGCCCTGAAAGCCCACCCACCAATAAAAGTCACTTTTTATGTTTTTTGTTGTAAATTAACCATCCTGAATCACTCAATTTTTCACAATAAGATAGTATTTTCATACTTGTTTATCGATAAGATGGGATTTCTAATCCTTCCCTACTTGAAACCCAATCATTGAATTTGATCTTTGATTTTGCTTTTTAATTTACTATTTCTATCTAGAGTGGATAATCGCTCAGATTGATACATTGGCTTTAATGATCTATTATTTTTCCTTTTTTGTACAAAATGTGGTGGTGACTCTGAATACCTTTTTTATGTTACATTTAACTACCAACAAGGGTGGAGTTTTATTAATCAAATACCTCTTTTTTTCTCCTTTTTTGTGCAACATGCACAATACTGCTGGCTTAGCTGGGGAGTATTGCCTAGATTGTATGAATTAAACTCCCATTGTCCTATTTCAAAGATAGAGCATCATTAGGATCCTTTCATATTTTCTTCTATTTTTTAGTGTCTATCATTTTTGTTTGTCTAGAAGTAGGGTGGTGCATCACCCTAATCCACTCGCTCTAGGTGTGCTGATTGATCCAGTTTGCCACCCGTGTACCCAATGTTTCCATTTTCTAAGAACTCAAGACCGCGACCCTATTTCATTTTGGGCATCTTCATCCCTGTTGATTTAGGGTTTTGGCGATGCTTCCCATCTAGGGTTGGTTTTTTCTTCCCTATATATATATATATATATATATATATATATATATATATATATATATATATATATATATATATATATATATATATTTCCAAAGGTTACCATTCATGTTGCCCCCATCAAGGAAATTATAGTTTACATAATCCGAACTATATTGAAACTTGGTAGTACTACAACCATTACATGATTAAGAATCAATTGAATATACTCTCTTAGGTGGTTTTCTGTAAAAATGGAATCTAATGTTTGCTTTTTTGTGCAACTTGGATAATAGGTTGGCCACTTTATTACCTTCTCTTTTGATACTTTTGCAATACCAAATTCTTCTCATTTTGTGCTTGGCCTTCATAATCCACTTGGATATTTTTTAGTTTTTCTACTTGTTCCTTCAACAACTTTCTTTTCTAGCCTTGTCATAGTTTCTATGTTCAAGTGGTGAATTCCTTGCTCTTCTTCCATCTCTAGGGCCATTATGATAGCTTGGATATTGATTCAACCCTATTTTAGGCCTTCATCTTGTGTGATATTGCATTTCAATCACATCTATACTTGTTAAATTACATGTTATTTCCCTCAATATGCATATTTCTATAAAATGCACTTATGGACATTATTTGCATGTTTTTCAGGCATTTGGACCACTCTTAATGGAAGATAGAGAGAAGGAGTGATCCTAGGATTTCTCTACCCTTAGAAAGACTCAAAGTGAATTTTGATGCTCCCTAAACCTACCCCTAGTGGCCAAAGATCCATTGAAGAAAATATGTCTAAGAAAATCCGAAGAATCAAGTCAAAGTCCTGATCTAGAGACCAGCACGGCCGTGGTACCACAGAACGTTCGTGCTAGCACACTTGCACAATCAATAAGTTCAAAGCTCATTTGTGCAGAAATTCCCATGGATGTGGTACCACAGAACGACCATGGTGCACTGACTCTAGAACGACTGTGCTACCCAGCACAACCATGCTACCTATAGAGAGAACAACCGTGGAGCCGAGAACGGGTAGCTGAATTTGAGCCACCACGGTCGTGGTACCCACCACGGCCGTGCTACCTTTACCCCACCACGGCCGTGCCATTTTCAGTACAAAAGTGACCTATTCCCTGTGATTTTTCGCCATTTCTCACGATGTTCATTCCCATCCACCATGATCATTCACACCCCTCCCCACCACATCTGTGGTGACCACCACAACCATGCTACCTACAAAAACATGGCTACATTTGCACTGTTTTTCCCATACTACCCCAACTTGACCCAATGCTTCCCCCACACCTATATATAACTAGGTGGCAGCAAGCATGAGGTTATCTACCTTCCACCATCTCTTAGATCTCCATTTTTGCCCCTTATCCATTCCACTCCATCTCCACCTCCATTTCACTCCATTTCTCCATTTCCAACACCAAAACCCTCATTTGCAAGCCTTCTATCCACTTCCGACCAACATTCCACACCATTCCATCCAAGACAAAGGAGGAGGTCAACCTTGCACTAGATGGAGAAGAGGATTCACTCATCTACACTAAGCTCCATGGCTACTTCTTCCTCTTTTTCTTCTCTTTTTGTACTTTGCATTGTTATGAGTAGCTAGGCCCCTTAGGTGGGTTGTTTGGGGTGTAAAATGTTACTTTGATATCATGTTGGGTGAAATGATATGTAAACTTTGTAATTCCATTTTGTAATGATTATGTTCTATTTCTATTTCATTCTCCATGAATTTTTTATTGGTTTGTGCTTGAAATGAATTGGGAATTTAGGGAAATTGCTTATATGTGTGCATTTTGGGATTTGCTCTGAGGTTCAATTCTTGGAATCCTAGCTAGCTACCAATCTTCCTACATCATAATAAATCTTCCTAACCCTAGTTGAGAGATCTAAGTAGCTAGTTTAGATGAAATTGGTGTGTTTAGCATTAAGCTTTCTCAAGGCTAGAATGTGGGTGATGGGAGGCCTAAAACCTCACTTCCACCTCCATTACTAATCTCAAATCCTAATCATCCTAAGATTATCTAACCTAGAAACCTAGGTCTGTTTGGACTCTAATTGAATTACACCCAAGCCCTAACCCAATTGAGCCTCACAAGGGTAGTAGGGAGTGTTAGGGACTAGTTTCCCTGTATACAACCTAGCATATCCATGGCTAGTTAGTAGCTTAGGATAATTCATTAGACTCTAAGTTGTTGTTTGGTTTGGAAAATCTAAATGAAATCTTAATGTTCATATGTCACCCCCAACTTAATTGATAATTACATCCCCTAAACAACCCACATCTTCCTTAATTACTTTAAAACCCTAGTTTCCATCTTGCTTAGCTAGCATTAGCTTAGTTAGCTCTTTTATTGCTTAGATAGCTCCTTGCCCTGTTCTTGCTTTGTTCTTGTTGCTTAGGTCTTTAATTGCTCTTTTTCCTTGTCTTTCTTTCCCTAGTTTAGATTTTTCTCTTATTGCCTTTCTATACCTAGCTTAGTCTTTTCCTACATAATTTGTCTTGATCTAGTCTAGGGTTAACTTACATTTCATTCTCACCTTTAATTACTTTCTTGATTCACCCTTAGTTTAACAATCAAATCACCTTTAATCCCTTAACCCTAGTCTCTACAGTAGGAAACTAGCAAAAACTAACCTAGGTCTAGTGCCCCCTTTTCTCCCTGTGGATCGACCCTATACTTGCCACCCTCCTATACTACGACACGGCCCCATGCGCTTGTATGTGTAATGTTTTGGTTTTTGAGAGCGTTTTAAGTTAGGTCTATATAAATTTTGAAAGTGAATCCACCCGTGTGCCTTCATCAACGGAGTTGCATCCATTCAAGTCTCAATTGAGTGGTGTGTAATGCCATTGGTGGGGGCGCACCAAGCTTTCTGGTGTTGTTGCTGGGGAGAAAGGTTCTCAACCTAGAGAGTTAGTTTTTCTTTGAATTTTCCTACTGCCCCCATCATTGCTATTCTTTATTCATTATTCTTTGCATTCTTTGTGTATATTGGTTTGCTAACTTGTTCTCTTTTTTTTGGTTACGATTTGTGCATGTGAAAAGCCATTCAAGGAAGACATGATGGAAGCCCATGATGCGCCCCACAAGCCACTTCAAGACTACTTCATGTCTAGCAACTATAAATCACCAATTGCTAGTAGGGTTGATCAAATGGCAGGGGAGAAATTCTTCATCCCTCCATGTCTTCTTAGGATCCTACCCATTTTCTACAACTTGGAGAGTGAGAACCCCTACAAGCACTTAGAATCCTTTCTTGAAATTATGCTCAACCTTCAGGATGCCAACGACTAGTGATTTACAATCTGGTTGACCTTGTTCCCTTTCTCCCTCAAAGATAGAGCCAAAGACTGATATGACTCAAGAAGGGACATTATGAGTTGGGAAACAATGAAGAATGCCTTCTTGAGACAATTCTAATCTATAGCAAGGTTAACACAAATGTGGCGTGTTGTGATAGGTTTTAGTTAAATGGGAAATGAGCAGTTCCACAATGCATCAAAGAGATTTAAGAAGATTTGAGATAGTGCCCGCCCCATGAGATCCCTTTGTGGCAGCTAGTTTAATCATTCTACTCCGGTTTATCTCTAAAGGACCAAGACACAGTGGATTCATCTTGTGGAGGAGTTTTCATGGCTAGCCCACCTAAGGAGATATGGCCTTTGTTTGAGAAGTTGGGTGAATGATAAAGAATTCTAGATTTTAGCATGATGAATGACGGGGGATTTGCATTTGGTGTGACACCTCCTACTCATAATGACTCAAGCCTGCAAGTGATAAAGATTCTTGGTGACATGCTAAGCTTCATGAAGAACCATGTGATAATGTTCCTTGTCACCTGATCAATTCTATTAAGTTATATGGTGAACAGAAGAAGACACCTCACTCTTATAGATACAAGAGCCTCAAATTCCAAAATATAGCTCAAGGTTTGAGGAAGAGGTTCTCTCTAGATTCAAAATATTTGATGCTATTCAAAAAGATGTGGCAAGGCTAGAAGAGAGAATTGAGCAACTGTCTTCCAAAATACCTCTCCAAGAAGAAAAGTTGTCTTCAAAACCCATCATCAGCTACCATGAAGCAAGTGGACCAATTTTCTCTCTCAAGTTTTCTATAGTCTGCCTCCCATGCAAGTACAGCCCATCTACCATTTCCAAGGTGATCCCAAGCCTTATACTCCACCCCTACCACCTCCATTACCACCATTTTACTAACAATTCACCTTCCAACCTCAATTCTCCCCTCCACCTCAATTTCAACACCAAGTGTCACCTCCACCTCCTCCACAACAGAAACTACCTTCCCCTCTCCATCATGAGCAAGGAAGTCTTGTGACAGTTCTATGGAGTGGGAAATCTCTTGAGCAGCCCGCAAGTCAGAGAAAAGTTGACAAAGAAAAGCAAAGTAAGCCAAGTGGTGATACTATGATTGAAATGTCTATAGATGATTTAGTGATGCATCATGTTTATTTTTGGGTACCATGTGCTCCACCTCATTCTCCATTTGCAAGCCCTACCATCCCTAGTGTTCCACCTCACATTGATGCAAGCAAGGCAAAGCCAATGATCCTCCATTCATTGAAGCACTTGATGAACCACCAGAGATGAAGAGGAGCAAAACGCACAACGTGGATATTCTTGAGGTGTTTCGACAAGTGAAGGTGAACATTCCACTCTTGGATGCTATCAATAAAATCCCATCATATGCCAAGTTCCTCAAGAACCTATGGAATGTGAAGAGAAGGTCAACGGGGAGGATACCAAAGAAAGTGAAGTTGACTGAACAAGTGAGCTCCATCATACAACATTCACTTTCTGTGAAGAGAGAAGACCCAAGAGCCCCACTCATACCTATCTATATAGGGGGACATCACATAGACATATCCTTACTTGATTTGGGATCTAGTGTGAATTCGATGCCATACAATGTCTATGTTGAGCTGGGTTTAGGCAAGTTGAAGCCATCACATTTCACTCTCTAATTGATGGATAGATCAATAAAAGTGCCTAGGGGGAGAGTGGATGATGTCTTAGTAGTGATAGATAAAGAGAAAGGCACATGCGTTTCAAACAGATTTCATTGTACTTGATATGGAGCCAAAGGATAGAAAGATTCCCATCATCTTGGAAAGGTCATTCTTATCTACATCTAATGCCGAGATTCATATGCATAGTGGCACCATTACGGTTTCATTCATGGACATGAAAATCAAGATCAACTTGTATAAAACCCTAACCCAAAAATTCTGAGATAGGGATATTGGATATGATCACTTCACAAATTTGAATGATCATTTGAGAAAAGGAGATCAAGTTGGATCAACTGATGAAGATTATTGTGATCAAAGGGATGAGGAAAATAGATTGAGTGCAAATGAGGGATGCATGTCTTAAAAGAATGGACACATGGGAATGCCAAATGGATGAATGAATGAAAAATCACCAAGAATCCTAGTTGAAGGCAAGAAAATCAGCACTTGTGGGAGGTAACCCACATAGGTTTGGGGAATTTTTCACCCAACCTCTCATTTTTTATACTTTTGCTTTATTTTTACACCAAACCTAAACACACACACACACTTGTGCTTGATAGTTTTAGTTTTAGTTTTGATGAAATGACAGGGGAAATAGGTGTAAGTTGAGAAATGAGGCACATTCAGTGAAAAATGGTTGATACAACATCAAAGGGATAATTCAAGATAATTGGATGATGAAATGATTTGATGATTTCTGAAGATTTTTGAACTGACAGAGCCCAGAACAACCGTGCTGGTGTGGAACAACCGTGATGGAAAAGATGGTTTTTCAACAGGGAAAATACAAGATTTGGCCTCCGTCAACATGGTCGTGCTGGCGAGAATTGCCATGCTGGCATCTTGCCAAAACAGCCGTGTTGGAATGGAACAAATGTGCTGGCTAAGTTAGATTTCAACAGTGAAAACTCGAGTTTTGGACGTGAGCAGCATGACTGTACTGGCTAGAACGGTCGTCCTGGCATCCCACCAGAATGGCCATTCTGGCCAACCGTGCTGGCCTAAATCCAACACTTAAGTCACCTGATTCCGCCCAAACCAACACGACCCAGAATGCATTTTCATGAAAAAGAACGGTCATTCCGCGTAGCTTGGCGACTAGGACGACCCTCCTTCACCCTCAAATCAACTCATCTTGCTCCCAAACTCTAGGTTTAAGTTCCCATTGGTCCCCAATCATCTTCCCTAACCTCAAGCTTTGTTTTCCACCCACCATCACCATATATTTCTCCATCTCCAAGCCCCTACAGCCCAGAAGCACATTTGGTGTTGTTCGTGCTCATTTTACCCAAAGCATCTTGCAATGATGAGGAGCATGGGCAAGGCAATCAGGAAGGGAGTAGAGAAGATGATAGATATCCACATCGTAGGCAAAAGCTGCTCCAAGAGGGCCTCCCGTTCCTCACAGTAGTCTGACAATGCTTTGTCATTGTCAAATTCTATTTCTCGATCCTTTGAATGTTCGACATCGACGAGCGCCTCCCGACACCGCTCCTCCTCCAGCGACCATATTTTGGATCTAATATACAACAACCCCAAAGAGGAGGACGAGGAAGAAGAAGAAGAGTTGGAGAACATAGTGGACTCCATTAATTTTAATGCATCAACTTGTGAGAGGAGGGATAAGAAAACAAATGATGCATCTTCCTCACACTTACAGCCACGACCAGCTCCGACAAGACATTCTACTTCCTTGACTCGACTTAGTGCAAGCTATGAGAGGGTGCCCTTGAACATAGACACAAATTTAGGGTCACTCACTTATGCATAAGAGGAAGAAGATAATATTAAAAGTGAGGAGATGGAAGATGAACCAGTGGACATTGTGTCCAAGCTAAAAGAGGACAAGTTGAGATGGGTTGGAAAGCAACCAGAAGGAACCACCTATGGAAGGGGAATGACAAGAAAAGTTGTGATGAGGCCTCTTCACCCCGAGTGCTTGAAAAGGAGGGTGATCCCCACTAGATATGTATGTATGACTTCTATGAAATCTCTAGGGATCAACTACACATTCAAGGGTCAAATGCAACGTTGTGGGATGTACAAAATCTTGACTGAGGTTGAAGAAACCTAGTTGGAGCTGACTCATGAATTCTTTGCATCCTTAGAGAAGGTGCAATACCAAGAAGAAGATGCCATCAGGTTCAAGATGAACAACTCTACACATGTGCTTAAAGTTTCCCGAATCAAAGCTATCTTTGCCCCCAATTTAGAAATGTTAGAGAAATTCAATGAAGGAAGACTTGACAAGAGTGATATAGCATATTACTCCAAGATGTGGAAGTCAATTATTGGTGAAGCTTCTTTTTCTACAGGAAAATCAAAGAAAAGCAAGACTTACTACCCCTTCATGAGATACATATAGAAGGTCCTAGCAAACACTTTATTTGGTCGTTATTCCAATCAAGGGTGTTTCTCGCAAAAGGATTTGTTTGATATTGCCATAATTGCAAGTAGAGGATTTGTAAACATAGGTGCCATGGTGATTGACTACTTGAAGACAATTCACTCCAAGAGTAAAAATGCATTCATAATGGGGGGACTTATCACCACAATGGAAAAGGCAGTGGGATGCAATCTAGATGGACTTACTAAGGTAGAAGGAAGCAAATATGTTGATCTAAATTATCTTGCTAGGTCCCAAATGATCTCCCTCAAAGATAGCAAAATCTTCTATGTTCTAAATCCCGGGTACCATGGAATCATATTGGAGCTCCCATACCATGCCACCCCCTACTCATGGATGTGGGGTCACTGGAGAACTTTTCTAAGGTAAGAGCATAGTATGAGGAGGAGAAACCAAGAGTGGAGTTCACTGCACCAAACGTGGACTTACAAGAAGAAGGAGGAGAGACAAATGTGCCATAGTAGCAACACTTTTTTTAGCAGCCACACTACACACGACCGCGAGGGGAGGACTTTGATGTGCAACAACCTCCAACACATTCATACGTCATGTCTGCCATTCATGCACAGTTGGAGGCAATTCAGTTGAAAAATCAGTCCATGGGGTTAGATCAACAGCAGATGCATCATCAGATTAACCACATGTAACACTATCAGCATGCACATGCATAGAGGAACCCCCAATGGGGGGAGGATTTTTGGGGAGCACTTTATAGTTACCAGGAGACATACCTACCACCATAGGCAGACTGCTAGAGCCATTACTACCAGAACCCCCCCCCCCCAACACTCAGGCCCAACATAGGATCCCACACCACCAAAATGATGACTTCTACCCTATCATTCCTAAGCTTTAGTTTCTTACTGAGGATGGCATGATTCAAAAGATTGGGGTGGTAGGCTAGTAAGCCCTCAATTCTCAACATATTTTGTTAATTTCCTCTCTCATTTGATTACTTTTTGTTTGTTTTTTCTATCTAGTTTAGAATTTACTTGCTTTTCATACCTGCATGCCACATAGTTTGCTTTCTTGTCATTTTTGCATAATTTAAAAAAAAAATCTTTTTTCCATGGATTTCATATCATGTTTTAGATATGATTTACTTGTTTACTGCTTTAAGTTCAATAATATAGGATTAGATGTGATTGAAGTGAACCTGGCAACATTTTGGCCAATTTTGGCCAAATTTGAGACTTCTTGTCTAAAAGTGTATTTCAACCCAATATCTATTTTTTGGATTAAAAAGGATGACCTTTGACAAATGCAAGTGAATTATCATTATTTGTTGCTAAATGGTATCGATTCTTGACTTTTTACATGTGCATCACCTCTCTTTTGTTTGTTAATGATTTGGTTGAATTGTGACTTGAGCAAGTAATGAGCGCTTAGTGCCTATGAAATCACTTGATATAAGTATCAATTTCAAGTAGTTCATTCATGTGGTGTGATATTGTTGGATGAAGTGGTGGATTAATTTTCATGTAGGATACCTTATGTTGAGAATCATGCCAGTGACCCCTCTTTGACTTGACCCTTCACTCACCATATTCTTACCCATCTTCCTCATGAAACGATGCCATAGTGAACATTCAGTCATGGCCAACTCCAAAAGTTTGGGGTGGAAACATCTACATCTCATCGCTTCACTCTCATCACCATATGCCCTATCTACTCCAAGGGAAAAGAAAAAAATACAAAAATACAAAAAGAAAATAAAAGATGCTCCTATTTAAGAGCATCTAAATAAAGAAAAGATGAGTGCTCTATGTAATAACACTCCAAAATCTTACTGCTATCTTTTCTTCCATTTTCATACCCATTGAGCTAGGAAACATCAAACCTAGCTCATTTTTCCCTTTTCTGCAGCCACGTGGGTCTTTGGTGTGATTTGAAACATACGGTTGAAAGCATGAAGGTGAAAAGAACTCCTAGTCATTCATGATTAACGCCATCATGAAATGGTCACCCAGAACTACATGAAAGAAATATGGATAGCTCATGTGTTTTATGCACTATATTTGAAGTTCATATGCTTTATGATCTTTTCATGATTGGTTTGTGAAAGAAGGATAGGAGAGAGGTGGAATGCATGTACTTAGCCACTATTGATCCCATTCAACAATAATCATCCTTTACATTGCATTTGTCATTTCTCGATTGTGGAAAAATTGTGGAGAGATTGAGTTGGAGCATACTTGAGGGCAAGTATGTTTTAAGTTTGGGGTGGTGATTTAGCCCTATTTTAAGGCATCATCTTGTGTCATATTGCATTTCAATAACATCTATACATGTTAGATTACATGTTGTTTCCCTCAATATGTATGTTTGTGTAAAATGCACTTATGGACATTATCTGCATGTTTTTCAAGCATTTGGACCACGCTTGATAGAAGAGAGAGAGAGAGAGAAGGGGTGATCCTAGGGTTTCTCTACTCTTGGAAAGACCCAAAGTGAAGTCTAATGCTCCCTCAACCTACCCCTAGTGGCCAAAGACCCATTAATGCAAAGATGTCCAAGAAAATCCAAAGAATCAAGTCAAAGTGTTGATCCAGAGACTAACACAACTGTGCTACCACAGAAAGGTCACACTAGGACACTTAGAAAATCAACAGGTTCAAAGCTCATTAGTGCAGAAATTCCCACAATTGTGGTACCACAAAATGGTCATGGTGCACTGACTCCAGAATGGTCGTGCTGCCCAACACGTACATGCTACCTGTAGAGAGAATGACCATGGAGCTGAGAATGGCTAGTTGAATTCGAGCCACCACGGCCGTGGTACCCACCACGGTCATGCTACCTTTTCCGTCACCACTGCCGTGCCATTTTCAGTACAAAAGTAACCTATTCCCTATGATTTTTCACCATTTCTCACCATGATCGTTCCCATCTGCCATGATCATTCTCACCCCTTCCCACCATGTCCGTGGTAACTACCACGACCCTAGTACCTACAAAAACCTAGCTACTTTTCCACTATTTTTCCCATACAACCCGACTTGACCTAGTGCTTCCCCCTCACCTATATATACCTAGGTGGTAGCTCCAGCACGAGGTTAGCTACCTTCTATCATGTCTTAGCTCCCCATTTTCACCCCTTAGCCATTCCACTCCATTTCCACCTCCATTTCACTCCATTTCGCCATTTCCACCACTTCTCACCATCATTCCACACCATTCCATCTAAGAAGAAGGAGGAGTTCAACCTTGTAGCAACTAGAGAGGAGGATTCACTCATCTACACCAAGCTCCATGGATACTTCTTCCTCTTTCTCTCTTTTTATACTTTGCATTATTATGAGTAGCTAGGCCCCTTGGGTGGGCTATTTGGCGTGTAAAATGTTAATTTGATCCCATGTTGGAGGAAAATGATATGAAACTTTATAATTCCATTTGCTAATTATTATGTTCTATTTCTATCTCATTCTCCATGAATTTCTTGTTGGTTTGTGCTTGAAATGAGTTGGAAATTTTGGGAAATTGCTTATATGTGTGAATTTTGGTATTTTCTCCTAGGTTCAATTCTTGGATCTCTAGCTAGCTAACCATCTTCCTACATCATAATCAATCTTCCTAACCCTAGTTGACAGATCTAAGTAGCTAGTTTAGATGAAATTGTGTTTATCATGGAGCTTTCTCAAGCCTAGAATGTGGGTGATGGGAGGCCTAAAACCTCACTTCCATTATCATTACTAATTTCATCCCCTAATCATCCTAAGATCATCTAACCTAGAAACCTAGGCTTGTTTGGACTCTAATTGAATTACACCCAAGCCCTAACCCAATTGAACCTCACAAGGGTAGTAGCGAGTGTTAGGGACTAGTTCCTCTATACACAACCTAGCATATCAATGGCCAGTTAGTAGCTTAGGATAATTCATTAGACTCTAACTTGTTGTTAGGTTTGGATAATGTAAATGGAATTTTAATGTTCATATGCCACTTCAAACTTAATTGATAAGTGCATCCCCTAAAAAACCCACATCTTCCTTAATTGCTTTAAAACCCTAGTTTCCATCGAGCTTAGCGAGTGTTAGCTTAGTTAGCTCTTTTATTGCTTAGATAGCTCCTTTCCCTGTTCTTGCTTTGTTCTTGCAAGCTTAGGTCTTTAATTGCTCGTTTTCCTTGTCTTTCTTGCCTTAGTTTAGATTGTTCTCTTATTGTCGTTCCATACCTAGCTAGTCTTTTCCTACTTAATTCATCTTAATCTAATCTTGTGTTAACTTAGATTTCATTCTCACCTATAATTACTTTCTTGATTCACCCTTAGTTTAACAATCAAATCACCTTTAAACCCTTAACCCTAGTCACTGTAGTAGGAACTTGGCAAAAACTAACATAGATCTAGTACCCCCTTTTCTCCCTATGGATCGACCCTATATTTTCCACCCTCCTATACTACGACACCACTCTGTGCACTTGTGGGTGTAGTGTTTTGGTTTTTGAGAGTGTGTTATGTTAGGTCTGTATAAATTTTGAATGTGAATCCACCTATGTGCCTCTGTCTGTGGAGTTACATTCATTCAAGTCTCAATTGAGTGGTGTGTAACGCCATTGGCATGGGCGCACCAGATATCTGCTTCCAACATGCTAGCATCTTCTATCAACTTTCCCATACCCCCGACGAACTTTCCTTCACTATCTCGACAAGAAAAAATGATAGAAGACCATTTCTTTTTAAAGGTGGGTTTGTATGTAGTTTGATTTGAGATGGCATTCAGGAAGACTCCTCCAACTTTGTATGTAGTTCACCCCTAAACTCTCCTACTTCTTCGACCAAACTACTTCAGAAAGAGATACTTCTTTACTGATTAAGTTTATTTGATGAGTAGATGGCATCTTGATGTCTTTGAAGACTTCCCAATTGATGATGTATCGGATTTACCAACAACCTAACATGAAAGTTAAATTTGTGTTTAGTATCAGAGTTAATTTTCAAAACCATCCACTTCCACAGGTTATTTTCACTATAAAAATTGTTCCATTTGTTATTGTCCATTAGTCCTGTCCACACTGGACTTTCTTGTGAGCAATCTCACAGGGAGTGTAGAATGCATTTCTAATGAGATTTAGGTTTAGGTTGGAAACAAAATCTGATCTTTCATGAAAATATGTTGTTATTTCTTTGTTTACATATCTTTGACTATCATAAATTATGATCTTTCTTCTAAAATGCTAAAATCCATCACATGCACTTCCCACTTATACAAACCCATGTGTCATGAAATGGGTGTGAACCTCACATTGGATCCCTAGAAATTGTACGGGATGCAAGTAAAGGTACTAGCCCAACATTAAGTTGGACATCTAAAGGCCATGAAAACATCCAACTCTCCTAGAACTCAAAACCAGTTACAACCTCTACAGACATGAGGTGTATTGGAAGTGGTACCTTTATCTGTTGAACTTGAGTTAGCCCTCATTGAGTGCCATTGATCCATAGAGAAGACAAGGACCAAACCCTCTTATAAAGGTCACACTCAAGTGAGGACATGATGCAGATATAAATTTATGGGCTAAAAAAGGAGGCATATCAACTTCTTGTGCATATTCCATGTCTTCCCTCTTGAAAAATATTGAAATTTCTTCTAACCCTTTAATGCAAAGATTCAAAAAAAAAATTCAAAGATGAACAATCTCAAATTCAAATAATCTTTTTTTTTTTAAAGATTAACAATCTCAAATTCAAACAATCTTTTTCTAACATTAATAATCTCAAATTCAAACAACTTTTTTCAAAGGTTGACAATATCAAATTCAAACAATCCTTTTCAAAGATTAATGATCTCAATCCAAATAATATTTTTCAAAGATTAACAAGTCTGAAATTCAAATAGTCTTTTTCAAAGATTAAAATTCTCTAACCCAAACAATCTTTTCAAAGATTAGCAATCTCAAATGCAAAACAATATTTTGAAAGATTGACAATATCAAATCAAAACCTTTCTAAAAGGACCATATCAACAAATTGACTAAGAGAGACAACACCATTTAAAAGATGGGCTTCTCATGATTAATCACTCAAATAAAAACCCATCCCTAAAGAGGGATCCGACCTTGGATCTTGGGTAAATAGGGGAGTTCCTTCATGTCACATAAGACATTGTTTGCCAATTTTAGGTCCACCCCACAATGGTCATGTTTTATGACCTTAAACCAATCCCATTTCAACTTTCAAATACTTTTTGGGTCTAGGACCATGACCTAAAATTGACCCAATCACACTTCATCTTCCTAAATAGGGTCCTTGTTTATGACCTAAAACTTGACCCTGACATATCTCTAAGCTCCATAGAGAAGGAGAAGCCAAGCTGAGGGTTCCTTCCTGCCAACCATTCCTTACATGAAAAGGGGAAGAATTCCCCAGAGGAAGCCCTCAAATTAGGAGGTAACTAGGGCGTCATGGTTTCTGCCAAAGGTTTTACTTTGGTAACCCTGTTAGATGATGATGCCCTTGGGAATAAAAGTAATTGATTAAGAACAATCACTATGACAGTGAGGGCGTCCTTAATATTTATCAACAACTCATACCCCAACATTCCTCCCTATATTGAATTGTCCTTTTTGGAGAAATTTCCAAAGGAACATCACATACACCAGTATTTTCTTTCTTCAATGGCATTGGCAAGCATGTCTCATATAAAAGTGGAGAAATTCCCTCAAATAGCCAAAGCTAGAGGCTGGAACAACCACACAAAAAGGCAATTACAATAAATAAAGGCTACATGGGTCTTCCATCATGAGAAGGTTGCAATAAGTTCATGACTACTCCTCTTTATACACTTCCCAGATTGAAGGAGAAGTCCTTTTAATTTCTTGTATGATGTAAAGTGTGTAGCGGGACCCATTCAAATATAGAGAGTGTCTTCTTATAATGTTGCACCCAAATTTTGAATCCCTCTACTATGTGATTCAAGACATCACAAGAAAAGTAATAAACATGTACTTCACTCGGTCTTGCCAACAATCTTCCCAGATAGTAGGGAACAATAGTGCATGTTGTCAATCTGATGGTAGATCAATGGGGATGTCATCCACAAAAGGCAATAAAAATAGAAAGAAGAGGGGAAAAGCAAGGCAGATGTTGTTGTGCCTGAGGCAACAAACTCTCAAGAAAGATCTTCATAGGAGCAGTTTCTCAATGTCCCCTTCCTGCCTCCATCAACCTCAACATATGTAGGAGGGTGGTGCCATCTAGGATTCACTATGCAAGGAGCTACTATGCTGGGTCATCCTCCCATACCTCTCATAAGGTTTATGGGGTTCCCTCCTACCTCAACCAAAAACATTCTAGCCAGGGTTCTACCAGAGTTCATTGTTCGAGACCATTGGGGAAGTCCCAATACCTCAGGAAGAAATAATGCCCTTCTTGAATCCTAAAGATGAAGTGAGATGGAGAAAGAAAGAAGAACAAGCTACAGTTAGACACGGAGACTCCCAAGGGGTCAAGAAGGTCAACTCCATCAAAAAGGTTCAAACAGAATATCTAAATGTCCAGGGATCAGTCCCCATCAAGCACTATATGTATCCACCACCCCAATGTTGATACAACTCATACATAGGGGAAGGGTATGGATTCCCACCACCCCTATACATGGGGCCGCCATCAACAGTCAAACATCCTATAATACACATGGTTGCTGAACATCAAGAAGTTATCACACAGGAACCTACTGTGTAGATCCACTACTACTCAAAATCAAGAAAAAAGATCAAATAACTAGAAGGGAAGATTGAAAGTGGGAAGACTTCCGAAGATTTTTTCCACTTTCCAGACACCAAACTTCCTGAAAACTTCAACATGTCGAAATTCCATGAGTACTCTAAAAAGGGGGATCAAGGCCACAACAAGTTGATTTTCTTAGATATGGTAGAGTTCTAGAATGATGATAGGGTACTAATCCGTCGTTGTGCACGGACCTTGACTGGTCTCACATTGGACTAGTACATTAGCATGACATAACAACCATCACCCCATGAGCCAAGATAGTGAATAATTTTATTGATTAGTATGACTAAAATCTAAAATATGTCCCAACCAAAGAAGATTTTACGTATTCTATTACGTATATAAGGTAAGATTTTAGAGTACTTTAGCAAAAGATAGAAGAAAGCTTTTACAAGTCCGTCAGACAATGGAGGGAGCTTGTCACTCAGTTGGAATTTAAGCCTACGAATAAGAAGGACTTAGAGATGGTGATCAGAGCCACCAAGTCAACTCTCATTTCCCTCTTATCTTTGCAACAGTACAATTACACCTCCCGAGAGCTCATACAAGTAGGTGTATGGATTGAAAGTTCCATCAAGAGCAAATTGTATCAAAACATAGGGCTCACTTTCCACCCAACATCTATCTTTTCAATTCTTCATCAAAAGTCCAAGAGGACAAAAGCCAAATCATAACAAGCCATGATAAGGGCAATGCTAATACCTCCTCCCCGGGATCGTTAAGTGACAACCATGAACCATACAAATCTCATTAGTGTAGACATTGATGGAATAGTCTCTCCAAGCCTTGACACCTCAACAATAGTAAGCTCAAGTGGTGTCAGCCAACTATTAGTCTTAGAACATGCCCCCATAGTACGTGTCCAATGAGAAACTACTATAGGAATGTGCCACCACCTTTCCAACCATTAATGTAGTAGATATCCACAAACACTCCTCTAGCAGTGAGTAACTTGACACCACATGTCGAGCCAACAACCACCACTCTGTTAGTAGAGGAGCCTTCCTAACCCCTAAGTAAGTTCACTCGTAAGGGAGCTTATCTCGGTATGATGTTGTCAGATATCAACCATCTAATCAAGTTTCCATTCATAAGGGATCCATCAAACCCTTGCCAAATAACTACAATGCCAACACCTTTGGCGACTTCCACAAAGAAAAGGGCCACAAGGAAGATTCTTGCATTGCGCTCAAGAAACACCTTACAAGATCTGATAAACACTAGCAATGCCCATCCATCCACATTAAACAAGGTTCCATTGTCCTCCCAACACCGTGGTCATGATCTCATTACCTGAGGACTCACCCTGTGTACTTGTCCTTCCTTAAGAATAGGTGATCAAGAATTGGTCTCAAAGTAATCAGATTGTCACATCAGTCTGGGAACAAAGCCCAATAATTTTGATAAGCAACAAAAGACTGAGTAATATATCTTAATCCCACTAGGGGAAGAAAATGCTTCTGATCATCATACAAAGGGCTTTCTAAGAGAAAAGGAAACAACCAATCAACATATTGAAGGCCAACCAAAAGCCAAAAGTGCATAAGGTTTGGGTCTTGAAAGCATCAAGTTCTCCAATCCCTCACCCTACTATTTTGGTGTCAGTCCTGACATCGTCACCTATCATAGAAAATGGAGACTAAATGATCTCGCCTAGCTAGGTTCCAGTAGAAAAGGAGGTGTGAAGTCTTGTAGTGCTTGACTTTCTTTAAATATCAGGTCTATAACGTACGATGAAAGAGTCTGAGTGCCATCCATCCGATCCAGAAGTTTACTTTGTTCTACCTATTCTATCCCACTAGAGGTACCATTGCCTCTTAGTATGGGCAAAGAGAAGATGACTACTTACATTGGAGTCCCTAGAAGCATTACAAAAGAGGGGCCCCACAAGGTCTTCATTCCATCTATTGATACCAAGAAGGTATCGCCAAAACATGAGATTTGCAAGAAGACTGGTCCTAAAAGGCCAAGATACAATCCAATTCATCAACAAACTACAAAGGGAAGTATCACTGCTAGGAGCTATGCTACACTCCCCAACACATCAAGAAGTAGTCATGAAGACTTTATATGGGGCTATGTTTCCAATTATGTACGTCCAAAATCTCTTGCATCCACCATCTAATTATTCACAACCCCACACTTAGTGTCATTCTCAAAGGATGATATTCAATAGGGGGGATCACAATAAACCCTTATTAGTCACTATAATATACAACAACCTTGAGATACCCTCCTACTATGTTGATAAATGCACCAACCTCAATGTGTGTCCCCTAAAGACACTAATTATCTTGGGGAAGGATCCCTCCAACCTCCAGTCAATGATAAAGAAAACAACCTATTTAATGGAGTAATCAAAGAATCTCTAGATGAAATCACTATGGATCTATATATCAGACAAAACACGTTCACTATCCCATTCATTGTCATTGAGTTGAGTCCCTCCTTCAAACTCCTCCTAGGGAATCCTTAGATTTATCAAAGTCAAGTGGTTCCCTCGTCACTACACCAAAAATTGAAGTATCTATCAGTCCATGCTATCTCATCATTTAGGAAGAAAAACTCAACAATAAGGAGTGATCTCATACTTTTCTTCATGATGCTTCACATTGCTAATATCAGTTGGGTTCCTCTGTGAAGAATGAGTCACAATCTACCCTACGACCACACATTGTTTCAACAATAGTTGAGGGAAATAAACATTCATCCAAATAGATGACTGGGAGCCCAACAAGAAGAACACATATAGATCATCCAATACATCCTATACACAAAGGGTTGGGTTTAGGGTTCTAGGTCCCATCCTACATACGACCTTAAATGAACAAGTGGATACCATATTGGAAGCCAACAATATTGTGACCCACTATGAGGGACTTAACTTGAAGAGATTACCTTAACAATATATTGTTGACTTGATATTTGAGAAGTGAAGCCTGACACATTCGATTAGAAGAAGAGTGTCAACTTAGGGTACTATATTGGTGGGACCTTGGCCCTAATTGCAAGAGTCCCCACCCATATTTTCCTTGTACTATGGCTATCAATAAAGACTATCCAGACTCAACTATGGCAGTTGCTGCCGTGACATTTTCTTACTATAACAACCTCACTTTTTGGCAACCCCCAATTAATGAAGGCCAAAAACATGAGAGACATTAACTAAACATTCCCCAAGGATCCAGAGTTAGAAAATAATAAATCACAATAAATAATTTCTATTTTTTCAAATATATTATTTCCAAGACGTTCCTCTAGAACTTACATAACTTTCCATCTTTAGATTTGTACATGTGGGAACTATATGAGAAGAAGTATCTATATAATCCTCTTTATAAGTAAAATTTGATGTTTTCAAGTAATTTCATGTCCATCATTTTATGATTTTATCTTCCCTAGAGTGTACCTAATACACCATGAAACAAAAGCACTAATCAACATATCGAAATATATTGTGTACTACGGGTGCATGCGAAAGTGTGCAAGTAAACGAACAACATATATTTCATCAAATAATTGTGAATAAGAACTAGAATTTTTATTCATGTAATCTTTCTTTATGTGTACTCATTGTGGCATTATAATTGAACAAAATTAATTAAATATCCAACAAGTAGTTGTTCAAGCCTCAAGAAACACTTAGAAAACATTAACAAACGAATGCGGTAAGTCATAGGCGTAACTATGTACCTTAATGGTGAGCCATGTTGATTATGCAATCATTTACTTTAAGAATATTATCCAATCAACTAAGCAACTCAGACAATCAACATTTAATCGACATGTATATAAATTCTAAAATGTCACCATCACATTAAATAGACTAAACCCTACTCAGACCCTAATCTAGGGTTTAGGTTTTCTTGGCCTCGAGCTATCATTAGGGTTATGCTTCGGAACCTTAATTCATGTGATTATTATTTTAAAGACTTAAGAACCGTAATTCATGTTAGGTGTAGTCATGGTTATTAAATATACCATATAGTTTCATTATAAATACTTGAATCCAATTATGTTCATTAACCACATAGAAAGTTATAACCTTTAACCCTAATCCATGATTACTAACATCAGCAAATCTAATTATCACCATTATGGTCTTGATCAACTTGTATTATCATCTTATTCCACAATGTTAGATAACAACAAGAATTAAGCGCATTTAATGTATTCCATTATGTTAGTGCACAAATCAAGGGCTTTTATTATTCAATATCAAATATACTTCATTTGGGTTTCTATCATTTTTCTGATTATTTTTCATATTTAACTTGTTTTCCTTAGAGTTACCAATTATTTCTACAAATATTGTAAGATTAATATTAATGAACCAATTGAATGATGCCACATCATCGAGACATACCTTTCCCTGATTAGAAATCCAGTCAACTTAAAATATGGATAAACCTTTCTTTCCTCATGCTTGAATGCGAGATGAGGGGTATATGGGTCCTTTGAATGTAATCCCCTCTCTCTCGCGCATAGGGTATGACACCTACTGGGAACCCTCACTTTTGTAGTCATTGCTACCACAGTGGGGAGTTCTATTGGCACTGATGCAGGGTGCCTTAGGCTGGCATAAGGTTTGGGAACCCCTCGAGTGCCTCCGCCAGAGCTAGTAGGCCACAGGGTCGAGCCTAGGTGATTGGGGCCGAGAGGAGGCATGGTCGAGTCTGTGGCCATGGAGAAGATTGCAAGTCCAAACCCAGTTCCAAGACTATTGGGGGATACATCAAGCATCTCGACCTTGCCTTGGATAAGTGTGAAAGGTTTGACATAGTCCACCACCATGTTTTGGAGTAGAAGGTGAAGGATAGGATGGAGGGTTATGTTGACCTCTCAAGATCCCTAAGAATCATGCATGGTTCTGTCATTTGTTGCTTAGAAGGGTATCAAGAATCATAGTGTTCTCTTCAAGTCTTCTCTGGAAAGGCAAGAGCATGACTCTACCTCCCCACTCGTATGTTGTTCTCCAATTCCTCCTTCCTCTACCAAGAAGCCATAGCCCCAACATTATGCTCCTAGATGATGGTGTGCATGCCTCCATGACTCAAGCAAGGGTCAAACTCCCATGATCTTTGCTATCTCTCCATGCTAGTCTTTTGGCCACCAGCTCCTTGATGATACCTCAAATGAGATGTCCCCTAGTAGCACGGATACTGCCCACCTAATTTAGATGTGGGGAGGAAACCTTAGGGCTGGATGAGTAGGGAGAGTATTGAAGGGATAGGTACATATAGTCTAGCTTGAAGGGGAATCATGTGTTTCCTTTCCCATATGCATGTATGGAGGATACAAAGTCTCCCATGATCCACTAGTATGTGAAGGATATTTAATCACATTATGTGTCCACTTATTATTAAGTATTTCCCAAAATTAATCTACTTTTTCCCCAATATAGACTCTCCTTTTGACAATACCCCTTCTCAAAAGGTAATTCCTTTGGTAAGAAAAAATCGTCAAGGAAAATAATATTGTAAGCATAACTCATATTTTGGAAAAATGGAATTAATCTATTAAGGAAATACTTTATAACATTCACCCCTCCTTAAAAAGAATTTTGTCCCCAAAAATTCAATAGTGGTAAGTTAATGTGAAAGATAAATCAACTTAATTTCAAACTTAGATCAACAACCATACTTAGATATCTGTAATTACTTTTATTGATATGAAGATTCCACACTTTATTACTAATATTGATACTTGAAATCAATTGAAGCAATATCCACATCTTTAGTAGTTACATCATCTCTTGGGGTTTACATTTTTGTTTGTGATTTCAATTTCCCTTGGTAACTATGTTTTCACCTAGGCTTCCAACATATCATCAATTTATAATCTTATAAGGGTGGGTTACACCTAAAACCCTAGATCATGTCACTAAGTTCAACTTAAGGTATTCATTCTCATATGTCAACTTTAACCACAACATGTGTTTACGCAATCTCTCTCACTCATAATGAGATGGTGTACTCACACACTGTCCTATAATTTTATAGTTTATGTTGACTCATTCTCAACATGACTTTAAACCACACATATTTTTTAATTCCACAATTCTTATATTTCATGAAGTCAATGCCTTTCTCACTCTTGAGTTTGTACACAAGTCCTTTCATCATTACATGACTTCTTGTATCTTTTATATTTACACCTCCTGTATTATGAGCCCTAGCCACGTCCTTGAAATCTCTAGGGGTACATGTACTTTTGGAGTTATCTCATCCTTATGCATCTAGTGAGTGCCTCTCACATTCACCCATTGGGGCACATGAACATCATGAAGGTGGCTAATTTCTTGAGGCATGAGCCTCAGGAAAACATAGTGGTTACATCGCAACCATATGGTCTACATTCAAGGTACAATCAAGTTCTAAATCCATCAGTCTGATGTACCTTTAGTACTCCCTAATTGAACCTAGGATTGACTTAGGGCTCTACCCTTCTGAAGGGTTTCCTAGAGATATTACAACTTGAGCACATTTTTCTCTTATGTAATTCTTTAACATATATTTCCTTCATCTCTCACCTAGGGTACTGATGTGTGCTAACATAGCACCCTTTTTCACAACCATTTAAGTCTTGTCACAAGGAAATTCTTATTTTTATCCACTAAAAAGAAACAAATTTCTATTTGTTTCCTTTTTTTTGGGCGGTCAAAAAGCGTGTTACTATACAACCAAAAACTTTGGGCACAGAGTAACCCATTACATCACAAGGAGCTAAAAAGCTTGACCAAGGATTATATACCCCACGCAGGGGGTATTACACTAGACCTAAACATAACAGACATCGAGAAGAACATCAAAACTTATAAGACTAAATACCAGGCATTCCTACCAGGACAACGATTTATTACAACCTCCAGATACATACAATATGCCCACCCAAAAATAGTAACTACAGATTACAATATGTCAACCACTAGGTAATCCTGCCTAGAATAGCATCACTAGCTTTAGATCTTCTCAGATCACCAACACCATCACATTCCACCAATAGAGAATAGAGAGCCTAAGAGGTTCAAAGCAATCCTATCATTCTTGGCATGGTACCAACTGTCTAATAGAAATACCCACAAAGTGTGGTCCTATGCCAACAATTAGAGGATTCAACTAACATCCAAAACCACACAACCAAATTGTTGATGTTCTGCAATAGAACCAGCAACCAACTTCTTACAAAGAGGCTACTCATCAACACCTTAGGGGTGTTCCTACATCCAACAAAGAAGGGAGTCAGGATGAAGGATCTGATCCTAGCAACTCCTTGTTGTAGACTAAACTAGGAGCAAGCTATGAGGAGCATGAGGTCGAACACCTTGAGAGTGCGCTACCTCACAGCAACAAGAGCCAGCCACTCAAGAGCTCGAAGCCCCTATTTGCACAGGAGCATTTTGTCGAGCAATCAAATGATGTCCAAGCAACATCATCAAATGAAATATGTTCAGGGAATGATCCCTAAGCGAACTCCCCCTATCATGGACACTAGAGCAGCAGGGACCTGCCGCCAGGAGCTGAAAAGTACCCACACATGGAGTACCACAACAATCGCAAGGCTGCACCAGCACTGGGGATGAGAGGCACCACCATCCAGAGTGAGATCCAGACCAGTGAACATGAGGCACGACTGTGATGGGGCACGACAGCTTGGGAGCGACCAGACCGCGGCCACATAGTACAAACATGCCGCCAAAGTGTAGCACTCCCATTTTTAGAGGAATCGAGCCAACACCACCCAGGATGGCCTAGGTATCACTCGTAGTAACGAATGGAGGTATTGGCGATGTTGGGGAAAGCCCAACCACACCAACACGATGGAGCACGACCACAAACCAGATCTGCTAGGAGTGGCTCTTTCCAACCATCTCACTTGAACTGTGTGGACTTGACTTGTCAAAACACCAGCTCTGGCCCAGACGATAAGGTTTGCAGCATAGCTCATCTCCTCACTAGTTATCACGACCGAGGCAACACCTAGTAAGAGAGCCCCTCTCCAAAGCATCACATTGTGCTACAAACTCGGGAGACCACCATGAGTTGTTGGTAGGCCAGGGGGAGGAAGACATCAGGGCGACGCTCCCTCCCACCAAACTCTATGAATTTCTTATAGATGTAGAACATTAGACGGTTATCTTACCATTCTATCTGATTGGCTCACCTATTCCATCTGATCTGCTAACCTATTCCATTCAATCAACTCCCTAGTTCTAGCCGATCAGCTCACCTTTTCTAGATGATCGGTTCATGCCATCCCTCAGCCACTGAGCCTCATTCAAGCACTCATTCTAAACAACACTCTATTTGAATGTCACACGATCATTTCAGACCTTAGAGTAGGAATTTTCCCACCCAACCGAGTGGGTCAAAAAGCACTACCACCTGGGACTTAGGGTTGTTGACTGATGCCCTGACTCCCACCCTTATTAGACTCCCAAACGATCATCTCGCCTGCCAACCGTTCAGTTGGTAGTGCTTGACCAGTTCAAATATGCAGCCGCCAAACCCATTTTTACCACAACCATAGTTGAATAAGCCCCCTCCTTATCCTATATAGTAGGGGCACTTCCTCCTCACAAAATCATCTTTTCTACTAGGGATTTTTTAGCAATCATTCTTATATTCTTTTTTTCTATTCATCAATAAAGATTAATTTTTTCAAGCTAAGTGACCCTCTTAATTATTTTTCTTTTACCTAGCTTGTTTTTAGATCTAGTCTTCTTCTTCTTCTTTGTAGACCGGAGCAAGGAATTAAGAGTATGCCATTTAATAGTCTCTAGCCTAAGGAATTAATCCCTTGATAAGTCTAGACTATGGCTAAAACACTTTCTTCCTTTGTCTCCCTTTTCTCTGCAAGCATGAACGAGTAGTTTTCCTATCGAGGCATGGAGAATAGCCCCTTATCCATGGGTCAATCGACTTAATCCTTAAGAACGACTTCTTTCAGATGGCTTTTGGTTTTAAGAACTAATGATCTATTAGAGTAATTAATCGATTTGGTCATATGTTAATCTGGGTGGTAATGACCATGGAAGCCCATATTTTGAACACTAAAACCATTCACAAAGAGGTTTTGAAATAGCCGTGGATCTTTCTCTTTTGGGATGTTGAAATGAGAAACATTATCATCAAGACCAATGGGCTCATGAGGAGTTCATCTTTTGTGGATTTTAGTTAATTCACAAGCCTTAATCGGATTTGTCATTTGAAGGATTTAGTTATTTCTTGCCTAGGCTAAGGTGGTGAAAACCCCTAAAAAACCTCTATATTCCATCATATGATTCAATCACTGTTTGATTTACTCTATTTCCATTCTAGTCTTTTATTCATATTGTTTTATTGTGCTAACAATCATCTCTCTTCCTTGTAACAAGGAAATTTTACTTCTTGTTAGCATAATTTTAATTCTTGCTTTTCCTTCTTCTTCTAGAAATAATCACCAAACCCCCAATCCAATTTTTGCTTCCTGTTCTAAAAATATAAAATACCAAAAAGAAATAAAAGTTCAACAAAACAATTGCATTTAGAGACTACTTTCTTAAATATGTTGTCCTGTGGGATCGAACCTTCTATGCTAGCCTTAATTGGATAGTAAAAAGTGTAAAATCTAGGATTAGAATCTTAATGATAGTAGTGTGATTCGATACATTATTAATTTAACACTGTTGTCGGGGATAACAGATTGTTTAATCGAACCCAAAAACTTTTGTAAAATAGTTTTTTCATTTTTTATGCCTTCTAAGTAACATTCTAAAAGTGCTAATCCTCCTTGTATTGAGTTTCCATTCCAGTAGTCCATTTTTTTCTGCACACAATTAACTGCTTATATGTGCATGCGATGCTCGAATGCCATATTTCCATCGATTGATCCTGAGATAGATAGAACTTCTCATCATCTAAATCGTCAAAACTGAATTAGGATGGATGAGGAGGAGGTCACTCGTAGGATCAACCAGACTCTTACGAATCAAAGAGAGCACATCTTAGCCAATTATGCGGCTAGAGAATCCACTTTTCGAGCAGCCTACATGACTGAACAAGAAACACTAGAGGCCGATAGGAGGGAAGCCGAAAGGCAAAAACAATTAAAAGATTTTCCTGTTCCCAAAACTGTGTATGCCCAACACCCAGTCGTGCCTCCTGACATTATTGCCCCCGATTCAAGATATGAACCCAATGGATCACCATGATCCAAGAAAACCCATTCTATGGTAACAATGGAGAAAGTTGGTACAACGCTATGGAGAGTGAGGAACATGTTGCAACTTGGGAGGTCTTACAAAATAAGTTTCTTGAAAAATTCTACCCTCCTTATCTAACCTATGAAATCAGGGGACAAATCACTCACTTTTCTATGTGCCCAGGTGAATCCCAAGGAGAAGATTGTAAAAGGTTCAAATACTTGCTTAGAAAATTCCCTCATAATGATATCTCTCAAGCCCAACTCATAGAAATCTTCTATTGTGACATTGATGATGATACCAAATGTTTTCTCGATTCCTCATCTACAAGAAATATATGCACCAAAGTCTAACCAGTGCATGGGAGGGTGTAAAATGTTCTTCTAAAACAAGGGCTAGATGGGGAATTGGTGGGATCTTTTAGGTAACCAAGCCTAAAGTTGATCACGATATCCAAAGCATAGCAGGAAGCCTTAAATTAATTTCTCTAAAATAAGATCATTTAGAGTCATCCCTAGGCACCTATAGAGAGTTACCCCAACAAATAAAAGTTGTAGACTCCATCTGTGGCATCTTCCAAGGATATGTTTACACCACCCTACACTTCCCATATATTTACAACACTGCCATGCAACCTTACTTAGGACAACAATTGGAGGACCTAAACTCTATCCATACCATACCTGGCTAGGGTTACTACAATCCCAATCAAACTAGTAACCATCATGGGTTCCAATATGGGAACCCTTTAGGTGCTAGGAACTCTAGCCAACTCCAATTCCAACAAAGGCCTCCCTACCCTCAAAACAATAATCAACCACCACCTAGGTTCCCATACAACAATCAAAGGAATTTTGGGAACCAAGGGTACTACTAAGGTAACCACCGAAACTGACCACCAAACTAAGTACATCAATTTCAAAACATGAGGCTCCCTCCTCAAAATCTCAATCAACCACCTCCTCAACCACCATCCAATGTTCCTACTCCCACACCCTCAGCTGACGAATGGATAGCTGCCTTGGAACAAATCATGATTGCCCAACAAGCTCATCAACAGACAATTGACGCACAATTAGCTGGCCTATTTGCCAAATAGAAACCCCCTACCGGCCCTTTTGCTGGGTATCCTGAGAACAACGCAAAACATCTTGAACAACTAAAGGTTTTTTCTACTCATTCGGAAAAGGTTTACTCCCCTCCCCCTCCAGAAAAACCTTCAGCCACACCTCTAGAATTTGAGGATGAAGACATGGTAATTGTTGAACCTAAACCTACACCTAAACCAACCATCCCTGAACCCCCTCAGATAGAATCTGAATAACCAATCTACAAACCATGACCTCCCTACCAAGCCCGCCTTAAACAAACAAGGCTTGACGCCCACTTAATGAAATTTAGGGATTCGATGAAAAAGTTACATGTTGACATTCCCTTCCTTAATGCTTTAGCAGACATGCCTTCCTGGTCCAAATACATGAAATCCCTCTTGACTAGGAAGTATACTACTGAAGAATACGAGTCTGTCAAACTTTCTAGGACCACTTTAGACATAATCCAAAGTAAAATGCCTAAAAAATAGAAGGACCCAGGTTCTTTTAGAATAGAATGCTACTTAGGTGATAATGCTTGTAGAAAAGGCATAGCTAATTTAGAAGCCAGTATCTCCATCATCCCCTACATCCTTTGCAAAATATTAGGGTTCAATGACATGATCCCCATGGACATGACCATCCAACTGGCAGACTCATCCATGACCAAACCCATGGGAATCATAGAAGACATTCCGGTTAAGGTTGGGAAAGATGCCCATGTCCCTTGTGACTTTATGATGATGGACATAAAAGAATATTTATGTTACCCTCTCTTTTTTTATCGTCCTTTCTTATTCACAACCCGATCCTTAATTGATGTTTAGGCTGAGACCATTCTATTAAGATTAGGGAACCAAACCCTAGGGTTTAGGGTGTTTGAAAGCATGAAAGGACCTAGTTTCCAGGAAGTGGTTTATCTCCTTGACTGTATTGATAAATTATTTCAACTGAGGTAGGAATGGGAGTTAGTTAATGACCCCTTAAACACAACACTCACTAGCCCCCCTGAATATGACTTTGACAATGAACAATTAGATCAATGCAAGGCTCACTTAGATAATTTTCAGGAGATCCCTAAATGCTGAAATTGAGGACCTTAAAAAGATCTCCATCATGGAAGAAAAAACTGAACCAACCAAGCCCCTGAAAATGAAGACTCTTCCCATAGGTTTGAAATATGTTTTTCTTGATGAACAACAATTGTGCCATGTCATCATAAATTCTGACCTTACCTTGATCAAGAAAACAAACTTATGGGTGAACTTAGGAAAAGAGGAACTGCCTTTGGGTACAAAATGACCAATCTAGTTGGGATAGATTAATCCATCTGCATTCAAAAAATCCCAATGATAGAAGACAACAAGCCTTCTAGGGATCCTCAATGGAAACTCAACCCAAACATGAAGGAAGTTGTCCTTCTAGAGGTAATCAAACTTTTGACTACAAGAATCATCTACCCCATCTCTGATTCCCCCATGGGTCATCCCAGTTCAAGTTGTTCCCAAAAATGGAGGGACAATTGTCATTAGAAATGAGAAGAATGAACTCATTCCCACCCACACTGTCACGGGATGGAGAATGTGTATTGACTATAGTACGCTCAATAAATCAACTAGGAAAGACCACTTCCCACTTCCCTTCCTAGACCAAGTTCTTGAACACTTAGCCCATAAACAAAACTTTTGCTATCTAGATGGGTATTCAAGATTTTTTCATATTTCAATCATCCTGAAGATAAAAAAAAACAACCTTCATATGTCCCTTTGGCATTGATGCTTTTAGACAAATGCCCTTCGGCTTGTGTAATGCGCCAACCACCTTCCAACAGTGTATGTGCACCATCTTTATAGGATTGACTGAAACTGTCATGGAGGTGTTCATGGACAACTTCTCTGTCTATGGGGACAGTTTCAACTCTTGCCTTAGAAATCTCTCCCTTCTTCTTAATAGATGTGTTGAGTCACACTTAGTCCTTAATTGGGAAAAGTTTCACTTCATGGTTAAGGAGGGCATTGTTCTAGCCCATAGAATAAGCAACCAAGGCATAGAAGTCGACAAAGAAAAAATTGAAGTTATCACCAAGCTTCCACCTCCAACCTTAATCAAAGACATCTGAGCCTTCTTAGGACATGCAAGTTTCTATCAGCAATTCATCTGTAACTTTTCCAAAATCACAAAATCTCTCACCAACCTTTATCAAAAAGAGGTGCCCTTCCATTTTGACAAAGCATGCATGGATAGCTTCCTATGTTTGAAAAATGCTCTCACAACCATGCCAATCATTCATGAACCAGACTGGGCCCTACCCTTTGAAATCATGTGTGATGCTAGTGACTAGTCTGTACGTGCCATCTTAGGATAGCGAGTTGATAAGAAACATCATGTCATATACTATGCATCCAAGACCTTAGATGAAGCTTAGCGAAATTATATTGTGACTAAAAAAGAAATGCTAGCCATTGTCTATGCTTTTAATATATTTTTCTCTTACTTAGTTGGATCCAAAGTCATTATTTACACCAATCATGCAGCTATTCTCTACCTCATGACCGAAAAGGATGCCGAACCTAGACTCGTAAGACATATTTTGCTATTGCAGGAGTTTGATCTAGAGATCATAGACAAAAAGGTGTTTGAGAACCTTGTGGCTGACCACCTAAGTCGACTTAGCTATAGGCAACCCAATGACAACCCCATAAATGAATCTCTACATGATAACCAACTACTTAAAGTGGACTCCCAATTTCCTTAGTTTGTGGATTTTGTATATTATTTAGCTACTGGTGTATTGCACCCTGAGTACAAGGCACATTCTAAAGCTAAATTTTTACAAGATGTCAAAAACTATTATTGGGATGAACCTTATCTATTTAGACTTTGTGCCGATGGTCTGTATCATCGTTGTGTTTTCCAAGAAGAAAGCTCTGACATTCTGGAACAATTTCATTCTGGCCCCTATGGTGGACACATGAGTTCCCAGAAAATAGCTAAGAAAGTCTGACAGTGTGGGTTCTATTGGCCCACCATCTTCAAAGACTCTTATGATTGTGTTCTGCCATGTGACCAATGTCAAAGGATGGATAACATCTCCAAGCGTAACTAAATGGCCCTAACGTCTTGGTAGGAGTTCAAAATTTTTTACGTCTAGGGAATCGACTACATTGGCCCATTTCCTTCTTCTTATGGGTATGCCTACATATTAGTTACAGTCATTTATGTGTCAAAGTGGGTTGAAGTTGTACCCACTAAAACTTGTGATTCCAAACCTATTAAAATATTCTTTAAAGACATTATTTTCCCTAGATTCAGAGTCGAACACATCGTCATTTCTAACGGGGGTTCCCATTTTCAAGAGAAAGGTCTTGCAGCCTTATTGAAGAAATATGGGGTCTACCACAAAGTCGTCACTCCTTACCATCCTCAGACTAGTGGGTAGGTTGAAGTATCCAATAGGCAAATCAAATCCATTTTAGAGAAAATTGTTGGTTGCACTAGGAAAGATTGGGCGTTGAAAATCAATTACGCTCTGTGGTCATACAGAACTGCCTAGAAGACACCTATAAGCACCACCTCTTTCAGGATGAATTATGGAAAATCATGCCACCTCCCTATAGAATTAGAACACAAGGTCAGCTAGGCCATCAAAAGCTTGAATTTTTACCTTTCTACAGTCAGAGAAAAATGTCTTCTCCAAATGAATGAACTAGATGAAATTAGAATAAGCGCTTATGAAAAAGTGATAATCTACAAGGATCAAACTAAACTATGGCATGATGGTTACATCAAGCACAAGGACATTAGAGAAGGTGAGCATGTTCTAGTGTTTAATTCCATACTACGGCTTTTCCCTAGAAAGTGTAAATCCATATGGTACAGTCCCTACCTCGTTAAGAGTTCCCATCCACATGGTACCTTCCTTCTTTGGGATACGTTTTGGGTGAATTTAAGGTTAATGAGCATTGTCTCAAAAGATACATAACCACTAAAGACCTTGTCACTTCAGATACCAATAAATGTTCTTCCTTGGAAGATGTCAACTTGACCGATCCTCAGACTCCCCCAGAATCTCAACAAACTCATATCCCATTTATCGAGTCTCCAACATAAACCAAGGCACTTGTTGGGAGGAAACCCGACCCTATCCTACTTCTACTGTATTCTTTGTACCTTGTTATTTCATCCTCTTCTATTTTCTCTTTTTTTCTACAAGTCAACCCATCAGCTAATTGAGCCAACTGATCGGTTTCGTATTCCTGAATGGCGACCCCTTCTGTAGGCCAAACGATCGTTGGCATCTCAACTGATCAGTTCATTTCATACATGCATCTTTCAAACCGAGTCGACCACCTTCCCCATACATCAAGACACCCGACAGATTAGATTCTCCCCCTCGGTCACACCATCCAAATAGCATCAACCGATGGGCTCCAACACCAAAAGATCGGTTTGGCACCCTCGATTGGATTTATAACCCAATAGAGCTGAGCACTTCACTCAGAACTCATCTTCTTCTAACCTAGCATCCATACAATCACCTAATCTCTCGACCCTGAGCAGATCGAGCGATCTACATGCTAGTTGAGCACCCTCTTGACTAGTTGAGCTCCACCTTTTCCAACTGAGCCCCTTCCACCTCGCACCGGCCATTGAGCATCCCTTCGGTGCAACGAGTGCCTCACTCACCACCCGTCGCTCGCCTTACCTCTTCTGCATGTCGAGCGACTTGCATCTCAGTCGACCAACTCCATTAGCATCCCTCACCTCGACTCCTACATCTATCGAGCGACCCGCAATCCATTTGACCAGCCTCCACCTCCAGCAACTGAGAGACCGAGGAGGCGAATCGATCATCTCCCTTCCTGAAGCATGGGTGGTTGCTTCACTCATTCCAAACAACCGTCTCAGTTCCCCAACTGCCCACTTCAACTCCTGGGAATGCTGAAAAAATCCACAATCTAGTCAACCAGCTCGCAGACAAGTCGAACTCATTATTTCATCTCGTTGCCACCGCACTCACCACCTTTCTTCCTCTCTTTCTCCCAGAACAAGCCGATCATCTTATGGCCAAAACGCCCTCTTTTTCTTCTTTCTCAACTAATCATCTTACATCCTCAACTGCCTATATCCCCTTCTCCAAATAGTCATGTCACAGGTGAACCACCCATTTCATTCTCCAAATGATCGTCTTACCTCACTAGTCGATCGGTTCACAACCCACCCACAACCATGTTCAATCGATTCTGCAAAAACAAAGGGAAATCCACTGCCTCATCCTCCCATGATCCACCTCGCCAATCTAGATCCCAATCTAGGATTCATTTCCACACACCTTCACCCACAAGTGAATCCACACCTGACCTCACTGAGGATATGCTTAATGACATCCACGATGTTGAGGCTCTTCTCCATGAAATGGAGAGCAACCGGAAGGCAAGAAACGACCTGGATTCTACCACCTCCCATCCACCCCACATCGCCACCATTCTAGGTAGTTATGTCCAGTTTTCCAACACCGAACACCTACAACATTTTGAGGACATGTTCTCCATGGGTGTTTCCCTTCCCCGATGGGCTTGCGACACTACCCTTGATGCATTAGGAATCCAAGTTGTCACCGACTACATTCTCTATAAAAACCATATCCTCCTTTTTCCTTAACTTGCCACCTCCGTCTATAGCAACCTCACCTCGAGTTCATTACCACATTCTATCTCTATCACTGCTCCCAAGGTAATTCTAGTTGTAAGATCCAGATTTGTGGGGAAAATTTGGAAATCTCTGCCTGACAGTTTACTACTTTCATCCTTGATGAAGGCAAAAATTACTGGTTTGATCATTGCATGGTGTGACCACATGATTCCTACCCCGACCAGTATGACAGAGACAAGTTTTGGGATGAGATCACTAACCTCATGTCCCACTATCCTAGAGGGACAAACGCCTCTAGCATTCACAACATGGTGGTCAGCTACCTCCATCACATCCTTGCTTGCACTATTTTTAGTAGAGAAGGTACTCAGGGAGCCATCACTTATGTTGAACTCTACGCCCTCTGGTGCCTCTTGAATGAAGTACCCTTCAACTGGGGGAATGCCCATCTGGAACATTTCAGCACCCAAGCCATCCATACCACCTCATCACCCTTCTCCATTGGCCATTTTGTCACCCAACTCACCATCTTTCTTGGCTAGACCCACATTCCTTTCACACCACTCCCACTAAAAAACCACTTGATCGACAACTACTACCTGAAGGGAAGCAAGTTCATTCACTTGGGTGCCAATGGTGTCTACTACCTTCTCTTCAAGGATTCACATTAGGTTCTACAATTTCCCTTGCATGCAAAGTTTACAACAGCAAACCTTATTTACGAGCTCACTGATCCACCAGGGCACATCCAGAGGTATAGTCTAGAGAACCCAGACCCAGAAGACATCCCCGAGCCACAGGCCCATAGTAGGAGCATTACTTTGGAGGCTCACAATAATGTCTTTGGTCCAACGTCACCACCCCGCCATTGCACCAGGTGACAACCAGCTGACGATGCATGCTCCTACGAGTTCTATGAGGTCTAGTAGCAGCTGGATGAGATTCAGCGTGACCAGCAGCACCAGGGACACCAGCTTAATCACATGTATCTTATGCATCATTCACATGAGTCTTGCAATGTGGACTGCGGCCACTATGCCCCTAGATGTCCCTCTTATGACGAGTATGGGGCCCAACAGGCCTACCTAGATCCCCACTCCCCTTACCGGGGAATCTACTACTCCTCCCACCACTAGCATCCACCACCACAATGATCTTCTTACCTCCAAGTTTGGGGTGGGGGTCGGTGGTATGTGTTCCACCCCTTATCTTCCCTTTTAGCATTTTACTTTTGTACATTTTCCCTTTTAAAACTTTGGCCTTTACCTAGTCGGCCAATCAATATATCTTCTTTTTCAAAAATTAGATAAATCTTTATTTCACAAATTGTTCAAAAGTTTCATATTTTTTTTGAAAATACCAAGTTCTCCATACCTAAATTAGCAATATTCTAGGGAAAGATGGCAAGCCTTAGAGTATCAAATAGAATGAAATGCATACTTTCTTATCTTTATCATTTGATTAATTGATTAATATTTTTCATATAATGTATTTAAATGATTTTTTCTTACTGATGCAACAACACTGAAAAAAAAGAGAGAATAATATTGCACGGGAAAATAATCTGCACGTCAAACCCTAAGTCTGGGGTGGCATGCTCCTTCTCTCTCCCTTCTTCCATACCCCTCATAAATTTAATTGGGGCGTAGCCAAAAGATGCCAAAAAAAGAGCACACAAAAAATTTTGGTCAATATCCCGAGTCAAATAGAGGAGGGATCATTCTTCCACACCCCTCGTAAATGTAATAGGGGCACACGCAAAAAAGTTGTGGTCAATGTAACCACAAGTCCATGAAACTAAATCTTGATTCAAAAAGAGGAGGGATCTTTCTTCCATGCCTCACTTTTTCTCATTCCCGTGCTAAAAATAAATAAATAAATAAAATTTTGAGTGTTGAAGCGCAAGTAGGCTTAAGATTATTTTTACAAAGTATAAGTTTGAAAGAGAAAGTTATGAAAAATGTTTTTTTTTGTAAGAAATATAGAACTTATATTTTGTTATTCTAGGAGATGGGTTGCTTGGCCATGAAAAGGATAGAAGATACTACTAATTATGGGAGGATGAAGATGTTGTTTAAAAAAAATATTGAATTATTTTGATATTTTTATTGCTTGAGGACAAGCAAAGGCTTAAGTCCGCGATATTTTGATGCGTGCTAGTCTAGCACCCTTTTTCACAGCCTTTTAAGTCTTGTTACATGGAAATTCTTATTTATATCCACTGAAAAGAAAGAAATTGTTATTTGCTTCCTTTTATCGTAGTTGAACTTGAATCTCACCAAAATCTATGCATTTCTTACAGACACAAAACATCATACGATCGGCTCACTGTTCCATCCGATCGACTCACATGTTCTAGCTGACTGGCTCACCTGTTCCATCCGATCGGCTCACCTATTCCAGCTGATTAGCTCTCCTGCTCCAGACGATTGATTGATGACATCCCTCAGCCACTGAGCCTCATTCAAGTACTCAGCCTAAAGGCGCGCCATTTGAATGTCAAACTATTATTTCAAACCTTGGAGTGGGAATTTTCACGCCCAGCCAAGCAGGTCAAAGAGCGCCACCACCTGGGACTTAGGGTTGTTGACTGCTGCCCTAAATCCCACCCTTACCAGACTCCCAACCGATCGGTTGGCAGTGCTCGACCAGTTCAAAAATGCAGCCGACATCCGCATTTGCCCACAACCCTAGTTGTATAATCCCCCTCCTTCTCCTATAAAGAAGGGGCACTTCCTCCTCATAAGATCATCTTTTGTACCAGGGATTTCCCATCAATCGTTCTTATGTTCTTGTGTTATGTTCATCAATAAAGATAATTTTTTGCAAGCTAAGTGCCCATCTTAATTATTGTTCTCTTACCTTGCTTGTTTTTAGATCTAGTCTTCTTCTTCTTTTTCTCTGTAGAGCAGAGCAAGGAGTTAAGAGTCAGCCATTTGATAGTCTCTAGCCTAAGGAATTAATCCTTTGATAAGTCTAGACTATGGCTAGAACTCTTTCTTCCTCCATATCCCTTTTCTCTACACGCACGAGTGAGTAGTTTCCCTATCAAGGCAAGGGGAACATCCAACCATCATACATTGAGCATACATTATATATTATAACTTCTCATCCCATACTTGCTCACTATTTGTGGTATACCCTCTTACTGCGAGGTAATCATACAAACTCACTAAGAGTATTTAAATGATCTACCCACTCTCTGGGACTGACTTCATCAATACCCACTCAGTGGGGGTTTTCACAACATCATACTCACTCACTAGGAGTAGCACACCCACTCACCACATGTATTCTCTATTCATTAATTCCTTCAGAGATAGCAATTGGACGATAATAAAATTATATTTTATATTTTTATTTTCATGTATAATCATTGATTGTTACATTTTTCATACATTTGATCCTTTTCACATGCACCATGCATAAATTTCTCACATTCATACATGGGAGTCTGGGTCACATAGACTTATTTACATTTTTTTAATTCTCATTATTCTTTCCCTAAATAGGCTTCATACAAGTAGGGTTTCCCTTTTACCCATTATACTCCCATTTCCTAGGATTAGGGTTTAGAGTTTAGGGTATGGGTTATAGAGACTACAGCCTACCTCTTAGGGTTTCTATGTCCCTTGACCCACTAGGGTTTTCCTAAACCATCACTAACTCTATCTTGGGTTTACCTTTGTGAGGAAAAAACCCATAACACCATTTTCTTTGTTTTATCATCATTTCCACGTTGCATGTACATTATTATTTCCACAATACATGCACATTATTATATCAACATTACATCTACATTAATTAGAGGAGGTGTCTTAATCCTACTTCTTCTCATAAACCCTAACTTCAAATGAGGAGGGAAGTTCCCTTTTAGGGTTTATTAAGTAAGAGGGTGAGAAGTGGATGAATCAAGATGAGAAGAAAACCTTAATGTATTTTACTTCGGGAAGAAATCATCTAGCTTTGCCTAGGTAGGATGCACGGGCCTGAGAGTCTTTGTAAGATGACTAGCGCACGAAGGAACATTTTGTCAGCCCCTGAGTAGTTATCCCCTCTAGACACCATTGTCTTTAGAAAATGCTCTAATAATTCCCTCATATTTCTATAGATTACTTGAAATTATAAAGTATTAAACATTAATTGAATAGTTTGGGGCTCTAATACCAAATGTAACAACCTCACTTTTTGACAACCCTCAATTAAAGAAGGCTAAAAAGATGACACTCATTAACTAAACATTCCCCAAGGATCTAGATTTAGCAAATAACAAATAATAGTAAATAATTTCTATTAATTAAAATATATTGTTTAAAAGATGTTCCTCTAGAACTTACTTAACTTTACATCTTTAAAATTGTATATATGAGAACTATTTGAGAATAAGTATTTATCTTATCCTCTTTACAAGATAACTTTGATTCCTTCATGTAATTTCATATGCCCATCATTTCTAATATAATCTTCTCTAGCATGTACCCAAAATGTCGTGAAACAAAACCATATATCAGTATATTGAAATATATTGTGTACATGGGGTGCATACAAAAGTGTCAAAGTAAACTAACAACATATATTCCATCAAATACCTACAAATAAGAACTAGCCTTTTTCTTCACATAATTTGTCTTTATGTAATACTCATAGTGGCATTATCATTGAAGTATTGAATAAACATCTAACAATTTAGTTGTTCAATCTATGAGAAACATTTGTAAAACACCAAAAAACTAATGGGGGTAGTCACATGCATAACCATGTACCTTGATGGTGAGCCATATAGATTATGGAGTTATACTTTATGCATATTTTACAATCAATCAAGAAAATCAAGCAATCAACATTTAATCTGCATGTATATAAATTCTAAAGTGTCCCCATCACATTCCATAGTTTAAACCCTACTTGGGACCTAATAAAGGGTTTAGGTTTTCTTGGCCTTGAGTTATGATTATGGTTACGCCACAAAACCCTAATCCCTACGAATGAATTAAGAACCAAAATTCATATTAAGGGTAGTTATGATTATCAAATCTACATTTAGTTTCATTACAAATACTTGGATTCAATTATGTTCATTAAAACATAAAAAATTATAACCATTAATCCTAATCCATGATTACTCACATGAAAAACTATAATTATCATCATTATGGTCATGATCATCATGGTTTATCATATTATCCAACAATGTTAGATAACAACAAGAATTAAGATCATTTAATGTATTCGATTATGTCAATGTACAAAATAAAGGGATTTTATGCTTTAATCTCCACTTTAAATCATCTTGCACTACACTTAGAATTTCAATGAGAATCAGGTCATAAATATATTTTATTTGGGGTCCTCTCTTTTTTCTGATTAATTTTCATATATAACTTGTTGTCATCTGAGTTACCAATCAATTTCTACAAATATTGCAATCTTAATAGTAATGAGCCAATTCAATGATGCCACATCACCGAGACTTACCTTATCCCTTTTTCGAAATATATTCAACTTAAAATATAGAAAGACCTTTGTTCCCTCATGTTTGAATACGAGTCAAGGGGTATATGGGTCTTTGTACTCTAATCCCCCCCTCTCTCACGCAGGGTGCGACGCCCCCCGAAACCTGCACGTTCATAGTTGTTGTTGTTACAATGAGGAGTTTTGTCACCACCGGTGTAGGGTGTCCAACGTTAGCGCAAGGTTTTGGAACCCCTCTTAGGCCTTTGCTAGAGTTGGTAGGCCACATGATTGAGCCCAGGTGACTAGGATGGGGAGGAGGCATGTTTGGGTTTGCGTCCATGGAGAAGATTACAAGTCCAAACCCAATTCTAGGACTGTTGGGGTAGACATCAAGCATCTCGAGCTGGCAACAATCAGTCTGAAGGGTCTGAAATAGTCCACCATTGTGTTCTAGAGTGGAAGGAGGAGGATGAGATGGAGGGTTATGTCAACCTCCCTAGAACCCTAAGCATCATGCGTGGTTTTGATGTTCGTCACTCAATTGGGTATTAAGGATTAGAGTGTTCTTTTCATGTTTTCTCTAGTGTGTCTTAAGCATGACTTCAGCATCTTACTTGTATGCTCTTCTTCAGATCCTCCTTCCACTATTCGGCAGCCATAAGCCTGACGTCATGCTCCTAGATGTCAGTGTTCATGCTTTCACAACTCCTATAATGGTCAAACTCCCCCAATCTTTGCTCCCTCTCCACACTAGTCTTCTGACCACCACCTCCTCTACAATACCTCATACAAGGTGTCTCCCGTTAGTTAGGTTACTTCCCACCTTATAGATGTGGGTAGGAAAACCTAGGGTTTAGGTATTTTTTAAAACAATTACCATTATCTCACGACATATCCTTTTTCTCCCAATATCTAGAATTCTCTTTCTTTTCTTTATTATTTGCAAGTATACAAAAATTAAATCAAGATAATGTTATTTGTGATGATTCAAACATTGTGTTTCCACTCTTGTCTAGATAATTATTCCTATACTTATCTAAAGCACCATGTACTTAATTTTTCTTCAGAAACTTGACAATTATTTCATTTATCATATCAAAATCCATTATTAATTATTCAATTATAAATTCCTTGAATTTATTTAACTTGTGCCATAAGAACCCTTGCCACAACAGATATTAACACTATTATTCAACCAATAATACCATTGGAGAAAAGTATCATGCATTATATTTATATCATTCAATTTTTACCAAAATTTAGGATATAACATTCACCCCTCCTTAATATGAATTTAGTCCCCAAAAATTCAATTGTGATAAGTTAATGTGTAGGATAACTCAACTTATATTCAAATGATAGGGTTACCAATCTTACTTAGGTATCTATAACTACTTTTATTGATAGGCAAATTCCACAAATTATGACTAAGATTGATACTTGAATTCAATTGAAGGCATATCCACATCTTTAGTATGTACACCACCTCTTTGGGTTTAAATTTTCGTTAGTGATTTCAATGTCTCTTGATGACTATATTTTTATTTAGATTTGCAACCTATATTCCATTTGTCATCTTATAAGGGTGTGGTAACACCTCAAACACTACATCATGACATTAATTTTAACTTAAGGTATTTGTTCGCATATGTCAATTATAAGCACAGCATGTGTTTACCGTATCTATCACCATCCTAATGAGATGGTGTTCCCACACATTATCATGTAATTTTACAGCTTAGGTTGAATACTTATCAACATGATTTTAAACCACACATATTTTTTTAATTCCAGAATTCTTATATTTCATGAAGTAAAGTGACTTTCTCACTCTTGTGTTTGTACACAACTTCTTTCGTAATTACATGACTTCTTGTATATTTTATATTGACACCTCATGTGTGATGAGCTTTGGCCACTTCCTTGAGGTCCCTATGGGTACATGTACTTTTGGAGTGATATAATCCTTTTGCATCTAGGGAGTTACTCTCACATTCACCCTTTGGGCCACATGAACATCATGAAGGTAGCCAATCACCTTAGACATGGGCCTTAGGGAAACAATAGTTGTTACTGCCTAAGCATATGCATTTAGGGCAGAATCAACTTCTAATCCCATCGGTCCCATGTACCTTTATTACTCTCTAGTTCATGATAGTATTGACTTATGGCTCTACCCTTCCCAAGGGTTTCTTTGAGATATTACAACTTTAGAACATTTTTAACTTATGTAATTCTTTAACCCATATTTCCTTCGTCTCTCTCATGGGGTACATATTATTCACTTTATGTCCCACCATTGGGTTTGATCCACCTTCCCTATCTGGGACTTGGTTCAATGTTGACCTTCCCTACTTGGGGCTTTACCTTTCTATGACCTTCCTTATCTGAAGCTTTATCATAAACATTTGCACAATAGACTTGGGCCACCTTCCCTGCCTAGGACTTGGTGCCACACAGGTCTTCCCTAGTCTAGGGCTTGACTACCTCATGACCTTCCCCATTTGAGGGTAGGTACCATACTGGTCTTCCCAATATGGGGCTGGACCACCTCATGACCTTCCCTATTTGTGGCTTAGTAGTCCATTGTGTGAACTCAAGCCACCTTCCCATTATGGGGCTTGGTACCATATTGGTTTTCCCAATCTGGTGCTTAACTACTTGTTTCCCTCAAAGATGGAATACTTGGGTTGAAAGAATCATACTCAATATATGCTCTTTCATACTTTATAACCTTAATACTTAGGTGAGATTCATGGTTACCTCAATCTTTATATTGATTTATCATCTCATCCTTTAAGGGAAGGTCCTAATGTAGGGCACCTTCTTGGCTCACGGGAGGAGGTTAGGCTCTATGCACACAACCTGACCCCAAGGTCTAAGGTTTTTGCCTCCCCCATATGTACTTTTCCCACTTTTGGGTGACCCACCCCAGGTCGAGACACCAACCCTAAAAGTTGAATTTTTCATTTTTATGCAAGTATAATATGTTGAACATACATTTTATATTATAAGTTCTTATCATGGACTTGCTCAATCACGGTGGTATACACTCTCTCTAGGAGCTATTCATACTCACTCACTAAGAATATTTTAATGACCCACTCTCTAGGGTGATCTCCATCCATACCCACTCACTGGGTGTTTCCACAACATCATACTCAATCACTGGGAGTATCATAGGCACTCCCTGGGATATTTTCTATTCATACATCCCTTCAAATATAGCATTAGGGTGTTGAGAAAGTTATATTTATATTTTCATTTTCATGTATAATAATTGGTTGTTATGTTTTGCATATATATATATATATATATATATATATATATATATATATATATATATATATATATATATATATATATATATATATATATATGCTCCTTTTCACATGCATCATGCATAAATTTCTCCACATTCATACATGGAAGTATGGGTCACCTTTACAAACCATAAAACCATTTTCCTAAACCAACCCTAACTCTACCTAGGGTTTCTATGTCCCTTGACCCACTAGGATTTTCGTAAACCAACGCTAACTCTATCTAGGGTTCACCATTACAAACCATAAAACCATTTTCTTTACTTATCATCATTTCCATGTTGCAGGTAAATTATTATTGCCACATTACATGTACACTATTATTTCCACGTTTCATTTACATTAATTAGGGGAGGATGTTTTAATCCTACTTCTTCTCAAAAACCCTAAATTCAGATGAGGAGGGAAATTCCCATTTCCGGTTTATTAAGAAAGAGGATGAGAAGTGGATGAAACAAGATGAGAAGAAAACCTAAGGGTATTTTACTTTGGGAAAAATTTATCTGACATTGTCCAGATAGGATGCAGGGGCCCATGAGTCCTCGTAAGCCAACTAGCAGTGAGGAGGAATGTTTTTCCAAAACTAGAGTCATGATCCCTTTTAGAAACCATTGACTTTATGAAATGCCATAATAATTCCTTCATATTTCTACATATTACTTGAAATTATAAACTATTTTGGGGATCTGATACCAAATGTAATGACCTCACATTTTAGCAACCCGCAATCTAGGAATGCCATAAAGATGAATTTAATTCAACTTTGCCCAAGGATCTAGATTTAGCAACTAATAAATAACAGTAAATAACTTCCAATAATTCAAATATATTATTCGAAAGAAGTTCCTCTAGAACTTACATAACTTTCCAACTTTAGAATTATACATATGAGAACTATATGAGAAGAAATATCTATCTAATGATCCTTAGAAGTTAACTTTGATGTCTTCATGTAATTTCATATGCCCATATTTTATGATATTATCTTCTCTAGCATGTACCTCAAATGTTGTGAAACAAAAGAACGAATCAACAAATCAAAATATATTGTGCATGTGGGGTGCTTGCAAAAGTGTGCAAGTAAACTAAAAACATATATTCCATCAAATACTTGCAAATAAGAACTCGTGTTTTTCTTCACATAATATTTCTTTATGTGATACTCATACTTACATTATAATTAAACAAAACTAAATAAACATGCAACAATTTAGTTTTTCAATCCTCAAGAAACACTCGGAAAATGTCAAAATATTAATGCGAGAAGTCATAGTTGTAACCACATACCTTGATGGTGATACATGCAGATTATGAAGTCAGACTTTAAGAATATTATCCAATCAAGCAAGCACATCAATAAATCATCATTTAATCTACATGTATATAAATTCCAAAATGTCACCATCAGATTAAATAGGTTAAACCCTACGCGGGCTCTGATATATGGTTTAGGTTTTCTTGGCCTCAAGTTATCATTAGGGTTATTCTTTGAAACTCTATTTCCCATGATTATTGTTTGAATGACTTCAGCACCCTAATTCATATCAGGTGTAGTCATGATTATCAAATCTACCATTTACTTTCATTATATATACTTATATCCAATTATGTTCAATAACAACATAAAAAGTTACAACCTTTTACCCAGATCCATGATTACTCACATTAGCAACTCCAATTATCATCATTACGGTCATGATCATCATGGATTATCATCTTATTCAATAATGCTTGATAACAACAAGAATTAAGAACATTTATGTATTTCACTATGTCAATGTACAATCTATGGATTTTATGCTTTAATCTCCACTTTAACTCATGTTGCACGACCTCTAGAATTGCAATGAGAACTAGGTCTAAAATATATTTTATTTGAGTTTCTCTTATTTCTATGATCAATTTTAATATATAACTTGTTATCATTTGAGTTACTATTTAATTTCTACAAATATTGCAAGATTACTATCAATGAACCAATTGAATGATGCCACATCAGTGAGACTTACCTTATCCCTTATTCAAAATCTAGTCACCTTAAAATATGAAAGAACTCTGTGCCCTCATGCTTGAATGTGAGCCAAGGGGTATATGGGTCTTTTGACTCTAATACAGTCTCTCTCTCACGTAGAGCATGACACCGACCCAAAACTCACACGTTTGTAGTTGTTGCTTCCATGATAAGGATTTCTGCTAGCACTAGTGTTGGGCACCCTAGGTTTTTACAAGTTTGAGAACCCCTCACGTGTCTCCACCAGAGCTCGCAAGGCACATGGTTGATCCTAGGTAACTAGGGTGGGGAGGAGGAACGGTTGGGTTTGTGGCCATGGAGAAGATTGTTGGTCCAAACCCAATTCCAGTACTAGTGGGGGAGATGTCTAGAATCTCGACCTAGATAAGGATCAGTCCAAAATGTCTTATGTAGTCCACCACCGTGTTCTAGAGTAGAAGGAGGAGGATGTGATGGATGGTTATGTAGGCCTCCAAAGAACCCTAAGCATCATATGTGGTTCTCCAGTTCGTTTCACAAAAAGGTATCAAGGATCATAGTGTTCTCATCAAGTCTTCTTTGGCGTGGCTTGAGAATGACTCCACCACCCCACTCGTATGCTCTTCTCCCACTCCTCCTTCCTATACACGACAGACATAACCCCAACATCACACTCCTGGATGTCGATGTTCGTGCCTCCATGACTCCAGTAAAGATTAAACTCCCATGATATTTTCTCCCTCTCCATGCCAGTCTTCTAGCCACCACATCCTTAATGATAGCTCAGACAAGGTATCCCCTACTAGAAGGGTTACTTCCCACCTAATATAGATGTCCAGAGGAAACCCTAGGTTTGGAGGAGGGAGATTACTGAAGGAAGACATTTAGATGGTCTATCTTGTAGGGGAAACATGTGCGTCGATTCCGGTATGCATGTTATGGAGGAAACAAATCCTCCTGCGATATAATAATATGGTAAGGATATTTAATCACATTATGAGTCCACTTATAATATAGTATTTACCAAAAATAATCTACTTCTCTCACAATATAGACTCCTTGTTTGACCATACCCCTTATCAAAATGTAACGCCTTTAGTAAGAAAAAACCATCAAGGAAAAGAATATTATAAGTATAAGTCATATTTTCAGTAATTTACTATTAATCTATTAAGGAAATACTTTATTATTTGGAGCATAGATTATTGCTTATCTCTCATTTCTATATTCTCAAATAAATTATTCTTACTTTAACGAAACTCACAAATCCTTTTATGATCTATATCTAATAAGTTGGGATTTATTATGACGTCTTTCATTATATAAATCTTACTCTTTGAGTATTTAACAAAACAATTACCATTATCTCATGACATATCATTTTTCTCCCAATTTCTAGAATTCTCTTTCTTCTCTTTATTAATTGCAAGTACACAAAAGTTAAATCGAGATAATGTTATTTGTGATGCCAATAACATTGTGTTTCCATTATTGGTTAAATAATTATTGCTTTAATTATCTAAAACACCATATACTATATTGTCCTTTGGAAACTCGACAATTATTTCATTTATCATATAAAAAATCCATTATTATTTATTCATATATGAATTTCTTCTATTTATTTAACTTGTTCCATAAGCACCCATGCCACAAAGTCGATTCTCATTATTATTTCACCAAAAATACCATTGGACAAAATTATCATGTTGTATATTTATCTCATTCAATTGTTACAAGAATTGTGTATATAACACTTACTTTGTCAAAGAGGTCAATCAGAAATGACCAGTAGGATTATCTTGTGATATCTTATAGCATTGGGGAGGTCACCCTCTTCACCAATGAAAACCAAGGCATCTAGACTGCCAAGAACAATCAATCGTCTGAAAACAAAGTCATTGCTCCAAACATTGAAGCAATAAAAAGGATTTTTCTTTCCATTGTCAACAAGTCATGTCCCCAACACTCTGGCATCAATAAAAGCATAATACATCAACAAGATGACCATGCTAGCCAGACCAAAATCATTGACCCAACACCTGAATGGGTGGAGATACCACCTAAAGAAGACAACTATGGTCCTATCTATATTTGGACCTAGCAGCCCAACCAAGATGATGCCACTAGTATAGAAACAATCTCTAGTGTCAGTTAAAATAACCTTATAATGTCAGCTATATACTTATACTTAAGTGGGTGACACTACAACCACATGTCTAAGACGTCAGTTTTTTGGGGATGACAACATCGATGCCAGAGATCTAGACTCAATTGTGTGAACAAAAGAAACTGACACAGATAGGAGTCTGAGGCATAAGTTACATGCCAAAAACCAACATCGAAAATTGACACATTTGTAACTATTAAAGGACCCTACATCATAGGTTTGGTAAAAAATGACACCTATCATGATGTACAGTGTCGGTTGTAGCCAAATAACTGACAATTATTATATACAATGATGGTTAAATCTTCTAAGCTGGTGACTATGAATTGTTATCCAATGAGGTTGTGTTGTCTAGCACGACCATTTTGGTTTTTTCCTTTAATGTCAGTTATTTTACAAAATTGACCACGCAAGGCTAAAGTGTCAGTTTTATTATAACAACCAATAACTAAGTTTTTTTTAGTAGCAGGCCTACAGACATGCTGCCCAGGTGGTCAGTAGGATGCAAAACCTACACTTCAAAACTAGAGTTCTAAATTACAGGTTAACAACATCCTGTGAGTTCAACTTAACAAAAATCCACCAAACTTGTAATAACAAACATAATATATTCATATAATTCTATTTGTTCTCTGATTCCATTTCAATCACATGTGCAAACATAAATCTTCACATTCATTTACACACATTATGCTTCATTTACATATACAACAATTCCATTCCATGACATGTAGAAACAAAATTCATTCATTCATCTTCACATTCACACACATATATACATATATCATTCAAATATGCACCAATAATTTACTCACATCTAATTTCATGTTGCAAGAAGGCATAAGCACCACATGTATATATAAATAATGACATCAAACTTTAGAAAAATCATTCTTCTTTATCCCAATCAAAATTAAAGTTGACATCCTTTTCGAAGGCTTCTACCCGTTGTTCTCATATCTCATCTAGTTATTTTGTCGTATAGGGCATTTGTATGTCTTCTAGCTTTCATAGTGTATTGAAGTCTTTCAGTTGAAACACCTACAAAGATGATGAGGTATATAATTAATATGTTTGATATTTTCATAGCATCTAATGATATTATATACTTATGATAATCAAGACGATATCTATATCTATCTATATATATATATATATTACATTTTTCTGCAGTTGATGTCTAATACCCCATATCTAACAATCATGTCCATATATATTTGACAATCATGCTCCATAAATTTACTCACGTGAATAATGATGATTTCAATTTGTGTCCCCCACGTTCTACTTTGTCACCCCTAGGATATAGATAATACATAATTAGCATCATGGGGAGAATAAAAATAACACCCAATGGTTATTCTTGATTGAAAAGAAGGCAAACAAAATAAAACTCAAAGTTAACAATGAAATGTAATTCTTAAATTAAAATTATAACTAGAGTAAGTAAACTTGCCCAACATTATATGAAGCTAACATCACACTCTTTTTTTTTTACCAAAATATTTAAATGTGTTACATCAATATTGGGTAATAAATGCAGGGTCTTTATTTACATGTCTATTCAAGGATGGAACTAGAAATGCCATACAGGGTACTGAAAACTATATAAAAACTGTATGTAAGTGGCTACAAAATATATATCATGTATACATTAATATATAAGAAAATAGATCATCATATATAGAATGAGGTATATAGCTATATAATATATCACCATATTCAAAGTTCTATGATAGATGTATTCAACCAAACATAACCAAACAACTCTAAAACATCTTGAAGAAATATACTAGTATCATTAAGTTGACCTATAGTGTCCTCCTTAAGATGGACCATTATAGGCAACCCTTCTTCATGTTTTCCTGATCCATATTACCATACCCCTGCACTGAGGACCTACCGAGTTGAATATGTCTTTTGTAATCCAACTAGGTATTTGAGGAGGAGGTGGAGGTGGATGATTGTATGTAAGGGGCTTCTTAGTTGGTATGTCTTGCACATATATAATCTTATATCAATGATTTCATGTATATAAAGATAGAAACATAATTTAAATGTACCATGCATCAGTATAGATAACTCTAGCTTTGGGCCATGCGGCCATGCTGCCTTCTACATCACCTATCATCTTCTGCTCAATGTGGCCATATGACAATGCAGTTTGCTTCCAAGAGTGCTAGACAAGGCTCAGCATCACGCAAGTTGCATCAACATGCAACAGTGCACCATGAATCATGTCACCTTCAAGACATGGGTAGGTCTCCCCCAATGCAAAAACATATTCTTATAATTTAAGATAGCATGGCTTCAACCCTTACATATTTGCATAGAGTGTTATATATATTATACGAAACCACTCCGAAACACTAATATGTCATAAAAAATACTTACAATGGACATGCTAGGTGGCAGGTCCACAAGATTACTCGTTTGAGAAGCATGGTATTGGCTCAGTGCATCCTAAATTCCTTTTGCAATCATCTCGTTTACCTCCTCTTTTGAAAATCCCCCTTTTTGGACAGATTTGTTTTTATTCTCTGATGGAATGCTCTGATGCTGACACTAGTGTCTGCATCCCTCACATGCCCAAGATTCTCTAGGTTACCTAAAACAACTGTCAATTCATCCCTTATAACATTAGGGATGAACTTGCTTTATTTCCTCTACTCGTGCATCTCTTCCTAATCATCATCATTAGTAATTCGTAAGTAAAACATAACAATCATCAATACTAATTGCTTAGAGAGTTGAATTTTACCATTTTTGGAGTTGCCTCAATAGTTGTGGGGTTGATTATTTCTCCAAATTTGGATTGCCTCCCAGCTATCCATACAACAAGGAGAAGTAGAGGTTCAATAGTAGTAATAGAGGACTCAACAGTCCTAGGAGTAGGTTGTTGAGAAGAAGATGCCTATAGTAGCTTTTGGTGAAGACTTGCATAGCCACCCAGACCCATTGTGTGGTTGTACACAATCTTTGCATGCCTTTCTTTTTTAGCATCACTTGCATCCTGGTTAGTAACATTCATCAATAGTAATTGGTAAGTAAAACATAACCTACTTTGTCAAGGTAAAAGAATTAATTCATAAGAATTTTTTTTTAAATGGGGAGTGATTCTTAATACCTTGAATTCATTAGTGTTTTCCATAGCAACAAACGCCTCCCACATCACCTAGCTCAAGATAGTACCATTGCTCAATGGTTGACTTCTTCCTCTTCTCAGCCTCCCATATGTATAGTCTTGTTAGATTGGCCCTATAATTCATCAGTACCCTCCCACGACATTGCATCACCTTTTTTCGATGCAAATTTTCATCTAGGTCATATATACTCTGCAAAAGTTCATAATCTTAATGGAATATTCTTAAAAAAAGAATTTTAAATAGATTTAAATATAGAATTACAAATGATAATATCTCACACATAGTTCTTTCTGTATGAAGTCTTTCTTGCTTTTATCAATTTTATGCCAAGATTCTACTGCTACACTACAACGGCTACAAGTAAGAACCCCTAGATATTCCATAAAAGAGTTGAGGTTTTTCGAAAAGGATTTCCAACATAATTAAACTCAATGGCCAACTTCTGTCCATTATCCCTTTGTTGTATTAACTTGTTCATCATGGTGATGCTCCTAATTTTTGCACACAGATAACACTGCTCATCAAGCTAAAAAGGTCTTCTGGGCGTACATCCTCAACCTAAAATTGACAAAAAAAACATATTGGTCATACAAATATATAACTTATAAATATGATAAAACAATACAACAAGATAGACATATTGTAAAATGCACATATCTTTAATAAAACAATATAACTTACACCAGTGTTAAGGTGCACATCGGAATGCATCTCATCCTCATGGTAATCATCATTGCAATAATCATACTTATGATCAGACACCATCTGAAAAAATGTCACATAAAAAATAGTCAAATAATGAAATATAAGATTGTAAAAGGCACATATGACATTTAAAAAAATAAAAGCATGCCTCTAATATTGAGATCCTTTATCAATTATCATTCCCTCAGTGTGGTCTCCATGCACATATAATTCAACCTCAGCTTTTATATTTGGTTTTGGTAATCTAACTGAGAATGGAGTGGAGTCAACATACCTATCATAGTACTCTTCTTCATCTATAGGGTCTTCAACGAACTACCTTATACATTGAAGAACTACCGACCATTTTCCATTTGCAGGATCATTGATATAAAATACTTGGTTCATCTATGGTGCCATTATGAATGGTTGACCCTTCTCGCTAATCTTTTCAAAATTCACTAATGTGAAACCCAATTCATCCACTACAACGCCTTTGGTGTTATCAACCCAATTACACTTAAAGATGGGAATATTGAAATCTATGTAGTCAAACTCCCATATGTCTTCAATGACACTGTAATATAACATTTTAGCTTCACATGGACTCTTATCCTTCGCACTAGAAAAAAACAATGAAGATGCTTGAAGGGTGACCCCACTATTTTTTACAACACTCTTATCATCTTGACACTTTGTGTAATATGAAAATCCATTTATTTCAAACTCTTCATAAGACAACATTCAATTTTGGTTTAAAGGTGAGGCATTTGATATTTTCAGAAACATTATTTGGTGTTTGAGATATTTGACAAAAAACTTTATCTTCAAACCACCTAATAAATATCTTGTTATGCTCTCTAGCAAGCCACATTGAATTGGCTCGAGGATATTGTTTCTTGATGAAATTGGTATGATTGGTGATGTAACTACTCACTTCATCAATGTTGTGTAAAATATACAAGTGTGCTTGTTCCCACAACTCATGACTGATTACTTTTACTCATGCTCCTAAAGTCCCATTGCCAGAATAGTCCTCAATATTCTTTTCATGTATAGGAGCTTCATTACAACTCAAAAGTCATTGAAAAAGTCCATAACCTCCCTCGCCACATAACCATCAATAATACTCTTTCCAAGCTAATAATGGTTCCTAACTTCACCTTTAAAAACACTCATGTATTGTTCAAAAGGATACATCCAATGCAAGAAAATTGATCCCAACATTTTCACTTCCCTTGTCAAATGGACAACAAGATGTACCATGATATCAAAGAATGAGGAGGAAAACACATCTCAAGATGGCATAGGATAACAACCACTTCTCTTTTCAACTTATCGAGGTTCTTAGGATCAATAACTTTGTTGCATAGAGTGTTGAAGAAGAAACAAAGTCCTTTGATTGCAAATCTTACATGCTTTGACAATATAGTTCAAATTTCTACATGCAATATTTGTTGCATTAAAGTGTGGTGATCATGAGATTTAAGACCTATAAGCTTCAGATCTTTCATTTATATTGGTCTAAAGATATTGAAAGAGTATCCATACGGTAAATTAACATTAAGAAAGCACTAACAAGAAATTACTTATCCTTTCTAGACAACATGCAAGAAGCATGATGTAAATATGTGTTCTAATAAGTGCAAATGAATTCTATTAATTTTTTCCATATTCCCTTTTCACATAGGTCCATTATGTATTTGATACCATCTTTACTCTTACCTAGTATATTCAACAGAGTACTAATAATGCTATCATAAACATTTTTCTCAAAATCCATGACATTGACACGATTCCTAACTGCCAAAGAACTCCAATAAATAAGAACCCTAAATATTGAACTTTTCTTGTATAATGATTTGTCACTCTGTATGGGAATGGTACATTGTGAGCTCTTACCAAATTCATTGACAAAGTCTTTTTCTCTTTCATAAACAAAGTCTCGTGGTATTATAGGTAGATATCACACCACCTTAGTAGGAGAGCCAGTTTTGGACTCCCCCAAAGTTGTCATTCTGTACCTTGATGCCCCACATTTCATACATTCTTTCAAATCAGCATAGTCCTTTTAAAATAACACATAGTCATCCGGGCATGCATGTATCTTCTTAGCCTTCATTCCCATTGGGAAAAACATTTTCTTTAATTTTTATGTTGAGATTGGAGGCTCATTGCCTTCAGTAAGTATTTCTTTCAACAAAGATAACAATGACACGAAGCTTTTGTCGCTCTATGTATTGTTAGCCTTCAGAGTATACAATCTCAACACAATGCTCATCTTGGTAAACTTAGTACAACCTAAGTATAACAGTCTCTCAACATCATGCAAAGTGTTTCTAAATAAGGAAGGTGGATCAGTGTGATCTACCCATCAACTATCTAGCATCACATCAACCATGTCTATTGAAATTGGCTCATTCACATCCACATCATAGGTGGAAATCTCTTCTTTAATACAAGTATTATTATCGACATCTACTTATCTCACCTTTGGATTTTCTCCATGTCAGTACCATTTTGTATATCTTGATATAATCCCATTGCACATGACATGGCTTTTGATTTTGTCAACAATGTTAAGTACAAGTTATTACTGCAATGTCTACATGGACAGTAGAACGTATCTCCAGGTTGTTTCCTATGTTCCTCCACAAATCTTATAAATTGGTCAACACCACTAACAAACTCTAGGGTGCAGGAATTTGGAATGGACATCCATGATCTATCCCTTCTATCATCAAAGAGAAAACAAGCCTTTGGGTTTAGGGTTTACAAATTAGGTTAAGCTTTTATAGATATATTAGGGTTTATTATTTTGGATTTAGGGATATGGGTTTATAGATTAAGATTTAGGGTTTATAGATTAGGGTTTATGGTTTAAAAATTAGGGTTTAGGGTTTAGTAATGAATGTGTGTACCACCTATCCCATTCTTGAACACATAATCTCACTAGTAAGTGTACAATGTGTATTCAATTTTCAAGAAAATTTCAGCAACATTTCCCCGCAGTTCTCCAAGTACATTGATGTAGATGGATAAATGTCCACCAACATATGTACTTAGAGAAACAAATAAGGAAATGATGATGAAAAGTCTTGAAAATTGAATGTACATTATACACTTTAATCCTAAGTGAGATTAATTTTTCAATAATAGTCCCAAACCGGGGACTATACAAGATTTACTCATAATTAGTAAATCTCAGATGGGTTTCTAGGCGAACAAATTAATTACATATATGTTGTCATTCCTATACCTATGATCCTAGTTTCATCATTCATATATTAGGTTTCATGTAACATCATTTGATTCAATTCATTCTTCCATTTGGATTTGTTAATCAAGAGAGAAAGCGAACATTAATATTAATTAAGAGAACTTTATTAGGCACCTTGATTTGAGATTTTAAACTAGATCTTTTAAAAGTGTCATTCAAAGATGTCCTAAGATTACAAAAAATGTATGAGTTGATTTACAATAGAAATATCTTGTAATCTTTATCATACCCTAGTCTAGGTGCCATATTCTATAACATTGATTTCAACATCTCCAATCTACATTAATGTTCATTATCAAGATATTACAGATAAATTATTCAGGACCTAGGGTGAAACATTCTCTAGAGATTAGAGATTTTCAGAAGCGATATAAAGGAAGAAATCATAGTATTTGATCAAGATTAATCACTTAGGCATCAACATTTTCATCATAAGTCATTTTAAGTCATTTTCATATAGGATAGTCATTAATAAGGTACAATGGTCATTAGCAGGATACAATGAGATCAAGAAATTAACACCTAGTAAGCTCTCTTACTTAGTAGTAGGGGAAGTAGAGGCAGAGAGCTCAAGCAGCATCTAGGCAGTGTCTAAGAAGAAGCTCCGACTGTGGCAGCTAGCTCCAGTAATGGAGACACCTCCAGTGATGGTGAATAGCAACAACAATAATGGCCAACAACAATTGTGGTAGTGGCGGCGAGCACTTCATCTCCTCAAGAGGCAGTGATGGTGAGCTCACTTGATGGAGATCTTTAAAAGAGACTGTGGCAGTAAGACAATGATGTCGATTTGTAGTAGTGGTTGTGGTAGTGAACAAACCAGGGACAGTGGCAAACACAATCGGGGCACATGAGTGGTGGATCACTGCAGCACAAGTGCAAAAGAACACAAATTGCCAGTGCTAGGTATTGAGGGAGCAATAAAACAAAGAATGGGGGAAGAAAATTTTGTGGGTGCTATTAAGTGAACTTAGTTGTCGGTTGTCATACAACTGACGCATAAGAACTTATTATCAGGTAAAAAGGAACACCGACACATAAACTAGTGTTGCCGACATGACCGTGCGAACCAACATGATCATGTAGGTGACATAGTTGTCAGTTTTCAACTACATAAATCGAAAACAAAAACCCTAATACCAAAAAAAAGTTGGCCTTTGGAAGAAGACTTAGCCTTTGGTTTCCTTAACTAAAACCAATGATTAAGCTAGCAATTAAACGTCGATCATACTAAGAAAATAGAAAATAGAGACCCATCCCCAAACCAACAGTGTTGTCAGTTCTTCTTTGCAATTGACGCCTTGGAAGCAATTTAGGGGGAACAATTTTTCCCGTGGGGTGGTTCTAAAACAATTTGACACTGAACGTCAAATTTTTGAGGCAAATATTTTCCATTGAAAATTTGTATTTTGTGGGTTATCAAAGACATTGGTTGCGCATAAATGTAAGTGACGTTATAGTAAAAGTGGATCTCGTATCTTTTCTAAATCCTCACAACTTGACAGATGGTAACATTTTTTCTTTAGAACTGACGTTATTGGTAGTATGGTATCAGTTTTTCATTATAATTAATGTTAGTAAAAGTGACATTACATATCAAAAATGTACTAGTATGCCGAGACATCAAATCCAAGGTTGTATAAGAAGACTATGGTGTCACACGGGATGACTACGATGATGCCTACAACATGACCGAGGGATGGGGTATGAACACCATATTTGAAACCAAATTTGTATTAGACCAGCATATCCTCATTCACCATGTCCAAAAAGGATAAGATTTCAAAATTGGGTATCTGGAGGTTTGCAATGTCCTGAAGACTAGGTCTCCCTACATGCCCAAAAAGGCATGTTAGAGGAATGACATCAAGATGTGGTAGAGATCCCAAAGTGGCTATTTTGTCACACTCTTCTGCATCCCCACTCGTCCCCACAAAATTTAAAAAATTTGCAAAATGAACAAAAATCCAAAAAATTACAAAGCTCAAAAACCCAAAAGAATCTGAAGATGAGCAAGATCTCGAAGAGTTTTCTAGCTACCTCACCAAGGTAGCACAAATCTACAAAAACATAGATGCCAAGATCAAGGACAACCCCATCCTAGAATATATGACAAAGGAGAATCAACCTTTTCATATCAAATATGAGAAAAGGATGGTCGATCTAAGCTCAAGCCCCAAGTGACATAAAGTCAATGTTGGGGTGATTCTACTAAAAACATCAAAGATCAATAGACAGAGCTTTTGTGCCACTACAATAACATGTTTTCCTAGAGATACACTAACATGCATGGGTTAGATGAGATAATTATTGTCCGTTGACTACTATAATCAAAGGCGTCCACCATATCAAATAGAAGGATAGATGGCTACACCTAGAATGGAGCCTCAAGATCCTTAAAGAAGATTAAGAATGATACAATATTGGTTTATGAGAGTCGGTAAACTATCCTACATGGCTCACCAAAATTTATCGAGTTCCAAAGAATGATGGCAAATTACATGTGTGTGTGGATTATTTTATTTCAAAAAGGCATCTCTATAGGATGATTTCCCACTCCCACACATTGATGTACTCATTGACAACACAATCAACAATGCACTTCTTAGTTTCATGAATGGATTCAATGGCTACAATCAAATCAAGATGGCAAAAGATGACAAAGAAAAGACATCCTTCATCACATAATGGGAGTATTCTTCTATCAAGTCATGATGTTTGGTGTCAAGAATGTTGGAGCCACATATCAAGTTGCAATTAACTTTCATGACATGATGCACAAAGAAGTGGAAGTTTATGTGGATGATATGATTGCTAAATATAAAGTTCATGATGCACAAGATTTTTTTTCAATGAATAAGAAGAAGCTCCATACACTTGAAAATCACCAAAAGTTGCTTTGGGGTTAGATATGGTTCCCTACTCAGATACATTGTCATCTAGAGAGACATCTAGGTAGATACTGTAAAAGATTGGGTCATTCTAGAAATGCCTTCCCTCATACCTGAGAAGGGGATAGGAGGCCTTCTCAGACATCTCTAGTACATCGGTCACTTCATTGCCAAACTCACACGTATATGTGAGCCAGTCTTCAAGCTCTTAGAGAAGAAATTCAACTCTAGATGGGACAAAAAATGTGAAGTTGTTCTCCAGATACTTAAGGATTACCTTGCCAATATCCCAGTATTGAGATATGTTGTGCCTAGTTATCTTCTTATCCCACACCTATTTGTTTGTAAGACATTGATGGGTGGAGTCCTAAATCAAGTTACAACTAATGGCAAGCACAATCAACTACTACTTGTCAAAGAAATTTAATGACACATAGGCACACTATACTATAATAAAAAAATACTACTTGGCTCTGATCCAAGCAACAAGGAAAATGTGACACTATCTAATGACATTCCTCTACAACTTATCACCAAGCATGGTCCACTCTATATTTATATGATTTCCCAACACAGACTGGATGATGCACTAAATGGTATGTAATACTAACAAAATTCAACATTACCTATCTCCAGATGAAGGCAATAAAAGCACATGACCTCACAGATCAACTAGCATATTTCTCCCTCCTAGAAGAAGCTACTTATGAATACGAGTTCCTAGATGAAGATATAGGGATGATCAACTCACTAGGCATGGAGATATCTTAAGATACTAACACATGGACAATCTTCATAGATAGAGCTATAAATTGAAAAGGAGTCAAAATAGGAATAGTCCTTCAAATCCCCCATGTAGAATAGTTACAGTAGAAAGACAGCTAGAATTCAATGCCACTAACAATATGACCAAATATGAAGCTTGTATTTTGGGACTTCAGCTCACCCAACAACAAGGGTAATGGTGCCTATATGTCTATGGTAACTCCCTCCTTATCATCTCTTAGGTCCATAACAACTGGAGAATGTTCCATCAAAACTTGGTTCCATGCTGAGAACATATGTGTTCTCTGGCTTGAGGTGTCGAGCATATATCCTTCCACTTTAGTAGAAGACGGAACAAAGCCTCTGTTGATGCTATATCAACCCTTGCCTTGTGGATTGACATCTAGGAGGGCTAGACATTCTCTCATGAAACTGAAGCACTTTATCAACAAATGTAGTGCATGATCATTGATAATGCACCCAATGAAGAAGAATGGGCTTGGATTCATGACATAAAGATGTATCTATGAAACCATGTTGTTCTTGAGAACCTCTCTAGGAGATAGAAACTGTCACTCAAGCGAAAATCTGTGTAGTATATTCTCTAGAGGAAGAACAACTATATCAAAAATCTTACAATCAAACTCTTCTTCAATGTTTCAACAAGACAAAATCTAGAACTATCATGAAGGTTGTGCATGTAGGATTGTGCAACACACATGAATGGATTCATTCTATCTAGACATGATCATAGAACATGAATAATCATCACTATCCAAGTGTAAGAGTATCATTAGGGAATCTCATATTGTAATATTTTTAGGAACATTAATTTAACTCAACCAATCCTTAATTACATGTATCTTTTAGAGTCTACATGGCTATCATAAAGTGTACATCACTACCTGAGGAAAAGGTTATAAAACCTATAAGATCACATTATTGTCCCACTTTAACCAGTTGTCCATTTTATTCAATGTTTTATTCTTCAACCATGAAAAATCATGAGTTAACCTTGACCATTGATCTACACCATTGCACTCAAGGTATTAACCTCAAGGCATCAAGCCTGCATGTTAATATCCCATAACTAAGATACATATTGTATTATCACATTTTTTCTCATACATATTCAATCTCCTAAGATCATACAAAGAGGAGATATGAAAGACATGGATAATAATAAGAGATAGATAATTACTCCATAATGATCCCCTTCTCATAAAGATATTGGCATCCATTACTAAGACACATCTTTTAAGAAACCTCCGACTTATTACATGCATACTTTATTAACTACCCACATGGTGCATTTCATGTATATTCATATAATTATGATCTTAATTCATAATGACTTTTAGCTTCATCTATGACCAAATTATGTATGGATCTTGAATATATAATACAAATCATATATAACCCAAAGTACATATTAGGACACAAAACCACCTATCATGGCCATATATGACTAATATCACCTCAAAAGGCCATACTAAGGACAAAACTTTATAGGACTATGAATACGAACTGAATTTTGGATTACATTTTATATTAGTGTGATTCACCACTACGTCAGATTCTAACTTAAAATTTGAATTTATGAGGAAGTTTCATCAATTATAAGATTACACGTAAAAAATGACCAGTACCATGCATAGTTGGGTAGCCTATAAATTATAGGTCTAACTCATATTAATTTTAGAAATATAATGATACTGTAAGAGCCTTAAGATTTTTATATATCCCCTGACATGAAGTAATATTACAATTTATACTTATTTGTACATCATATAGAACCAAGTTATCATAAAGATACTATTTTTACTAACAATTTTCATGTGTTTTAGAATTCAACATAAACAACTGTAACTGTTCGTGAGATTAACTTAAGGGATCACTTTTAGAACATTAAAAAGAATAGAAATTTTTATTTACTTTTTGATCATCTAGAAAGGTATTTAAGAAAGCACCTTTTAACATATAAGGTGCTTATAGATCAAGATTAGGATGTATCAGAGAAGGTTTACAAATTTGCATGTACAAATAGGCAAGAGAATATTAGCAAATTCAATATCACTTGATTCTAATGGTGACGTCCATGATGTTCATGAAATATATAAATAAAAGGTTCTAGATCCCATATTATCTCTCACATAACTCCAAAATTAAATCTCCAAGTAAGACCTATCTTCCTCTAGATTAAAGAGAGGAAAATGGAAGGTTCTTTAACTAAAAGGAGTAGGTTCCATGAAACTTCATGGGATCAACCAAAGGAAGTATATAGGATAAATAAAAGTAAGAATACCTCCAAAAAACCTCCTTTACATATCCAAGATCACTTTTCTAGATCTAAAATGAATCCTGCATGGTAGATCTAGGGCTAATAATGGAAAAAGAGGAGAAAAGAGGCTACTTTAGCTAAATGAGCAAGTTACAACTAGGAAAATTGCTGACTTCGTCCAAGGAGTAAGAAGGCATGAAATACATAAGGAGAAAGAGATTAGAAAGAAATATCCTTTGTTTTTAATTCAATAAAGAAGGTTGCTATGCTTGAAAACACCCAAGAGTTTCTTATTCTTTGACATGCAACCACATGCATCAACTTACATCCACTTGTAAGCTCCCATCCATGGGCATAAACCCCCAAGGGGTTTTCATCAAACTCCAAGGTTCCCTCTAGATTTTCAAAAGTACAAGGGATGTCTAATGAGCCTCTTGAATGAAGGGGAAGGGGTATTATATACTAGTATGCATTCAAATTCAAAAATTATCCATAACTAGTATCTAGACTTACTATTGGTCAAAGTAGGACTTTATTGGTCAAATAAGCCTTCCTATCGACCCTCCTTTCATTTTCATAACCTCTAGGATTTATTCCATCAATCTATAGATGATTCCCATCGATATATTAGTCTGGACCATCATCGGTTGTACAAGGTTTCCATCGGTCGACACACACACAAGAGCTCCATTGATTCACATGCACTATCTTCTTTCCAGTTGACAACTCAGAGGACCTATTGGTGGTCAAGTTCACATTATCATCAATATACCCATGTAACTTTCTCATTGATCCCCAAGTCCACAATTTTCATCAGTTTCTCATAAATAAAACTCTCACCCATCCAAAGTCTTCATTGGTGTAGAAATCAGATCATCAATGCATCTTCCATTAGTCGGTAGGGTGATGAATGCATATTCATCATGAAATTCAATCAACATCTTGGGCCCAATTCAACCCAATTCTTTTGATTTCATCTACTAAATATTACAAAATGCAAAATAGCTTAATTGGTTCAATTATCAAGATTATTAACTGGGTTTATATTGATTTTATGCAGGTCATGATGAGGCTCAACCATCAAATTGGAACTCACCTTCACTCCAGATCCTGTCATCCTTGTTCTTGAACAAATGGTCTTGACAAAATGGTTTCATCCATTCAGTTTGGACATATCTCAGTCTTAGCCATTCATCCATAAAGTCTTGTCCCTGTGCTGCCCCTTCAGTCTTGCCTTTACGATCTCTCAAGACCGTGAGCCTTTCCACACCATCTGATCATTGATCTACAGTCCTCATTCATTTCGGATAACGGTTTTGATCACGATCTGCCCTATCGGTTCCCTTCTAATGATCCTTCAAGACCGTGTGGACTCCTCACGATCTCAAGACCGTGAGAGTCCTCACAATCCTCAAACTGTGAGGAGCACCCTCACACTCCCAAAATCACGAAGAAGCAGCCCCTGTCGTCATCAATGACTCCACAACCTTCTCTTCAGCGTCATCTTCCTCGTCGCCTTGCTTACCTCTGCAAAACCCTAATCCTCCCTGAACGACAGTAGTGCCCGCAACACCTTTCTCCTCTTTCGATTGCCTGGACCTACAAGTCCCTGCCACTGCCACTCCATCCTCTCTCTACTGACGATGACATCACGTACAACCTCACTGATACCACCACAGCCACTTGCACAGTCTCAAGACTATTAGGGTGCGAGACTAATCAGAGGTCGAAGACCATTTAGACACTGAAGTGAAGACTGTTTGGAGCCACGTCGATCCGTGAGACTGAGAGCGTGTGAACGATCACCGAAGATCGTTTGGACGGTATCACTAGAACGCATAACCAAGACCGTTAGGGAATGAGACCAATCAGAGATCAAAGAATGATAGGACATTGAAGACTGTTTGGACCTTGGACCGCTAGGGCAGCAAGAGAATGGTCTTGCAAGACCGTTTGGACAGAGATCAAAACCGGTAGGCGCAGCCCGTTAGAGCAAGAGAATCCAGGACCGGTTGGAGGATACTAATCAAGACCATTTGGATGAGAATGCCCAAACTATTAAAGCAAGATCAGTTGGAGGCATTTAAACTCAAAATTGTGTAAAGAGTTCACAAAAAAATTTGAGGACCTAACCCAAGCCTATAAATAGGACCACAAGGGTCCTCATTTGGGGGGTGATCCAGGATGCCAACAAGATACCTGAATGTAGGTTTGATGTTGATCATCCATGCACTTCCACTTCACCAGTTGCTCCTGCTATGAGCAAGGAGGTCAAGATGAGAAAGAAGGTGGAGAAGAAGATCTGCCCAGTCTGCCTTGGTGGTTCTTCCTCCTTGTCCAGATCTGCTCTGACATGATGTAGAAAACTGCATGATCTTAACCGAGTTGCGACTACCTTTTGCATCATGCTCATGGTGGAACCTTCCCTCTCTCTTGTTCTTCTTGTTTCTCACATCATGAGTGAGTAGTTCCTTTTCGTTGGGGTGTGGGGACTAGCCCTGCTGCCCATGCAAGCATGATCTCTCTTTAAACATTCCATGGCAATGTATATAACTTTTCATTTCGTTGTTAACCGTTAATGTTTGTAGATTGATTACTTTCTTGCTTTTCTCTTGTTCTTCCCAATGTTGTGAGAACTTCTATATGTAGGGTAGAATGCCGATTAATGAGGTTGACTCCCAAAATATAAATAGAATGGGATTCCTTGAGGTCGTAAGTGTATGATCTGTGAGGGGACGAGCCATCTAGCCAACAGTGACACTTCTATGGCCTATACATCCCTCGGGGAGGATCACAACTTTAGTTGGATAGATGTATCTTTGTTGTTAATCGTCGATGTTTGCTTGTAGATTAATCACCTGCTTGCCTGTCGATTAATGTGGTTGACTCCCTGACTAGAAATAGAAAGGGATTTCTTAATGTGGTAAGTGTATGATCCGTGAGGGGACGAGCCATCTAGCCCATGTGATGCTTCTATGTGCCTAAACATCCCTAATGGAGGGCCATAACTTCAGTTGGAAATTTGTATCTTCAGAACAGTAAGTGCATGATCCAGATGGCGACAAGACATCTGATGCCTAAGTTGATTCTTACACGAACCTAAACATCCCTTAGGGAGGGTTCGCAGTAGTTCTATTTGGATAGTTATATCTTTCTTGGATGTTTGATGTTTGCATGTGTAGTGGTGGTGAAAACCGGTACCATCCCAACGATTCCATATCATTAATCTAGATCAACTTTAATTCTACTCTTTACTTTCCTGCATTTAGTTTAATTAACCTCAATTTAACCAATCGTTTTAAATATTATCCTTATTTGAACTAGACTGGACTAGCAACGATTCATGAAAATGTTGTCCCTTGGGATTCGATCCTTAACTATATTGTGATAAGACCCGTCTGCTTGTGGGTGGTATTACTGCACAAGGTTTTGGTAAAAGCTCAGGGATTTCAACCCTGAGTGAATTTGTTAGTGCAATAATAAACAACATCAAATTCTGGCGCCGTTGCTGGGGGCAACGGAATCAGTTAGTCAAATCTAGTTCTTTTGAGGCTTATCTAGGATTTTGTTTTTTCTTTTGATACAATTGATCATTCACTTGGACTTGGTTCTACTCTATCAATCTCACTTCTGAAAAATCTTTCCATCCTAGGTACCAACATAGACTAGTGCATGCACCGCTCAAACAGTCTCGGTCTCACTGCTAGATTTGATCCTGAGATAGACAAAACTTTTCGTCGTCATAACACGGAGAACCAACCAAGGATGGCTTAAGAGGAGGAAATAGCCCGAAGGGTTGCTCAAGCCCTTGTCGCATAACGAGATAGTCTTATGCAAGAAGCCAGAGCCGCTCTTGAAATAGAGATCTGAGCAGCACACGCAGCAGAGCTACAGAAGGACCTTAGGGAGTTCTCAATCCCTAAAGTTGTTGATGTTCATCACCCGGTACAACCTCTTCCCATTAATGCTACAAATTTCAAGATTCGAGCACATTGGATCACCTTGCTTCAAAACAACCCATTCTATGGTAAACAAGGAGAAGATAGTTAGGAGAACCTTCTGAGATTTATTGATCTATGTGCTATGACAAAGAAAAATGGAGTCTTAGACGATGTTATCCGACTTCATCTCTTATGGTATTCTCTTGCTGATAGAGCTATAAGTTGGTACAATTCCTTGCAATGTGAACCCATCACCACTTGGGAACAACTTCATAATGTCTTCCTGGAGAAATTCTACCCTCCTTCTCTCACATATGAAATCAGGGGACGTATAACTCAATTCACTCAGGTCCCTAGAGAATCCCTTATTGAAGCATGGGAAAGGTATAAAGAGCTTCTACGCAAGTGTCCACATCATGGCATTCCTAAGAATCAACTCATTGAGATCTTCTATAGGGGTGTGGATGATGACATTAAGAGGTTCTTAGACTCATAATCCGGAGGAAACTTCATGCATCAAAATTATGATAGTGCATGGAAGGTTGTCACCCTTGGAGCAAAAAATCAAGCCAACTAGGGTAGACCCATAAGTAAAGGAGTGCTGAAGGTAGTTATAGAAGAAGCTACTCTCGAGTACAAGTCTATCGCCGAATCCCTCAAGCTCCTAGTCACCAAGAAAGATTAACTTGAATCATCTATTGTTGCATTTGAAAGAAGACACTCACTCCCACAACAACAAGAACAGATCAAGTCAGCTTCATTGTTCTCTGAAGCATGTAAAGGCACTGATCATTCTACGCTAGCCTACAATGTTCTCTATGATGTTGTTTTAAGCAACGTTTATGTCCATGGAGATAATAGTCAAATGGAAAATCTTAATGTTGTCAACACCATCCCTGGTCAAGGATATTACAATCTGAATCAAAACAGGAACCATCCTAATTTTCAATATTGAAATCCTTCGGGAGAAGAAAGCTCGCGACAACTTGGTTCAAATAATCAGCAATGAGGCTCACTAGGATTCCAGTATAACCAGCAACAAAATTTAGGGAATCAAGGAAACTTTAGGGATAACTTTCAGAACAGGAACTACAATAATAATCAGAACAATTATCGATTCCAGAATCCCAACTAAGTCCCCTACCAACAACAACAAGGGAAACAAGCCAGCCCCGTCTCTCCCGAGGACAAGCTGTCGGCAACTGAGAAGATGTTGCAGTCGCAGTAGATAATGATAGCTAACTAGCAAGCCCATCAGAAGGCTATTGAATCCCATCTAGCTCAACTTGTAGCTAGCATGAAGCCACCTGCTAGAGCCTTTGCTGGCCAATCGGAGAATAACCCTAAGCACCTTGAGAAACTGAAGGCTGTCACCACTAGGTCTGGAAAGAATTATTCTGATCCTCCTATCGAGACACCTATGGTTATTACTGACAAGGATGACTTTGTGGTAGTACAAGACTCTACAACACCTGGGTCTCAACAAAAAGGGGCAGTAACTACTGATAAGACATACAAGGAAAGTTCTAAGAAACCAACTGATGCAGAACCAGAAACACCTGAGCCAAATGTACCAATATACAAGCCTCGTATACCATTCCCAGCTCATTTGAGGTAGACGAAGCTTGAAACTCGATTCAACAAGTTCAAAGAAACTATGAAGAAACTTCATGTTGATATAACCTTTCTTGATGTGCTGGATGAAATACCAGCATGGACAAAATACTTAAAGTCTCTCCTTACAAGGAAGTATATAACTGAAGAATATGAGACACTCAAGTTAGCAATGACCACGTCTGACATTATTTTGAGCAAGATTCCAAAGAAGCAGAAAGATCTAGGATCCTTTGGGATTTCATGCCATATCGGCGACTCTTCATGTAAGAAAGGATTGGCCGATCTTGGTGCTAGTATCTCTATCATGCCACTTTGCCTTTGTAGAAGGCTAGGGTTTGCTGAACTGCTCCTGACTGGCATGACCACACAGCTTGCAGATAACACTGTGACTCTTCCCTTGGGTATCATTGAAGATGTATCTGTCAAGGTAGGCAAAAATTCATATGTTCCATGTGACTTTGTCATTATGGACACAAAAGAAGACGCCAGATACCCTCTCATATTTGGATGTCCATTCCTTGCCATCACAAGAGCTTTGATTGATGTTGAAGTGGGAACCTTGCTACTAAGACTATGCCAAGAAACTCTCGAGTTCAAAGTCTTTGAAAGTATGCAAAGACCAAGCATGCAAGAAGAAGTCTACTTGATTGAGTGCATAGAGCAGATGTCACTCCTCACGTAAGAGGATTATGAACAATAAGATCCTTTAGGAAAGGCCCTTACTAATCCAAATGAAGAAAGTTCAGTTGACAAACAAGTGAAAAGTTATATTCCCCACCTCGATACTGTTGAAGAAGATCCTGAAGCCAAAATTGAGGAACTCAAAGTTGTGGATGTTACTGAAGAAACATGTGAGAAACCACAAGCTCCTGAAATGAAACCCCTACCTGAGAGATTGAAGTATGAATTTCTAGATGACCTCAAAGTCTGTCGAGTCATCATAAATTCTGAACTAATGGTAGAACAAGAAGATAAACTCTTGACAGAATTAAAAGAAAGAAGAAAATCCATATTCTATAAGATGAGTGATCTCACCGGGGTCAGTCAAGTACTGTGCATGCAAACAATCCCCATGATGGAAGATGACAAGCCAACTATTGAACACCAAAGGAAGCTTAATCTGAATATGAAAGAAGTTGTCTGCCTTGAAGTTATAATGTGGTTCAAGATAGGAAATATCTATCCAATCTCTAATTTACCATGGGTAAGTCTCGTGCATGTTGTCCCGAAGAAGGGTGGAACTACTATGATACGGAATGAAGACAACAAACTCATCCCCACTCAAAGAGTCACCAGGTGGAGGATGTGTATTGATTATAGGAAGTTGAACAAGGCAACACAAAAAGATCATTTCCCGATGCCTTTTCTTGACCAAGTCTTAGAACAGCTGGCTCACCAAGAATATTTCTACTATCTCGATGGTTACTCTGGATTCTATCAAATTCCTATACATCTAGATGATCAAGAGAAAACTACTTTTACTTGCCCATTTGTAACATATGCCTTTAGAAGGTGTCGTTCAGCCTCTGCAATGCACCTACAACTTTCCAACGATGCCTGGCAGCTATATTCGCGGGTCTCACTAAAACTATAATGGAAGTTTTATGGATGATTTTTCCGTATATGGAGATTCAATAGACTCGTGTCTAAAGTACCTCTCCATTGTCCTTAAATGGTGTGAAGAAGCACATCTTGTGTTAAATTGGGAGAAATGTCATTTCTTGGTAAAGGAAGGCATTGTCCTTGGCCATTGAGTCAGTAGTAGAGGGATCGAAGTAGATAGAGCAAAAATTGAAGTGATTTCCAAACTCGCTATCCCGACAAATGTAAGAGAAGTTTGTTCTTTCCTTGGTCATGCAGGTTTTTATAGACGATTTATAAAGGACTTCTCCAAGATAACCAAGTCGATGACAAATTTGTTGCTAAAGGGTGCTGACTTCCATTTTGACAAAGAATGTGTCAAGATTTTCAACAACCTGAAGCATGCTCTCACAACAACACCCATCATCATAGCTCCCGATTGGGATCACCCATTTGAAATTATGTGTGACGCCAATGATTATGCAGTGGGTGCTATTTTAGGCCAATGTATAGAGAAGAAACATTATGTAATCTACTATGCATCTAAGACCCACGATGAAGCTCATAGGAACTATGTGACTACTGAAAGGAACTACTTGTAGTCGTGTATGCCTTTGACAAATTCAAATCTTATCTCATTGGTTCTAAAGTCATTGTCTACATAGATCATGCCACTATCTGTTACCTCCTCATGAAGAAAGATGCAAAACCCAGGTTGATAAGATGGATTCTCCTCTTGCAAGAATTTGATTTAGAGATAAGAGATAAGAAGGGTACAGAGAATGTTGTAGCAGACCACCTAAGTCACATTCACACCTTGGAAACTGAGAAGATCCCAATTAATGATTCTCTTCCAGATGACCAACTAATGAAAATTTCGGAAGCTACCCCTTGGTACTCAGATTATGTGAACTATCTCACTGTTGGTGTCATCCACCTTGAATGCACTGGAAATACATTGAAGAAATTCATGCATAATGTGAAGCAATATCACTGGTATGAACCGTACCTATTCAAGCTCTGTGTTGATGGCCTCTACAGACATTGTATCACTGAGGAGGAAGCCCAACTTATTTTAGAGCAATGTCACTCAGGCCCAGTTGGAGGCCATATGAGTTCTAAGAAAAGTGCTTTGAAGGTCTTGTAATGTGGTTTCTTTTGGCCAACCATATCCAAAGATTCCTACAACTTTGTTTTATCATGTGACAAGTGCCAGAGAATGGGTAACATAACAAAGAGAGATGAGATGTCACTGAAGTTGTGGCAAGAAGTCGAGATTTTTGATATTTGGGGTGTGGACTACATGGGTCCATTCCCATCTTCTCATGGATTTTTCTACATCCTAGTGGTGGTGGATTACATCTCAAAATGAGTAGAATCCATACCAACCATCACTAGCAATTCCAAACCCATCATCAAAATGTTCAAAGATATTATTTTCCCTCGTTACGGAGTCCCACACACTGTGATATCTAATAGAGGATCTCATTTCCTGGAAAGAAGCTTTGAAGCATTGCTAAGAAAATATGGTGTAACACACAAAGTAGCCTCACCCTTCCATCCACAAACAAGTGGACAGGTAGAGTTTTCTAACAATCAACTCAAGGCTATTTTTGAAAAGACAGTAGGCGGCAATCAAAAACATTGGTCAATGAAAATCAATGACGAATTGTGGGCCAACCGAACTGATTTTAAGACTCCACTAGGTACCACACCATTTTGGTTAATCTATGGCAAGTCATGCCACCTGCCTGTAGAAATCGAACACAAAGCATGGTGGGCAATAAAACAACTAAATTTTGATACGAATAAAGCAGGCCAAGCCAGTATTCTGCAACTTCAGGAGTTGGAAGAACTCTGGATGACAGCTTATGAAAATGCACGAATCTATAAAGAATGTATGAAACTTTGGCACGACGGTCATCTGAAAAGAAAATACATATATGTAGGAGACCAAGTTCTTCTATTCAACTCAACATTGAAGTTATTCCCAGGAAAACTTCGTTCTCGTTGGTCTGGACCTCACATTGTCAAAAGCATGTACCGACATGGTGATTTCACTTTATGGAGTGAAAAGTCAGGCGACTTTGTGGCAAATGGTCAACGCTTGAAGGGATATTTCACCTCAGCTGACATGGGCACTGAAGCAATGCTGGATCTCACCAACCCAAACTATCCACCGTAAAATTGAAGGATTTAGTTGAGCCATCGACATAAGACAAAGGCACTTCTCAGGAGGCAACTCGATCAACAAATTCGGTTTACTTTTAATTTTTAATTAGGAAATTTCCTTAATTTTGTTTTTAAAAAAAATTAGATAACCTTGCACTAAATAAAAATTGCATCGTGAGATGCCATCTTGAGTTCTGATTAATCTTCATTTTGAGATTTTTAGATGGAGGACAGACACTAATTGGAACACAACCCCATCTGGTAGTCCAAACAGCATGAATTTTCCCCTCCATCTTGGATTTAGGGTTTGCTCAAGATGAGCAAATTTCTAAGTTCGGGGTGGAGGGTGGGTGGTGCGTACTTTACTTTCCACCTTCACCCATCTAAATCAGACTTAAGATTTCATCGTTGCATTTTTTACCAAAATTTTCAAAATTTTAAAATAAAATTTTTAATGTTTTTCAAAGAAATTGGACAGATACATGATGAAGTGTCATTGCTCTCTATTTCATTAAAAGCCATCTATGCATTTCAAATCATTATACCCTCCTTATCTGAAGCAGATCCTCAAAAGGACCACTTTTTGAAACTAGCCTATAGAATGAAATCATCTTGTGTAGCTTATGAATCCTAACATCATGATCCTTCTACAAAAATGACAAGTGTCTATCGAACTGATAGGGATCAAACATGTCATGCTTCCAAACTGACTAGTGGAACCATAACATGGAATCTCCATCGGATCCTCATCAAGTCATTATTTGAGCAAAGTACAATAAAGAGAACGACCTGGTGCACTGAATTGTAAATCAAGTCGCATTCTGATCTAAACTCTCATCTACACTTCTTCCATCATTTTTTTACCCCTCCATCCATCAAAAATAAACAAAAATAGCCAAAATAGTACCAAACCCTAAGTTCGGGGTAGCACGCTACTTCCCTCTATATCTACTTCTTCCATACCCCTCACAAATTAATAGGGGCATACCACCAAGAAAAGATGCCAAAGCGCACACAAATAAATGCAATATCGAGTCGAATAGAGGAGAGATTCTCTCAAAAAAATTCAATAAATGAAATTGCAAATCATATAATAAAAAAATCTCGAGTCGAATAGAGGAGAGATTTATTTCGTCCTTCCATACCACCCTTCACTCCCTTTTCTACCTTATGGCACAATGAATGCCCCCACTACCCTGAAAAACACCAGTGTCACATCAAGTGCACACCTGTTGTTTTACGAGTATCTCTGGACTCTTACAAAACTCTTTGACATGCTTGTTGTTGGAAAAAGTGAGGAGGAAGTGATGTTGGAAAACAAACTCATGAACGAAGATATAGTAATATGTGTTCAGTGGTCTCTGAAAGTTGGGATGCTTAGTCATACTAAGAAGAAAGGAAACAATCATGATGTGAAGATGAGGCAACCACACGAGTTGAAAGTATTCATTTTGCAAAGGTTTCAGAATTTGTGTTACTCGAGGACAAGCAACATTTAAGTTCAGGGTGTTTTGATGAATGCATATTCATCATGAAATTCAATCGACATCTTGGGCCCAATTCAACCCAAATTCATTCGATTTCATCTACTAAATATTGCAAAATGCAAAATAGCTTAGTTGGTTCAATTATCAAGATTATTAATTGGGTTTATATTGATTTTATGTAGGTCATGATGAGGCTCAACCATCAAACTGGAACTCACCTTCACTCAAGATCCTTTCATCCTTGGTCTTGACCAAACAATCTTGATGAAATGGTTTCATCATTCAGTTTTGACATCTCTCGGTCTTAGCCATTCATCCATATGATCTTGGCCCTCACTGACCCTTAAGTCTTGCCTTTATGATCTCTCAAGACCACAAGCCTTTCCACACCATCAGATCATTGATCTACGGTTCTCATTCATTTGGGCTAACCGTTTTGGTCATGATCTGCCCTATCTGTTCCCTTCTAACGATCCTTCAAGACCATGTGGACTCCACACGATCTCAAGACCGTGACAGTCCTCACATTCCTCAAACCATGAGGAGCACCCTCACACTCCCAAAATTGCAAAGAAGTACCCCCTACCTTCGTCAATGGCTCCACAACCTTCTCTTCATCGTCGTCTTCCTCATCACCTTGCTCACCTCTACAAAACCCTAATCCTCCATGAACAATAGCAGTGCCCGCAACACCTTTCTCCTCTTTCAATCGTCTAGACCTACAAGTCCCTACCATCGCCACTTCGTCCTCTCTCTACTGATGATGACATCACCTACAACCTCACTGATACCACTCCAACCACTTACACAGTCTCAAGACCATTACGGCGTGAGACCGATCAGAGGTTGAAGACCGTTTGGATGCTAAAGCAAAGACCGTTTGGATCCACGTGGATCCTCGAGACCAAGAGTGTGTGAACGATCACCAAAGACTGTTTGGACGGTATCACTAGAATGCATGACCAAGACCGTTAGGGTGCCAGACTGATTAGAGATCGAAGAACTATAGGACGACGTAGACCATTTAGACCTTGGACCGCTAGGGAAGTGAGAGAATGGTCTTGCAAGATCGTTTGGACAGAGATCCAAACTGGTAGGCGCAGACCGTTAGAGCAAGAGAAGCCAGGACTGGTTGGAGGATACTAGTCAAGACCGTTTGGACAAGAATGCCCAAACTGTTAAAGAAAGATCGGTTGGAGGCATTTTAAACTCAAAACCATGTAAAGAGTTCACAGAAAAAACATGAGGACCTAAACCAAGCCTATAAATAGAACCACAAGGGTCCTCATTTGGGGGCGACCCAGGATGTCGACAAGCTGCCTAAATGCAGGTTCGATTGTGATCATCCACGCCATTGCCACTTCACTTGCTACTCCTGATATGAGCAAGGAGGTCAAGACAAGAAAGAAGGTGGAGAAGAAGATCTGGCGGGTCTACCTAGGTAGTTCTTCCTCCTCGTCTAGATCTTCTCCGACATGACGTAGAAGACTACATCATCTTCACCGAGCTACGACTACCTTCTTCATCATGCTCATGGTGGAACCTTCCCTCTCTCTTGTTCTTCTTATTTCTCACATCATGAGTGAGTAGTTCCTTTTTGCTGGGGTGTGGGGACTAGCCCCGCTACCCATGCAAGCATGTTCTCTTGTTAAACATTCCATGGCAATGTAAATAATTTTTCATTTCGTTGTTAATTGTTAATGTTTGTAGATTGATTAGCTGCTTGGTTTTATCTTGTTCTTCCCTATGTTGTGAGAACTTCTATATGTAGGGTAGAATGTCGATTAACAAGGTTGACTCCCAAACTAGAAATAGAATGGGATTCCTTGAGGTTGTAAGTGTATGATCTATGAGAGGACGAGCCATCTAGCCAACGATGATGCTTCTATAGCCTAAACATCCCTTGGGGAGGGCCACAACTTCAGTTAGATAGTTGTATCTTCGTTGTTAATTGTTGATGTTTGCTTGTAGATTAATCACATGCTTGCCTATCGATTAATGCGCTTGACTCCCTGACTAGAGATAGAAAGGGATTCCTTGAGGTGGTAAGTGTATGATCGATGAGGGGACGAGCCATCTATCCCACGGTGATGCTTCTGTGTGCCTAAACATCACTCAGAGAGGGCCACAACTTTAGTTGGAAATATGTAACTTCAGAACCGTAAGTGTATGATTTGGATGGCGACGAGACATCTGATGCCTAAGGTGATGCTTACTCGTACCTAAACATCCCTCAGGGAGGGTTTGCAGTAGTTCTATTTGGATAGTTATATCTTTCCTGGATGTTTGATGTTTGGATGTGTTTGCATGTGTAGTGGTGGTGAAACCTGGTACCATCCCAGCAATTCCATATCATTAATCTAGATCAACTTTAATTTTGCTCTTTACTTTCCTGCATTTAGTTTAATTAACCTCAATTCAACCAATCGTTTTAAATATTAGCCTTATTTGAACTAGAATGGACTAGCAACGATTCTTAAAAATATTGTCCCTTTGGATTCAATCCTTAACTATACTGCAATAAGACACGTCCACTTGGGGGTGGTATTATTACACAAGGTTTTGGTAAAAGCTCAGGGATTTCAACCCTGAGTGAATTTGTTAGTGTGATAATAAACCACATCACAGGGTCCTCCCATCAATGGGAACTTCTCAAGACCTTCATTCGAGCAATGAATCTTCATAATCCTCGTCGGATCGATGAGTCTTATGAGCCTCCATCAGACTGATGAGTCCTGGTAACCTTCATTGGTTGAGAGATCCAGGACTCTAATCAGTTGAGAGTTACATCAGTCCTTGTCAACACGTAAACTAGATCGGGTGAAAGATTATACTAGCCAAGTTGAAATCTTATCCAATTGGGTATCATTTTTATGTAAGTCACTCTCTTGTAAAAAAACACTCAATTTATAGCTAGGACCTTGATTAAGGTGAGACTACAGTTTAGTTCAAAATTTACATGAAATTGTGAATTAAAGCAAAAACAATTCAGTTGACGTCAAATTAGAATCATATATTAAAACATTAATACTGAGGCTAAAAAAGTATGAGTATAAAGGAAAACTTATGTTTATATATTTTTCACATATTTTTAAAAGAATTCCTCATATTTTGTTGAATTTACAATTTTGTCCACAACATGCAAGAAAACTTGATATTAGGGCAACCAATTTGTATATTGAACACAATAAGAAATATCTCCAAATAAATTTGTATCAAAACTTAATCAAGTACACAATGATTATAATAAATCTAGATTAGAGGAAGATTAGGCTCAAGCTAGGTTCATAGTCTCACATATCAGATTCCATATTTTGAAGAACTAGACAATTGTGTGGAAATTTCTCATCTCTATGAGCACTGCACACTATAAATCCATTCTGGTTATAAGATTGTCCAAAACTAGGAGGGATATTTGCATTAGAGGACATGGCCTTGAGCTATTGTGATTCCTTGGTACTCAACTTTGACAACCATTTCTTGGTCTCCGGGAGCCATAACATATATATCTAGGGCATGCCAATAACCAACATTAGAAATTGCCTTACCTGAGCTTGCATCAACCTCAAAATATACAGGAGTTCTATAAACAAATATAAATTTATCTAAATGTGTTCAAGGGAGTGAGGCATGGTCTATGACCCCTATAATTAAAGCTAAATAGAGGTAAAAGTGATATCAAAAGAGAGAAAATGCAAGGACTCTGACTTGGGTTTTGGGCTAACCTTGTTTGTCTTTCTTAAGTTAGTTTCTTAGAACTTTATTAATCTAATCCTATGATGTGTTTTGTAATCATATGACATGCTTATGTTTCATGTTTGGATTTGTTTGAATATTGTGTGAGCAGTGTTTACTTATTTTGGACTAAAGTGCAATTTACCCAAGTGAGGGGTTATCTTGCAATATGTCACATGATGAGTGTCCCATTAGTGATTTAGCATCATAAGGGAGAGAATTATGATATGGGGAGCCTAGTGAAGAGTTCAAGTATCAAGTTGAGCATGTGTGGATGATGCTTGTGCTTTATGTGCTAGTTTTGGTGTGAATTACAATTTAACCAAAGTGAAGGGTTAACATGCAATTTACCATCGCTAGAGTGTTCCTTCCCTCTCTTGGAATTATCTAGAAGAGAGAGGAAGAGGTGGAAACCATTGTTGGATCTTGGTTTTATGGTAACAACTTTGGTGATATATGGAGCACATGGTTGAGCTATGTTTTGCTCATAGAAGGGTTATCTCGAGTTAAGAGAACCTTGTAAAGGATGCCTATCAGTTTGAGGGTTTTTAGGGTTGAGCTCTATTGGTTTTGGGTGTGTAAGTTTGTGATCTATCAGTTTATGAGTATGATGGGTTCTTCCATATCAGTTTGTGAATGGTATAGAGCTTTGGTATATCAGTCATGACATTAGTAGGAGACCTAAGGGACGAGACCTAGATCTTATCACCATGTCTTGCATGGTGTTACATGTGACCCTGCTTTGTGGACAAGTGTCACCTAAGGTGATGACACCTTTCTCTTGATATCTCTCTCACCCCTCTTGTATATAATCCCATTTGTCTCCATGCAACATAATCCTTTAGGCCATCCTTGCTTCCTCTCCTCATTGGTGTATGACCTTGAGAAGCTTAAGGAGCTAGAGAGTCTCTCTTGGAGATTGGTGGATGAGTTCCAATTAGTGGTGTTCCTTGATCATCCTTCATCTTCTACCTTAGTAAGCCATGTTTTCTAACTTCTTCTTTTCCTTCTCAGACATGGATCTTGGATACCTTCCTTCCATGTTGAACCAGCTTAACCTTGGTATCATCTTCTTCCTTAGAGGTGTGGTGGTGATTAAGTTGGTGAATCATCTTCTATATTGAGCTTGTGAGCTTGGATCTTGACCTTGGATATTGGATCTTGGTTGTGATCTTTGAGGCGGTTTATGTAACTCTTAACCTCCTTTGTTATTATCACTCTTTATATGTTTAAGTTGTTCTTCATCTCTAGATTGTGTGCCACCTTAAATGTTGGTAGTTAGTGCTTTATTTTGAGGGATGGTTTGGCAAAGTAACTCCATTTATGTTGAGCTCATCTCTTACTATTTCTTACATTGTTAAATAGATAGACTAGTGACCTAGTTTTCTAAGGTTGAAGATGACTTAGTTTACACTTAGGGGGTGAATGGTCATCATAGATCATGATGCTTAAATTGACACAATGTGCTTCAAGTCATCGCTAGTTGGGGATGTCTGGGCTGACATATGGTGGTGTGTGTAGTCGTCGTTACTTATAAGTGCAACAAGTCGATACATCATGTGACAGGTCGGTATGACTTGGTGAGGCTTAGGGCTACATGTCTTGGGGATGCTTAGGTCACCATGGGTTGAGAAGGTTAGCTAGTATAGTGGTTGCTAAACTAAAATGATATGTGTGATGATTGAATCATTTTGCATCAGGGGCGTCAGCCGTCATGGCTATGGATGCACCTCATGGAGTTGGTCTATTTTGAAGGCTAATCATGACACCCTTCATGGGAAGAGGCTGACACATCTTTAGGGCAGTGTAAACTAATACATCTAGAACCATGATGCCTTGCCAAATTCTAACCCAACAACCAACACACCATGTCATTACCTGATACACCTTGGCATTGCCTCTCACAACTTAGGCATTGTTGTTGCTCGTCACAGCTTAAGTGTTGATGTGCCTGTTACTCTGTGGTGTTGATCATCACACTCTCCATAGGTGGTAACTAAGGCATCCTTTGTGTGGTTTCCTGACACCCCTTCAAGGGGTGATGAACCATCACACTTTCAAGAAGGTTCAATTGATACTCTATAAGGTAGGTTAAATTGATACACCCCAAAAGGGTCCAAATCGATACCCTAGATGAGCTAACGTGACACACCATAATATGGTCAAGCTGATACAAGTGGATGAGGTGAAACTGATATCACTTGATGAAAGTTGAAGGGTATGCTTGGATACTCAATCATGTACACATATTAGCAATACATGAAATACAAGGGTGTTGTTTTAGATAATGTATGATTAATCTTAATTTCTTATCCCAGAGGTGGTGCACCATAAGATTGTATTACTTTGAATGGTCCATCCTTACCTAAAGAGCTTAACCCTAAAACCCTTCAACAATGTGGGATTTAATGGATGTAGAATTTTATGGTTGAGTATCCATATGATAACCTTAATCGTGGAATAATATGACACATATGCTCATTTTGATGAAAGATTACAATCCATGGCAAATGTCTACTATATTTCCTTTTCATATAATCCTAACATGTGGATCAAGGTTAATGATACAACTATGTGAATATACATGAGGGTGGTGATAATCCTTGTTAGAATACATGAGGACAACCTTTCTATAGAAATATTAGAACAATTCTAATGACCTTATAGGTACTTTGTGGATAGTTGGAAGTGAAATAGCCTATGGTTTGATTTTGCTTAGTATGATATGTGGTTAATGATCTGTAAGAATTAATACTATATGGGTAATCACCCTAGTGCCGCTAGGGTTCTTCCTCCATAGGCGGCTGGCTGGGGGGGAGGGGGTTTGGCTGCCACAAAGCGGTGCCCCACTCCCGCTCGGCCTCTTCTCGCCCGTCATCAGCAGGATCTCTTCTTCGGAAAGTGTGTGGGCATGGTGTCTTTAGGCAACTGTCTTCTTCCTCCCTGTTGTTGAGCCCGGCCGCGACGAGTTTACTATCCCCTTTCTCTTTTACTGGCTTTGTGTTTAGTTTGTTCTCTTGTTTGTCTATCTCACCGTTAATCAGCGTTGCTTTCTCTTCTCGTGGTAGATTTTTCTTTCTCGGTCAATTTTATTGTGGAGTTTGTATGGCAGCAAGTGCGGAAACAATATCCTTTTAGAACACCGATTTGGTGCATGTACTCTATCACATATACATACTCAGGTTGAAGGTATTCCTCATAAAAAGTTGTCTTAGCCAGCGAAGGAGAAGAGGGATATATACATCATTGTCTTTATCAGATTCCGATATGTGTTTTAGTGGTGGTTTGTATCTATTCTTGATCTTTGTGTGGTCTTTTAGTTTGTTTTTCTCCTCATGTAGATGCTTTATGGCTCCTCCATAATGAAATTTTTCGGTTTAACTTAAAAAAAAATTACTACATGGGTAACCTAATGATGAATCATCAAACTAGTGCAAGGGTCAATATGTTAATATAATGCACTTTGTAACCCACACATAACTTAATGAAGATGATACACATATGTACTTATGAAAACATGATACCAGGTACTAATGGTATGATGATTGATTCATATCCAACTAATGTGTTCAAACCTAAATCAGTTTCAAGAAGGTGGGAATTAGTGTGATTAGGGTTTGGTGATGTGACTATGATGTAAAACCCTAATCGGATAATTATAAAGAGTATTGACCCTAATTCTAAGGGTAGGTCATAATATTAAATAAGCATGAATTGAAAGCATGATATTGTTCTTTCTCGTAATCACATGGCTTTAACCTAACAGGTTCATTGGGTATTATAACTTCTGGTTACCATGAAGATGGTTAAATAATATTAAGCTTTGTCTATGAATCTGGATTAGGGGATACATGAAGTTTGGATATGTGAATGTGCATACTTAGTTACATTGTCTAATTCTTAGCCTTATACACTTCAATCGGTGGGAGGTAGTGAAAGTCATAGATTTGAGAGAGAATAATGTTTAAGAACCTCATGTGGAATCAACATGAATCCTAATCCCAGATTAGATCTCTTATGATTTTTTGCTTGCTTTAGTCAAAGATGTTTAATATGTTTTAACATATACTCTCTCCGAAAATAATGGTTAATGGTTTCTATGGTAAGTACATGTGATGTGGTATGAGTGATGTGGCATGAGTAATTTATATATGCTCAATGAGGCATGATGAGATAACCATGAATGATAAGTGTGATATGATGGGTCTTAGGAACTAGTAAAGGCTTAGTGCCTGGTTCAGGTGATAACATCTAATACTGGAATGAGGGACTCATATTCCAGGATAATATGATTATGATGATAACCTTGTGGGTGGAAGTGATATTGTAGCCTTCACGTTGGCAGTGATACATTAGCCTTCTGGCTGGCAGTGATACAATGTTATGAGATGATGGGAATCGGTTTAAACGAGTATATATGTTGTTGTAATACTATGCCCTTTCTTTTGAAGGATTTGTTTGTAGTTTGTACATTGTAACTTGATTGATGTTGAAGACATTTTAATTGGTCTAATTCATCAAGTGGAATCTAATCACGTAGCTTGTCCTGGGCCATAGATCCATTCCGTGTCAGCATTTGTTGGATGGTGAAACTCGTCACTCCTACAAGAAACTCAGAGAACATATTGTTAAGTATGCGGGGACAACTTGGTACCCTAATATCAAGCAATTGAGGGTGATTTTGGCCATGCTTGAGCCTCAGATAATGCCTCAGGATGTGACATAGCATTAGCTGTGGGCCATACCCTAGAATAGAGTGCGGCTTTCAGTCATAGCTCAGTGATATGTGACACAGGATTGGCTATGGGCCATACCCTAGAATAGAGTGTGGTTGTAGGTTGTAGATCAGTTTCACTAGTGTTTTGACCTGTACCAAGGTGGGCTAGGTTTTCACATATGGACTATAAGTCACTGGAAGTAGTTGACTTGTGATGTCACTGAGTGTTCACTTGTACTGACCGAGGAAGGTGAGGTCATGGATTTTGGATCTTCCAATAGACCTTGTATGGCACTGATTTCAACTTAGCAATGGTCGGTTGGATTTGGGTTGTACGACTCAAATCCTCAGGGCATAATAAATATGTAATGAGTCGTGTAGTGTACATGTATAGGATCAAACACAGAAACATTGGATGAAGCCTTCCCTTCTTTTATATTGTTTAGTTTATAACAGTCATTCATGTTTTTCATATTCCTTTTAAATTAATAGATGTTCTATTACTCATTGGCAAGTGCATGTTACTTCTCTATTTACTTCACACATGAGATATATGCCTTTAGTTGATTCTATTCAATCTACTCAGTATGTTAATATATCTACTTAGTTATCTGTGATAATAATAGAGTTGGAAGAGAGTTATATCTCTCTCTGGGACTATGTGTCTCACCCCATTGGTTAAATACCTTTTAGGTGGACGTGCATGCCGAGTTAAAGATCATGTGGCTGAGGATATTATACGAGAAGAAAACTACACCTAGCAGATCATGGTATTTGAAAAGTGTCTAGTACTTGAGTCCTATGTGTAATTCCTATACACTCAGGTCCTTGGGGGTATTCTCGATGTGGTTTGTAGACATGATGTTTGATACATGGTTTATGGATTGTGTTCCTTTGGAAGTATGCATATACATATGGAACTATTTTCTTATTAACAGGTTGATTGGAATGTGATGAAGTAGAACCTTGAATATATGTAATGAAATGCAAATATTTGCTTTTGTGTAATAATTATCAGCTCCTAGAGCTTGTTACAGATTGGTTTTAATTTCCTATGATTTTTAGTAATCTGTTGTTTTTGGTCGATCATTGTTTAAGTTTTGAGTAATCTTGCTTTGTGTGACAATGGGTGTCACATTTGGTGGAATCAGAGCTCTAGGTTCATTGTGTCCATAGGGACACTAGAAATAGGATTAGGATGGTGTCTAAGATAAGAAAATGATATAAAATAGGGTGCATACTGCCTAATCTCAGTACTTGAGTACGCTAGCCAGGTATTCAAATGTTGAAGAAAAGGTAAGTATGAAATTCTTAGATTGATTTTTCTTTGATTATTCTGATCAAGTAATCATTTTGGAACAATCTAAAAAGTATAACAATTGAGAATCATGACACTAATACCTCCATCATACAATGAAAAGAGATAAGTATTGCACCATAATTCACTAAATCTTAAATGTTTGGTGATTAAAAGGGAAAGATACAACTCCATGAAACCTAAATCTTAGTGTGTAAATAATAAGAAAAGTTCTTGAAGCTATAATTTTAAGAAATGTATGAAGAGAAATACTAGATGAACTTGTGCTAATAAAGCAAGTCAAGGTGTAAAATTCACATAAGATGGAGAAAATCCTTGAAACAAGGATGAAGTAAGAAGACAAATGAGAATGAATAATGAATAAATAAGATGGAACCTGAGTTAATCTCAGACCAACCCGTGAGTATAAGAAAGTGTAAAGTGTAATCCTCATGATATGTGAAAGGGAAGAAGGGAGATGATCCTTGTTCAATAAAGAATAATGATCCTTTCCTGATGTAAAGATGAAAAATGTGGTAAAATAAGGATATGTTCATGAGCATGAAGAGCAATAATCCAAGAAAGAGTAATGACATGGAATCATCTTTACAGTTCCTATGATGATAAGCAAGGAAACCAAAATGAGTCAAGTCAAAATAACACATGAACAGTTGAAAACTCATGAAATAATCAAAGAAAGTGGTAATCTCTTTACCTTGACAAGAATTCTATGGGTAATGATGTAGTGATAAGAGGAATATGTTCCATTGTGTTTTGTCTTTTGACGGATGCTGAAGTGAAGTGGGTCTTATGTCACTTGATGTGTATAGTTTAGAAGTGAACTTAAGATAGATACTTTGGTAAGTATCAAGCGGTCTTGGTTTTTGTTTCAAGATAGGGATATCTATGACAAGAGATGTCTTTAGATGAAAGAAAGGCCCTTATGATGTGTTTAGGTTTGGAAATACCATTAGAGGATGGATGTGTTGAGGATATGATTTGTTTCTGAAACATGTGATTGGTACTAAGGTAAGGAATCCAAGTACCTAAATGGTGCTAGTTGTATGGGAGAGTGAGAACATGTCACTTGATAGGATGTTTAGGTGTTTGGATACCTAGAAAGGATGACTTTGGATTAGTCTGGTTATAAATACCTAACCTATAATATGGATATCACATGTTAGAAGTTTATGCTTTGCATAAATTTATCATCGATAGGGATGCATAAGTTGAAGAGATAGTTGTATGATCTACTTGGGTACAGTTCATCAAGCTGAATATAATCCCTTGGAGTGCTCCTATTAAGCTTGTAAGTAAGAAAGGTTCCAAAAAGATTATGCTTTGACTATAGATGGAGAGGCAGGGTTTCCACTCCCTATATAGGTCAGATAAGATGACATTTAACATATTAAGTTACCTTTGAGATAGTTTTCCTTAGATAAGTGGCCTCTTCTTATGATATGAGGATGTACAGTTGAGAGTGACTATGATGGAAGGATAGTTGGTAGAAGAAAGACTGATGTTGAGTCAGCAGATCAGAGTAGTGCAGTGGAAGTGTGATAGATTCCCCAAATGTAGAACCTTATCATGTAGTGTTATAAGTTGAAGAGGTGATACATAAGAATGAGTTGATGTCTGAGTTGGATAAGTATGTATTGTGCTTCTTTGGCCAAGAAAGTATCACCTAACATAGAGTTGACTCTACAGCCGATAATTGAAAAAGATAAGTTGAGTATGTGTTGTGCAATAGATCATGTATTGACATTGGATACAAGAATAATACGTTGGTAAAGTTTTGTGACATCACCATGACATCAAGGAACTCTGTGGAAGTTTGAAGCTATGATGCATGAGTAGTATCCATCTTGTTTTTCCTGGGATTACGGGGGCGAAATCCTCGTTAAGGGTTTATGACTTGTAAGGAACCTAACCTAGTTTTTGGGAAAACCCTATTTTTCTTGCTTAATTAAGTTGATTAGAAGTTTAATCTAATCCTTTAAGGTGTTTTTTAATCATATGATGTGATTATGTTTCAAGTTTGATCCTATTTGAATATTGTTTGAGCAGTGTTTGCTTATTTTGGACCAAAGTGCAATTTACCCAAGTGAGGGGTGATCTTGTAATATGTCACATGATGAGTGTTCACTTAGTGCTTTTACATCATAAGAGAGACAATGATTCTATGGGGAGCCTAGTGAAGAGTTCAAATATCAAGTTGAGCATGTGTGGATGATGTTTGTGCTTTATGTGCTAGTTTCGGTGAAAATTGCAATTTCCCCAAAGTGAAGGGCTACCATGCAATTCACCATCTCTAGAGTGTTCCTTCCCTCTCTTGGCATCTTCTAGAAGATAGAGGAAGAGGTGGGTACCTTTTTTGGATCTTGTTTGTATGGTAACATCTTTGGTTATATATGGAGCACATGAGTGAGGTATGTTTTTCTCATAGATGGGTTATCTCAGGTTAAGAGAACCTTGTAAAGGCTTCCTATAAGTTTGAGGGTGTATAGGGTTGAGACCTATAGGTTTTTGGGTGTGTAGGATTGTGCTCTATCGGTTTATGAGTATGTTGGGTTCTTCCATATCAGTTTGTGAAGGGTGTTGAGCTTTGGTATATTGGCCATAATTCCTTGATAGGAGAACTAAGGGATAAGACCTAGATCTTATCACCATGACTTGGATGGTTTTGCATGTGGCCCTTCTTTGTGTAAAAGTATCACCTAAGGTGATTGCTCCTTTCTCTTGATCTCACTCATCCCTCTTGTATATAATACCCTTTCTCTCCATGCAAGAGAATCTATTTGGACATCTTTGCTTCCTCTCCTCCTTGGTAGATGACCTTCAAAAGCTTAAGGAGATAGAAAGTCTCTCTTAGATCTTGGTGGATGAGTTCCAAGTGGTGGTGTTCCTGGATCATACTTCGTCTTCTACCTTGTTAAGCCATGTTTTCTAGCTTCTTCTTATTTTCCTTCTCGGCCATGGATCTTGGATATCTTCCATCCATCTTGAACCATCTTAACCTTGCTATCATCTTCTTCCTTGGATCTGTGGTGGTGATGAAGTTGGTGAATCATCTTCAATCTTGAGCTTGTGATATTGGAGCTTGACCTTGGAGCTTGGATCTTGGTGGTGATCTTTGAGGAGGGTTATATAACTCTTAACCTCCTATGTTATTATCACTGTTTATATGTTTAGTTTGTTCTTCATCTCTAGATTGTGTGCCCCCCTTATATGTTGGTAGTTAGTTCTTTGCTTTGAGGTATGTTTTGGTGAAGGAAATCTATTTAAGTTGCTTCTCATGTCTTACTATTTCTTGCATTGTTAAGTAGACAGACTAGTTGTTGCGAACAAAACATGATTCACCAAGCGGAAGCGATCATTTGCAGCGGATTAATGAAAATCTCTAAAAATTAATACCTTTTACAAAGAGATCCATTCATTGGAAAACTCTTTCAAAAATAACCAAAGTAACTCAATTACATTATGGTTCACAAGTACATCTCTTTTACCATTCCTTCTCTAGGATTACAAGCATCAACTTCTCTATTAAAACTATACATAAGAAGCATAGAAACATTAAGGCATCAAGCCAAAATCTCAGATCGATTCATTAAACTAACTACTAACTCCGAGGACGTGAGAGTAAAGAGACGACACACAGGATTCTATGTCCAAGTCATGACATCCAGCGTCTCCACCTAAGAATTCATTGTTGTCCCTACTGCTGTTGCTGCTCTTCCCCAGCTGTAGGGTTTCTACCACTTCCTCTGTGTCTACCTAAAAAGTTGGATCCCATGGGGTGAGACAATTGTAAATTGTCCCAATGAGAGATATAACTCTCCGCCAGGAACATTATTATTGTAGTTTAATAAGGATAAAATGAACAGAGGAATTATAAATGTTTAATAGTAGATAATTCATTGCCTAAACAGATTAGATCAATATTATTATTCATAGCATTTCAGCTATAACTTGATAATGCAGCATGTCATTTATTCATTAAGGAATATGAATAACATGTATAACATTTATCCTCTAAACTAAGAAAGATAACATCAGCCAGTGATTCTCATATTTTAACCTTAAGAAGTTACGCTACACGGCTGATTATATTTTACAATCAAACTTAATGCTCTGAAGGGATGAAGTACACCGTTCATGCTCCAACCTACCACGATTACGTTAAGCATTGGTACCACACAAGGTCAATGGAAGAGCTAGACTCCAAGACCTCAACATTCTCTGTTAGTACGAGATTATATGGCAGAGAATCATGTGTCAAACTGTAATTAGCTTTCTAGGGTATATTGGCATCTTCGCTATAGAGTTATAGTCTGTAACATATACTCTCTTTAGGGTTATGGTCTGTAGCCAATTCCTGGTATCATATCATGGAGTCATGGCCCGTAGCCATACTCTTACTGGGGTATGATCTATAACCAATCCCATACATAGGATATAGCTTGCAGCCATTCCTATGGGGCATAAGGATATAGTTGCCCAATTACACCCGCATATTCAAAAATATGCGCTCCGAGTTTAACTCGTTTCACCATTCAAAAAATTCTAACGCTGATGGATATGTGGTCAGGGCAACTACATTATATGATATCACTTGATTAATTAAGTGTATTACCATATTCTTTTAGCATCAAACAAATTTCCAAACATCAATTATTTTAACAAATGCTACAAAGAATGTGTAATACTTGCATCAAGTATTGTTCAAATCTTTAATAAAGCATTGGGATCTCAATCCCTCATCTCATCAGGAGCATACTCATCCTTTCACAAACTCATCATCATGATTATAGAAAATGGATATTCAAACCCTTAGTTCATCAAAGAACACTTGTTACCATTTATCAGGTAACTAAAACACCTTCAGGTCATCTGACCAAGGTAAATATGATACTTGTTACATAAGCATCTCTCATGGCACACTAGGCCCATTATATCTCTTGTTACCTCTCACTTGGCAATAAGGCATATTATGGCTCACAAGTCTCATGAAACAATTTCAATAATAAAGCATCATAGCTCATACTTAGCCATGTTCATCATCTCATGATACCTGCATGGTTAGTACACATGATAACAATTACATATTTCAGAACCATGCAGTACAAGGATAACATCACTATTCACTCATTAAGTTTAGGGTTTCCCATTTCATTTCAATCAGGGATACTCATTTCATTACCCAAAATTAGAGTTGTGGTTAATCATCTCATTGTCCAAAATTAGGGTTTCACACATCATAACCCAAAATTAGGGTTTCACATACCTTCACCTTAAATTAGGATTAGGGTTTACTATTCACATCCAATTAGGGTTTCTCATATTCCAAATACCCAAATTAGGGTTAGGATGTACTATTCACATCCAATTAGGGTTTATCATTAAAATACCCAGAATTAGGGTTTCTCATGTCATTACCCTAAATTAGGGTCACACCATCACTCTAGATTAGGGATTTACATAGAACTGCCCTAAATTAGGGTTTAGGTTCATCAACCACCTCAATTAGGGTTTCATGATCTCTTTATCAAGGATCATACCCAACTTACATATTCTATTTATTTTGAATATATTGAGGCTGGATTGCTACATGATTATTATACATGTATGAATTTCTCGCTCTCATCCTCTCTAGGATGTTCATTACTCCAATCTTGATTAGATTGAGTCAATCCTGTATTGAAAAACATACATTTAAGGTTAGCTTTGTGTGTTGAGTTGTTGCTTCCATAAATATCAAAGGTTAACCCTACCATGGTGACCAATCAATTAAGTACATTCTGGATTCGACCTTTGTACTTACCTTTGGTACTCATTGGGTAATGAGTTTATTACCTTCCTAGGTAGAAAATGTATAAATCATCTAAGTACATTAAATATGCTTCCACTATAATCATCATTGAGGTACTTTATAATTAGTTAATTAGTTTTGGAGTTAATTGAACCTTTAAATGATTATAAATCATTTAATGTATTAATTGGGCTTGATCAAATTGAACCATCAAAGGGTTTTGATCAAATTAAACTTTCAAACGATTTTTCTTAAGTTGGATCTCCAAACGGTTTTGATCAAACATGCCCAAACAGTTTTGAACTATCATGTCCAAATGGTTTTGATCAAACATGCCCAAATGGTTTTGAGAAATCATGTCCAAAAGGTTTTGAACCATCATGCCCAAACGGTTTGAGACCGTTTAGACCTCCAAACGGTCTTGGTCTCAACCTCAAACGGTTTTGAAAACTGTTTCCATTCAATCAGTTTTGGAAACCCTAAACACCAAACGATCTTGAAGATCATTAATCATCAAACAATTTAGAAACCGTTTCTTTCCAAATGGTCAAATCAAATACAAGTGGTCAACTCAATCCAAAAGGTCAACTCAAATCCAAATGGTTTTGAACCCAATTCCTCAAACAATTTGCAAATTGTTTGGTCACCAAACGGTTTGGTGAAACCGAATAACCAATTTTATTGCAAACCGATTGGAGTTGCAATTTTGGAAAAAGTGTCCAAGATGATGTAATCATCATCTACCTTCATTTCTAAGGTTCACATTACTACTGATTTCATAGAATCATCCATTACAACAAGCAATTAATCAAGAAGAAGGAGAAATCAACATAACTTGTAAAATTGGAATTGAATAATGATGTAATTGGGTTCAAGTTATATAACCTGCCTTTAAAGAATGCTTCAAAGCTCCAAATCCACGTCTTTAATGGGGGAAGAAGCTTTCTCAACTATCCCAATCTCGTGCTCAACTCTTTGAGTGAAAAAGATTGGCTAGGATTGAAGGTTGATTGGAGAAAAGAAGAAATCAATCATTGATTTGTGATTTCCACCATGAATTTGAGGTTGAAGATGATCAAGGAGCTTACCTACAGGTTGGAGTTCATTCCCCTGCTGCTCCTAAGTTCCCTTGTGCTCATCCAAAGAAAGGAAGAAAGAAAATCCGAAAAAGAGTCTTTGGTTGAGTGGGAAATGAAGTGTATATAAGGATTTTCAAAGAGAGAGAAAGTTGAAAAGCAATCCTTCAACTCCCCAAATTGGTGACACTTAACCCCCTCTACTCCTTGAATACGAAGGAAACTTTCTTTGCCTTTAATTCCTCTTAATTATCCACGAATTAAAGGAAAACAAGTTAAGCGCCTTAATTCATATAATAATAATATACCATATTCAGTGGATATTACTTTTTAGTTAACTAATGTAAGTGGGCTCTCCACTCACTTTGAGATATGTTTGTGCCATTGCAAGTCACATGGTCGTTCATCCTTGTTATAAAATCAACCATCACATTTTGGTTGAAGGTACTTCAATTAATATATTTATTTTGGCATTAAATTGAAGTAAAGTTCCATTTATGCTTAAATCTTGATTATTTTAATATTAAGATTCTCTCTCTTACAAAATGATTCATACGAGGCACTCCTCTCAAATTATTTTCTCTAAATGATTCCAAGAATCATGAGGGACCCATTTTGAAGTTGTATTTTGCATAATGAACCCTAGGTTTTGGGTAAATTGCACATTACACCAAAACTAGGTTTTAATGCACAAATATTGCTCAATAAGCTCTTTCTTGGTGCTCAGGCTATCACAAGCCATACCTCTGCATCATTTTCATTCTTATTATGCTTCAACATATGAGAAACATTTTATCATGTAACATTTGCAAGTTAACCCCTCAACTTGGGCAATTTGCACTTTAGTCCAAAATAAGTAAAATAGTATTTCAACATTATTCAAAAAGTATTAAAATTGAAACATAAGTTCCTCTTGAGCCTTAATTACTTTTCAAGAGATAAGAGAAAGAATATAATTAACTTTATCAAGAAAAACATCTAGGGTTAAGGCATAACCCAGGTCATGGATGTTACAAATTATCCACCCCTAACAGGGATTTCGTCCCCGAAATCATCAACGAAAACATTAAGAGAAAAGAGAAGGGTACTTCCTCCTCATCTCTTCCTCTAGTTCCCACGTAGCTTCTTCAATGTCACGATGATGCCAGAGAACTTTTACAAGACATATGTCTTTCTTTTTCAGCTTTTTAATTCTTTTGTCAAGGATCATCACAGGTCCTTCAACATATGATATGTCATCATTTAATTCTACCTCCATAGGTTGCAGAACTAACTCTGTGTTAGGATGACACTTTCTCAGCATGGAGATATGGAACACTGGATGCAACTTATGCAACTCAGATGGAAAATCCAACTTATAGGCTACCTTTCCCATCCGTTCAATGATTGGATAAGGCCCCATAAATCTATGAGCTAACTTTCCTTTCTTTCCAAATCTAAGAACATATTTCCAAGGTGAGACCTTGAAGTATAATCTGTCTCCAACTTGGAATTCTAAAGGTCTTCGTCGTCTGTCGGCGTATGACTTCTGTCTATCCTGTGCAGCCTTTAACTGTTGTTGGATTACTTTAATTTTCTCAGTTGTCTGCTGCACTAACTTAGGACCCAAAAGTTGATATTCTCCTATTTCATACCAGCATAAAGGAGATCTACAACGTCTATCATATAATGCATCATATGGTTCCATATCAATACTGTGCTGATAGCTATTATTGTAAGCAAATTCTATCAAGCCTAGGTGTAGATCCCAACTTCCTACAAATTGAAGGACACATGCCCTAAGCAAATCCTCCAAGGTTTGTATGGTCCTCTCAGACTGTCCATCTGTATGGGGGTGAAAGGTTGTACTAAACCTTAATTGTGTACCCAAAGCTTTATGTAGTCGTTCCCAAAAATGACTCGTAAACTGGGGACCTCTATCAGAAACGATAGTGGTTGGAACCCCGTGGAACCGCACTATCTCATCTACATAAATCTGTGCAAGTTTCTCAGCAGTGTAGGTTGTTTTGACAGGAAGGAGATGTTACAACCCCAATTTTTGGGTTCTTTTTAGTGAGAAATGTAATTTCTCCTATTAAATATATTTGAACAAATAATGATATAATTTGTTTGGAATAAATGGATTTCTTTTACAATAGCCTTGATGATTGTGTTGTGGGCATTATTGGCTATTGGGCCCAATAACAAGGAAATTCATTTAATTAATGAATAATTAAGAATTTGAGAAAAGAAAGATGTGGAAAACTCTAGAAGGCAAAATAACATAATCCAATGTTGGATTGTGTGCCTCTTGGGTTCCTTGGGTTCCAAGGAGTCCAAAGTTGCATAGAGAATGCAATAAGAAAATAAAAAGATCAATTAAATATTTCTTTGTAAAGAAAGAAATTGAAAATAATGATAAAATGTGGAAAATAAGTGCAAAGAGGTATAATTGAGTTATCCTTGGTGGATTTTCATATCCAAAGGATTCTTAATATTCAAAGGAATACCAATGAGGAAAATAAAAGGAAAGATAAAGAGAAATATTAAGATAATGGGAAATAAAGGATAAAAGATAAGTAAAAGGTTAATGTATATTCCCAAGATGGGATTTCAAGCCATTAAGGTTCCTTAAGGTTCAAGGAACTCAAGAATGATAATTTAATAGCAAAGGAAAGAGAAAATAAGTGAGAAAAATACTTAATCAAGTAATATCTTGCACCTAATGAAAAGGTATATTTTCTTTTAGATAATGAGCTCAAACTTGGCATGATGATAGAATAATTCATTATTAAGATTCCCTAAAAATTTGGGATTAAACAGAGCCATGGTTGGATAGTTATGATTTTCCAAATTTATCTTGAAAATAAAAGGGTTTTCCTTTAAAATGGAAATTTGGTTTTCCTTTGTTTGGACGCAAGCAATGTGGACCATTGGATTCTAATCCAATGATGGTCATGCATATTCTAGTTCTAGCCGAATGAGGAGATAGGCCACTGTCAGGAGTTTTTCTCCACCCAATTTTCTCGCGATAGAGTCAATGTGCAAACGAGAAAACTTGATGGTTGAGTTCGGCAGGCAATTCCGCACAACTTGGACCCCGGTTTCTTGTGCTTTGGATGCTTCAGGGAAAACGCCCAATTGCCTAAAAAGCCAGGTGACGACGGGAGTTGGCAAACCCTAAGATCAGCCCCAAGTTCTATATATAGCACCCCCTTCCCTTTGCTAGTACCTTCACGAGTTCAACCGGCAGCTCACCCTCTTCTCTCATGCCCTGGATTCTTGAAGCGAGCCTGCTCCGATGAGCTTCAGGTGACAACACTGCTATGGGATGAGCAATTGGGGAAGAAGGATGGGAGCAGCAGTAGCCGTCCGATGGGGATCCATGGTGGGCTCGCGAAGAACATCCACGGCCTAGGATCGAGCGCACCTTCAGATCAGAGAAAGTGGATGCGAGCGGCCTTAGCCGTGAGATCGGGTCAACCACTGACCGTGACTTTTATCCGACGTCTCTCATTTTTTTCAAAAAGAAAAGGGTAAGTAGCCTCTCTAACTAGAAAGTCTAGAAATTGCTTTTTCTTGTGGAAATTGTAATAATTAGTAGAAAGGTCGGATGAAGGAACTTAATATATGAAAATTGATCTGGAGAAAATGAGGAATGCAATAAAAATGTAATGGATGCCTAATTCTACTTGCAATTCAAAAAGTAGTGTAATTTATCAACTGTAATGAATTAAAGATTAAGAAATCCTATTTAGAGATGATTAATGCACCTAGTAGGTTTTAATGGATGATTATAGTTTATAGTAACATGTTAATTGTAAAAAGGTATATTGAAAACAAAACGGATGAACTTTGCACATAATTAGTTTAATTGAGAGTTTGTGTGCATAAATATGCTTTAATGGGCCTTGAAACCCTAATATTAGTAAATGTGACTCATAATGGTTTTAATTATTTAAAATCATGAATAAAGCTAAGATATGATGATTCTAGACTGTTTCGTGTACAAAGACTCCTACTTATGGGTAAATACTCTGAATATAGTAATGAGGGTTTTCTAATGAATAAATGGTGGATTTAATGATATATAGAGTTTATTTGTGAATTAGGCCATAATGAACTATGAATTGATGATAAATGAGTATAATGATCTTTCCATGGATTAAAAGGGTAAAAAAGGTAGTTTTAATATAAAAGATGCATAATGGGCTTAATTAATATTTAAGTTTGTCTTTAATCCAAATTAGGGTTTTTAATTAATTAAATAGAACTAGGGTTTAAAATAGTAAATGAAGTGAAACCCTATTTGCAAAACAAAACCCTAAAATGGATATGAAAACCTTAGGAAGTGGTATCAAGTTGAATAGAAAGAATTTTGATAAAGTGTGTAGTAAATAGAGTACATGTGTTTTCTAGGATTCTTGATTGTGTGGTTGAACTGCTTTCTTAGATGGCTTTCTTGGTTGGAATTGATATTAGCTTGAGAATCTACTGAACAGGTATGTGGTGACACTTATGAATATCTCGAGTTAGTTTTCCATGGTTTTCCAAAGTTTTCATCGATGACTTGAAATAAACTATTGGATGAATTTAGTTCATGCAAACTATAATGTGGCTATGACTATCACATAAGATATGTGTCTACCATCTCAGATCCTGGTCCCCTCTATGGCTTAATAGTTGACCTAGTACATGGCTACCTATGGGGTAGGTCCATTAGGTCATTGGGTGACTTAGTACATGGCTACCAATGGGGTAGGTCCATCAAGTCACATTGAGTTAGATATTGGGCTACCTTCGCGTAGTGTCATGCGACTCTATTACCCTACATATTGGCTATCTGTAAGGTAGGCCATGGGGGTAAGAATCTACCTAAAAGAGAGGTAGCATACAAGTCCACTACAGGGATAGCACAGAGTTAGGGGATAGGTAAGGATTGAGTAGTATGGCTTAAAATGTAATCTTAGTTGTTAAATGATTAATTGCATGATTACGTTGTTAACATAGTTGCACATTATTTGTTTCCCTCACATACCAGCTTCTGTTGACCGACGTTTTGTTTTTCGGCATTTTAGGTACAAGCCAAAAAGGACAACCAGTAAATCATCATATTGTGAAATGCATGAAATAAAATTTCAAGGAGGATCAGTTAGAGTAGAATCCATAAGTGGATAGAAGTTTAGAAATGTCAGTTTTCAAAAGGTATGAAAAGTTTTTATTTTTACCATATTTCAGTATAGTTGGTAGAATTTAATAATTGTTATTGATTATTTATCGAACCTTTGATCCTATTAATTTGGTTAATGGCTCTGACCTTCTGGTCTCCCTTAAATGGGGGTTAGTGGGAGGCGGGGTCGTTACAATTGGTATCAGAGCATAGGTTCCTCATTTAATCTGTAATAATTATTAAATTTTACAAATTCAGTAGAACCCAAGGGAGTTATTAGAGGATTATCTGAAAGACATAGGTGTCTAGACAAGGATCATGACTGGGTGTTGGCAATATTTTTCTCCGCACTGCTAGTCAGAATACGAGGACTCTCGGATCCATGTGACTGCCTGGCCAAAGTTTTAGGGTATGATTCAAAATAAGATACCTTTATGCTCTCTCATCTTGTTCATCCCTTCTCAACTCAAATTCTATTAAGGACCTTAAGGATTAGGGTTTTCTCTCTTTTCCTCACCCTCTTGAGGTATGGGTAAGGTTGATAAGGATTGAGGAATCCTCAACCAAATTAATGAAAAGCATGTACATAAGATTTCATGGACATAAGCTTAATAGAATATGCTAAACTAAAGAATAGATACATGCTTAGGTCCTATGACATAAGTTGTCATGCCCTCAGGAGAGACCTGAGGCTAGACCTTCTTGTAAGGAGGATAAGTAAAGAGAGTTAGTCATGGAGATAGAGATCTCCATTGCAAGTAGAGACCTGGCACATCCTCTGAGAATGATGTTAACCCTAACCCTAAGTGAAGGTTAGAGAGAGAGATGGCACGATGAGTTAGACCAAGTGTTTGGATGGACATGCCTTGGATGACAAATGATCCATGAGAGGTTGGATGATTGAGTACCTTTGGCGACCCAACCCTGGGAAGGGTCATGCGTGTTAGAGTGAAGGATAGGTCCTTCATTGATGAGGTTAGAGAAGAACCTATGGAAACCCTATAAGTTTGTATAGGCATAATAGGCACCCAGAATGTGTCAGTACTGCGAGCAATAGGTTGAAACCCTACCTGAGAGAGTTTGATGGATAGCTTATGTGATAAGAATAAGGGGTTATGGATAACCTAGAGCAAACATAAGTTTGAGCCTGGGCTTTGCCGACGTAGAGGTATGCTTGTGAGCTTGATCCTTCATGGAGAGAGGACCTCTAACAGTAAGGTTGGATGTAGAGTTAGCTCTAGAGAGAGAAAGTAGGAACCAAGCAAGAAGGTTGGAAGCCGAAAACCCCGGGATATGAGGAACAGTGGGGAGTTGAGGATGATGTGACCTAAGTGGATGATAGTGGTTGTCTCATGCATGATCCCTGCGTTTGATGATGTCAAAGTGTGCCCAACGACATGTGTTGAGTGTAGTGATTTTAGGTCAAAGAATCACACTCACCACCATCATTGTGAGTACTGACTGTGACTACCATGTCATGGTTCCATATGTCAAACTCACGGTGGGTCTGTCCGGTACACTTCTTCTCTAACAAGTACCTATGTGTTTGGTTTGATATCTCTATATCATGACTAATGAGATTATGTCATCAACCAAAACCACAATCCAATCTTGTGTGTCATTGTTGTCTACCTACCTTCCACAATGACATCTGACTAGGGACAAAACAAGAATGTACAAACTCTTAACATCTATATGATCTCATCGTTCATGTCCTCAACCTGAAAGCATACATCATTGAGTATTGTCATTCTCTAGACATTCAATATGTTCTATCACTATTTCATATGACTGAACCAAAAAGAATTGGAAGCTTGCCTTAGATGTTTATCAAATCAATCTTAATGTATCCCACCAATCATCCCATGATTGGCTCTCAGGGCATACATTCCAACAGACTCCCACTTGCACTGCAAGCCAATCACCCTTGAATCATATACATAGTGATCTTCAAACATGTCCCACATGTTACTCTGCTCTAGTGCGATCACAGTGAGTAATGGCAACACCTTGCCAAAGTCAGTATAAATTGCATGTCTCTCATCTCTTCATTGTACGTCACACGTATGAGATGAAGTTTCCGTAATATGCGATCTAGTATTCCTTTGATAACCTTTAGCCATATTGCATGATCAAGGATTCCATACTTGTCATCATTGAGCGGAATATTTATAAGTTCATCTCATGAACTTCTAGATCCATATAGTATCCACTGCTATTCTCCAACACATAGATACTCGACATTTCCCTTTTAAATGGTTTTATTGGAACACTTCCAATTATCAACAAACTTTCACTTTTATATATCCTATATATATATTTTGCGAATAATTTTCTGTACTTTCAGAAATTCACATCAATGTAACTCTTTACATTGAACTCTTCCTTATCTCCATAGAACTAGTACTTCACAAGTACTTATCAAGTTCTCAAGGTATTCCAGTAACCCTTACTGGAAGTAGACATACATCCACTCGTCATGTCCTACATACGAGTTATCAGGATGAGCACATCATATTGCAATGTCATACATATAAGATGATAAATGCATTTTGTTCTTGCCATGCAATATAATGGGATGATTACATACATGATAGATCCACATCTATTCTTAGTGTTCCCATTCTTCATAAGAATTGGACACTTGGCCTTGGGATACTAACTCTATGTAACATGAACAAGTTTTCTCCCACTGAATCTGTGCATATTCAACCCTTCAGTACAGATTGCCAATGTATGTTTTCTCCTTTCAGGTCAAGAGGTTTTCAAGAACTATCTCTACAGATCTCTATTCCTATCACATAGGAAACATCTCTTTCTTCCTTAAAGATAATTTCCACTTTTGTATTTCCATTCTAGAACATTTTCATTTCACATCAAGATGTGGAATGTGAACACCCTCCCACTAAATCATAGATCCCTTCTTTATCTTTGACATATCAGTCAAACCCTTTGACTATATCATCAAAGTAAAGATCCAATTCTGAGTTGCTTGTACTCAATCAATCACATTGATTAGTCCATTGTAACTTATAGACTTCATTTACATTAGTGGATTCATAAACCTTATAGGTTGTGTCACTTACACATCCTTGTTTTATTCCTCATAGGAATGTGGTTTTAGTATCCATATGTCAAATGCTTATTCATTAAGTTGCAATCAACAAGCATCATCCTTCTCAAAATGTTATCCATGTGTCTTAACACTTAAGATTCATTTGCACTTATGGATTTCATACAATGGGTGCTACAATCAAGGTCATACCTTATGGTTCACATGGATGTCATTAAGGATGAAATGGTCATAAACCATAACTCAAAATTCGGTTCCTCATATTCATCTAGATAGTTGACTCATCACATGAACAACTCATCACATAGATAATTGAGGTGTAAGGATATAATAATTCACAACTCTTGTGATTCTTAATTTCTTTTATTAGTGAGGGGTATTCTTTTATTAATAAGAATTCAGTTATTTGATAATCATTCTCTAACTCCTTAGAGTACGATTCCTTGTTGATTTAGACATCACCACACCTTAATCATGAGTTCACTATGTTACACTATCATAATCACTCATAAGGATCTCAAACATTTGGTCCAAGTATTTCATTCATTGATCTCATCAAGAATTAACACTTTACCAAATTTGCACTTCATCTATGATAATCTTGAACACTTCAAGATATTCATATTGGTATTTCTCTAAACACCATTTGAAGTATTAGAATTTGTTCCAATAGGTATGTAAATACATCACATGTATCATACCTAATAGGATAATCATTCTCCCACTACCTTTAGTGAAGATTGATTAATAATGTCTAAGATATTCATGTCTCTTACTGGTTCTCTAACCAAAAGAATCTAGATTTATCCATCACATGGAAACTAGAAATGAATTTCTCATGATTGATGCTAATTTGATTGTTTGAGTTATCTATAACTTTTAGGTATCATTTTATCTTATGCATATAAAATACCATAAGATAAACAAGACATTGCCACAAAGAACATATTGAAACATCTCTTTATTAATTGCCTTCATTGTCATACAATATGCAAAAATAAAGTGTTTCTATCTATTGGCAAATATGAAATAGTAGTTCATAACTGTATTACATGCCTTTTAGGCTGAAAATAAACTAAAGTACTCCTATCTATGGCAGCAACACTTGCTCCAATGATGGGTACTCCTTTCTTGGTCCTTTCACAAAGGCCATCACTTCTTTGTGGATATTGCATATCATATATGACATATCCATATCTTGGTATCATATACCTTAGATAAAGAAGTGGTTCATTTCATGATACCTTAGGTGGAGATCTCCATCCCCTCCTTCATCTTCTTTTGTTCTTCTAGATATAGAGGGCAATTTCCTCACACACATTTTCCCCATGTGCCTTGAGGTTGAAGATGGCTTGGGCTGCTGGCTTGCATCATAACACTTCTTTGCTTTGCCCTTGCCCTTGCCCTTAAGAATTACCTTTTCTTTGATCACATCAAAGATTATGGTTTGTCTTTCTTCATCTTTGCCTCTATTGTCCTCAACATTTCCAACAACTTTGTCAACGCTTGTCAAAGTTGTTCATGTTGTAGTTTATCATGAACTGTATGATTCTTTCAACATTTATAGTATCATACCAATAGCCAACTCTTGGTTCAGAGGGAATCCTTCTTAGTCAGGTCTTTGCACATACCCAATCATATTGAGTGTGTGAATACCTTACTGGATCTCCTTCTGTCATGACATACTAGGACAATGTCTTGGAGACATCATATGTCTCATGTTGTCTCTGCAACTCATAGTTCAGAGAACACAACATCAAGCACTCCTCATCAATGTCTTCCTCGGTATGCTTCCATAAGCATACTTTTAGCCATTGATATGGTGGGATCGAGTTCATCTGGTTCTGGTATAACTAGGACTTAGAGCTTTCACTCTACGATTGAGAACACTTCTCAATGTCCTAACCAGTCGTGAAAAAATCCCATTTAATGTGTTGGTCTCAAAGACTGATTGCAAATAAGTGATTCTTGTTGATCAACCATTTATTGTACAAACAGAAATATATGAAATTTTAGTCCAAAACTCAATTTTGACTTATTTGATTTATTTGAAAATATGACGAAATAATTAGGCCTTTAATTAATTATCGCTCCCACTATTTTACTTCAAATTGATAGCCCTCACCATCAATTCAGAAAATTGCAGTGTACAACCTTCTAGTGGGCAAGATCCATATTTCATCAAGTCATGAGTCAACTTTGACTGATCTCCCACAATCTTAACTATTTAGGTAGGCTATCATGCCAATTGCATCATATGAAACTCTTGATGAATGAACATGCACAACACCTTGCCATGAACATTCCTTGCCTCTGGGCTTAGACGCTCTAAGAATCACCAGTTAAGTCTAACCCAAAACCTGACACGGTAAACATGCACCCTGCTTTGGCAGAACCTACATGTGTACCCTTCACACTTCTACAAGATAGACGGTGCACCATGCTTTGGAGTAACCTACGCTTGGTCTATCGAGTTTTTCATGTATGCTGTTAATGGAAGGCATATAAGACTTAATATTTTAATGAGGGATTTGGTTTTATATACATATACATATCCAATCACCACAATACATAGTATGTATCATATACATGCTATGTCCCACAGAAAACATGCAAAACGATAAAAGCGATGATTATGGCCATCCTAATGTGATTCCTCAAGCCAAGAGGAATCACGATCATCTAGGTCTACATCACATACAACCTGTACAAGATGAACTTTGTTCTTTGCCTTTTTGGGTTGGATCAACTCATCACATGAATGATCGGATCGCCATCATGCCGATTGGATGGGTTCCACCAGCCGATCGGTTGGCTCCTCCAACCGATCGGTTCGCCTGGTCGTCGTGCATCTCATCACGTCCACCACCCGCTCGTCTCTCTCCTCAAACCGGTCATCAACCGATCAGCTCACTCCTTGAATTGATCATCTGGAACGTCAACCAATCAGTTCACGCCGTGAACCAATTGTCTCAGTTGTCTCGAGGATGTCCTTCGTTCCTTGACATAACAGGAAATAAAATTCTATCCTATTTTACATTGTAAAAAGATAAACCTCAAGTTATATTCGAGGGGAGCAAAGGTAGGAAAGAAATCTCGAACTATTTCGAGTTACATCAGGAATAGGAGAAGGAAGATCGGTGCACGGACTGACATGTAAGAAACCACATACAATCATACATAGATAGGGTTTATTGGCCATAACCACGCTATACATCAACCAAAAAACTCGTTTAAGGGAGACGTGCATCGAGTGCATTAATAATACATATTGTGTTAACACATCCCATTATCATATAGATAACGAGGTGTTACGCGAAAACATGTGGAAATCACCATAACCACAAATTATCGAAAATACGGGTTAATTAAAACCGATTGCAGAAAACGGATAAACTATGAAACTTTTACTTTCCAGTCCTCATCCTGCACAGAAACATGTCATATATATACATACACGAGATCTGATACGTGTCCTCAGCTTCAAGGAACAGTTGTTTATCCATCACATGAGTTCACCACCTGTTCATATACATAAACGCCCGCATCCGGCCAACAGTAGGATATTCAAAACATTATCAATCGTTCATCGTGAAACAACGTTAAAACTCTGCCAAGGACCTGAGAGTACAGGGATGACTCTAGACTCTACTACAAAACATCCAAAATAGCAGCATATCCATCGCTTTCCTCTACTGCTCGTCAAGCTGCTCGCCCGCAACACCACGACCACTCCCATGTCTAGCTCGACCACCTAAAAAGGGTGTAAACCACCGGGGTGAGACAATTGAACAATTGTCCCAGCGGGAAACATAACTTCCCCCCGCAACTACAGAACCTCAGCAAGATAAACTATAACAGCAGATAACTAGTAACAGGTATAACAAGAGCAGTCTATATAAAACAAAGCTATTCTTACTGACAAGCTTACCAGCTGTACAAAAGCATATAACTAAACATCTCTTTATGGAACATGATTGACAAGATAAGGTATATCGCTATGTAACATGATTATCAGAATGAGATATATTGCCACATAACCTGATTATTAAGATAAGACATATTACCACATACCTGATGATTATAGAAGTAACTGCAAGATATAACAGAATTAACTACACAAACAAGGCCTCAACCAATGTTTCGTGTTTGATATAAGCAGTAAATACTAAACGGTTGTATTACATATTATTATGCCCTGAGGAAGTGAACTGTACCATTCAAATCCAACCTTTGGCTGCGAAGCCTAAGACCGGTGCCATACAAGGTCAATGGAAGAGCCGGACTCCACGACCTCCCACCTCATGGTCAGTACACAAGTACAACATAAGCAGGACTGTAGTCACATGCTGAAGTGGTCTAAGCCACAGGGTCAGCTCTATAAGCTACCCTCTCTAGCCCGCCTTGGTACAGGTCTCGGTGCTAGTATATTTGAGCCACGGGCCAGTTCACCGTGCTCTGAGCCATGAACGTATTCATGCTCCTCATGTCACATATCCTGAGACATGCGACTATTCACCATGCTCTTCATCATGATTGGGCTATGAACCTGAATTCGCACCCTTGAGTCTACAACCAAAGTTGCACTCTTACCTCCTCATTTTAGGCTAGGAGCAACCTACACATATTCAACAATATGCGCTTCCAGGTTAACCCGTAGGAGAACCCATTTCACCATCACCAGCTGCTGACGATGATGGATCTATGGCCAGGGCAACTACATGATATGATTCCACTATAATTAATTAGTGCCTTTTAGATGGATTGCAAGATTCAACCAAGTTGTATAACATAAAAGCTATAACAGAAAGTAAACAACATAATCTCAATACTATATTAGTATTGTAATCATATCGACCTGATCCATCTCAAGGATTATCACATACCATGGGATCTCAATCCCTCATCATGTCAATGCCTCTTCAAGGCTTACATCAACATCATGGGACAAACACATCATTCATACAACCTCATAGAATAATCATCAAAGTGATGTTATTCACCACATATGTCTCATAGCCCTTTCATGGCTACTCATCACCTGCATGGTTAGGATACACAATAATCGTAGATTCAATATAAGAACCATACTTATGATTACAAGATGATATTAGAGATACTATACTTGTCATTTACACTATTTGGTGATCAAGTGTACTAAGCACATCATTAACAAGCCATACCTATACTTATCCTTACTTTGGGATTATACGAATAATCAAGATGTTCACATCAAGTAAGATGTCATATGGAATACAAAGAGCCAGTATTATTGTTACTACTAACATTACTGTCATCATCCACTGGCATCATTATTATCATATAATTAAGCAAGCTCTTAGTGTAACTAACACCATTCTCATTTAACAATTAAGTACAAGGATTACTTCATGCATATCATTACTATCATTATTGCCCTCATTATTATGATCAACTTCATTACTATTATTATCATTATGCAACTACCCTTATCATCATTGTTACTATCATTAGCATTATTAATGTCTTCAAGGCATCATAATCGTTTGAGCATAAGAATTCACTTCCATGACCCATGAGGCCATCACTAAATAATCACAAGACTCTCACCATAACTCATCACCACCCTCACTGAAACCTATCAAGGCATGTCGGCCGACACATACCCAACCCTATCGGCCATCACCACCCAAAGTTGTCGCCCAACATGGCTGTCGGCCATTAGGGCTATCGGCCAACACCAAGCATAGACCTATCGGTCAACACCAATCAAACCATCAAGGGACTTAGATCTGTCGTTCACCATAAAGAAGAGGGTGTCATCCAACCCTATCGCCCAACATGCTTACCATATCGGCCAACACAACAAGATCTATCGCCCAACAACATGCATCGGCCAACTCAACCACATTGGCCAACACCTCACTAGCTTGACCTATCACTCAACACAAGAGCGCTCACCATGTCTCCCATCATAAGGTACTCATCTCGCCCGACACCAAGTCAAGAGAGGGTCTCACCCAACTCAAGAACAAAGGATCATGTCGCCCAACATGGTCACCATGACGACCAGCTCATCATACTAGCTCATCCTATCGCCCAACACACGACACTCATGACGCCCAACACCATCACAAGAGAGGATGTTGCCCAACACACTCAACAAGGTAGGGTATCGCCCAACAGGGGTCACCATGTCGGCCAACACAAAGAACACCTACTATGTTGCCCATCACAGAACAAGGGTCATCTTCAACATCCAACTTTAAGGATACTCAAACCCTAGAAAGCAAGGTGCACAAAGGAACCCTTAAACCCTAGAGGGGGATCGGCCACCAAAGGTACATAAGCAAGGTACTAAGCTAAACTACTAACATGCAACAAAATCATAGCTAGAGGTAAAGGGGTTAGGGTTAGAAGCTATGCAACCTGCCTTAAGCTCCAAGCTCCAAGGGAGAAGATGCACTTCAAGCTCTAAGGGATGTTGTTCACCAAAGCTGATCCAAGAGAGGGTATCAGCCACCACTGCAACTCCAAGAGAGTGTCTCGGCCGACACAAGCAAGAGAGGGAGGAGTATCGTGCACTCAAGATGGAGGGGAGACCAAAAGAGAAAAGGAAGCTAAGACAAGGGAAAGAGCTACATATATAGAAGGAGAGGGATGAGAAAACAAGGTAGATCCATGCTAAGTGTCATCCACCCAAGGGACACTTGTCCTAGGGCTCAAGCCAACACTCTAGGAAGGTCTAAGACACTTGCCCAAGATATGCACCAAGTGTCCACCAAACAAGACCAAGCATCATGGGCGACACAACCAGCAGCTCCACTGGGCAACACACCAAGGTACCTGGGCAACACACATGGTTGTTGGCCGACACAAACCACTCTAGGTCGACAAACTACTCACCTTGGGAGACACGAGCAAGTCTTGGCCGACACAAGGCTCAACTAAGCCCAAACAAGGCACCTCAAGGCCCAAAACAACTCAACCAAGGCCCAAGAAACTCAAACAACAAGCCCAAGCCTTCCTCTCAACCCTAGAGGAAGCAAAGAGAGGGAAAACACCTCACAAGATGGCAAACTTGCACACAAAACCCTAAACTTGGGTTATTTGCAAGTAGCCCCTCAAACTCTCAACAAAGCACAACAAAACCCTAATCACCACTAAAGGTGATTAGCAAGCACCAAAGCACCAAGGTTAAGCAAAACAAACAGGGTAAACCCTAAATGAAGGTCAGGTTCCTTACAAGATAACCCCCTTTAAGGGATTTCGTCCTCGAAATTCGAAGAAAAAAGTGAGGGATACTTCCTCCTCATCTCTTCCACAAGCTCCCACGTGGCTTCCTTAATGCCACGACGTTGTCAAAGAATCTTCACAAGAACCAGATCTTTCCTCTTCATATTCTTGATCCTTCTGTCAAGGATCGCCACAGGACCTCCCTCGTAGGTCACATTTGCATCACGCTCAACCTCAACTGGATATATCACTGTACCTGAATCCGGATGACTTTTCTTCTGCATACTGACATGAAACACTGGATGCAACCTCTGCAACTCTGGAGGCAACTCCAACTCGTAAGACACCTTGCCAACACGTGCTATGACTGGGTAAGGTCCCATATACCTGGGAGCTAACTTACCCTTCCTTCCATTCCTTAGCACACCTTTCCACTGCGAGACTTTAGGATACACTTTGTCTCCTAGCTGGAACTCCAAAGGTCATCGGCGGTTGTCCGCATAAGACTTCTGCCTATCTTGTGCCACTGTTCCCAAAAATGACTTGTAAATTGAAGACCTCTATCAAAAACTATCATTGCTGGCACACCATGCAAACGCACTATCTTATCCACATATATTCGAGCGAGTTTCTCAGCTGTATACGTCGTCTTCACTTGTAGAAAATGGGCAAACTTTGTCAATATGTCCACTATCACCCAAATGGAATCATGATTCCTAGTTGTCTGGGGTAGACCAACTACGAAATACATGGTTAGGTGATCCCATTTCCACTTCAGTATCGGCAAAGGTTGCAACGTACCTGCCGGCTTCTGATGTTCAGCCTTTACTTGCCGACACACCGCACATCTCGCCACGAACTCAGCTACATCTCTCTTCAAATCGGGCCACCAATACAAACCCTTCAGACTATGATACATCTTGGTGACACCTGGATGCATTGCATACATCGATGTATGTGCTTCTTCAAGTACCAACTTCCTCAGATTATCAGCATCTGGAACCACCTTCCTATTACGATAGCAAACTAGTCCATCCTCAGACTCATGAAACCCATCACGCTTGTTGCTGCTGAACTCTGATCTAATCAACTGTACCGCATCATCTGTCTGCTGTGCATCCTTGATCTGCTGTCTCAACGTAGGCTTAACTTGCATCTGTGCGAAAAGACCAGACAACAAAGAAACTTCTATCTGCACATTCATCTGTCGCAAAGAAACAAACATATCTCGCTTATGGCATACTAGAGAACTCAAATGTGCCTTCTTTGAAGAAAGAGAAGAAGACTTTCTACTAAGCGCATCAGCTACCACGTTCACCTTACCAGGATGATACTCGATAGTGCAGTCATAATCATTGATCAACTCCATCCATCGTCACTATCGCATGTTCAACTCTTGTTGTGTAAAGATATACTTTAGATTCTTATGATCCATAAAGATCTGACACAATTCCCCATACAAATAGTGTCTCCAAATCTTTAACGTACGAACCACAGCCACTAACTCCAGGTCATGAGTCGGATAGTTCTCCTCATGCTTCTTGAGCTGTCACGAGGCAAAAGAAACCACATGATCTTCCTGCATCAACACGCAACCTAAACACTTCTTAGAAGCATCACAGAAAACATCATAGCCTTTCCCAGTCTCTGGCAAGATCAACACTGGAGCACTGGTCAGCTTCTCCTTCAAACTCTAGAAAGCTTACTGACATCGATCATCCCAAACAAAAGGTACATCCTTCCTGGTCAACTTCATCATCGGCAACGTGATCACACTGAAGTCCTTGATAAACCTCCGGTAGTATCCTGCCAAACCAAGGAAATTACAAACTTTTTTCGGCCTCTTCGGTTGTTCCCAATCCGCAATGGATTCCACCTTCTTCGGATCTACTTTGACTCCTTCAGAAGATATCACATGACCCAAGAAAGTCACTTCCTCCAACCAGAACTCACACTTACCGAACTTGGCATACAACTGATGTTGACGAAGAAGAGTCAACGCTCTACAAAGATGTTGCTCATGCTCTAGCCTGTCCTGACTATAGATCAAGATGTCATCTATAAAGACTACAACAAACTGATCTAAGAACGGACGGAACACTATTTTCATCAAATCCATGAAAGCAGCAGGTGCATTGGTTAACCCAAACGGCATAACCACGAACTCGAAATGACCATACCTCGTCCTGAAAGCTGACTTTGGTATGTCATCCGCCTTTATCCTCAACTGATGATATCCAGACCGTAGATCGATCTTCGAGAATACTATAGCACCACGCAACTGATCAAACAGATCATCTATCCTTGGCAATGGGTACTTGTTCTTGATCGTGACCTTGTTCAACTACCGGTAATCTATACACAACCGCATCGAACCATCCTCCTTGTTAATGAACAACACGGGAGCACCCCACGGAGACGTACTCGGTCGGATGAAACCTTTCTCCAACAACTCTTGCAACTGCTTCTTCAACTCAGCCATCTCTGCTGGAGCCATCCTATCTGGTGACTGTGCAACTGGTTGTGTCCCTGGAACCAGATTGATCTCAAAATCAATCTCTCGGGGTGGAGGTACACCAGGAAACTCCTCAGGAAACACCTCTACAAATTCTCAAACCACTGACACCTCCTCAAAACTAGGACCTTTCACCTTGGTAGCTACAACGGTATCCACCACGTGAGCTAAGAACGCCTCACATTCGTGTTGTAAAAACTTATTTGCCACCATGGCTGATAACAAACATGTCGGAAGAATCTTCCTATCTCCTTGGAAGATCCACTTCTTCCCAACAACACCAAACACTTCCTTCTTGGAACCACAGTCCAAAACAACCTTATACTTCTCTAAGGTATCCATCCCAAGGATAACATCGAAACCATGCATATCAAGTGGTATAAGATCCACTTGGATGCGATGTGCCGAGAAAAACAAGACACAAGATGGACACTCTTCTCGAAGTAAAGAGGAACCATCAAGAGGGGTTTCTAACAACAAGCTATCCTTCTTACAGCTAACAGGTAAACGACAGTTTTCAAGCATACTATAGGAGATAAAAGAGTGTGTAGCACCCGGGTCAACCAGAACAGATATAAAGCAAGAAGAAGACATATCAGAATGAAATAACTCCATCTGACTTGTCACCACTCGCGGGCTGACTATCGCCTCTGGCTGATTCATGGCATAGAATCGAGCCGCTGCTTGTTGTCCACGACCTCTGCTTTCTTGAGCAGACGATCCCGCTTGGGACGCTTGACCACGTCCTCGTCCTCCGCTACCATTGATCTATTGTCGATCTGACCCTTGAAGATTCTGCCTCGGCTGCTGCGTCACTTCATCATCTCTTTTCGGGCAATTGTAACTCAGATGCCCGTACTGACCACAACGATAACATCTCCTATTTTCAATCCGAGTCCTAGATGGACCTGCCATCGCCACTGAAACTGAAAACCTTGGTTCTTTGAAGCCACCAAACCTCCGTCCCAGAAACTGAGTAGGTCTTTTGTGAGACATGGATTCTCTTCTCTCCCTAACTGATCGTTCGATTCTCCGGGCAGGTTCCACAGCCGTAGAAAACCGTTCTCGGTTCTCCAAAGCAGTCACAGGGGTTGCCAACGCAGCACTCAAACCCTTCTCGAAACGTCATCTGTTGTTGCAGTGAGAGAATAAAACCTCAACAAATCTAGGAACTTGGCCTCATACTCGACGAGTTTCATCCTTCCTTGTTGCAAGCGCTCAAACTGACTGATCTTCTCATCCAGATACATCTTCGGAAAGTATCTAGTGATGAACTCGCGTCGAAACACTTCCCAACAGATCACCGCACCAGGCCGCTTCTCTTCTTCGATGGTCCACTAGTAACCAACACTACCTTTCAGAAGGTAGACAACATGCTTTACCTTGTCCGCTTCGGGGATGGCAAGGATCTAGAAAGCTTTCTCGAGACTTGTTAGCCACAGATCAGCATCCGCTGGATCAGCCATTCCAGCATACTCCGAAGCTCCAACTCAGCAAAGTCGCTCGAAGGTCTTCCCAATACCCGATGCTTCTCCATGGGGAACCTGTTCTCGCGGAGGAGGCACTGGTAATCGCTCAACCATGAGATTCATCGTAGCCATTAACTACCCCATAAGCTGCTGGTAAGCAGGATATGCAAGTATGGCTGGGTTAAATTGGGGAACCTCAGGCACCCGATCTTCATGTGCTTGTCCATCTACTCCATCAACCGATGCAACATCACTATGCTCAGGAGCATGTTCTTCATGGTTTCCAGACATATTGGCTTTTCTTCCACTGAGGGCAGAAGATATTATAAGAAAATCTGGAAAACTCATAAGAACAGACTCAACCTAGTCCTAAATCCCTGTAGACTCAGCAAACCTAAAGCTCTGATACCATAACTTGTGGCAACAAATCCCATTATCATATAGATAACGAGGTGTTACGTGAAAACGTGTGGAAATCACCATAACTACAAATTATCGAAAATATGGGTTAATTAAAACCGATTGCGGAAAACAGATAAACTGTGAAACTATTACTTTCCAGTCCTCATCCTGCACAGAAACATGTCATATATATACATACACGAGATCTGATATGTGTCCTTAGCTTCAAGGAACAATTTTCTATCCAATACATGAGTTCACCACCTGTTCATATACATAAAGGCCCGCATCCGGCCAATAGTAGGATATTTAAAACATTATCAATCATTCATCGTGAAACAACGTTAAAACACTGCCAAGGACCTGAGAGTACAGGGATGAATCCAGACTCTACTACAAAACATCCATAACAGCAGCATATCCATCGCTTGCCTCTACTGCTTGTCAAGCTGCTCGTCCGCAACACCACGACCACGACCACGTCTAGCTCGACCACCTAAAAAGGGTGTAAACCAGCAGGGTGAGACAATTGAACAATTGTCCCAGCGGGAAACATAACTCCCCACCGCAACTACAGAACCTCAGCAAGATAAACTATAACAGCAGATAACTAGTAACAGGTATAATAAGAGTAGTCTATATAAAACAAAGCTATTCTTACTGACAAGCTTACCAGCTGTACAAAAGCATATAACTAAACATCTCTTTATGGAAAATGATTGACAAGATAAGGTATATCACTATGTAACATGATTATCAGAACGAGATATATTTCCACATAACCTGATTGTTAAGATAAGACATATTACCACATACCTGATGATTATAGAAGTACCTGCAAGATATAAAAGAATTAACTACACAAACAAGGCTCAACCAATGTTTCGTGTTTGATATAAGCAGTAAATACTAAATGGCTATATTACATATTATTATGCCCTGAGGAAGTGAACCGTACCGTTCAAATCCAACCTTTGGCTACGAAGCCTAAAACCGGTGCCATACAAGGTCAATGGAAGAGCCGGACTCCACGACCTCCCACCTCGTGGTCAGTACACAAGTACAACATAAGAAGGACCGTAGTCACATGCTGAAGTGGTCTAAGACACAGGGTCAGCTCTATAACCTATCCTCTCTATCCTGCCTTGGTACAGGTCTCGGCGCTAGTATATTTGAGCCACGGGCCAGTTCACCGTGCTCTGAGCCATGAACGTATTCATGCTCCTCATGTCACATATCCTCAGACATGGGACTATTCACCATGCTCTTCATCATAATTGGGCTACGAACCTGAATTCACACCCTTGAGTCTACAACCGAAGTTGCACTCTTACCTTCTCATTTTAGGCTAGGAGCAACCTACACATATTCAACAATATGCGCTTCCAGGTTAACCCGTAGGAGAACCCGTTTCACCATCATCAGCTACTGACGATGATGGATATATGGCTAGGGCAACTACATGATATGATTCCACTATAATTAATTAGTGCCTTTTAGATGGATTGGAAGATTCAACCAAGTTGTATAACATACAAGCTATAACAGAAAGTAAACAACATAATCTCGATACTATATTAGTATTGTAATCATATCGACCTGATCCATCTCAAGGATTATCACATACCATGGGATCTTAATCCCTCATCATGTCAATGTCTCTTCAAGGTTTACATCAACATCATGGGACAAACACATCATTCATACAACCTCATAGAATAATCGTCAAAGTGATGTTATTCACCACATATGTCTCATAGCCCTTTCATGGCTACTCATCACCTGCATGGTTAGAATACACAATAATCATAGATTCAATATAAGAACCATACTTATGATTACAAGATGATATTAGAGATACTATACTTGTCATTTACACTATTTGGTGATCAAGTGTACTATGAACATCATTAACAAGCCATACCTATACTTATCATTATTTTGGGATTATATGAATAATCAAGATGTTCACATCAAGTAAGATGTCATATGGAATACAAAGAGTCAGTATTATTGTTACTACTAACATTACTGTCATCATCTACTAGCATCATTATTATCATATCATTAAGTAAGCTCTTAGTGTAACTAACACCATTCTCATTTAACAATTAAGTACAAGGATTACTTCATGCATATCATTACTATCATTATTTCCCTCATTATTATGATCAACTTCATTACTATTATTATCATTATTCAACTACCCTTATCATCATTGTTACTATCATTAGCATTATTAATGTCTGCAAGGCATCATAATCGTTTGAGCATAAGCATTCACTTCCATGACCCATGAGGCCATCACTAAAGAATCACAAGACTCTCACCATAACTCATCACCACCCTCACTAAAACCTATCAAAGCTTGTCGGCCGACACATACCCAACCCTATCGGCCATCACCACCCAAGGCTGTCGGCCATTAGGGCTATCGGCCAAGACCAAGCATAGCCCTATCGGTCAACACCAATCAAACCATCAAGGGACTTAGGTTTGTCATTCACCACAAAGAAGAGGGTGTCATCCAACCCTATCGCCCAACATGCTTACCATATCGGCCAACACAACAAGATGTATCGCCCAACAACATCCATCGGCCAACTCAACCACATTGGCCAACACCTCGCTAGCTTGACTTATCACTCAACACAAGAGCACTCACCATGTCGCCCATCATAAGGTACTCATCTCGCCCGACACCAAGTCAAGAGAGGGTCTCGCCCAACTCAAGAATAAAGGATCATTTCACCCAAAATGGTCACCATGACGACCAGCTCATCATACTAGCTCATCCTATCGCCCAACACATGACACTCATGACACCCAACACCATCACAAGAGAGGATGTTTCCCAACACACTCAACAAGGTAGGGTATCGCCCAATAGGGATCACCATGTCAACCAACACAAAGAACACCTACTATGTCGCCCATCACAGAACAAGGGTCATCTTCAACCTCCAACTTTAAGGATACTCAAACCCTAGAAAGCAAGGTGCACAAAGGAACCCTTAAACCCTAGAGGGGGATCGGCCACCAAAGGTACATAAGCAAGGTACTAAGCTAAACTACTAACATGCAACAAAATCATAGCTAGAGGTAAAGGAGTTAGGGTTAGAAGCTATGCAATACGCCTTAAGCTCCAAGCTCCAAGGGAGAAGATGCACTTCAAGCTCCAAGGGATGTTGTTCACCAAAGCTGATCCAAGAGAGGGTATCGGCCACCACTGCAACTCCAAGAGAGTGTCTCGGCCGACACAAGCAAGAGAGGGAGGAGTGTCATGCACTCAAGGTGGAGGGGAGACCAAAAGAGCAAAGGAAGCTAAGGTAAGGGAAAGAGCTACATATATAAAAGGAGAGGGAGGAGAAAACAAGGTAGATCCATGCTAAGTGTCATCCACCCAAGGGACACTTGTCCTAGGGCTCAAGCCAACACTCTAGCAAGGTCTAAGACACTTGTTCAAGATATGCACCAAGTGTCCACCAAACAAGACCAAGCATCATGGGCGACACAACCAGCAGCTCCACTGGGCGACACACCAAGGTACCTGGGTGAAACACATGGTTGTTGGCCGACACAAACCACTCTAGGTCGACACACTACTCACCTTGGGTGACACGAGCAAGTCTTGACTGACACAAGGCTCAACCAAGCCCAAACAAGGCACCTCAAGGCCCAAAACAACTCAACCAAGGCCCAAGAAACTCAAACAACAAGCCCAAGCCTTCCTCTCAACCCCAGAGGAAGCAAAGAGAGGGAAAACACCTCACAAGATGGCAAACTTGCACACAAAACCCTAAACTTGGGTTATTTGCAAGTAGCCCCTCAAACTCTCAACAAAGCACAACAAAACCCTAATCACCACTAAAGGTGATTAACAAGCACCAAAGCACCAAGGTTAAGCAAAACAAACAGGGTAAACCCTAAACGAAGGTCAGGGTCCTTACACATATCATATATGTAAATTGGGATTTGTGGATTTAGGATTGGACATGCATAAAGCCAATTTTATTCACATCGTATGCAATAAATAAAGGCGACAAATCAAAATCGATCATATCGATAATCCCTAAAGTATAGAGCAGTTGGTGTGGCTCTGATACCACTGTTGGATTTTAGGGGAGGCAGAGAAGGAAGAGGAAACAAAAAATTTCTCCTCCCCAAACCCAGAACAAGGAAACGCGTCAATGTATATACAATACGAAAGGATGGCTTGTGGAATCGTACCTTATCCCAAGGCTTCCTCGGCGACAATACCTTGCGGCTTGCGTGGTCTTCACCTCCAGTCTTAGACGGTGTCTATGCGGCTCCTGGTCGCACCGGGACTGACAACTCTTGGTCTCAACGGGACTGTCGGGATTGACAGTTGTCCTCCGAGCGGCAGAAATCTCCCGCCTCTGAAGTAGTCCACACAGACCACCTGGAACTTCCATCTCCTTGTCTCACAATGAATTGGAAGGAGTCGCACCCTCCTATCAGCGTACTAGTCACTGACACACTCTCCTGCCACCAGTCGCTTTCTGCAGTTATCTTTCCCTTGTTGTGCCTCCCTTATCAGGTAGCACTTGCTCGGGCTCTCTCAATTACAAAAACTAGAGAGAACGACAACTTTACAGAGCAACTGGTTGCACTGTGTTGTACTCTGAGAAGCCCCTGACACGAATTTACCATGCGTAGAAACGCAAGTGTACGCGTCAATGTAATATAGGCCTTTGTGAGGCCCGAGTCGAACTCAGGGATACGTAAATTGTCAGAGACTCCTACTAACTACTCGCGATCAGCTAGACTAATTAAATAATTGAGAGTTGTTGTTAAAATTAAAAGAAAACAAAAATAAAACAAAACAAAGCAATCGATTAAATGTTTGGTTTAATCAATTCAAAATGAGATCTTTAGGATTGCGGTTTCACCGTGGGTTTTCATTGTATTAAATTCTATGTAGTTACTCAAATTTATCCCTCGATCTGGGTAGTGGCCTGAAATCAGAATTGCCCAATGTCGTGGTACAATTCACTACCAACGCATAGGTCGGTTCCACAGTCGTAGTAACCTATACCCTAAACTAGGTGCATTAAAAACGATCTCTCGGTATCCACCATTAACCTTACACCACCTTGTTCAAGGGATTTGTCAATTAATGTAAATTCCGTCTCTTTTCAACCATTAATTCTTCTTTCAAAGTAATTAAGGGCATTAGATTGTTATTATGGTGATCAAGCATAACAATATAATTGAGAAAACGAAATTATACCACAGATTTGAGAGATAAGATATGAATTACTATGATAAAATTGGCATACAATGAATTCCCGGGCTACTCCCGGTCCTAAAGACAAAGGGGATTAGCCCCGCATGTTCATCTCAGAGCAAAAAGTGGAGTAGAAAAAGGGAAACATGGAGAAAAACGTGATTGAGTGGTGAAACCCCTGAACGGAGAAGATCCAAGCGATCCTTGGCATAGAATACATGTTCTCCCGCCTTTCGGTGGTGGAAATCGTCTTCTTCGACATTAGGATCAGCTGGGGCATACTTCTGGGCTCCGTTCTTCTCTCCACACGTTCTCGGGACATGTGCAGCGGCTAATGACGTGATGATTCCCTCTTGGGCACCGTCATTAGGTATATTTCCCGAGTTAGGTTGCCAATTAATCATAGCCGTCAGATAAAGATAAATCTGAAGCAAACTCATATCTGACGGTGTCGATACCATCGACGCGGGTCGATGGTATAGACCTAGCGCGATATCGGCAGTTCTTCTTTTCTTTTGTCTTTGCGCCTGATGTCATCTCGATACCATCGACGAGGGTCGATGGTATCGACAACCCTGTAGCGACGGTTTTGTCTTTTTGTGTCGTTGTAGCTCCACTAGTCGATAGTAGCGACATATGAGTCGATAGTATCGACTCACTTCTCGCCAGCAACCTGATGGTATCTCGATACCATCGACATCCCTGTCGATAGTATCGACTTTCTTCTGGTCCTTGCGGCTGGAAACCTGTGGTCTGGTCGATGGTATCGACCACTGTCGATGGTATCGACAGTAGCAGATACTTGTTTTTCCTAAAATTATAACACAAGACCACATAAGTCTACACAAAATGTATTCTTTTGATAAATTATACTAAGAATGCTGAAATAAGGGAAATTTGACATAGAGAAGTAGCATAGACCCAAGTAGATGAATTATGCAACATTAACCACAAAAATGACTAATAAATTCATAAAACACATATCGAACAAGTCTATAAATGTGACTCAAAATCATCGCATCAAACTCCCCTAAGCTTGAACATTGCTCGCCCTCGAGCAACTAAACCTTAGAATTGAATTGCCAGAGTCAACTAAAGAACAAAGCATCACAACAAACATCCCATATGACTCCCACCGGACATTTGCATACCGACCCTTGCTAGCCACAGAATAATAATTACCCTACAGGCGACAGTAATCATCCATAAAAGATATCTACCTCAAAACTGATGAAAACTATCACATAAGGCAGTTAACATAATAAAATTTGTCGGTCCAAACTCGGTGCATCTTGTGATCTCCTATACTACGTTGCTCGCCCTAACTACCATCTACATGGAAGCAATTCTCCTGATATTTACAAGTGAGGAGAAAATCACGGTGGCCTACCAATTCGAGCAACGGGTGGATGGAATGGGTGGCTAATGGAAGAAGTGGAAGCATTATACGGTTTCAACATGCATAAAACAAAAATGCCCTAAATGATGCAAATGCATATGAAAAATGCCCTAATGCCTAAGATTGGGTGGAATGATGCATGCACTAACATCCCATCTCAAAATGAGATGGATATCTACTTGAGCTACATCATGTACTTACTCATCTTAAAATGCAGGTGAGATTATGCTCCTTTCTCCTTCTTATTCTACTTGCTTCGAAATAACTTTTTTTTCCAAGCCCTTATATCCATGATTGACAATGAATACTTTATTGGGCTTACTTTTTTCTGCATAACTCGAATATTTAAACTATTTAGAAGGTATGGAACAATTTAATTCACCATTAAAGCATAAATGAGGTACATGATATACTCCATGCATAAAAGTTATGAATCCAACTAAATGACATGCACCTAAGGGTAATGTGCATGTATACCTTTTTTTTTAATTTTCATGCAAAACATATGAAAGTGGTTGCAATGCAAGTCCTATCTACATGACATGCAATCAAAAAGGTTAAAACTGTACTTTACTTCCAAATCTTGTGGTGGATTGTGAAAAGCAATGAGGTGGAAAGATCACAAGACTAATTCACTGAACCTTTGAAAAGTATTATGTGTCTCTCCTTACTGACCTGTGTAGTAGTTAAGAGGTTTCTCTCTCTTACTTCAGATTAGAGTCTCATTATCATTTGGTCAGTTTAGGCTCAAACAACCAATTCCGTCCACTTTCATGAATTATTAGGAATGTACAGTTGTGATTTTGTATTTTAAAGTTGACAAAACCAATCATTTTCTTAAGTTAAGTGATCAAAGTTGAACAACACTCAAGCTTGCGAATCACTCAAAATTTTTAAAATTTCCCTTAATTCCCATGTACATGCAACTGAGATGACACAAGAATTAAGACATCCACGATTACACTAGATAGAATGTGGATCCTACAAACAAACAAAGATTGCAAGAAACAAATGACAAGAACAAAAGCAATAAAACTAAAAAAACAGAGAAAATAAAAGATAGAGCTGTTCCAACTCCCCCCCAAGCTTGAATTCGACTATGGCCTCATAGTCAAAAACAATCTTAAAGGTTGGAACAGAGATACCGATTTACTCTTCAAGCGGAGGCGGGTACTGTGTAGCCGTGGGGTCCCAAGATGGGTACTCCCCCTGAAAACTCAGATCAAACTGTGACATAGGTGGAGGTTGTGGATACCCCCCAAAGTAGTTCTGGCTCCAGTAGTGATCATAAAAGGGCTGTTGTTGCATCTCCATCCTATGCAATCGGTCATGAATCTGTTGTTGGTTGTCGAGGACGAGGCGCTCATTCTCAAAGATCGCCTGCTGATTGTCAAGTAACCGGTTTGTAGTATCCTGAATACCGGTATACACTGTAGTGTGATGATGCTGCGTCTGTTGTATGTCTTGCAGCATAGCATACATTCCCTGCATAGAATAGACATCCTCGCTTGGCTGCGAGGGCAGTGGTGGTAGCGGAGGCTGCGAAGATGAAGATGCACCCGGATGCATGCGAGGATGCTTCTGTGGTGCCACTCGTGCCCGAGGAGGAGTGTAGGCCTCCTCTTCCTCTTCAGCCTCATCGTCATTGTTGTCGTCGTCGTCGTTGTCGCCATCTTCATCACAGTCAGCAATGGATATGATAGGCCATTGGAATTGTTGTGCCCCTTAGATGTTGAAGACAGGACTGGGAAGCGAGTATTCTTGGTAAGCATGGTTTACATGACAATGAGCATACGGTAAACCATCTCGAAGCAGGATCAAATTTGATCGGTGACGATGCTGCACATTGACCTTGCTTCGGCTAGAGAGTGGGGTCAAAGTAGAGAAATTCAGCCCGAGGTAATGCGCCAGCGGAGTAATAAGTCCTCCAAAGTGAATTGGAGCCCTCCGCGTGCTCTGCTTGACTGCCAAGACCCGCTGCAGAAAGAACGCTCCCCAATGGCATTCTTGGCGCTTCAGGAGTTTATACAAAAAAAAATAGATCCGACTCTTGGAATTTGCTAAGGGATAGATAACCCCTAGCAAACAAGGTAGAACTCAGCATCTGGTGGAGTATCTGTACGAATGGATGCTCGAAGTCAGCTACCACAGCATTGTGGTAGCTCGCTGACTTGCCCGGCGGCACCGTCACAAGCTCAGCGAAGATTGCATCGTAGTCGGTGCGGTTGTCCAGCCACCGGTAGTCATGTTGCGAGTGATTCCAGTTGTAAATCATGTTGAACTACCGGAGTGTAAGGGTGTAGTTGATGTTTTACAGCCAGAAAGACACTTGGCCCTTGATCCACTCACGATCGGTGGCTATGACGTTGTTGGGTACGACGCAGACGTCCAGCGATGCCATAAACTCAGCCACCAGCTCCTTGTACGTAGGCCACTCACCAAAGAATGGCTGGACATCGGTGTGAAACTCCAACTCGTTAGGCCTTCCTCCCGTGTGTCTGGCCTGCCCCTTCAGAACGTAGTCGAGGTTGGCTTCGAACCCCAAGTTGCATATGGTCTCCCGTTCAACATAATGGGTCGGCTCGATCTTTCTCTTCAAGATCTCCTCGTAGATCTTCTTAACCTCCGCGGATGGATGAATAAGCCGCGGGCATGAAATAGAAGTTGTAGGTGGTGGCACGAACTCCGACATGTCCATCGGGTTTGCGCGTGAAGAAGATGCACCAGCGACATGCGCCATGATCGTGACAGAAAGAGGAATAGAGAGAGAGCTCGGTGAAGATCGGAGAAAGAAATCTCCACTTGATGAAGAACGTGCTCGGTGTAGCTAGCCGTCGGGCTCGGATCACTCTGGAATACGCTCGGCATAGGTGAAGGAGGATTGCTCTGTAGTTTTGACGTCATATGACGACAATCCTTCTCATATATAGCCGTGGCCGGCGCTGCTGTATGCCCGTCAATACCATTGACGCGGGTCGATGGTATCGACACGGGTAGCGCAATCCGTACTGCCACGAGTATCGGTGGTCGTCAATGGCTGGATCTGCGGGGCCTAGATTGCTGATGTGTTGATACTATTGACACGAGTCGATGGTATCGACCCATCCCCCAGATCGACTTCCTGGTTGCTGTGATCGCCGTAGATCTTTCCTCGCAGATTGTTGATGTGGCACGTCGATACTATCGACGTCAGTCAATAGTATCGACTCTCTGATTAGGGCAAACCCTCACGAGGACCGGCCGCCGCCTTCTGTGTGTGATTGTGTCGATACCATCGACAGGCCCGTCGATGGTATCGACATTACTGAGACGATTCTTTCTGAAAATCTCCAGAGATCTCGCAAGTATCGACACCCATGTCGATACCATCAACCTCTGCTTGCGATCTACCTGTTGGTATGTCGATACCATCGATGAGGCCGTCGATAGTATCGACACAGTGCAATTTGTGCAGTCGCCAACCTGTACCATGGTCGATACCATCGACACAAGGGTCGATGGTATCGACTCTACCTCAGTCCTGCACATGTAGCAAACGATCACGGTATCTTTTTTACACTAAAAACTAAGTTTAAACAAATCAAACTATGAATGTAAAAGAACTAAACTAAAGTCCACCGGAAAGATTTACATGTCCACCTTGACAAGTACATCCTCTCACACTCCGTATGGATTTACAATGGACCCATCCGCCAACTCAATAGTTGTCGCCGATTTCTTCATTTCCTTCAACCCAAGCTTTTGAAATGTGGACAGTGGCATAAGATTAATGCTGGCGCCCGAATCACACTGTGCTCGTGGAAAATGTTGATCGCCTATAGAACATGGAATATATAAGCTTCTTGGGTCTTTCCTCTTCGGTGGTAAAATCCCATGAATAATCGAGCTCACCATTTCATTCACTCGGCAAATATCTGTGTCTTTAATCTGCCTCTTCTTGTTGATGATTTCTTTGATAAACCTCCCGTAGGTGGGAATCTTCTCTATCATATCCACTAATAGAATATTTACATGGAGTTTTCTGAACATCTCCAAAAATTTCCTATAGTGTCGATGCTCTTTCTTCGGCCTCGGGCTGTCCAGACTAGACACAACTGCCTCATTCAGACGCTTATGAGGTGGCACATATGAGCTTTTTGGGTCAAGCTCCCCTAAGCTTGTATCAATAACTCCCTCTGACGTAGACTTTGGTAGATCCACTACTACAGAAACAACATTCAGTGTCGCTTTTCTGGGCGTCGGTTCTTTACGAAAACCGACGCCTACACTATTAGACGTCGGTTATTTAGGCAAACCGACGTCTATATTCGAAGACCAGCCAGACACGGGTACCGCTTTGAATACAGCATCAGTTGTTAATAACAAACCGACGCCTAAAGTCGCCCGCAAAATCCAATTTTCGAGCAAAAAAATAATGTCACTTTCAGCGTCAGTTATGTAGATAGAAACCGACGCCTATGCGCGATGAAAATTTGCGTGAAAAGTGTCACTTTCAGTGTCGGTTAACATTTTATAACCGACGCTGAAAGTGGTTCCTACCAAACAATTTCGTGAAAATATCGTCCAATTGGACGTCGGTTGGTTCAAACAACTGACGTTAAAGAGGTTTAGGCGTCGGTTGTTTGAAACAACCGACGCTATTTTAGAACTTAATATCCCGCAATCGCTCGACTCTTCCCCTTTCTTATGTTTCATTGCGAGCCGATTTCCCTATTCTTCTCTGTTGTCGCCCGACCACGCCGCCGATTTCTCCTCCACGAAAGCTCCTTCTTCCTCCACGACAGCGCCACCGCGCCGCCGGCGCACCCCCTTCTCCGCCGCCACTGTTGCTGCCTTCTTCCCCTTCTCCGCGCCCCCTTCTCCACTGCGCCCCCTTCTCCGCAGCGCCCCCTTCTCCGCAGCCACTGCTGCTCCTTGGTCTGCCTTCCCTGCCGCCTGGAGCTCGTCGCCGCGCCGCCTTCCTCCTTGCCACCGCCCGCCGATGTCGCTGCTCCTTGCCGCCGATGCCACTGCTCCTTGGTCTGTCTACCCTACCGCCTGGAGCTCGCCGGCCACCGCTGCACCTGCCTGCCCTGCCGCCTGGAGCTCGCCCGTCACCGCCAACACTGCTGGGAGGTCAGTTGTTGTTGCTCACCTAATATTGCATCTAAATCTTGGTTTCACCACTTCTTTCACTGAGAACTAAGAAGAATGGCCTACCACGGCCGTGCTGCCCAGCACGGCCGTGGTAGGCCAACACAACCACAGTCGTGTTTGATTTGATTTAAACCCTAATTTGATTTAAATCCATTCTAGCATCCTAATTTGATTTGATTAAACCCTAACATTGATGAAACCCTAACATCAATTGTGATGAAACCCTAACATGTACATATCTATTATTGTGTTTGTTGGCCTAGAAACCCGTCCAAGATTGACTCATTAGGAGTAAATCTTGGATAGTCCCCGGTTTGGGACTATTCTTGAACATCTAATCTCACTTAGGATGTAAGTGTATAATGTGTATTGGGTTTTCGAGAAAATTTCGGCAGCATTTCCCCGTTTGTTCTCTAAGTACATATGTACTTAGAGAACAGTGGGGAAATGCTGCCGAAATTTTCTTGAAAACCCAATACACATTATACACTTACTAGTGAGATTAGGTGTTCAAGGATGGGATAGGTGGTACACATTTATTATATATAAGAATGACATCACATTTAGAGACATGTATGTTTATACAAATGCTAAATGTTTGCCTTTTTCTAGTTAATACAAATGCTAAATGTTTGCCTTTTTAATGACATTTTCAGATGGCTGACCATGATGAGCATGATGTCTATGATGAGCATGAAGTCCATGATGAGCATGCTGTCCATGACGAGCATGGCGAGGATACCAATGTAAGTTCTAAAAACATATCATGTATTTCTATAAAATTCATTATCTTCTAGTTATGTCATATATCTTATATTTCTATATTAGGCTAATTCAGTGTGTTTATTTTTGTCAAATTTTAGGTTGATGATGCACATGTACCCACTGAAGCACTGGAGCAACTTGATGCGCAGCACCAAACACTTAACAAGAAAAGGGGCATCACTCTGTTGAAGAAGTTAATAGCGCTTAGTGGCAGTGGATCCAAATTGGTTGTGGAGTTTGATAATGGAGGGAATGTAATTGGAGTGAACTGCAATAATTTTGTAAACTATCTTGGGTGTACCACCCAGAGCCATTGTGGTGTTAAGTATGATAATTGGCATAAAGTTCCTCAGGGGAAAAAAGACTTGATATGGAAGGATTTATGCGTGAGTTATTATTATTTGCAATTCTATTTTGTAGATTACAAATTCTATTATTTGCAATTCTATTTTGGATACTAGTTAATAACATTTCTATTTTATAGAATCTATTTGCATTGGATGAGAAGTTGCATCGTAAAAGTGTGATGCAACACGCTGGAAAGATGCTTAGGAATTATAGGACAAATCTGAACAGAGAATACATAAAAGAGGGTGATAAGAAAAAGAAGTCAGTCCTTGAACAATGGAACTTCTTGGACAAAGAAGATTGGGACAATTTTGTTGCTTCAAGAAAATTTGAAGAATTCAAGGTATTAGGTGTCACTCCCAATTTAATTAATATACATTGTATTCACCTCTTCAAGATTAACATTTTAGTGATACTAACTGAATCATTAATGTGCATACTAACTAGGCCCTCATTGACGCACAAAAAGCAAGGCGTGCACTGAATGTGCATGACCACACTATGGGTCCAAAAGGCTATGCAAGCGTTCGCCAAAGACTACATGCGGAGTCTGCGGCTACTCAGGAGTCTGCTCCTACTCAGGAGTCTGCTCCTACTCAGAAGTCTGCCACACCCATGCCTCGCCATGATATCTGGATAGCTGGGAGGCAAAACAAGAAGGGTGAAATAAAGAAGCCCGTAACTGCTGAGGTGGTTGCGAAAATTGTAAAATACAACTCTTAGAGCAATCGTTTGAATATTGATTATTTGTGGTGTTAACTTACTAATTTCTGTTGATGGTGATTAGCGGGAGCTGCACGAGCAGAGGAAACAAGGCACGTTCATCCCTCAGGGCACAAGGGATGAATTGACAGTTGCTCTGGGTAACCCAGAGCATCATGGATGTGTTAGGGGTGCAGGCACTGGTGTGGGCATCAAAGCATTCTTTGGGCCATCCCAGTGAAAACCCAGAGCGGGACTTTCTCAAGAAGAGGTAACCTATTCTTTTTTTAGAATGTTACTGCAAAAGGAAATTCATTAATAAGAAGCTAATTTTTCTTTTATCCATGTATAGGAGAATAAGAGAGTCCAGGATATAGTTGCTAAGAAGGTCAACGATGTAGTTGCTGAGAAGGTCAAGGAAGAATTGCTACAGTGGCAGGCATCTGAGGCTTCCAATCAGCCTATGGCGACCCACTCTTCTCCTGATGCACAGACTGCGAGTAATCCCGGAGACCCATCGCCTAACACGTCTGCTGTAAGTATTGTTTATGACATTGTAGATAGTCTTTTCAAGATGATATGTTTTCAAGATGATATGTATATATGTATAACATTCTTTACGTAAATTTGTAGGCATTGAAGCCATGCCGCTTAAGAATACAAGACTATGTTGTTGCAGAGGCGTAGGCTTACCCATCCCTTCCTGGGGAAAGGTTTCACGGGACTCCAATGCCACAACACTATGTTCGTGTGGGCCCATTACGTGTGTTAACCGATTGGAGGGAAGCTACATTGCCATATCGCCACACGGATATTGATACACTTACTAAGGCAGAAGGCGGGGTCATATTGTGGCCCAAAGCAGATGTCGTCTACACTACTGAAATTGTAAGATAAATTTACATTGATTTAGACTATTAATGTGTATATATGATGTCAACTGATCTGAAATTATATATACATGTTAAAAAGAAGACACCAGGAGCACCTAGGCCTCCACCTCCACTTCCCGCATTACCAACTTGGGTTCCAACTGACCTAACATACCCGTTAGGTCCTGCTTGTAGGGGAATGGCATGTTGGCTACGGGCACATAATATACATTGCTCGATAATTGTTTCTTTAGATGCAGATTATGCAGGTCAATCATACGATAGCTCTTTATTTATACAAGATATTATTGAGCAATTTATGTATGATTGGCAGAATACATCAATGATAGAGACATGGATAAGGTGAGATCTTGTTTATACATCCATATACCTTGTGTAAGATCTGGTGATCTGGTTTCTTATATATTAATGCATATGTAATACATGTTTTGCAGCTACTTAGTTGAAGATCATTGCAAACAATTTGCATTTGATCATGTGGGATTTTTGATTCCATCATTGATTAGTATGGTAGCTAAAGACCCTGATAATGTTCAACAATACTGTATAGATGCTTTTACAATTTTTGGTCAGCAAAAGAAGACAATAATAATAGCTCCATTTAATGTCAAGTAAGTTTACTTTATTTATAATTTGGACTTAAGAAAATTCCATTTTATTGTGCATTTTGAGTTATTAATTGTTAACTTTTTACCTCTAGCGGTAAACATTGGGAGTTACTAGTTATTGTCCCCGGGACGTTCACTGTTTATTATCTAGATCCCACGGGAAGTTCATTAAACACTAAAATTGGATACGTAATGAGAATGCCATTATTCTGGTGAGAAATATTTCATTTTTGTATCCGTTAACATCTGTTATTACATTACTATTTACTTATGTAATTTACTGTGTTATATTAACATGTAGGGGTTTAGATGCATTCAAAAAGGCTGTAGGAACGGTCCCAAGGAAAAAGAACCAGCCAATAAATTGGCAGAACGTACAAGTAAGTTCCCGACTCCAATGTATATATTATTGATGTGAATTGTGCTTAGTTGTATTATTTTGTATGTTTCAATTTATAGTGTGCTACACAAGACAATGGCTGGGCATGCACATACTATGTGATGCGATTTATGCAGATGATTATCAAACATGCCGCATTGGACATCGATACCATACATGAGGTATTATATATAGTCTCATTAGTTAGTATGAAATATATCAATCTTATTTTTATATTATTACTTATATATATACATCATTCTCTTTGTAGGTGTTTAAAACTGACAACACTATAGGTAAACGCTTAAAAAATATACATGCTCCATATACGATGGAAGCATTAAATGAAATAATAGAAGAATGGGCAAAAGCCATACAATCAGTGGCAACTGTAAGATATAATTGGGATGTTGATAGCGATAATGAATGATACTTTGTAAATGAATATTTTTGAATGTTAATACATGTATTTGAATGTTTCTATATGTGTGAATGTGAGAATTGAATTGATGTCTGAATGTATCTACTTGTGTGAAATTTTCCTTGGGACTTTTGTAGGTTTGTGGCCTGTTTGTAGGTTGATATCAATGGATGTTGTAAACCTACAGTTCAGAAAATTGAACTGCAGGTTCTCATCCTGCTGACCAGCCACAGCAGGCCTGCAAACTGATATGAAAAAAAATAGATATAGGCGTCGGTTATTTACAGAAAACCGTCAGCAAAGACCTACAGCGTCGGTTATTGGATATAAACCGACGCCTAATAGTACAAACAACCCGACCGTGCAGGAAAGCACGGCCATGGTGGAAAAGGCGTCGGTTATTCATATACAACTGATGCCTATAGTACTAAACACGGCCGTGCAGGGAAGCACGGCCGTGTCGTCTTGAAGTATGGCGTCGGTTTTTTATAGAAAACTGACGCCAAAAGGGTTCGCGCCATAGAAAACAGCGTCATCTAGGACTCTTTTTGCATCAGTTACCAAGTAAACACCGACGCTATAGTCCATATAGGCGTCAGTCTTTTAGTAGATAACCGACGCCGAATGTGTCCTAGATGACGCCATTTTCTGTGGCGCGAACCCTTTTGGCGTCGGTTATCTACTAAAAGACGCCTATATGTTAAATAGGCGTCGGTTAAAAAACTGACGCCGAAGTGTTCGACCTTTAGCGGCGCCCACATAGGCGTCACTCAGAAACCGACGCCAAAGGGGTTTAAACAACCGACGCCAAAGGCTATTTCTGTAGTAGTGATCATCTTCAACAGGTGTAACTTGCATTGGCACCTCTCTCACAGTGGATGTATCTTCACCTTGACAAATGGCCTTCACCTGCTCTTCTTGCCTAGGTGTGGGCGCGACCATCATGGGCTCGTGGTGGGATTTTCTAAATAGAGTATATCTGCCTGGTAGTCCATAATGACTGCGAGGATATGGTATTTCCGATATAGCCTCCGTATCAAACATCATTTTGTTTTTGTCCTGAGCCTCTACCAATGGGGGTTCTTCCTCATTAATCATAGACATATATTTTACTTGATGATGTGCTTGAACAACATCTGCATTCCCAACCTATCTCTGCTGATTGGCATGCTTTATGGCCGCCACTTCATTTGAAATTTTAGTCACAATCGTCTCTAGAACCCTCATTTGTGCTCCATGACTTTGCAGTGTTTGCCCAAACTTGGTCAAAATATCACCCTGGGACTGCAATTGCTTACTGAACATGCTCATCATCTCTTGATTTTGTTGCACCATTTGACTAAGTAACTCGGTGCTTTTATCTTCGGCTCTTGGTTGTGGCTTTGCATCAGGATCTTGTAGGAAGTTGTTTGGATCCTTCCATGAGAACTTCTTGTCCCTCCTCCAAGCATAATCATTATTTCTATAGCCCTGTTGTTGCATAAATTTGACATGGGCTTCCTCATCAGATGATGCATCTTCTTTGGCAAGCAATTTCTTGTCTAGAAGATCTAGCTTGTCATTCAACTCCTTGATGGACCTGGACTCACCTGCAACTTTGACTTGTTCGGGTGCATCCCTATCGCCCCAAGACTGTTTCTTTGCCATGTTTTTCAGTATCTCCCAGCACCTTTTGTCTGTGTTATTTAAGAAAAACCTTGAACCTGCTGAATAAAGGTTACTTCTATCATGCTCGGAAAGAGAAAAATAGAAGATTTTAACCTGCTTTTCTTTATCGAGACCATGGTATGGGCACCTCCTTAACATAATCTAAAAGCGTTCCCACGTCTCCGAGTAGGTCTCTCCTGCCTTCTGAGTGAAATTGTGAATTATTCTGATTAGATCATTGGTCTTATCGGGCGGGAAGAACCTTTCAAAGAAAACCTCCACCATGTGGTCCCAAGATTCCACATATTTATCATCCAGGTTATGTAACCACTCTCGTGCGTTTCCCGCTAGAGAACTCGGGAAGAGCTTCAAGTAGAGAACATCTTGTGGAAATCTGTCTATTTTTATCATATCACAATTCTCCACAAATTGACTGATATGCGCGACGGGGTCTTCATTCTTGACCCCATGGAAAGCATTCGACTTCACCAAGTTGATTAATGTCGGATCAATCTTGTATGTCGGAATATTAATCGGCTGCTTCTTGATCGGCCCCTTGGAAGCGGATGAGGAAGAAGCCTTGATCTTCTCCCATATTGTTTGTGGCTCTGCCATCTCTTCTTGTTCGGGTTCAGAAATGATATCCTCCAGATGGTCTTGATTATAATCATCCTCGTCTTCCGGTCCCGACAGTGGAACCTCTGGTGCGTGCCTCGTGTAGTCGGTAGTACGCGTCTGCACCATGCACAGTACCTGCAAATAGAAAAATTTAATTTCAGTACAGTGCTTGAAGATTGCAAATATTTAGAAAATAGATTATAAATTTTTGAAATGATAATAAAAAAAATAAAAATGTGGCCTAGAGTGGCCTCTTGCAGAACTCGTAGTGTCGACAATTCTCCGTATCCCCGGCAACGGCGCCAAAAACTTGACACGAATTTACCATGCGTAGAAACGCAAGTGTACGCGTCAATGTAATATAGGCCTTTTTGAGGCCCGAGTCGAACTCAGGGATACGTAAATTGTCGGAGACTCCTACTAACTACTGGCGATCAACTAGACCGATTAAATAATTGAGAGTTGTTGTTAAAATTAAAAGAAAACAAAAATAAAACAAAACAAAGCAATCGATTAAAAGTTTGGTTTAATCAATTCACAATGAGATCTTTAGGATTGCAGTTTCACCGCGGGTTTTCATTGTATTAAATTCTATGTAGTTACTCAAATTTATACCTCAATCCATGTAGTGGGTTGAAATCAGAATTGCCCACTGTCGTGGTACAATTCACTACCTACGTCTAGGTCGGTTCCACCGTCGTAGTAACCTATACCCTAAACTAGGTGCATTAAAAATGATCTCTCAGTATCCACCGTTAACCTTACACCACCTTATTCAAGGGATTTGTCAATTAATGTAAATTCTGTCTCTTTTCAACCATTAATTTTTCTTTCAAAGTAATTAAGGGCATTATATTATTATTATGGTGATCAAGCATAACAATATAATTGAGAAAACGAAATTATACCACTGATTTAAGAGATAAGATATGAATTACTATGATAAAATTGTCATACAATGAATTCCCGGGCTACTCCCAGTCCTTAAGACAAAGGGGATTAGCCCTACATGTTCATCTCAGAGCAAAATGTGGAGTAGAAAAAGGAAAACATGAAGAAAAATGTGATTGAGTGGTGAAACCCCTGAACAGAAAAGATCCAAGCGATCCTTGGCGTAGAATACGCGTTCTCCCGCCTTTCGATTGTGGAATCGTCTTCTTCGGTGTCTGGATCGGCTGGGGCATGCTTCTGGGCTCCGTTCTTCTCTCCACATGTTCTCGGGACGTGTGCAGCAGCTAATGATGTGATGATTCCCTCTTGGGCGTCGTCATTAGGTATATTTCCCGAGTTAGGTCGTCAATTAATCACAGCCGTCGGATTAAGATCAATCTAAAGCAAACTCATATCTGACGGTGTCGATACCATCGACGCGGGTCGATGGTATCGACCTAGCGCGATATCGGCAGTTCTTCTTTTCTTTTGTCTTTGCGCCTGATGTCATCTCGATACCATTGACGAGGGTCGATGGTATCGACAACCCTGTAGCGACGGTTTTATCTTTTTGTGTCAATGTAGCTCCACTAGTCGATAGTATCAACATATGAGTCGATATTATCAACTCACTTCTCGCCAGCAACCTGATGGTATCTCGATACCATCGACATCCTTGTCCATAGTATCGACTTTCTTCTGGTCCTTGCGGCTGGCAACCTGTGGTCTGGTCGATGGTATCGACCACTGTCGATGGTATCGACAATAGCAGATACTTGTTTTTCCTGAAATTATAACACGAGACCACATAAGTATACACAAAACGTATTCTTTTGATAAATTATACTAAGAATGCTGAAATAAGGGAAATTTGACATAGAGAAGTAGCATAGACCAAAGTAGATGAATTATGCAACATTAACCACAAAAATGACTAATAAATGCATAAAACACATATCAAACAAGTCTATAAATGCGACTCAAAATCATCGCATCAAACTCCCCTAAGCTTGAACATTGCTCGCCCTCGAGCAACTAAACCTTAGAATAGAATTGCCAAAGTCAACTAATGAACAAAGCATCACAACTAACGTCCCATATGACTCCCACCGGACATTCACATACCGGCCCTTGCTAACCACAAAATGATAATTACCCTACAGGCGACAGTAATCATCCATAAAAGATATCTACCTCAAAACTGATGAACACTATCACATAAGGCAATTAACATAATAAAATTCGCCGGTCCAGACTCGGTGCATCTTGTGATCTCCTATACTATGTTGCTCGCCCTAACTACCATCTACATGGAAGCAGTTCTCCTGGTATTCACAAGTACGGAGAAAATCACGGTGGCCTACCAATTCGAGCAACGGGTGGATGGAATGGGTGGCTAATGGAAGAAGTGGAAGCATTATACGGTTTCAACATGCATAAAACAAAAATGCCCTAAATGATGCAAATGCACATGAAAAATGCCCTAATGCCTAAGATTGGGTGGAATGATGCATGGACTAACATCCCATCTCAAAATGAGATGGATATCTACTTGAGCTACATCATGTACTTACTCATCTTAAAATGCAGGTGAGATTATGCTCCTTTCTCCTTCTTATTCTACTTGCTCCTACATAACTTTTTTTTCCAAGCCCTTATATCCATGATTGACAATGAATACTTTATTGGGCTTACTTTTTTTCTGCATAACTCGAATATTTAAACTATTTAGAAGGTATGGAACAATTTAATTCACCATTAAAGCAGAAATGAGGTACATGATATACTCCATGCATAAAAGTTATGAATGAAACTAAATGACACGCACCTAAGGGTAATGTGCATGTATACCTATTTTTTTTATTTTTCATGCAAAATATATGAAAGTGGTTGTAATGCAAGTCCTATCTACATGACATGCAATCAAAAAGGTTAAAACCATACTTTACTTCCAAATCTTGTGGTGGATTGTGAAAAGCAATGAGGTGGAAAGATCACAAGACTAAATGACTGAACCTTTGAAAAGTATTATGTGTCCCTCCTTACTGACCTGTGTAGTAGTTAAGAGGTTTCTCTCTCTTACTTCAGATTAGAGTATCATTATCATTTGGTCAGTTTAGGCTCAAACAACCAATTTCGTCCACTTTCATGAATCATTAGGAATGTACAGTTGTGATTTTATATTTTAAAGTTGACAAAACCAATCATTTTCTTAAGTTAAGTGATCAAAGTTGAACAACACTCAAGCTTGCGAATCACTCAAAAATTTTAAATTTTCCCTTAATTCCCATGTACATGCAACTGAGATGACACAAGACTTAAGACATCCACGATTACACTAGATAGAATGTGGATCCTACAAACAAACTAAGATTGCAAGAAACAAATGACAAGAACAAAAGCAATAAAACTAAAAAAACAGAGAAAATAAAAGATAGAGTTGTTCCAACTCCCCCCCTAAGCTTGAATTCGACTATGGCCTCATATTCAAAAACAATCTTAAAGGTTGGAACAGAGATATCGATATACTCTTCAGGCGGAGGCGGGTACTGTGTAGTCGTGGGGTCTCAAGATGGGTACTCCCCCTGAAAACTCGGATCAAACTGGGACATAGGTGGAGGTTGTAGATACCCCCCAAAGTAGTTCTAGCTCCAGTAGTGATCATAAAAGGGTTGTTGTTGCATCTCCATTTTATGCAACCGGTCATGAATCTGTTGTTGGTTGTCAAGGAGGAGGCTCTCATTCTCAAAGATCGCCCGCTGATAGTCAAGTAACCGATTTGTAGTATCTTGAATACTGATATACACTGTAGTGTGATGTTGTTGTGTCTGTTGTATGTCTTGCAGCATAGCATACATTCCCTGCATAGAATAGATATCCTCGCTTGGCTGCGAGGGCGGTGGTGGTGGCCGAGGCTGTGAAGATGAAGATGCACCCAGATGCATGCGAGGATGCTTCCGTGGTGCCACTCGTGCCCGAAGAGGAGTGTAGGCCTCCACTTCCTCTTCAGCCTCATCGTCATCGTTGTCGTCGTCTTCGTCGTTGCCACCGTTTTCATCGGAGTCAGAAATGGTTATGATAGGCCATCGGAAGTGTTGCGCCCCTTCGATGTTGAAGACAGGATCAGGAATCGAGCATTCTTGGTAAGCATGGTTTACATGACAATGAGCATACAGTAAACCATCTCGAAGCAGGATCAAATTTGATCAGTGAAGATGCTGCACATTGACCTTGCTTCGGCTAGAGAGTGGGGTCAAAGTAGAGAAATTCAGCCCGAGGTAGTGCTCCAGTGGAGTAATAAGTCCTCCAAAGTGAATTGCAGCCCTCTGTGTGCTCCGCTTGACTGCCAAGACCCACTGCAGAAAGAACGCTCCCCAATTGCATTCTTGGCGCTTCAAGAGTTTATACAAAAAAATAGATCCGACTCCTGGAATTTGCTAAGGGATAGATCACCCTTAGCAAACAAGGTAGAACTCAGCATCTGGTGGAGTATCTATACGAATGGATGCTCGAAGTCGGCTACCGCAGCATTGTGGTAGCTCACTGACTTGCCCAGCGGCACCGTCACAAGCTCGGTGAAGATTGCATCGTAGTCGGTGCGGTTGTCCGGCCACCGGTAGTCATGTTGCGAGTGATTCCAGTTGTAAATCCTGTTGAACTATCAAAGTGTAAGGGTGTAGTCGATGTTGTATAGCCGGAAAGACACCCGACCCTTGATCCACTCACGATTGATATCTATTATGTCGTTGGGTACGACGCAGACGTCCAGCGATGCCATAAACTCAGCCACCAGCTCCTTGTACGTAGACCACTCGCCGAAGAACGGCTGGCCATCAGCGTGAAACTCTAGCTCATCAGGCCTTCTTCCTGTGTGTTGGGCCTGCCCCTTCCGAACGTAGTCGAGGTTGGCTTCGAACCCCAAGTTGCGGATGGTCTCCCGTTCAACATAACGGGTCAGCTCGATCTTTCTCTTCAAGATCTCCTCATAGATCTTCTTAACCTCCGCGGATGGATGAATAATCTGCGGGTGTGAAATAGAAGTTGTAGGTGGTGGCACGAACTCCGAGATGTCCATCGGGTTCGCGCGTGAAGAAGATGCACCAGCAACATGCACCATGATCGCGACAGAAAGAGGAATAGAGAGAGAGCTCGGTGAAGATCGGAGAAAGAAATCTCCGCTTGATGAAGAACGTGCTCGGTGTAGCTCGTCGTCAGGCTCAGATCGCTCTGGAATACGCTCGACATAGGTGAAGTAGGATTTCTCTGGAGTTGTGACGTCATATGACGACAATCCTTCTCATATATAGCCGTGGTCGGCGCTGCTGTATGCCCGTCGATACCATTGACGCGGGTCGATGGTATCGACACAGGTAGCACAATCCGTATTGCGGCGAGTATTGATGGTCGTCGATGGTTAGATCTGTGTGGCCCGGATTGCTGATGTGTAGATACTATCAACATGAGTCGATGGTATCGACCCGTCCCCCGGATCGACTTCCTGGTTGCTGCGATCACCGTAGATCTTTCCGCGTGGATTGTTGACGTGGCGCGTCGATACTATCGACGCGAGTCGATAGTATCGACTCTCTGATTAGGGCAAACCCTCGCGAGGCCCAGACGTCGCCTTCTGTGTGTGATTGTGTCGATACCATCGATAGGCCCGTCGATGGTATCAACTTTACTGAGACGATTCTTTCTGAAAATCTCCAGAGATCTCGCAAGTATCGACACCCTTGTCGATACCATCGACCTCTGCTTGCGATCTGCCTGTTGGTATGTCGATACCATCGATGAGGCCGTCAATAGTATCGACACAGTGCGATTTCTGCAGTCGCCAACCTGTACCATGGTCGATACCATCGACACAAGGGTCGATGGTATCGACTCTGCCTCAGTCCTGCACATGTAACAAACGATCACAGTATCTTTTTTACACTAAAAACTAAGTTAAAATAAATCAAACTACGAATGTAAAAGAACTAAACTAAAGTACCCTTATTTAACATCTTAGGCTAGACGACATGAAGCTCATCATCAACTTGGAACTTTGGAGAGTGTGCCCAAGGGATCGTGCGACAGTTTGAACTCAACTCAATCTTGGCCAATCCCCAACGTCAGAGTACCTCTCCCAATTGCAGTGACTACATCAGTTGTTGCTTGAAACGGCCTACCCAATAGCATCTCGCAACTTTTAAGTTGTGGCATGCCCATGATGACAAAGTCCACCGGAAAGATGAACCTGTCCACCTTGATGAGTACATCCTCACACACTCCGTATGGCTTTACAATGGACCCATCCGCCAACTCAATAGTTGCCGCTGATTTCTTCATTTCCTTCAACGCAAGCTTTTGAAATGTGGACAGTGGCATAAGATTAATGTTGGCGCTCGAATCACACTATGCTTGTGGAAAATGTTGATCGCCTATAGAACATGGAATATAGAAGCTTCCTGGGTCTTTCCTCTTCGGTGGTAAATTCCCATTAATAATCGAGCTCACCATTTCATTCAGCCAGAAAATATTTGTGTCTTTAATCCGCCTCTTCTTGTTGATGATTTCTTTGATAAACCTCCCGTAGGAGGGAATCTTATCTATCATCTCCACTAACAGAATATTTGCAAGGAGTTTTCTGAACATCTCCAAAAATTTCCTATAGTGTCGATGCTCTTTCTTCGGCCTCGGGCTGTCCAGACTAGACACAACTGCCTCATTTAGACGCTTATGAGGTGGCACATATGAGCTTTTCGGGTCAAGCTCCCCTAAGATTGTATCAATAATTCCCTCTGACGTAGACTTTGGTAGATCATCTTCAACAGGTGTAACTTGCATTGGCACCTCTCTCGCAGTGGATGTATCTTCACCTTGACAAATGGCCTTCACCTTCTCCTCTTGCCTAGGTGTGGGCGCGACCATCATGGGCTCTTGGCAGGATTTTCTGAATAGAGTATATCCACATGGTAGTCCATAATGACTGCGAGGATACGGTATTTCCGGTATAGCCTCTATATCAAACATCATTTTGTTTTTGTCCCGAGCCTCTACCAATGGGGGTTCTGCCTCATTAATCATAGACATATATTTTACTTGATGATGTGCTTGAACAACATCTACATTCCCAACCTGTCTCTGTTGATTGGCATGATTTATGGCCGCCACTTCATTTGAAATTTGAGTCACATTCGTCTCTAGAGCCCTCATTTGTGCTCCATGACTTTGCAGTGTTTGCCCAAACTTAGTCAAAATATCACCCTGGCACTGCAGTTTCTTACTAAACATGCTCATCATCTCCTGATTTTGTTGCACCATTTGACTAAGTAACTCGGTGCTTTTATCTTCGGCTCTTGGTTGTGACTTTGCATCAGGATCTTGTAGGAAGTTGTTTGGATCCTTCCATGAGAACTTCTTGTCCCTCCTTCAAGCATAATCATTATTTCTATAGCCCTATTGTTGCATAAATTTGACCTGGGCTTCCTCATCAGATGATGCATCTTCTTTGGCAAGCAATTTCTTGCCTAGAAAATCTAGCTTGTCATTCAGCTCCTTGATGGCCCTGGACTCACCTGCAACTTTGACTTGTTCTGGTGCATCCCTATCGCCCCAAGACTGTTTCTTTGCCATGTTTTTCAGTATCTCCCAGCACCTTGTGTTTGTGTTATTTAAGAAAAACCCTAAACCTACTGAATCAAGGTTACTTCTATCATGCTCGGAAAGAGCAAAATAGAATATTTTAACTTGCTTTTCTTTATCCAGACCATGGTGTGGGCACCTCCTTAACATAATCTGAAAGCGTTCCCACGTCTCCGAGTAGGTCTCTCCTGCCTTCTGAGTGAAATTGTGAATTTTTCTAATTAGATCGTTGGACTTCTCGGGCGGGAAGAACCTTTCAAAGAAAACTTCCACCATGTGGTCCCAAGATTTCACATATTCATCATCCAGGCTATGTAACCACTCTGATGCGTTTCCCGCTAGAGAACTCGGGAAGAGCTTCAAGTAGAGAACATCTTGTGGAAATCTGTCTATTTTTATCATATCACAATTCTCCACAAATTGACTGATATGTGCGACGGGGTCTTCATTCTTGAGCCCATGGAAAGCATTCAACTTTACCAAGTTGATTAATGCCAGATCAATCTTGTATGTCAGAATATTAACCGCCTGCTTCTTGATCGGCCCCTTCGAAGCGGATGAGGAAGAATCCTTGATCTTCTCCCATATTGTCTGTGGCTCTGCCATCTCTTCTTGTTCGGGTTCAGAAACGATATCCTCCATATGGTCTTGATTATAATTGTCCTCCTCTTCCAGTCCCGGTAGTAGAACCTCTGGTGTGTGCCTCGTGTAGTTAGTACTACGCGTATGCACCATGCACAGTACCTGCAAATAGAAAATTTTAATTTCAGTACAGTGCTTGACGATTGCAAATATTTAGAAAATAGATTATAAATTTTTGAAATGATAATAAAAAAAATAAAAATGTGGCCTAGAGTGGCCGCTTGCAGCACTCGTAGTGCTGACAATTCACCGTATCCCCGGCAACGGCGCCAAAAACTTGACACGAATTTACCGTGCGTAGAAACGCAAGTGTACGCGTCAATGTAATATAGGCCTTTGTGAGGCCCGAGTCGAACTCAGGGATACGTAAATTGTCGTAGACTCCTACTAACTACTCGCGATCAGCTAGACCGATTAAATAATTGAGAGTTGTTGTTAAAATTAAAATAACACAAAAATAAAACAAAACAAAGCAATCGATTAAATGTTTGGTTTAATCAATTCAAAATGAGATCTTTAGGATTGTGGTTTCACCGCGGGTTTTCATTGTATGAAATTCTTTGTAGTTACTCAAATTTATCCCTCGATCTGGGTAGTGGCCTGAAATCAGAAGTGTCTACTGTCGTGGTACAATTCACTACCTACGTCTAGGTCAGTTCCACCGTCGTAGTAACCTATACCATAAACTAGGTGCATTAAAAACGATCTTTCGGTATCCACCATTAACCTTACACCACCTTGTTCAAGGGATTTGTCAATTAATATAAATTCTGTCTCTTTTCAACCATTAATTCTTCTTTCAAAGTAATTAAGGGCATTAGATTATTATTATGGTGATCAAGCATAACAATATAATTGAGAAAACGAAATTATACCACGGATTTAAGAGATAAGATATGAATTACTATGATAAAATTGTCATACAATGAATTCCCGGGCTACTCCCGGTCCTAAAGACAAAGGGGATTATCCCCGCATGTTCATCTCAGAGCAAAATGTGGAGTAGAAAAAGGAAAACATGGAGAAAAACGTGATTGAGTGGTGAAACCCCTGAACAGAGAAGATCCAAGCGATCTTTGGCATAGAATGCGCGTTCTCCCGCCTTTCGGTGGTGGAAATCATCTTCTTCGGCATCCGGATCGGCTTGGGCGTGCTTCTGGGCTCTGTTCTTCTCTCCATACCTTCTCGGGACGTGTGCAGCGGCTAATGATGTGATGATTTCCTCTTGGGCACCGTCATTAGGTATATTTCCCGAGTTAGGTTTCCAATTAATCACAGCCGTCGGATTAAGATCAATCTATAGTAAACTCATAATTGACGGTTTCGATACCATCGACGCAGGTCGATGGTATCGACCTAGCGCAATATCCACAGTTCTTCTTTTCTTTTGTCTTTGCGCCTGATGTCATCACGATACCATCGACGAGGGTCGATGGTATCGACAACCCTGTAGCGACGGTTTTGTCTTTTTGTGTTGCTATAGCTCCACTAGTCGATAGTATCGACATATGAGTCGATAGTATCGACTCACTTCACGTCAGCAACCTGATGGTATCTAGATACCATCGACATCCCTGTCGATAGTATCGACTTTCTTCTGGTCCTTGCGGCTGGCAACCTATGGTCTGGTCGATGGTATCGACCACTGTCGATGGTATCGACAGTAGCAAATACTTGTTTTTCCTGAAATTATAACACGAGACCACATAAGTCTACACAAAATGTATTCTTTTGATAAATTATACTAAGAATGCAGAAATAAGCGAAATTTGACATAGAGAAGTAGCATAGACCAAAGTAGATGAATTATGCAACATTAACCACGAAAATGACTAATAAATGCATAAAACACATATCAAACAAGTCTATAAATGCGACTCAAAATCATCGCATCAGCCCCCAATACCCCTATATATAGGAGGGTCATGGGACAGGGTTCTCCATCCCGGGCAATGCGGGACTAAAGCAGGAGTAAAAGGGTTTGAGATTTTCCATAAAAACAACCAACTGCGCAACCTGAACCGATCATTTCATTTCTGAATCGGTCAGTTGGGGACCTGAGCCGGTCAGTTGACACCTCAACCGATCAGTTGGGACCCATGAAACAGTCGGTTCACTTCTGAACTGGTCGGTTCGTGGTCCTGGTTAGTTCCCGATTGACTTTCATCTTTTGTTTCTAATTGGTATCAAATACCAATCCTTGTTCCAATCAAATTGGGAAAGTGAAACGAAAGGAAATTTCTCACCAATCCTACTTTCCCAACTTTCTCGGTTGCAACAGTTGAACTGATTGTTTCAACACTTGAAGCAATCGTTTCATCCTGTCCATGAGTCAATCGACTCACACCTGAGCCGATCGGTTCACCAAGCTGAGCCAATCGGTTCATCACATGAGCTGATCGGTTGGGAGTGTAGATTGTGCAGAATCAGTCAATTGCAGTTTCAATCAATCCGATACTCCAATGAATTAGTCCAACAACTTGAACACTATGATACTGAGCTATCAATGGATTGAGTGTTTAATTGAACTACTAAACTCCTTTATTAATCAATCTAAATTTTTTTTGTGGACAAAACTCCTCTTCCAGGTTAAATCCTATGTGTGTGACCCTGCAGGTCCATTTCGCGTTGGCAGTAAAAGTCCATAACACTTATGACTTCACAAGCAAAGAGCGGTGCCTAGTCACACATCAGTGCTACCCAAGTAAAATATAAAGTTGGAGAACAACTTTCAATCCTACAATCTGTGAATGGTGTTATAGTGAATGTATAATTCCTTTGTCACTGATATCCCGAATGAAATCGAGGCATGGAACAGTCATCCTGTCAACGTTCATTCACTTTCTTGATCTTAGAGTAGATTGGAAGAGATATGTATGACATCAATATCACATATTGATTCACACATGCATGCACACCTTTCTCAATCCTACTCATCAAGTAGCCACGGATATCAAACTCCCTCAGAAGGGACAAATCCCATATCTATCACTCAACCCTCAAAAGCCCCATGTGTCAAAGCCACCCAATCATCACCTTTATAACAACCCATATTTCAGGACTACGTTTGATGATGTCAAAGTGTGCCCAACGACATGTGTTGAGTGTAGTGATTTCAGGTCAAAGAATCACACTCACCACCATCATTGTGAGTACTGACTGTGACTACCATGTCATGGTTCCATGGGTCAAACTCACGGTGGGTCTGTCCGGTACACTTGTTCTCTAACAAGTACCTATGTGTTTGGTTTGATATCTCTATATCATGACGAATGAGATTCTGTCATCAACCAATACCACAATCCAGTCTTGTGTGTCATTGCTATCTATCTACCTTCCACAATGACATCTGACTAGGGACATAACAAGAATGTATAAACTCTTAACATCTGTATGATCTCATCATTCAGGTCCTCAACCTGAAAGCATACGTCATTGAGTACTATCATTCTCTAGACATTCAATCTATTCTATCACTATCTCATATGACAGAACTAGAAAGAACTGGAAGCTTGCCTTAGATGTTTATCAAATCAATCTTAATGTATCCCACCAATCATCCTAGGATTGGCTCTCAGGGCAAACATTCCAACAAGTACATGGTATGAGAATGAACCTATAGACCCATATATAGCCATCTCTAAGTGCATGCGGATATGTTACCATGGAGGTAACCCTTATGGGGCCTGACCAAGGTAGGAAGGTCTCCATGACCCCTATGAAAGGATGAAAGTTAGCCCTTGAATGCAGAGAGAGATGATGAAGGCTTGGGTAAGGTTCTAAGTTGGACATGTGCTATAATAGAATCCTAAGTCTATCCTAGGGCCGGGTAGGGATAAGACCGATGAAAGAAGGAGTTTCCTAATTCCCTAGTTGCACATGACCATAGGGTCGGGAGGTAACAACTATCATTGTTCAAGGGACATGGGTTAGGAGATTGATCACCTTCATGAACTCATGGGATCCAAAGGGCAGATGAGTAGGGCACTCTCTAGATGCTTGAGGGAAGAGGGATGATCCCAAAAGTGTTGGCACCCTATTGACCTAGAGGAGATGACAAAGGATTGGGTGTGGACCCAAGTAGGTTCGAGACCAGTTTTCTCATAGAAGTAACCTTGATATCGAGATGATTGTGATGTAGAGACATATGTGGCATGTTTCAACTTGGATTTAAAGGTGTACCGGCAATATGTGATATACCATCTCTCCTCTTGGAATAGGAAGAACTCTGTATTTGGACTGCAGCCAAATGCTTATTTCCTCTTGTTATGGGAGTGAGAGATAGGATAGTACGCATGCCATACACCAAGGATAACAGATGATGTGGGTTGGAACGTTGTTACGAGGTATGAGGACAGAGATGATAATGTGCCCTTGTGAGTGAATGATACATGGATAGGTACAAACGATAAGAGTATTAAGGTAATCATCTTGTGAGAATGTTTTATCATGAGCTATGTGGAATTTGCAAGATATGCGAGGTTGAGCTTGATAACCATGAGAATGAGCCCATAGTTTTCTCTATGAAGATAGATTTAGAGCTGAGATAAGATAATAAGTGGAATACATGAAGGTGTATGTCATCAACTTTACCTAATACGTAAGGATGTGAAGTGATAATAGATGCTCTGGTTGAGATATAGCTACCTAGTACAGCTAGAGTCTAGGAGAGGTTGTTAGGATAACCCTAAGTTTGAAAAAGAAGATATGTTTGGCTAACACTTAGATGTAACAAGATCTATTGAACAAGTTAATGGTTGTTTGGTTAGCCAGCCTAGGCCTTAGTGCAATAAAAGGATGGTTGTAGAACTTCAATTGCACTTCTCTGGAAAGGAAGGTGTTGAAACCCTGATTAGAGTGGTTTAGGGTTTCTGAGGTATCGATCTTGAGGAATCATGACATATAGGAGATCATGATTTTAAGATCACCATACACCGTACCACCAAGATAATAAGTGACAGTAGGACTTTGGATGCCTAAGATGAAGTTGCATGTGGCATGTGGCCATGCATGACAGAAGGTGAAGGATGAGCATCGGTAACCCAGTGCATTGATATAGAAGATAAAGAGTTCTCGAGAGGGAATGGGAGTTCATCACTATGGATGTTGTCATAAGTTTCCCCTAGACCAAGGAAGGGCAAAGATGCAATGTGGGTTATGGTAGATCGCCTTACCTAGATGACATGAGAAAGAAAGAGTTCTGTCAAGGGACATGTCAGGTTGAACTACATATGAGAGAGATGATTCAACTACACCATGAAGCAAGTTCAAAGGTTCTTGAGTTTGACCTAAAGGTTCCCTTCCAAAAGATGTAAATAGGTACATGAAGAACTTGATGTTAGTATAGTTTATCACCCCTAACTAAAGATTAGTATGATCTAGACTAGAGTGTCTGATGAGAGCATATGTACTCATTCAGGGTGATACATAGAGATAGTTTTTGTCCTTTATAAGATGTGATGATAACCACCATAGCTAGTATTGGGACATAAAGAAGCTATGTAAAGGAGGTTGTGTCAGTGACCACTTCATTAAGATGATGTTGGTGAATGGACCTCACAAAGGTCAGAAAAGGACCACAGTGTGGTCAGATGAAGTCACTTTGATCATGCAATGGCTGAAAGGTGCCCAGGGATGACATGAGTCATAAGATGATGTAAAGTAGACTGTCATGCAGTTCACTGTGGGGGAATATGTGATGTGTAAATCCGACCCCTCTGAGATATAATTGAGAAAGTTAAGTCCCTAATACATGGGTCCATTCGAGATGGATTGGTGGAGAAGGTTATGTTTGACCTGACCCCTCGGGATAGAGTCATGTGTGATGAGTTCCATGTGTCCAATTTAGAGCACTATGTGAGGTACCCAGGCCATATGCTGAGCAATGAACCTAGTGAGCCCCAAGGGAAGCTGAAATGACCTGAGTCATCTGTGTAGTTTATAGACGCCAGGGTGAAAGAACTCAGAGAATAGAATATGTGATGATAAATGTTCTTTGGAAGAGCCATTGGTAGGGTTAATCCACATAGGGGCCAATGATGGACATGGAAAAGTCTTATCCTGAATTGTTTATTTGCTTGATAGAATTTTGAGGACAAAATTCATATAAAAGGGGAAGGATGTTACAACCCCAATTTTTGGGTTCTTTTTAGTGAGAAATGTAATTTCTCCTATTAAAGATATTTGAAAAAATAATGATATAATTTGTTTGGAATAAATGGATTTCGTTTACAATAGCCTTGATGATTGTGTTGTGGGCTTTATTGGCTATTGGGCCCAATAATAAGGAAATTCATTTAATTAATGAATACTTGAGAATTTGAGAAAAGAAAGATATGGAAACCTCTAGAAGGCAAAAGAATATAATCCAAAGTTGGATTTCATGCCTCTTAGGTTCCTTGGGTTCCAAGTAGTCCAATGTTTCATAGCGATTGCAATAAGAAAAGAAAAGATCAATTAAATATTTCTTTGTGAAGAAAGAAATTGAAAATAATGATAAAATGTGGAAAATAAGTGGAAAGAGGTATAATTGAGTTATCCTTGGTGGATTTTCGTATCCAAAGGACTCTTAATATTAAAAGGAATACCAATGAGGAAAATAAAAGGAAAGATAAAGAGAAATATTAAGATAATAGGAAATAAAGGATAAAAGATAAGTAAAAGGCTAATGTATATTCCAAAGATGGGATTTCAGGCCATTAAGGTTCCTTAAGGTTCAAGGAACTTAAGAATGATAATTTAATATCAAAAGAAAGAGAAAATAAGTGAGAAAGATACTTAATCTAGTAATATCTTGCACCTAATGAAAAGGTACATTTTCTTTTAGATAATGAGTTCAAACTTGAAATGATGATAGATTAATTCATTATTAAGATTCCCTAAAAATAAGGGATTAAATGGAGCCATGGTTGGAGAGTTATGATTTTCCAAAGTTATCTTGAAAACAAAAGGGTTTTCCTTTAAAATGGAAATTTGGTTTTCCTTTGTTTGGACGGAAGTAGTGTGGACCGTTGGATTCTGATCCAATGTTGGTCGTGCATCTTCTAGTTCTAGCCGAACTAGGAGATAGGCCACTATCAGTAGTTTTTCTCCACCCGATTTTCTCACGATTGAGTCAATGTGCAAATGAGAAAATTTGATGGTTGAGTTTGGGAGGCAATTCCACGCAACTTAGACCCCAGTTTCTTGTGCTTTGGATGCTTCGTGGGAAAACGTCCAGTTGCTTGAAAAGGCAGGCGACAGAGAGAGTTGGCAAACCCTAAGATCAACCCCAAGTTCTATATATAGGACCCCCTTCCCTTTGCTAATACCTTCACGAGTTCAACTGGCAGCTCAGCCTCTGCTCTCGTGCCCTGGCTTCCTGAAGCGAGCCTGCTCTGATGAGCTTCAGGCTACAACATCGTCGTGGGCCAAGCAATTGGGAAGAAGGAAGGGAGCAGCAGTAGGTGTTTGATGGGGATCCATGGTGGGATCGTGAAGAACATCCATGACCCAGGACCGAGCGCACCTTCAGATCAAAGAAAGTGGATGCGAGCGGACTTAGTTGCGAGATCGGGTCAACCGCTGACCGCGACATTGATCCGACGTCTCTCATTTTTTTTCAAAAAGAAAAGGGTAAGTAGCCTCTCTAACTAGAAAATCTAGAAATTGCTTTTTCTTGTGGAAATTGTAGTAATTAGTAGAAAGGTCGGATGAAGGAACTTAATATATGAAAATTGATCAGGAGAAATTGAGGAATGCAATAAAAATGTAATTGATGACTAATTCTACTTGCAATTCGCAAAGTAGTGTAATTTATCAACTGTAATGAATTAAAGATTAAAAAATCCTACTTAGAGATGATTAATGCATATAGTAGGGTTTAATGGATGATTATAGTTGATAGTAACTTGTTAATTGTAAAAAGGTATATTGAAAACAAAAAGAATGAACTTTGCACGTAATCAGTCTAATTGAGAGTTCATCTGCATAAATATGCTTTAATGGGCCTTGAAACCCTAATATTAGTAAATGTGACTCATAATGGTTTTAATTATTTAAAATCGTGAATAAAGCTAAGATATGATGATTCTAGACTGTTTCAAGTACAAAGACGCCTAATTATGGGTAAATACCCTTCATATAATAATGAGGGTTTTCTAATGAATAAAAGGTGGATTTAATGATATATAGAATTCATTTGTGAATTAGGCCATAATGAACTATGAATTGATGATAAATGAGTATAATGATCTTGCCATGGATTAAAAGGGTAAAAATGGTAGTTTTAATATAAAAGAGGCATAATGGGCTTAATAAATATTTAAGTGTGTTTTTAATCTAAAATTAGGTTTTGTAAGTAATTAAATAGAACTAGGTTTTAAAATAGTAAATGAAGTGAAACCCTAATTGCAAAACAAAACCCTAAAATGGATACAGAAACCTTAGGAAGTGGTTTCAAGTTGAATAGAAAGAATTTTGATAAAGTGTGTAGTAAATAGAGTACATGTGTTTTCCAGGATTCTTGATTGTGCAGTTGAACTACTTGCTTGGATGGCTTTCTTAGTTGGAATTGATATTAGCTTGAGAAATCTACTGTACAGGTATGTGGTTACACTTATGAATATCTCGAGTTAGTTTTCCGAGGTTTTCTGAAGTTTTCATCGATGACTTGAAATAAACTGTTGGATGAATTTAGTTCATGGAAACTATAATGTGGCTATGACTATCACATAAGATATGTGCCTACCATCTTAGATCATGGTCGCCTCTGTGGCTTAATAGTTGACCTAGTACATGGCTATCAATGGGGTAGGTCCATCAGGTCAATGGGTGACTTAATACATGGGTACCAATGGGGTAGGTCCATCAAGTCACGTTGAGTTAGATATTGGGCTTCCTTCAGGTAGTGCCATGCAACTCTATTACCCTACGTATTGGCTACCTGTAAGGTAGGAACATGGGGGTAAGAATCTACCTAAAAGAGAGGTAGCATACAAGTCCACTACAAGGATAGAACAGAGTTAGGGGATAGGTAAGGATTGAGTAGTATGTCATAAAATGTAATCTTGGTTGTTAAATGATTAATTGCATGATTACGTTGTTAACATAGTTGCACATCATTTGTTTCCCCCACATACCAGCTTCTGCTGACTGACGTTTTGTTTGTCGGCGTTTTAGGTACAAGCCAAAAAGGACAACCAGTAAATCATCATATTATGAAATTCATGAATTAAAATTTCAAGGAGGATTAGTTAGAGTAGAATCCATAAGTGGATAGAAGTTTAGAAATCCCAGTTTTCAAAAGGTATGAAAAGTTTTTATTTTTACCATATTTCAGTATAGTTGGTAGAATTTAATAATTGTTATTGATTATTTGTCGAACCTTTGATCTTGTTAATTGGGTTAGTGGCTCTGACCTTCTGGTCTCCCTTAATTGGGGGTTACCGGGATGCGGGGTCGTTACAGGAAATATGTTTTCTTAGTCAACCTATCAACTATCACCCATATGGAATCATGACCTTTGGTTGTTCTAGGCAAACCAACCACAAAGTCTATGGTCACATGATCCCATTTCCACTGCGGTATAGACAAAGGTTGCATTGTTCCCGCGGGCTTCTGATGTTCACCTTTAACATGCTAACACACCAGACACCACATAACAAACTCAGCTACATCCTTTTTCAAACCAGGCCACCAATACATATCTTTTAAGTTATGATACATTTTGGTGCTTCCTGGATGCATTGCATACATCGAAGAATGAGCTTCCTCCAAGACTAACTTCCTTAAGTCATTGGCATCAAGTATCACCATCCTTCCATGGTAACAGACTACCCGATCCTCTGACTCATGAAAGCCATCCCATTTCTCACTACCATACTCTGACCTGATCTGCTGAACCACAATATCAGCTTGCTGTGCTTCTTTAATCTGCTGTCTCAAAGTAGGTTTTATGTGCATCTGAGCTGACAGTCCGGCTAACAATGATACCTTAAGCTGTATATTGTTTTGCCTCAAGGAGATAAGCATATCTCTCTTAAAGCACACTAAGGAGTTCAACTATGCTTTATCTAGAGCTACTGATGATGATTTCCTACTCAGTGCATCAACACTACATTAGCCTTCCCTGGATGATAATCAATTGTACAATCATAGTACTTGATTAACTCCATCCAACGACGTTGTCTCATGTTCATCTCATGTTGTGAGAAGATATATTTTAAATTCTTATGGTCTGTGAAAATATGGAATGTCTCTCCATAGAGATAATGCCTCTAGATTTTCAAAGCATGGACCACAACAGCTAGTTCTAGATCATGTGTCGGATAATTCTCCTCATGTTTCTTAAGTTGTCGAGAGGCAAAAGAAATCACTTGATTATCCTGCAGCAACACACATCCTAGTCCATTCTTAGATGCATCGCAAAAAACTATGTACCCCTTCCCTTGCTCACGTAACACCAGTACATGTGCACTTGTTAACCTTTCTTTCAACAACTGGAAAGAATGTTGACACTTGTAATTCTAGACAAAAGGAACCTCCTTTCTGGTCAACTTGGTTAGGGGTAACGTTATAGAGATAAAGTTCTTAATGAACCTCCTATAGTATCCTTCCAGTCCAAGAAAACTATGAATCTCTGTCGGTGCCCTTGGTTGTTCCCATTTTAGGACAGATTGTACCTTCTTAGGATCAACACGAATACCTGAGGCAGATATTACGTGTCCTAAAAAAGAAACTTCTAGTAACCACAACTCATATTTGCTAAACTTAGCATACATCTTATGCTCTCTTAACAAAATTAAAGCCTGGCGGAGGTGTTGCTCATGTTGTTGAGCATCTCTACTGTATACCAAGATGTCATCTATAAAGACTACTATAAACTGATCAAGAAAATGTTGAAACATTCTATTCATGAGTTCCATGAATGTAGCTGGTGCATTAGTTAGTCCAAACGACATAACTATGAACTCATAGTGACCATACCTTGTCCTAAAGGTAGACTTAGGTATGTCACTCTCTTTAATACACAACTGATGGTATGCCGACCTCAGATCTATCTTAGAGAAGATAGTTTCACCACACAACTGATCAAATAGGTCATCTATCCTCAGAAGAGGATACTTGTTCTTTATAGTTACTTTATTTAACTGTCTGTAATCAATGCACAATTGCATCGATCCATCCTTCTTCTTAACAAAGAGAACCGGAGCACCCCATAGTGAAGTACTCGGTCGGATAAAACCTTTCTCAAGCAACTCCTGAAGTTGTTTCTTGAGCTCTACCATCTTAGCAGGTGCCATTCTATATGGTGTTTGAGCTATTGGCTGCGTACCCGGGACTAGATTAATCTCAAAATCAATCTCTCGAGGCAGAGGCACACCTGGAAGTTCCTCAGGGAATACATCCTCAAACTCCCTAACTATCGAGACTTCAGAAGGATTAGGACTCTTCATTGTGGTATCTACCACATGTGCCAAGAATGCAAAGCATCCTTGTCTCATCAGCTTCTCAGCTACCATAGCTGGCACAAGACATGTTGGAAGAATATTTCTGTCTCCTTGAAAGATCCATGTGTCACCATCATCTGTGAACACATCTGGCTTGGAATCACAATCCAAGACAACCTTATATTTTTCTAGAGTGTCCATCCCAAGAATTATATCGAAACCCTACATCTCAATTGGTATAAGATCAACCTGAATGTGATGCTCATAAAAGGAAAGAATGCAAGGAGAACACACCTCCCACAGCACTGTAGATCCCAACAAAGGGGTTTCTAATAACAAACTATTTGCTCTATGACCGGCAATCATGTTGCAGTCAAGAATCACTTCTCGAGTGATAAAGGAATGTGTATCACCCAGATAAATTAAAATAGATACAAAGTAGGATGAGGACATATCAAAATAAAATAGTTCCATCTGACCTGTCACAACCCGTGGGTTAACTACTGCATCAGGTTGATTCATCGCATAGAATATAGTTGTTGCTTGTTGTTGACCCGATGCTCAGTTGTTGGGTGCCGACGATCCATCTTGGGATGCTTTCCCACATCCTCGAGTGTTACTAGAAAACTGCCTCCTTTGTGAGCCTTGCTGACTCTGCCTCTGGGGTTGAGTCACCATTGTGTTCCCGATTGGACAATCCCTTACCAGATGTCCCACTTTTCTAAACTGATGACAGATCCTGGTCTCAGGATAAGGTCTATGGGGTCCAGTCACCGATGTTGATGTTGTGTTGGGGGCTCTATTTGGAACAAAACTATGGCCCCTACCCTTACTTTACGTCCATTGCGTCTGGGTATTGAATCTTGATGGTGCTGCCGGTGCAGAAAACCTCAACTTCTTAAAGCTCTCGAACCTCTGTCCTTGGAATTGAGTATACACCTTCTTACCACTGGTATTTTGCTTCTCGATCACAGACCACTCTATCCGTCTAACGGATTCCACAAATGTGGCAAACCTCTCCCCATTTTCTAAGGAAGACACAAGAGTGGTCAATTCAGCATTTAACCCCTTCTCAAAATGCCAGATTCTTTCCTCATCAGTAGCTGCCATATGCGGACAGAACTGCAAAAGCTCCATGAACTTAGCCTCATACTCGCTAATGTTCATCGGTCCTTGCCTGATCCTCTCAAATTGAGATATCTTCTCATCCAGGTAAGTCTTAGGGAAGTATCTAATGACGAATTCTCGTCGGAATTCCTCCCATCTGACTTCTACACCTGGCCTCTTGCCTTCTTCAATAGTCCACCAGTGACAAACACTCCCTTTCAGTAGATACACTGCATGCCTCACCTTTTCATCTTTAGCAATATTGAGGATTCTAAAAGCTTTCTCCAGTTTAGTCAACCATAAGTCAGCATGTGCTGGGTTAGCTGTACCAACATACTCTGTGGCTCCTACCCGGAGAAGCCTCTCAAAAGTTTTACCATCTCCCTATCCCTCATTATGGGCTGGTGCCCTAGGTGCAGGTGGCGGCGTCCTATCCGCCATATGCATCATAGTTGCCACAAACTGCCCAAATAGAGCATGGAAAGATGGGTTCTCTATCATGGCTGGGTCAAACTGGGGCTGTTCAAGTACATGTTCCTCCCTAGTCTGGTCCCTTGCACCTTTTCATGGTGCAGCAATGCTACTCTTAGCAGCATGTTCCTCGTGTGATCCAGACATCTTCAAGTTCTTCTTCTCCTCCTATATGAGCAGAAGTCACTATCAGATAAATTGGAAGACACTAGAACAGACTTGAAAACCTTAATCCTATGTCTTTGTAGACTCAGCGAACCTAGAGCTCTGATACCCCTAATTATGGCGAACAAAACGTGATTCACCAAGCCATAGTGATCATTTGTAATGGATTAATGAAAATCACTAAAAATTAAAATCTTTTACAAAGAGATCCATTCATTGGAAAACTCTTTCAAAAATAACCAAAGTAATTCAATTACATTCTGGTTCACAAGTACATCTGTTGTACCATTCCTTCTCGAGGATTACAAGCATCAACTGCTCTATTAAAACTATACATAAGCATAATAGAAACATTAAGGCATCAAGCCAAAATCTCAGATCGATTCATTAAACTAACTACTGACTGTGAGGACCTGAGAGTACAGAGATGAAACTTAGGACTCTATGTACAAGACATGACAACCAGTGTCTCCACCTGAGAATTCACTGTTGTCCCTGCTGCTACTGCTGCTCTTCCCCTACTATAGGGTTTCTGCCTCTTCCTCCGCGTCTACCTAAAAAGTTGGATCCCACGGGGTGAGACAATTGTAAATTGTCCCAGCGAGAGATATAACTCTCTGCCAGAAACATTATTATTGCAGTTTAGTAAGAATAAATTGAACAGAGGAATCATAAATGCTTAACAGTAGATAATTCATTGTCTAAACAGATTAGATCAATATTCTTATTCAAAGCATTTCAACTATAACTTGATAATGCAGCATGTCATTTATTCATTAAGGAATATGAAAAACATGTATAACATTTATCCGCTAAACTAAGCAAGATGACATCAGCCAGTGATTCGCGTATTTTGACCTTAAGTAGTTACGCTACATGACTGATTATATTTTACAATCAAACTTAATGCCCTGAAGAGATGAAGTATATCGTTCATGGTCCAACCGACCACGATTACATTAAGCATCGGTACCATACAAGGTCAATGGAAGAGACGGACTCCAAGACCTCAACCTTCTCGGTCAGTACAAGATTATATGGCATAAACATCATGTGTCAAACTGCAATTAGCTTGCCAGGGTATATTGACGTCTTCGTTATAGAGTTATAGCCCACATCATATACTCTCTTCAGGGTTATGGTCCATAGCTAATGCCTGGTATCATATCATGGAGTCTTGGCATGTAGCCATACTCTTACTGGGGTATGATCCATAACCAATCCCATACATAGGATATAGCCCGCAGCCATTCCTATGGGGCATAAGGATATAGTTGCCCAATTACCCCTACATATTCTAAAATATGCACTCCGAGTTTAACTCATTTCACCATTCAACAAATTCTGACGCTGATGGATCTGTGGTCAGGGCAACTACATTATATGATATCACTTTATTAATTAAGTGTATTACCATATTCTTTCAGCATCCAACAAGTTTCCAAACATCAATTATTTTAACAAATGCTACAAAGAATGTGTAATACTTGCATCAAGTATTGTTCGAATCTTTAATAAAGAATTGGGATCTCAATCCCTCATCTCATCAGGAGCATACACATCCTTTCACAAACTCATCATCATTATTATATAAAATGGGTATTCAAACCCTTAGTTCATCAAAGAACACTTGTTACCATTTATCAGGTAACGAAAACACCTTCAGGTCATCTAACCAAGGTAAATATGATACTTGTTACATAAGCATCTCTCATGGCACACCAGGCCCATTATATCTCTTGTTACCTCTCACTTGGCAACAAGGCATGTTATGGCTCACAAGGCCCATAAAACAATTTTAATAATAAAGCATCATAGCTCATACCTGGCTATGCTCATCATCTCATGATACATGCATGGTTAGTACACATGATAACAATTATATATTTCAACACCATGCAGCAATTAATCAAGAAGAAGGAGAAATCAACATAACTTGTAAAATTGGAATTGAATAATGATGTAATTGGGTTCAAGTTATAACCCACCTTTAAAGAATTCTTCAAAGATCCAACTCCACATCTTTAATGGTGGAAGAATCTTTCTCAACTATTCCAAGCTCGTGCTCAACTCTTTGAGTGAAAAAGATTGGCTAGGATTGAAGGTTGATTGGAGAAAAGAAAAAATCAAGCATTGATTTGTGATTTCCACCATGAATTCAAGGTTGAAGATAATCAATGAGCTTACCTACAAGTTGGAGTTCGTTCCCCTGATGCTCCTAAGTTCCCTTTTGCTCGTCCAAAGCAAGGAAGAAAGAAAATCTGAAAAAGAGTCTTTGGTTGAGTGGGAAATGAAGTGTATATAAGGATTTTCAAAGAGAGAGAAAGTTGAAAAGCAATCCTTCAACTCCACAAATTGGTGCCACTTAACCCCCTCTACTCCTTGCATATGAAGGAAACTTTCTTTGCCTTTAATTCCTCTTCATTATCCATGAATTAAAGGAAAACAAATTAAGCACCTTAATTCATATAATAATATACCATATTTAGTGGATATTACTTTTTAGTTAACTAATGTGAGTGGGCTCTCCACTCATTTTGAGATATTTTTGTGTCATTGCAAGTCATGTGGTCGTTCATCCTTGTTATAAAATCAACCATCACATTTTGTTTGAAGGTACTTCAATTAATATATTTATTTTTGCATTAAATTTAAGTAAAGTTCCATTTATGCTTAAATCTTGATTGTTTTAATATCAAGATTCTCTCTTCCAAAATGATTCAGATGAGGCACCCCTCTCAAATTATTTCCTCTACATGATGCCAAGAATCATGAGGGACCCCTTTTGAAGTGGTATTTTGCATATTGAACCCTAGGTTTTGGGTAAATTGCACATTACACCAAAACTAGGTTTTAATGCACAAACATTGATCAATAAGCTCTTTCTTGGTGTCAGGCTATCACAAGCCATACCTCTGCATCATTTTCATTCTTATGATGCTTCAACATATGAGGAACATTTTATCATGTAACATTTGCAAGTTAACTCCTCAACTTGGGTAATTTGAACTTTAGTCCAAAACAAGTACAATAGTACTTCAACATTATTCAAAAAGGACTAAAATTGAAACATAAGTTCCTCTTGAGCCTTAATTACTTTTCAAGAGATAAGAGAAAGCATATAATTAACTTTATCAAGAAAAACATCTAGGGTTAAGGCATAACCCAGGTCAGGGATGTTACACTAGTGACCTATTTTCCTAAGGTTGAAGATGACAAAGTCGACACTTATGGGGTGAATGGTTGTCACGGCTCATGATGCTTAAACTGACACAACATGTTGTAAGTCATCACGACTTGGGGATGTCTAGGCCGACACATGGTGGTGTGTGTGGTTGTAACGACTTATAAGTGCAACAACCCGACAAATCATGTGACAGGTCGTCATGACTTGGTGAGGCTTAGGTCGACATGTCTTATGAAAGCTTAGGTCGTCATGGGTTGAGAAGGTTAGCTAGTTTTGTGGTTGCTAAAACCAATATGGTGGATAGACCTTGATGAGATATCAATCACGACCTAGAAGCACCTAAAATGATATTTGTGATGGCTGAATCATTTTTCATGAGGGGCATTAGCCGTCATGGCTATGGATGCACCTCATGGAATTGGTCTGTTTTAAAGGTTAATTGTGACGCCCTTCTTAGTAAGAGGACAACACACCTCTAGGGAAGTGTTTCCTGATACATCTTGAACCGTGATGCCTAGCCAAATCCTAACCCTAACAACCGACACACCATGGCATTACCCGGTACACAATGGCATTACCCGGTACACCTTGGTGTTGCCTGTCACAACTTAGGTGTTGGTGTTGCCCGTCACGGCTTAAGTGAAGTTGTGTCTGTTACACCTTCATGTTGATCACCACACTCTCCATAGGTGGTAATTGATACATTCTTTGTGTGGTTTCCTGACATCCCTTAAAGAGGTGATGTGTAACATCCCAGGATTTGAGGCCTCGGATAACATGATCTTAAAAGGAATGATTGGACTACCCATATCACCAAGGTGCACCTCCTTTTTCGGGATCCCATCTCTAAAGAACTCCATAGTTAAGCGTGCTCAGCTTGGAGTAGTACTAGGATGGGTGACCAATCGGGAAGTTGATCCTGGCTTCCGCGTGAGTGGACAAAAGCGTGTAGTTAAGGCTAGTGGTGGTCTGTGGGGCCAGTCGTCATTCCTGATACTCTACTAGAGCCTAGGGCAGTGCGCCCGAGTATTACAAATGGTATCAGAGCCAATTCCCCTCCAGTAGGTGGGTCCCGCATGGGCATGTTCCATGCCAGTCTTGAGCCATACGGTCCGGGCAAGTTGGAAAGGGCTATCCGTAGAGACGAGATGGAGCCGGCCTTGTGCTGGTAGCCGTGGACGGGAGTTGGGTGTCCATGGGCCATTGTGGGTCTGCAATAAAATGGCATCATATTATGAGGCCATATAGTTGAGCCTTGACGAGGACGTCAAGAGTCTAAGTGGGGGAGATTGTAACATCTCATGATTTGAGGCCTAGGATAACATGATCTTAATGGAATGATTAGACTACCCATATCACCAAGGTGCACCTCCTTTTCCGGGAGACCATCTCTAAAGAACTCCATAGTTAAGCGTGCTCAGCTTGGAGTAGTACTAGGATGGGTGACCAGTTGGGAAGTTGATCCTGGCTTGCGCGTGAGTGGACAAAAGCGTGCAGTTAAGGCTAGTGGTGGTCGGTGGTGCCAATCGTCATTCCTGAAACTCTACTAGAGCCTAGGGCAGTGCGCCCGGGCATTACAAATGGTATCACAGCCAATTCCCCTCCAGTAGGTGGGGCCTACATGGGCATGTGGCATGCCAGTCTTGAGCTGTACGGTCCAAGCAAGTTGGAAAGGGCTATCCGTAGAGATGAGATGGAGCCGCCCTTGCGCTGGTAGCCGTGGACAGGAGCTGGGTGTCCATGGGCCATTGTGGGTCTGCACTGAAATGGGGTTATATTATGAGGTCATATAGTTGAGCCTTGACGAGGATGTCAAGAGTCTAAGTGGGGGAGATTGTAACATCCCAGGATTTGAGGCCTCGTATAACATGATCTTAAAAGGAATGATTGGACTACCCATATCACCAAGGTGCACCTCCTTTTCTGGGAGCCCATCTCTAAAGAACTCCATAGTTAAGTGTGCTCAGCTTAGAGTAGTACTAGGATGGGTGACCAGTCGAGAAGTTGATCCTGGCTTGCGCGTGAGTGGACAAAAGCGTGCAGTTAAGGCTAGTGGTGTTCTGTGGGGCCAGTCGTCATTCCTGAAACTCTACTAGAGCCTAGGGCAGTGTGCCCGGGCGTTACATGATGATTGTCACACTTTCAAGAAGGGTCAATTAATACACTATAAGGTGGGTTAAACTGATACTTCCTGAGAGGGTCCAAACTGATACCCTGGATGAGCTAACCTAACACATCATAATGTGGTCAAGTTGATACAAGTGCATGAGGTGAAACCGATATCACTTGATGATTGTTGAAGGGTATGCTTGGATACTCAATGATGTACACATATGAGCAATACATGATATAGAAGGGTGTTGTTTTGGATAATGTATGATTATTCTAAATTGCTTCTCCTAAATCTAGTGCACCATAAGATTGTGTTACTTTGAGTGGTCCATCCTTACCTAAAGATCTTATCCCTAAAACCCTTCAACAATGTGTGATGTAACAAATGTAGGATTTGATGGTTGAGTATCCATATGATAACCTTAATCATGGAATAATATGACCCATATGCTCATTTAATGAAATATTACAATTCATGGCAAATGCCTACTATATTTCCTTTTTATATAATCCTAACCTGTGGAGTAAGGTTAATGATACAACTATGTGAATATACATGAGGGTGGTGATAAGCCTTGTTAAAATACATGGTGACAACCTTTGTATTGAAATTGTACAACAATTCTAATGACCTTATATGTGCCTTGTGGATAGTTGGAAGTGAAACCCTCTAGTTATGTAGCCTATGGTTTGATTCTCCTTTGTACGATATGTGGTTAATAATTTGTAAGAAGTAATACTTTATGGGCAACCTAATGATGAATCATCAAACTGGTGCAAGGGTCAATATGTTAATATAATGCAATTTGTAACCCACACATAACTTAATGAAGATGATACACATATGTAATTATGAAAAGGTGATACCCGGTACTGATGATATGATGATTGATTCATATCCAACTAATGTGTTTAAACCTAAATCAATTTCAAGAAGGTGGGAATTGATGTGATTAGGGTTTGGTGATGTGACTATGATGTAAAACCCTAATTAGCTACTTGAAAAGAGTATTGACCCTAATTGTAAGGGCAGGTCATAATATTAAATAAGTATGAATGGAGAGCATGATATTGTTATTTCTCTTAATTGCATGGCTTTAACCTAATGGGTTGATTGGGTGTTATAACTTGTGGGTGCCATAAAGATGGTTAAATAATATTAAGATCTAGCTATGAATATGGATAAGGGAATAGGAGAAGTATGGATATGTGAATGAGCATACTTAGTTACATTGCCTAATTAGCCTTATACACTTCTATTGGTGGTAGGTAGTAAAAGTCAGAGATTTGAGATAGAATAATGCTTAAGAACATCATGTGGAATTAACATGAAGCCTTATCCTAGATTAGAGCTCTTATGATGCTTTACTTGCTTTAGTCAAAGGTGGTTAATATGTTTTAACATATTCTCTCTCTGCAAATAATGGCTAATGATTGCTATGGTAGGTACATGTGATGTAAATGAGTGATGCGGCATGAACAATATATATATGCTCAATAAGGCATTATGAGATAACCATGGATGATAAGTGTGATATGATGGGTCTTAGGACCCGGTAAAGGCTTAGTGCCTGGTTGAGGTGATAACCTCTAGTACTGGAATGAGGGATTGATATTCCAAGATAATATGATGATGATGATAGACTTGTGGCTGGCAGTGATATCATAGCCTTGTGGCTGGCAGTGATACAGTAGCCTTGTGGCTGGCAGTGATACAATGTTATGAGATGATGGGAATCATTTTAAATGAGTATATCTGTTGTTGTAATACTATGCCATTTCTTTGAAGGATTTGTTTGTAGTTTGTACGTTGTAATTTGATTGATGTTGAAAGACATTTTAATTGGTCTAATTAATCGAGTGGAATCTAATCATGTAGCTTGACCTAGGCCATAGATCCATTAAGTGTCAGCATTTTCTAGATGACGAAACGAGTCACTCTTATGGGAAACTCGGAGCGCATAATGTTGAGTATGCGGGGATAACTTGGTACCCTAATATCAAGAAATTGAGGGTGACTGTGGCCATTCGTGAGCCTCATATCATGCCTCAGGATGTAACATAGGATTGGATGCAGGCCATACCCTAGAATAGACTGTGGCTTCGGGCCATAGCTTAGTGATATGTGACACGGGATTGGCTGTGGGCCATATCGTGGAATAGAGTGAGACTGTAGGCAATAGTTAAGTTTAACTAGTGTTGTGCATGTACCAAGGTGGGCTAGGTTTTCATAGTTGTACTATAAGTCGCTAGAAGCAGTTGACTTGTGATGTCACTACATGTTCACTCGTACTGACCGAGGAAGGTGAGGTCATGGATTCCTACTCTTCCACTGGACCTTGTATGGGACTGATTTTGACTTAGTGATGGTCAATTGGATTTGGGTGGTATGACTCAAATCCTTATGGCATAATAAATACATAATCAGCCGTGTAGTGTACATGTATAGGATCAAACACAAAAAAATTGGATGAAGCCTTGCCTTGTTTTTTTACTATTTAGTTTATAACAATTATACATGTTTTTCATATTCCTTTTAAATTAATAGATGTTCTATTACTCATTGGCAAGTGCATATTACTTCTCTATTTACTTCACACATGAGATATATGCCTTTAGTTAATTCTGTTCAATCTTCTCAATATGTTAATATATCTTCTTAGTTATCTATGATAATAATAGAGATGGTATTGAGTTATATCTCTTGCTAAAACTATGTGTCTCACCCTATTGGTTAAATAACGTTTAGGTGGACATGCATGCCGAGTTAAATATCAAGTGTCTGAGGATATTGTACGAGAAGAAAACTACACATGGTGGATCATGGTATTTGAAAAGTGTCTAGTACTAGAGTCCTATATGTCATCCATGTACACTTAGGTCCTTGGGGGTATTCTCGATGTGGTTTGTAGATATGATGTTTGACACATGTTTTTTGGCTTGTGTGCCTCTAAAAATATTTATATACATATGGAACTGTTATCTTATTTAATGGGTTGATTGGAATGTGGTTATGTAACACCTTGAATATATGTAATGAAATGCAAGTATTGGCTCTTGTGTAATAATTATCATCTCATGGTGCTTATTACAAATCGGTTTTAATTTCCTCTCATTTTTTATAATCCCCTATTTATGTTTGATCGTGGTTTAAGTTTTGAGTAATCTCACTTTGTGTGACAAAGGGTGTCACAGAAATCTTATCTAGTGAGATGTAACTAGACTTGTCATTTTCATTCTATGAAATTTGAAATCAGAGAGGATTCGTTATAAGACATATTAATAGAGATATAGATATGTGATACTCAATCAAATATTTTCATTTTATCCACTTGTGGATAAGTTACCCCAATTGTTCCTGCTTAAGATACAAATAACAAATACCAATAAAATTGAATATATTACTATTTCACATCCGTTAGTATGTGTAATATATAAATGCATTTGTATATGATTTCACCTGAATGTCTACAAATATATTAGATATGATTATTGAACTCCATTTTTTTGTTATTCTTCTTTTAAGAATAGTACAACAATGAAAAATGACATGATTGAGGTCCTCTTCAGAGTGTGGTGAGATTCATTCATAGTATCTCAAACCATTATTAACTTGATAAGGTAATATTTCCATACCAACTAAAAATATATAGGGAGATAATATCCCACTTGATGTGAGTGTTTAATTCCAATTCAACATATTTATAAAGATCCTTCCTCTTTTAAGAATATGCTTAGATGTAATCTCTTTTAGCGCATACTAGAATACTTTGGAGAGTCACTAACGATATTTACCATTTTTAACATACGCCTTTTTGGACTAGAATTTCAATGTTCAGTCCTTTAATTGTTGTTTTGTTGTAGATTCCCATGAGATATTTTCTTGAACAATCCAATTTTGTATGAATATATCTCATCTCTATAAATTTGAATTGGACATCAAAAGAGAACCAGGTATAAGTCTTTCTTTTTTATCCATTGCATCTATACTTTCTTACACTAGACTAGTTATTGTACATATCCATCGCCTGAATAAATGTTTATTGGACTTCATAAAATTATTTAGAAGGAAGCTTTATTGCCTTCTTACAATTATCATGATAGAAATGTTTTATGCCGCATTATAGAGGAAAGGTATAGGTTTAATTTATGTTAAATTTTGAAACTTATAAAGATAAAAGATTAGACATATTTTAGCATTGTGAATGTCCTACTTAACGTTGTTCAATGAGGTCCTCCATTTTTTAGAGGCATGCTCCAACATTTCCCATCAATTTTAGTGAAAATCGTAAAAAAATCAGGAAATGCATTTGTTGTTCCATAGTTTTGGATGTTTTCCTTAGTAATTAATTGAACATACTCATTTCAACAAAAAAATCAGAAGCTATAAATAGCAAGTTCTTTAATTTTTTCTTCTAGACTACGTTATTATTCATCATTCTCATATTTTAGGTTTCCACTTTTCTTTTCTTATTAGGATATCATTTATGAGATAGATGATCATATTATAATTCTTGTTTTATTCCAAATTATATTGGACTCAAAACTAGAGTATGTATTTTTGGAAAAAAATCAATACTATGATATCAAGCTCAAAAAAATTTATCCTGACGGACTACTTAGCAAATTATTGTGCAACTCCTATTCTTCTCTATTGTGCCTATTCTTTGTTTCAGGAGTCTTCAGTGAATACTTGCGGTTCCATTTGTACAAAAGTGTTGCACAACTTCTTTTAAGCATAGTCTATTTGGTTGATTATCATAGGCAACTTGTAGAATGTACTAGTGTTATGACCCACTTCTAAATTAATCAGTAAGCATCTTGATTAGTGCTAAGAACTCTGTTAAACATCATGGTTAATCAAAATAAGCTAATATGTGAATCAAGGGTTGAGATTGAATCATCTGAAGAAACTAATGACAATTGCAGTATTAATTGTTGAGTTAAGTTAAATGCCAAGATGCAATTGGTGTTTTGACCAGTTGTGACAAGATATTGATTATGATTTTGATACCTCCAGTTGTAGAGAATCCTGTGCTTGAAAAGTTGCAAGAGAAATCACTCGAATCAGACATTCGAGGAAAAAGTTACAGCCTTTTTGGTTTTCTTGGACCTAAGTTGCAAATTCTCCAAAACTTGCTTTATAATTTCATTTTTACCCTCTCTCGCTTATCCCTTCTTCTTCAATCGACCGATAAAACAGTAACTACTTGAGCGGCGCTCTGTGCTGCGGATGAGTGACCCGTCAAGGAGGAATAAGGGGCGGGCAACCTAGGGCTAGAGAGAGAGAGAACGAGAGAGCTCCGTCCATCTTCAATCTCCATCCTCCGCCCTTCATCCTCCTCTACTTCACCTCATTCGTGCCCCAACAGGTTGGGCGGTGCTCCAAGCATGACATGCAGCTACGTTCGATTGGCAGCAGTAATGGAAGCTTGGGCGGGGCTTTTTGGGGCCCAAGGCTCCGTGGAGAAGGTCGCCCTTCTTCTTCCTCTACCCTTGCCCTAGCAGCGCTCCTCTTGCAGCTGCAGCTAGCAGCTCGCCCTAGCCATGGCGGCCGGCCAAGCAGCAGCTGCTGCTGCATGGGCCAGCAATCAGTGGCCATCTTGGGTGCAAGGAGCAGCTACAAGCCACCCTCGAATCCGGCCAAGGGTCTAGAACCCGTTTCTGCTGTCAATTAGCCCTCAAGCAATACCTAGTCAGGGTCCCCCTTCAACCTGTACGTGAGGATGATGCTGCTGCTTGCAGTAGTGATCCAAACCAGAGCTGCCTTGGGCACAAGGCAGCACCAAGGAACAACACTTTGGGTCCACCCATGAGGTCTATGCTTAAATCTGAAGCCTTACTTTAGATTCAGTTTTCAACTAGGTTCAATTTTGATCTATACATGTGTATGGTACAGTTGGATTGTTGCAGGTTCAATTTTTGACTATACCAAGGTTGAAGACAACCCCCTGGACGCGTTCCTGGACGGATCTAGATGAATTCGGGAATTCCGAATTAAGTGAGTAGGGTTTCATTTATTTATCATTAATAAACTCAGGCGTTTGAATATTTTTTGTTTTGTGCGCGAATTACGCTGATAACAGGCGTTATCAGGCGTCGGGCAGCGCTTGGCGTCGCCCGACCTTTTTAGTTCATAAAATGCTTCTAGACACTGTTATATGATTAAATTTAGCATTTGAACAGTATGGATTGAATCAGTAGATTTATATGGTTCATTGGAACCTAAATTGCTCATTTGAATGTTGAAATTAGAAATTCATGTCTGAAAATGGTATGATTTGGGTATGAACCCAGACAATGAAGATTTCTGATAAATTATCAGATGTACGATTTCAAAGTTGATATGAATAAATAAAATATGCATGAAAACCCTAATTGCATATATCTTTTGACGTTAATATGTGTAAAATGATATTTACATGAAATGGCACATTTCTCTGAAATATTACCAAAAATTCTCAAGTATTGTTATTAAATTGTATTGTGATATGTAATTAACTCTTAATTGAGTTAAGTGATGCACAAACCAGGATTAGGGTTAATGTGCACGTTTTTCTGAGAATTTCAGAGAATTGACAAATGTTACGTATGAATTCTCATATGTGAAGTAAATTACTCTTAGCAGTGCACTAAGATGTACAATTGAATGAATTCAATATGCATATGCCAAATTGACTTGAGTTTGGGATATTTATGAATTTTAAATCTGCCTGCATGCATGATATAAGGATAGGGTGTTGCCATGTGATAAGTGAATGAGGTAACTGAAACCCTAAGGATAGGGTGTTCAATGAATCATGTTATGGTAATATGAAATGTCTCGATATGAGATGTGGTGATACTTAACTCTTGAATTGTATGATTCTAGTGCATTTAACTTTATATGCTGGTTCTCTCTGAGTTGATATCTACAACTGTAGGGCTTCTTATTTTCAATACATATCTCGTAAATTGCAGGTGATGAGATATGGCATGCCCTAGAAAGGGATGTTACTGAGACATGATATATGTTGAATACATGAGTTATGATGTTTCTTATGATATGATATGGCAGGCCGTGTGAGCCTTGTGAGAAATGTTAAATGAGTTATGATTTCTGTTTAAAATGTACCTATAATGTTAATGTTAGACTTAGGTGCACTGAACACCGTAGAACCCCTTTGAGAGGTCTGCTTCTTAGGGGTGAAACGCGTGTTGCAACAATAACTGTGCGGAGTCATGGTGGCACGAGGACAGAGAGGCAGTGTCCAACAATATTCCATGCGGAGTCACGGTGGTAACCCAGTGAGATTCTCCGCCTGTGTACTCAGGTTAGAGGAGGAGTCTAGAGCACTCGGAGTTAGTGCATTGAGGCCGGAGAGCCTGTGGTCCTGTAGCAGAACAGGGCTGGCAGTCAGACTTAGCATTTCCCGGGTGTGTCGCTAAGTCTTGTACGGTGTGGCCGTAGTGCACTGCGAGTCTCTATGCAGAGTACACTGCATAGATCAGGGCATAAGATAAAATATGATCATATAGATTCACAGAGTTCCTTATAAATGAAAGAGTTAAGGAAGACTAGAGCATAGTCTTCTAGTAGTTATTCTTTGGATGCAATATTTACATTCTTTGTTATTTCAATTATATTGTTTTAGAACTGCTCAATGTAGTATTTCTTGTATATTAATCTAAATAATAAACTTGATGAGTTGTTTAGTGATAGTTAAATGAAAAACTATTCCCTGAGCGAGTAGGCTCATCCCTCTACTCAAACATTTTCAGGTCAACATCAGCAACAGGATTCGGAAGGATCTTTTCATCCTAACGCTTAAGCTGTAGAAGGTATATGTAGTTAGTTTAGTTAGATAGTGGTCTCTTAGTCCTTTCCCCTCGGTCCTTGGGACATGGTGTGGGTGAGAGAGAGTGTGTATATGGAATGTGTATAAAGATGTAAATTAATTGTTATGTTTACTTTCTGTTAAACAATGTTACATGTTGTAGACTCTATTTACGTACTCTAGCCAGTTTAATTGAAATGCTTCCGCAATAGTTTATTTTGTTTTAGTTTACAACAATAATCCGGATATCATTACGAGGTTTTAAAAAGAAAAAGTTCTCAGTGATTTGTTATGTGATAATCCCTCTGTCACGCCCTAATCTCGTGATTAGTGGTTAGTGTGAGATCGGGGTGTGACATCTTGGTATCAGAGCGAGGTTGAATACATGGTTATTCTAAGTCAAGGTCAGGGGACGATAAGAGACCAATAGGATTAGGACTTAAGTGTCTTCCTTCTAACTGTAATTTTCTAACAGGAAGTGTTCTGTTATACTATTGCAGATGGCAGGAAGAGGACGTGGTCATGAGAACCAAGTAAAGAGCTTAGGTTGAGTCGTTGAGAATCATTAGGATTAAAAGATAAAGTTATAAGTGAGGCAAATAGGAAGTGATATGTTTTTAGCTCTGGGAGGTCTGAGTGTTTAGGTACCCTGGCCAGGTGTCTGAATACTTAGATTGACAAGTATCAAGCTACTCTGTCTATTCTTCTCTGGATGCCCTGGCCAGGTATGCAGAGGAAGGATGGGCTAGAGAGAAACCCTAGAAATCTTAGGGTTAAGAAACCGGAAATTAATGTAGGAGTAAAAGATTAAACATAGAATGTGATACAACTCTTGCTTTATATTGCTTATTTGATTGGAGATCACTAGAAATGCTCTTATATGTATGAATTTAGATTTTCAGTTTATAGAATATAAATGATTCTTTTATATTGTTGTGCATCATAAATTGGTTTATTTATTGTTTATATTCTTTTTATTAAGTAAACCAGAAGTTATGTTTAAATGAGTTTTCCCTAAGTGGATATTCTTTCCACATGTTTGAGATCAATAGGAGTTGGTTAATCCTGAGTAGCTCTTGGCTTCAGGACTGCAGGTTCGGCCTGGTCCGGCTAACAAGATGTGTTATTGGGATCTAACAACTTCTATAAATAGTATAATAAGAATAGACTCTGGATAAATATGACATATCATAGTAAAAATGTACATACACTAAGATGTTGAAACATATGGGAAAGATTAGAATAGCTAAGAATCTGTTGGAACTGATATCGGAGGCTCAACGTTGGAGTCTTGTATGAGCAATCCTTAATTGGAAATAAAGGAACACGATATAAGGTTCAGATTAAGTTTAATGATTAGTGTTATATGAACTCTAAATATGAGAATATGGAAAAGATATGAGAAAAGTATGTAAGGGCTAAGATAGTAAGAATCAACTATGGAATGGATTATGTAATAAAGTAAAATATTTTTATGTACTTCAAAGCAAATGGAAAATAGAAGAAAAGAGTTAAGTATACAATAAGTATATAGAAATAAAGAGCCTTATGTAAATCATAAGACCAGGATAGGAAATTTAGTTGAATCAAGAGAAATGATAGAAATGATGACCTTGATTAAAGAATGAATATTGCATGACATAATTGAGAGTATGGAATGTATATCTTTATTATAAAGTCGAATACATTCATTCATACTACCTTTGGATTCTAAGTCTCTATGGACTAACAAACTAGTTTCAAAATGCGTAATTTTGAAAATGAATGCATCATATATGATACATAGCTACCATGGTAGAGACGTCTAAGTGAATGAAACAATGACACACAATATGATGATGAAACCCTAGCAAGGTAAATTGAGAATGTAACTTATCTGGATGTTCAAGTAAGAGGAAGGAAATTCCAGGGATAAGATAAGGAAGACTTGAGTAAAACTTATGAGATCCAAAGTTTGATTTCAAACTAAGGAAGCAAAATCACATCACAATAATGCTATGTTACTGATAAGGACCAAACCCTAGAATGTTTAGAGTTGAAGTAGTTCAAGGGATGTCGCTAGTGATTTGACCTTGAATACTAGCATCTCTATAAAACAAAATCATGAGATTTGCACTATGAAAAGTAAATTAGTATTGATAGTAATCTAGGGTTTAAAGGTAGTTAATCTGAAAGGTAGATAAACAATATGAAAATGATTCAGAGAAAAGAATAAGATATAAATTTGAAATGTAACAAATGTGTTTTGAACAAAAGAAGAAATATAAAACAAGTGAAGTGCGTTATGAAATAAATTCTTACAGTAATAACAAGAAGTAAGTAGCATAGAATGAGGAGTATAACCTGATACATGATTTGAAGTTAGCTGTTGTAGTTCATCCTCTTAAGGCACGACGTCACTATCTTTATGATATGATGATAGATTATCACCCTAGGAATATGAATGTGGTAGCAGATGCTTTGAGCATAAAGATAAGTTCAACAATTGATGCATTCTGTATGGCATGTTGCAAGAAAGACATGCTAGTAGAAATGTGAAAGTTGAACTTAGACTTAGGGGTGACAGAGCAGAGTGGTTTGATTGCACAGATGCAAGTCAAGCCTACTTTTTACGATCAGATCAAGGAACTTCAGTAGGGTGACAGGGAGTTACAGTAGATCATGCATGACATGATAGGAGGAAGAAACCAAAGTTTAGGTTTTCAGATGATGGCGTGTTGTATTAACATGATAGGTTGCGTGTACCTCGAGACAGTGATTTGAAAGAGTATATTCTTAAGAAAGCACATGCATCAATGTACGCTATGCATCCTGGAAACACTAAGATGTGCAGGAATCTCAAAGAATTGTATGGGTGGTCTAGTATGAAGAAGGATGTAGCTGAGTACGTGGCTAGGTGTAGTGTGTGTCAGCAGGTTAAGGCTGAGCACCAGAAACCTACAGCTACCTTGTAATCTTTTTCTATACCAGAATGGAAATGGGACCATATCACAATGGATTTTGAGATAGGGTTACCCAGGACACCTAGAGGTTATGACTCGATATGAATGATTGTGGATAGACTAATTTAGTCTGCTCGCTTTATTCATATTAAGTCAACCTTTGAGGTCGCGAAGCTGGCTAAGAGATACGTGGATGAAATAGTCAGGTTGCATGGTATCCCAGTTGCAATTATATCGGATACAAATCCTAAGTTTACATCCAGGTTTTTGAAATCAGTTGCATCGTGCTTTGGGCACAAAACTGAGGTTTAGTACAACTTCTTATCCGCAAACAGATGGTCAGTCAGGGAGGACCATTTAAACTCTTGAGGACATGCAGAGGGCAGTTGAAAGCTACAAAGGATAGGCAGAAGGGTTATTTGGAGAAGAGACGTTGACCTCTTGAGTTTGAGGTTGGTGATGAAGTGTATTTGAAGATTTCACCATGGAAAGGTGTATGAGGGTTGATAAGTGAGGTAAACTGACTCCTAGTTTTATGGGCTCATATCCTACCATTGAGAGATTTGGACCTGTAGCCCATAAGTTGAATTTGCCATCCGAGTTGGCCAATTTATATGATGTGTTTCATGTATCGATGTTGAAGAAATGCTATCCCGGTATAGAGAAGATAATGGACCCAGAACCTGCCCAACTCAGACAGATATATCCTATGTTGAAGGACCTGTACAAATAGATGATCAGAGGATCAAGAAACTCAACAATCGTGAGATACCATTAGTAAAAGTTTTGTGGAAGAATCATAACCTAGAGGAAGTCGCGTGGGAGTTTTGGGTCAGATATGCGTAACAAGTTTTTTTTTCTCTTTTAGGAATTTCGGGGAGAAATTCTTATAAGGGAGGGAGATTATTATGACCCACTTCTAAATTAATCAGTAAGCATCTTGATTAGTGCTAAGCACTCTGTTAAACATCATGGTTAATCAAAATAAGCTAATATGTGAATCAAGGGTTGAGATTGAATCATCTGAAGAAACTAATGACAATTGCAGTATTAATTGTTGAGTTAAGTTAAATGCCAAGATGCAATTGGTGCTTTTACCAGTTGTGACAAGATATTAATTATGATTTTGATACCTCCAGTTGTAGAGAATCTTGTGCTTGAAAAGTTGCAAGAGAAATCACTCGAATCGGACATTCGAGGAAAAAGTTACAGCCTTTTTGGTCTTCTTGGACCTAAGTTGCAAATTCTCCAAAACTTGCTTTATAATTTCATTTTTACCCTCTCTCGCTTATCCCTTCTTCTTCAGTTGGCTGATAAAACAGTAACTGCTTGAGCGGCGCTCTGTGCTGCGGACGAGTGACCAGTCAAGGAGGAATAAGGGGCGGGCAACCTAGGGCTAGAGAGAGAGAGAACGAGAGAGCTCCGTCCATCTTCAATCTCCATCCTCCGCCCTTCATCCTTCTCTACTTCACCTCGTCCGCGCCCCAACAGGTTGGACGGTGCCCCAAGCATGACCTGCAGCTGAGTTCGATTGGCAGCAGTAATGGAAGCTTGGGCGGGGCTTTTTGGGGCCCAAGGCTCCGTGGAGCAGGTCGCCCTTCTTCTTCCTCTACCCTTGCCCTAGCAGCGCCCCTCTTGCAGCTGCAGCCAGCAGCTCGCCCTAGCCATGGCGGCCGGCCAAGCAGCAGCTGCTGCTGTGTGGGCCAGCAATCAGTGGCCATCTTGGGCACAAGGAGCAGCTACAAGCCACCCTCGAATCCGGCCAAGGGTCTAGAACCAGTTTTTGCTGTTAATTAGCCCGCAAGAAATACCCAGTCAGGGTCCCCCTTCAACCTGTACATGAGGATGATGCTGCTGCTTGCAGCAGTGATCGAAACCAGAGCTGCCTTGGGCGCAAGGCAGCACCAAGGAATAACACTTTGGGTCCGCCCATGAGGTCTATGCTTAAATCTGAAGCCTTACTTTAGATTCAGTTTTCAACTAGGTTCAATTTTGATATGTACATGTGTATGGTACAGTTGGATTGTTGCAGGTTCAATTTGTGACTATACCAAGGTTGAAGACAACCCCCTGGACGCGTTCCTGGACGGATCCAGATGAATTCGGGCATTCCGAATTAAGTGAGTAGGGTTTCATTTATTTATCATTAATAAACTCAGGCGTTTGAATATTTTCTGTTTTGTGCGCGAATTACGCTGATAACAGGCGTTATCAGGCGTCGGGCAGCGCTTGGCGTCGCCCAACCTTTTTAGTTCATAAAATGCTTCTAGACACTGTTATATGATTAAATTTAGCATTTGAACAGTATGGATTGAATCAATAGATTTATATGGTTCATTGGAACCTAAATTGCTCATTTGAATGTTGAAATTAGAAATTCATGTCTGAAAATGGTATGATTTGGGTATGAACCCAGACAATGAAGATTTCTGAGAAATTATCATATGTACGATTTCAAAGTTGATATGAATAAATAAAATATGCATGAAAACCCTAATTGCATATATCTTTTGACGTTAATATGTGTAAATTGATATTTACATGAAATGGCACATTTCTCTGAAATATTACCAGAAATTCTCAAGTATTGTTATTAAATTGTATTGTGATATGTAATTAACTCTTAATTGAGTTAAGTGATGCACAGACCAGGATTAGGGTTAATGTGCACGTTTTTCTGAGAATTTTAGAGAATTGACAAATGTTACGTATGAATTCTCATATGTGAAGTAAATTACTCTTAGCAGTGCACTAAGATGTACAATTGAATGAATTCAATATGCATATGCCAAATTGACTTGAGTTTGGGATATTTATGAATTTTAAATCTGCCTGCATGCATGATATAAGGATAGGGTGTTGCCATGTGATAAGTGAATGAGGTAACTGAAACCCTAAGGATAGGGTGTTCAATGAATCATGTTATGGTAATATGAAATGTCTCGATATGAGATGTGGTGATACTTAACTCTTGAATTGTATGATTCTAGTGCATTTAACTTTATATGCTTGTTCTCTCTGAGTTGATATCTACATACTGCAGGGCTTCTTATTTTCAATACATATCCCGTAAATTGCAGGTGATGAGATATGACATGCCCTAGAAAGGGATGTTACTGAGACATGATATATGTTGAATACATGAGTTATGATGTTTCTTATGATATGATATGGCAGGCCGTGTGAGCCTTGTGAGAATTGTTAAATGAGTTATGATTTCTGTTTAAAATGTACCTATAATGTTAATGTTAGACTTAGGTGCCCTGAACACCGTAGAACCCCTTTGAGAGGTCTGCTTCTTATGGGTGAAACTCGTGTTGCAACAATAACTGTGCGGAGTCATGGTGGCACGAGGACAGAGAGGCAGTGTCCAACAATATTCCATGCGGAGTCACGGTGGTAACCCAGTGAGACTCTCTGCCTGTGTACTCAGGTTAGAGGAGGAGTCTAGAGCACTCGGAGTTAGTGCATTGAGGCCGGAGAGCCTGTGGTCCTGAAACAGAACAGGGCTGGCAGTCAGACTTAGCATTTCCCCGGTGTGTCGCTAAGTCTTGTACGGTGTGGCCGTAGTGCACTGCGAGTCTCTATGCAGAGTACATTGCATAGATCAGGGCATAAGATAAAATATGATCATATAGGTTCACATAGTTCCTTATAAATGAAAGAGTTAAGGAAGACTATAGCATAGTCTTCTAGTAGTTATTCTTTGGATGCAATATTTACATTCTTTGTTATTTCAATTATATTGTTTTAGAACTGCTCAGTGTAGTATTTCTTGTATATTAATCTGAATAATAAACTTGACGAGTTGTTTAGTGATAGTTAAATGAAAAACTATTCACTGAGCGAGTAGGCTCATCCCTCTACTCAAACATTTTCAGGTCAACATCAGCAACAGGATTCGGAAGGATCTTTTCATCCTAATGCTTAATCTGTAGAAGGTATATGTAGTTAGTTTAGTTAGATAGTGGTCTCTTAGTCCTTTCCCCTCGGTCCTTGGGACATGGTGTGGGTGAGAGAGAGTGTGTATGTGGAATGTGTATAAAGATGTAAATTAACTGTTATGTTTACTTTCTCTTAAACAATGTTACATGTTGTAAACTCTGTTTACGTACTCTAGCCAGTTTAATTGAAATGCTTCCACAATAGTTTATTTTGTTTTAGTTTACAGCAATAATCCGGATATCATTACGAGGTTTTAAAAAGAAAAAGTTCTTAGTGATTTGTTATGTGATAATCCCTCCGTTGCGCCCTAATCTCGTGATTAGTGGTTAGTGTGAGATTGGGGTGTGACAACTAGGTTGTAAGTCTGTCAAGTAGACTAAAGTATATGAACATGGTTTGCATTTTTAGATTTTTAGAATCATATTCTATTTTATCATAATCCTTGTAAATGTGGGAATGATGTATCTAAATTTTTCATGCTTTGTTTAGTACTATAGATGACCGCAGCATGCCTAAGGCATGCTGTTTTTCCAAGTATTGCTCGAGGCATCACATATGAGGCACTTTAGGTTGCATTTCCTCATCATATCATCAAACTAGTTGTAATCAGTTTGGTAAAAAAGTTTTCAACTCTTCTTATCCATTTCAATAAATTTTGTTTTAAAAAGCCAAAACTATCCATGGTCCAAGTTAAGAGTTAATTACTTTCTTTCATCACTTCAATAGCACGTCATTTATGATTCTAGGACTCTAATAAATGAAATTACATGACCACTCTTTTGAAAAAATTTCGGTCGATTGAGCATGCTTTGTATGGTAACTACAACTACATCAATACTTAAATGCCAAATGCCTCCAGATTTTCTTGAGGAGTTCCCTTATATGTGAGTTAATAAAACCCAAGCTTCTTATCTTATATTAGGGGTAGGAAACATAGTGTGTGGTATTAATAATCTATCATTCAAGGTTTATGTGTTCTATCTATGTCACTGCTCTCTTCTTAGACTTCACACAATGATAGTGTGGTATGAGTATATTGTTGATTACTAATAGTAAATGCATGGTACCAATTCCTTCTTGTCCTATTCAGACTTAACCAAACAGGTTCAACACCGTTGTCCTCAAAATTGTAAAGTTCAATTGTAGTTACCCATATCCTGATGTCTTTTGTGCTCTCTTGTTCATGCTACTTTTCTCTTTTAAGTCAGTAGGAGTGTTAGTCGTAATAGGGTACAAAGTGCGATGTAAGCCGTAAACAGTAAAGATTTTACCAGAGATATGCTGAGGCGTGCAGAGAGCACTGTCCTTAAGAGTATTTCTACGGTACCCGACGGCGAGCGCCTATGCGATAGTCTCTGGCGCGGCTACTCTCCCAGGATCCAACAGCGTTTGCCGACGTGAAGAGCGCACACGCAGTCACGACGACGAGCGAAAGGCGATTGATCGTTCTTCCAGTGGACTGACAGCAGGTGAAGAAGAAGAAAGTGAGAGATGTTGTGCAACTGTCTCGAATGACAGCGAGAAACAAAGATAAATAGAAAAGAAAGGCGAGCGAAGAGATGTGTTGTGGTTGCAAACCGGGCCACCGTTTGGAAGCGTCCAAATGAAGAGGTGCGTCGAAAGGATGCGGCAAACATCTCTATTTGGTTCAGTGAACCGAAGAGCAAAACCAAGCCGGGGCTGCGCCCGCACAAGGGGCTCTGGGAGGCCGGATTTGCACCCCCCTTGTACGCGGGATGCAACGTGCGCCGACGCGCCCGATTAAAGGGTTTCTAGACCGGGCCGGCCCAAACCCCGTTGGCAAGGCCCACCATGCGCGTTCGTAGGGCCTATCCCATTTCATTCCTCAATTGTACTATGCACAAGGGTCCATATATAAGGAGGAGGAAGGTCTCCACCACAAGCAATATGGGACTAAACCTTTTGCCTTTTGGTTTGAAATACAACAAAGAAGTATAACAATCCCCCACTATTTCAAAACAAACAATATAAAAAACCGAGTTGACCACTGGAAGAACTTAAATAAATGCATGCATAAGCTTTGGTAGAACTGAGTTCTTTGAACTAAAGCATAGAGTATATGTACGTAATCTGTGGAAGATTGGTAGAACTATGTTCTTGAACCAATTCCTCCTTTATCTAATTAGAGGTACATTACTCACATGAAATTCATAAAATCAATTACCTTTCTTACGGATTGGCGCCTTTAGGCCATGCGCCTACTGGAAAATTCATGAATGCTCTAGAGATCTTCCCAAATCACAACAGGAGCGGCCCCACTCCACACTCATATAGTTGGACTTTCATCAAGCATATATTGCAGTATATACACCACCATTAATGGCTATGAAATCCATTAAGAAATATATTCATCTGAATCATTGCAAATTGTTGTTTACATCATAATAATGAGATACATGTATTACAACACATTGAGTCATCCAGTGACTTCATTTTTCCCATTGAACCTTCTTCCCGGGATCACCGTTCATGAAGGTTGGGTGTCCATCACTTCAACTTCTGGTATGGGCATAGTCCCATTCTCCTCGATGTATCGCTCACTAGTCGTTGACTTAATGGCTTTGTGAGAGGATCGGCCAAGTTTAATTCTGAATTAACATAATCCATTGAGATTATGCTATCACATACAAGCTGCCTCACAATATTGTGACGTAGGCGAATATGCCTACTCTTCCCATTGTAAACTTTGTTTTTAGCTCTTGCTATGGCAGCTTGATTATCACAGTGTATAAACACTGGTGGAGAAGGTTTCTCCCAAATGGGAAGATCCATTAGAACATGTATTAGCCATTCAGCTTCCTAAGGCAATAAACTCAGATTCCATAGTGGAACGAGCTATACATGTTTGCTTGGAGGATTCCCAAGACACAACACCTCCACCCATAGTGAAGATGTAACCACTTGTAGATTTCAATTCATCTGAATCAAAAATCCAATTGGCATCACAATATCCTTCTAGCACAATTGGAGATCCACAAAAAATCAATCCATGATTAATTGTGCCTTTAAGGTATCTTAAAACCCTATGTAGAGCATCCCAATGATCCTTATTAGGATTTTTAGTATATCTACTTAATCTCCCCACTGCATATGCTAGATCTGGACGAGTACAGTTCATTAAGTACATCAGGCTTCCAATAACTTGTGCATACTTGACTTGTTGAACACTATTACCTTTATTTTTCTTGAGATTGCAATTAGAATTAAAAGGTGTACTGACCGGCTTACAATCAAACATTGAAAACTTATTGAGAATTTTCTCAACATAGTGTACTTGGGATAGCATGATGCCATCATCATATTTAAGAAGTTTAATTCCTAAAATTACATCTACTTCTCCCATATCTTTCATGTCAAAGTTTGAAGCTAAGAAGCCTTTTGTACTATTTATTATATCAATATTAGTGCCAAAAATAAGCATGTCATCGACATAGAGACATATTATAACACAATCTTGGTTATCGACTTTAGAATATATACATTTATCTCCTTCATTTATATGGAATCCATATGATAAAATGACCTTATCAAATTTCTCATTCCACTGTTTAGGTGCTTGTTTCAAACCATAGAGAGATTTGATTAGTATGCATACCATATGTTCTTTTCCCGAAACTACATACCCTTCAGGTTGATCCATATAAATTTCCTCATCTAAATCTCCATTCAAGAAAGCAATTTTAACATCCATTTGGTGTATGATTAATTTCTTAATAGATGCCAAAGTAATTAAAATTCTAATTGAAGATATTCTAGTAACAGGAGCAAAGGTATCAAAATAGTCAATATCCTTTTGTTGTTTATATCCCTTGGCAACCAAACGAGCTTTTTATTTATCTACAGTCCCATATGTTTTCAATTTTCTTTTAAATATCCATTTACATCCTATGGGTTTAATACCTGGTGGAAGATCCACTAGTTCCCATGTATGATTAGATAATATAGATTCAATCTCACTATTAATTGCTTCCTTCCATAAAGAGGAATCAGTTGAATTAATAGCTTCATTGTAAGATTGAGGATCATTATCCACTATAAAGGAATAGAAATCATCACCAAGATTCTTTTCCTTCCTCATCCTAGTGGATCTCCTAGGTTCTATATCATCTGATTCTAAAACATCATTAGAATTGGATGTACTTGGGATATTCTCGAAAATTTCATTTGAAGGATTAGCTAAGTTTTCTAAGGGAGTTTTCATAGGAAAAATATGCTAAAAAAATTCAGCATTTTTAGATTCAACAATTGTATTAGGTTCTACAACATTGTTGCCACTTTTAATAACCAAGAATCTATATGCAGCACTATTCTGAGCATAACCTATAAAAACACCATCTAGGGTTCTAGATCCCAATTTTTGTTTCTTAGGCTCAGTTAATAAGACTTTGGCTAGACACCCCCACACTTTGAGATATTTCAAATTAGGATGATATCCTTTCCATAATTCATATGGTGTCTTATTTGTCTTCCTACTAGGGATGCTATTTTGAAGAAAACAAGATGATAAAATCGCTTCCCCCCACAAGTTGTTGGGTGCTCCTGAATTGATTAAAATAGAGTTCATCATCTCCTTTAGAGTTCTATTTTTACGTTCAGCAATACCATTAGATTGAGGCGAATATGGAGGTGTGTATTCATGTATAATACCATGGTTCACACAAAATTCATTAAAAGGAGAACAATCATATTCACCACCCCTATCTGGTCGAAGACGTTTTATTTTCTTATTGAGTTGATTCTCTGCTTTTGTTTTATAATTAACAAACATTCCAAAGGCTTCATCCTTTGAATGTAGTAAATATAATTTTATATATTGTGAGAAATCATCTACAAAAATAATGTAGAAACGTTTCCCACCTCTAGATAGATTTCCTTTTAAATCTCCAAGATCAGTGTGAATTAAATCTAGCAATTCAGAATTTCTATGTGAAATTTGAGGACACTGTTTCTTGGTAGATTTAGTTTCAGCACATATTTGACATTTATTATTTAAATTAACAACACCATTAATATCCTTTAGTAAACCTAAAGATTTCATGCGTTGTAAGTATTTAAAATTAACATGTCCTAATCTATTATGCCATATATCAAAAGAATCAACGATATAAGCAGAAGGACTTATTTCATTAGCAGAAGAGTTTGGTACATTCAGCAGAAAGAGCCCATTAGAGTAGTAACCCATGCCTAGGTAGTCCCCAGACTTAGTGAGAATGACCTTGTTTGATTCAAAGGACACTTTCACCCCAAACTTAACAAGTTGAGAAACAGAAATTAAATTAACACAGATATCTGGGACAAATAACACATCTTTGATCAGCAAAATTTTTCCAGAAGTCATCTTGATCATGACATTGCCCTTTCCGGTCACTGGAGAAGAAGTTGAGTTACCCATGACAACCCGATGTTCCTCCTGTCCTACTTCAGTGTAGGTCACAAAAGCATCTCTGTTGCCACTGATGTGGCGACTAGCCCCCGAGTCAATGATCCAATCATTCTGGTGGAATGATCCCATGCTGACAATGCTGACAAATGCCACAAATACGTCATCAGTAACAAGGTTGGTTGAAGGTTCCTTCGAATCCACTGCTTGTTTCTTCGTATGCCTGCATTTAGGAGAAGTATGACCAGGTTTTCCACAAACATAGCAAAAAACATTATTTTTATTAATATCTTTGTTTCCTTTATATTTTTTCTTATTTTCTTTCCCTTTCTTATTTTTCCACTTATTTTTAGACTGATCAGAAGAAACTTTATTTTCTTTAACTTCATTATTAACAAAGTTAGCAGTACATGACAATTCCTTATTCAGTTAAGATTTTTCTCTAGTACGGTTTTGATCATCAACTCGGATATGTATTATTACATCATCCAGTGACATTGTCTTTCTTTTGTGCTTTAAATTGTTCTTGTAATGTTTCCAAGAACCAAGCAAAATTTTCAATTAAAGAACCCACAACGAAAGACTCAGGAAGATCAATTTTTTCATTTTTCAAATCATCAAGCAAAATCTGAAATTCATGAATTTGAGTTGTTATATCTTTATCTTCAGTCATATGAAAATTTAGAAAATTTGCAACAGTAAATTTTTGGGTAGAAGCCTCTTCCAGAATATATTTCTTATTCAGACTTTCCCAAATTTCGGATGCAGTTTTAATTGGAAAGTAGGCGTCAAACAGTTGATTAGATAATGTACTTAAAATCACATGTCGGCAAATGCGATTTTCTTTTTCCCAATCAACAAAATCATTTTCAGGTTTGAGTTCAGATAAAGCAAACGACACATTAAAAACTTCTAAAGCAGTAATAATCTTTTCTTGCCAACGCCTATACTGTTGTCCATTAAACTGTTCAATTTTTGTAACATCAGGGATAGGTGTTTGCGATACAGTAGAAACAATGACGATTTGGTTGTTATTAGTTAATAGCGTCACATGCGTAATGGGGGTTTCAAAACCTTCCATATTAGTACCCATCAGAGAAACAGATTACTATTAAGATTGTTAGTCGTAATAGGGTACAAACCGCGATGTAAGCCGTAAACAGTAAAGATTTTACCAGAGATACGCTGAGGCGTGCAGAGAGCACTGTCCTTAAGAGTATTTCCGCGGTACCCGACGACGAGCGCCTGTGCGATTGTCTCCGGCGCGGCTACTCTCCCAGGATCCAACAACGTTTGCCGACGTGAAGCGCGCACACGCAGTCACGACGACGAGTGAAAGGTGATTGATCGTTCTTCCAGTGGACTGACAGCAGGTGAAGAAGAAGAAAGCGAGAGATGTTGTGCAACTGTCTCGAACGACAGCGAGAAACAAAGATAAATAGAAAAGAAAGGCGAGCGAAGAGATGTGTTGTGGTTGCAAACCGGGCCGCCGTTTGGAAGCGTCCAAACGAAGAGGTGTGTCGAAAGGATGCGGCAAACGTCTCTATTTGGTTAAGTGAACCGAAGAGCAAAATGCGCGCAGGATGCGACGTGCGCCGACGCGCCCGATTAAAGGGTTTCCGGACCGAACCGACCCAAACCCCGTTGGCAAGATCCACTATGCGCGTGCGTATGGCCTATCCCCTTTTATTCCTCAATTGTACTATAGACAAGGGTCCATATATAAAGATGAGGGAAGTCTCCACCACAAGCAATATGAGACTAAACCTTTTGCCTTTTGGTTTGAAATACAACAAAGAAGTATAACAAGGAGGTCCTGATTCATCGGGGTCTAATTCTTTTATACCAATGCACTGTCTACCTCAATGCCCACAACGTCTAATTCTTTCACTTGTGGGCCCTATGGCAGAGTGGATGCTTAGGATTTTCGAGGCACATTGTCTCTGGGCCCAAACGATTCAAACCCGGTTCAACTAAACTTATAGCAGACGGAATCACCGGGCCTTCATTTGTGACCTGCTTCCAGGTACTGCTGGAAACTATTGTGCGACACTTTTAGTTTTTAATATTTGTCATCATCGCTCTTCATTGTTGCTTAACACTAAGATGTCTAGGTTGACAATTGTGTGACTGCTGACTTCATTGCCTGATTAGCCTTTGTCGTGTTTGTGTAGTTCTTTTTGCCTGCTTCATTGTAATTCGTATGTAGTCACTAATGATGTCTTTTCTTACCCTTTCTGTCTCGAGTTCTGCCCCGTGCATCAACAGTCTTATAGAAGTCTCCTGTTGTCCCTCCTCCACTTAATTAGGAGGAGGTTGTTGTATTTGTTGACAAATTGTTTCATGAAAATCCTCTTATTGGCCGCTGATAAAGATCTCAAAGTGGTTTGAACTTTGAAGTATTTAACAATGCGTCATATTACCTAAAGGTTCTTATGGTATGCACGAACACCGGTTGGTTCTCTTGACCAATTTTCATGATATTAGTAGGTGTTTGGATGAGTGTTTGAAATATGACGGGCGGATGGTGGTGAGGTGGGTAGGGGACAACCTGCCCTCTCAGACACAGACAAACCGAAGCGGAAATTGTCTTACGGCAAGAGTAGCCACCTTACCTAACCAACTATTCGATTAGAAATTGGAAGTCGTAATCTGCCTAGCTAAGCACATCTTCCAGCAAAACCCTGTTATAACTATTTATAAGCACAACTTCCTCCAAACAGATGAATAACCACTGACAGAAGAAAATGGAAGACCATCATATACCCTAACCACCAAAAAGACGTAGACGGCTAGTTAAAGAACAAGGTAGAGATAGATCTGAGTACATGAGATTGGATCGGGAGGTCAGGTGTCCCGATCAATCCGTTACGGGTGCCATTGACCTTTGAATCTCCACATGTAAACCCACTTGAGCGCCACTGTTTTGCCTATCGCACCGCAGGATTGGGGCCATGCATACATGTGGCTGCGGTGTTCATGTTCTTCTCATATTTCTTCCTCCTCCCTTAGCTAGAGGCCCACAGAATCGCTTGCTTTGAGTGACTTATCCATTTAAGTAACACCACTTGTCTTAGGTCGTCGCAAATTTATTAAGCACAAAATCAGATTAGTCTAATCAGTCATCAGTCTCCTGCTTCTAGCACTCACCCTATCCTACATGACATTTGCCATCTAGTACTAGTTGTGGCCATTTAATTATATATGTTACAATTACTGCTGCTGGACGGACGGATTGTGCTTGCCATCGAAAACCATGACTGGGGCTATTGCAATTTGCTGACTTACGGATCGTTGTGCCGTAGTGATGATACTGCTCTGAGAATGAGAGGTAGAGGGAAGATTGAGTTACTTGTCTCCTTGACACCAAACGGTGTAGGACTAATTTACTTATAGTAAAAGTTGTCATTAATACAAAGCAGACGGTAATCATAAAGGCATAACAGTAACTGCCGTTAGGCTGCATTCAGTAAATGTTGAGACTTGGGAAGTGCAAGCACACTCCTGGTCAGTCATGTATGGAGACGATGAAGGGCATTCAAAGTTGGATGCAGTTAATGCTTCGCTGTGACATTATCTAAGACAATTATCTTGACAACCCCTAGTCAGATGGGTGTGAGATTTAATCGAAGACCCATCTTGAGCAGGAGATCCCAAAAGCTGGACTTCTGAAGAGCCTTGGTGAAGAGATCGGCTAATTGGTCTTTAGATGATACATGGCGGGGAATGATATGGCCAAGATGGACCTTTTCACGGATGAAATGATAGTCAAGCTCAATGTGTTTAGTGCGAGCATGGAAAATAGGATTAGTAGTGAGGTACAAGGCACTAAGATTGTCACAGTAGAGGGTGAAAGGTTGGGATTGTGGGAGTTTCAGTTCTTTGAGGAGCTATGAAAACCACGTGGGTTTGGCAGCAGTGAGGGAGAGGGATTGATGCTCCACTTCTATGCTGGATTTTGAGATGGTGGGCTATTTTTTTAAGATCAGGAGACACATGTTCATCCCAGGAAGACGCAATAGCCGCTGGTATTGCGGAGGGTGAGGAGGCACCCAACCCAGTCAGCGTCATAGAAGGCAGAAACGGAGAGTTGAAGATCAATGTAAATCTGGATTTCCATATTCATGGAACCTTTGACATGTCTAAGGATTCGTTTGACTAGATTGAGATGTGTGGTGGTAGGACAGTGAAGAAACTGGCATGCAAGTTTGAATCCATACCTGAGGTCAGGTCTTGTGATAGTGAGGTATTGAAGAGAGCGACTATGCGGCGATATGAGCTGATATCTGTGAGAGGAGTGCCTGGTTCATGGAGAATGTCTTTGAGGAAGGAGGAGTTGACCGGGGTCGAGACCGGTTTACAGTGGAGTATGTCTTCCCTCTCAAGTATGTCGTGGGCATACTTAGTTTGGTGAAGGAGGAGACTTTGTGGGTTGTTCTCAGCTTGAATGCCAAGGAAGTAATGGATGGGTCCCAGGTTGCACAAGGAAAATTCAATATCAAGGTGAGTGATGACTGAGTTTATGGCGTGGGGGGAGACCTTGTGATGAGAATATCATCAACATATAGAAGCAAGTACAAAGTGATTTCGGCTGAAGAGAGAATGAAGAGGGAGGAGTCAAAGGTGCATGAGGAGAAACCAAGTTTAGTGAGAGAAGAGTGAATGCATTGGTACCATGCGCGAGGAGCCTACTTAAGGCCGTAGAGAGCCTTGTGAAGATGACAAACATGGGAGGGTTTGTGAGGATCGGTGAATCTCAGAGGTTGTTATGTGTAGACGACAGTGTCAAGGGTTCCATTGAGAAAGGAATTGCAGACAATCAGTTGTTGTATGGGCCACCCTTTGGATATAGCGATGGAGAGAACAATTTTTATCGTTGGAGATTTGACAACCGGGTTGAATGTTTCTGTGTAATCATTGCCCTCTTCTTAGTGATAGTCATTGGCTACCAATCTTGCTTTTAAACCTGTCAAGTGATCCATCCGAATGTATTTTGGTTTTGAAGATCCACCGGCACCCAATGACATTCATGTCAGGGGTTCGTTCAACAAGGGACCAGGTATGGTTCTTGCAAAGTGTAGAAAGTTCATCAACCATATACTGAGTCTAGGCCGAATTTTGCAAGGCTTGTTTAACAGTTTTGGGAGTAGGAGAGGTGAGGGTTGTGTGAAGGGCTTACTTAGGGTTGGGTTTGTGGATATCTTCTTTACTATGAGTGGTCATGGGGTGTTCGTTGGTGGGAGTGGTGGCGTTGATGGGAGGAATGATACGAGTGGTGGATGAGGAAATTTTTGGAGGGGAAGTAGGAGATGATTCTGGTGAAACACTGTGTGGTGAGGTGTCAGTAGAAGAGGGTTGAGGTGTGGGAGGTAGGGATGAACTTGATGAATTATCTAGAGTAGGGAGACTGGATTCAAGTGTCTGAGGTGGTGAAGAGATTGAGGTATGGTCGGGAGTAGGAAGAAGTTTTGTGGAAACATCACAGACATCATGAAGAGAATTACAAGTGTTGTGAGAGGGTGAAGGGGTGTCGTTATGAGTGGTAGTGTGGAAAAAAGGCTCAGTGAAGGTGGAGAGGTTTGGAGATTGTGGGCTTCTGATGAGTTGTTGTGCGGAGAAGGGATATTAGTTTTCGTCGAACACAACATGTTTGGATATGTAAAATCTTTTTGATGAGATGTGGAGGCATTTATAGCCCTTATGTTGAGAATTGTAGCCCATGTAGACATACGAGAGAGAACAATGGTCTAGTTTGTCATTAGTATAATCACAATGATAGGGATAACACAAGGTTCCGAAGGTGCAAAGGTGACTGAAGGTAGGAGGCTTGCCGAACAGAACTTCAAAGGAGATTTTCATTTGTAGTGTGTGAGTTTGAAGCCGATTGATCAGGTATGCCACTGTTGAGAACGCTTTCCTCCAGTATTGTTTGGGTACACAGGCTTCAAACATCATGTCCAGACCTAGCTCGATGATGTGATGGTGTTTGTGTTCTACAAAACCATTTTGCGAGGGATCATCATGCCCAAATGAACACGACATCGACGCTAGGTGTGCTAGGGCACACAGATGCAAGGGAGCAATGGAGCGAGGGCTAGGGCATACGACAACTGCTCAGATCTCACACGGCTCGAATGAAGGCATGAGTGAGAGGGGAGGTCATGTGCTAGGTTAAGAACCCACATTTTCGACAAAAGACACGCAGTGTGTCTCGTTAGAACTGCCTTTCTTTGACAAAAGACATGTTGTGTTTTAGAAAGTACACGACCTGTATTACTCTAGAAATTCAAAATGCCCATTGCCACTGATAAGTACACGATGTGTTCTAATAAAGACACGTCATGTTTATTTTCTAGATTTCTTATTCCTCCCTTTTCTTCTTTGGTACATGTCGTGTATTAATTAGGACACGGAGTGTACCTTTCCAGGTCGAGGAAAACTTTGTATCTGCTGGACAATGACATGGCGTGTATTTTTCTGACATGTCGTGTACCTAGAGATATAGCTCGGCTACTATATTTCTAGGAGTAGTGACAGGTCGTTTCAAATAAAGACACGTCGTGTCTTCTATAGTTTCTATATAAAACAACTTCTCATCGACATAGAAATAATAACAGATATGGCATGATGTAGTATCCCTGAAGAACTGAAGAATTATTGAAGAGTGTGGTTGACGAACTCTCACCCTCCATCACTTTGAAATTTCTTCACTATGGTGTTAGATTGGTTCAAAACCATCTTACAAAATGAAATGAAGATGATACTGAAGTCACTCTTGTGTTTCATCAGGAAAATCTAGTTAAAACATGAGAAATCGTCTGTGATTATAGCATAATAAAGGTGATTATGAGTAGACATTATTGGAGCTTTACCCCAAATATCACAGTGTAGTAATTCAAACAGTAGTTTAGTCTTAGTATGGCTTTATAGAATAGGAAGTCTCTTATTTTCACTTAACTCGCAGCTATTACATATACTAGGTGTTGAAGACCAGTCTTCGTTGCATAAGGTGGCGAATGATAGATGGATTTGGATGGTCTAATCTCTGGTGCTAGACCTCTCCAGATGTCCTAACAAAATGATTTGAGAATAGTTCCATTACAGTGGATTATGAGAGGTAGTAGACGCCTATATTGCATGTCCCTTGGGCTAGAAAATGATGAGTCTTGGAGTCCTTGATGAGAACAACATTATTAGTGAAAATGAAATAGCATGGAATCATAGAGGTGAGTTAAATACAGAAAGAAGATTCCTTTTAATCTCAGGAACTACTAGGACATCTCCAAGAGGAACTGGGGTGAGGTTGTGTATTATGGTTTCACCAATCTGAGATATAGACAGGAATTCCCCATTTTTGATCATTACGGAGTTTTTGCCTTTGTAGATGCGAAGGTTATTAAGGGTACTTGAGTTCTGTGCTATGTGATCAGTAGCCCCAGAATCAATATGCCAGTTGGATGGATCAACTTCATTGGTGCACAATGTAGCAAGTGCAACACTAGTATTGTCTGCAAGAGTTGGTACAGAGGTATTCTGATAGTTGTTATCGTACATGTGCCAATACTTGATTACAGTGTGCCCGCGTTTGCCGCAGATTTGATAGAGATGGGCGAGGGTGTTGAACTGGTTATTATAAACTGACATGGATGAGGAGAACATGTTCCCCTAAGAGTTGAGTTGAGCAATGTTATTCCCTGGAATACTGCCAAGAACACCTTGAGCTTGGTGAAAGGGTTGATGTCTGCCTCTTCCTCTCACAAAAGAGCATCCCTGACCAGTGAACTTGTTATTAGAGGACTAGTGAGGATGAATGTAGATAGTTTGATTCTCATGGTCTGCACGGTATGAGTAGAAGACCATCACTAGATTACTTCTGGTCTTTCTTTGCTCAAAATCTTGGAGAAGGGGAATGAGATCTGTGTAGGTTGGGATGGGGATTTTAGGATAGAAACCACAAATCCTTTATATTCATTCCCATCCAATCCATTTAGTAGAGTGAAAACTTTCTCTTGATCATTAACTTCATGTCTGATTGCATTGAGTTGATCACACAGTGATTTGAACTTTCTGAGTTAGTCAGCCAGAGAGTCGTTTCCTTTAGTGAACATTCTCATTTGGGATTTTAGCTCAAACTTCTGGGATTGGGAAGACTCAGAGAACCTTTTGTTGAGAGTTTTCCAGACTTCATGTGATGTTGTGCATCTTACTATGTCACCCATCACTTCTTTAGTAAGGGAGATAGAAATCCACCCTTTTACTAGTCTATCGGTTTGTGTCTATGATTTGTGTCGGGCGTTGGTGTCTAGAAGTCCTAATTCATCTGGGATGATGACAAGTGAAGGAGCTTCTATTCCATCGAGGAACCTTCCAAGCAACATGATTCTGCTAAGTTCTTCACTTGTGACTCCCATAATAAGAAGTTGTTTTTGTTGAGTTTAATGGAGAGAAAATTGGTGATGTTGAGTCCTACAGGGTATGGGTAGATGGAGATGTGGGATGAGATTTCAGCAGCAGCCATGGGAAAATTGTGGGTTGAGAGGGGAGGAGGAGAAGAGGTTGAAGAGGTCTGAGGTTTCTCAAATGAAAAAGGGCCGGTTAGAGATAGTAAGGTTCTGATACCATATGAGAATGAAAGCAAGAGGGAAGATTGAGTTGCTTGTATCCTTGACACCAAACGGTGTAGGACTAATTTACTTATAGTAAAAGTTGTCATTAATACAAGGCAGACTATTATCATAAAGGCATAACAGTAACTGTTGTTAGGCTGCATATAGTAAATGTTGAAACTTGGGAAGTGAAAGCACACTCCGGGTTAGTCATGTATGGAGTCTAGGAATGATATTCAAAGTTGCATGCAGTTAATGCTTTGTTGTGACATTATCTTTGATAATTATCTTGACAATTGTTGCATTAAAAGTTTAGGTTGATTTGTTGCTATCAATTACTGACGTAGCTGATCTCACTGAACAAATGTGGTTGTGGTAGTCTTGTTCTTCTTTTGTTTCCTCAAATGACTAACATAGAAGTAAGCCAAATCGGCCACTGTTTGCTCTTTTCTAGGCTTCCAGTTCTTTTATGACCTAATATTTGTATTTGATCATATGTACATACCATAGCTGCTTGACAGACAGTGGTTGTGCTCGCCAACACACACGATGACTAAAGATGTTGTAACTCAGTAACTGATAGATCGTAGTGTTGTATAGGTCTATTACTAGAATTAACAGCAGTGTTGTAGAGGTGATACTGCTGCAGTAAGAGCCCAGGAAAGTAGCTACATTTTACTGTGCAATTTTGCCTTCTTCGGTGAGACCAGGTTGGGATTTAGTGGGCAGAAATAAAATCTAACCCAATCAAATCAGACTTGACCAGATTATCCAATCTCGTGTAGTTTGCGTAGGCAAAACCACCAAATTTAGTCTTTAAATATTCTTTCTCTGTTGGGTGGCAGATAACAACTTAGACTGAACTTGACTAAACGTAGGAAAATGATATGTGTAGAGAAAGTGAATCAGACATAAGACACCATTTTTTTCCTAGCGTTATGGCCCACCACTCTGTTTTTTATCATTGACTTAAGATGGGGCAACCACTTGTGATGGACGAGACAACAACTACTTGATGGGAAGCATTTTGAATTAGAGGGAGCGGTTGGAAAGATAGAGGGAAGAGAGAGAGCGGGTGGTTGGAGAGAGAAAATAAGAGAGAGATATGTATTTTGTTCATAACTTTCAAACTATAATGTATATTTTGACAAAATAAAAAATGTTACATTCTTTACCAAAAATACCTTTCAATAAGGCCAATGTCAATATATTTTAAAAAAAATTAATACATAATCTAAAAGAGAAAAAGAGATTGATCGAGAGGGAATGACTGTGTTCTACCCAAGAAGAGTGGAGAAAGAGGGAGTGCAGAGAGAGAGAGAGACTGGAAGGAGAGAGAAAAAAGAGAAGTGAGATATTTATTTTGCACAGAATATTCAATCACTGATGAATTTTTTGATGAAATAAAAACAATTCAAATCCTTACAAAATTCAAATTCTATCAAAAATAATATTGACATAGTTTTAAGAAAAATAATATATAATAAAAAATTTAGTGTCATTAACAAATGAGGGAGGAGGGAATTAGTTCTTTCTCCTCCTCATTTAGTTGAACATGCTCTTTGTATTTCTCTCTTTTAAAAAAATAAGAAATTATACAAGAAATTGAACAAGTTATAAAAACTAATTTAAATAACTAAATACATCACTTCCCTCCTATGAAAACAAGTTGGACCTAAGATAACAACAAATTGAACGAGGGATAACAAAGAACTAAACTAGAGAGAATATTGACATAATTTTGAGAAAAATAATACATAATATAAAATTTAGTGCCATTAACAAAATGAGGTAGGAGGGAAGTGGTTATCTCTTCTCTTCATTTCACTCAAAAACAAAAAATCGAACATATACATTGTATTTTTCTCTCGTACAAAAACAACAAATTGTACAAAAAGATGACAAAAATTAGCCCGAGGATAACAACAAATTGTCCCAACTATAACAACTAATTTAAATAATTGAGTGCATCACTACCCTCCTATGACAACAAGTTGGATCAAAGATAAAAACAAATTGGACCAGGAGTAGCAACAAACTAAACTAAAAATAACAACGAATTCGACTAGGGATAACAACTAATTTTAAGAAAATTAATTGTAGTGCTTCTCTCCTATTCATCGTATTTTCTCTTTCTTAAAAAATAACAAACTAGACCCACATTCACAACAAATTGGTTTAGAAATAACAAAAGATCAGACTAAAGATAACAACAAATTAAAACAAAGAATATCTAAATAAAAAAACACTACTCCCTCCTATTCATTGTATTTTCTCGCTCTTACAAATAACAAATTGTAACAAATTGTGCCATAGATAACAACAATCTAGATCGAAGATAATAAAAAAATTGACTAGAGATAACAACTAATTAAAAAAATTTATACTACTTGGATAACAAAAATTTGACTAGAGCTAACAAAAAAATTGAATAGAGATACCAAAAAACTAGATCGGAGATAACAAATTTTTTTACTGGAGATAACAACTAATTTTAGAAAAATATACTACTTGGATAATAAAAAAATTGACTAGAGTTAACAAAAAATTTGACTAGGAATAACAAAAAATTTGACTAGAGATAATAAAAACTTTGAGTAGAAGTAACAAAAAAGTTGATTAGAGATAACAAATAATTGACTAAAGGCAACAAATTAGGTCAGAGATAACAAAAAATTTGACAGAGATAACAAAAAATTTGACTAGAGATAACAATGAACTAGATCAGGGATAACAAAAAAATTGACTAGAGATTAAAATGAATTTTAAAAAAAATATACTACTTGAATAACAAAAAAATTGACTAGAGATAATAACAACTTAGACTAGAGATAACAAAGAATTAGAGTGGTGATAACAAAGAATTAGACTAGAGATAACAACAAATGGGACTAGAGATAACAAAGAATTAGACTAGAGATAACATAGAATTGGACGAGAGATAACAAAAAATTGAACTAGAGATAACTAAAAATTAGCCTAGAGATAACAACAAAATGTAAGAAAATTAATATCACCACCTCCCTCATATTCTTTGTATTTTATTTCTCTTAAAAAAGGTATTAGAGATAACAACAAACTAGTACACAGATAAAAATAAAATACATTCTGACAAGACCAATGTCATGTTTTCTCTCCTATTTGTCATATTTTCTCTCTCTTGTAAAATTAGACATTGGATCAGAAATACCAAACTAGACTAGAGATAACAACAAATCTGACTACTAATAATAATACACATATTTACAATGAGTAAAAAGAGGAGGAGAGAGAAAAATAATACACTAGACCACAGACAACAATACAATAGATCAGTGATAACAAAAAATAACATATTACATTTCTAACAATTTGTCAACAAAAAATTTTGTAAGAAATCTAACTGTTTATTTTTTCAAAAAATACATTTCAATTTAAAAGTTATTAACAAATAAATATCTCTCTTATTTTCTCTCTCATTTCAACCACTCCTTTTCTCTCATTTCATCTCTTGTCCAATTTTTTGTTATCTCTAATACAATTTATTATATTTTTAAGAGAGAAATAGTAGCATTAATTAAAATTTAATTGTTATTGCTAGTATAATTTGTTGTAATTTTTTATCCAATTTATTGTTATCTTTGGTCCAGTTTATTGTTATTAGCAACTTGTTTTTTATATTGTATATTATATTTTCTCAAATGTATATCATAATTGGTCTTATTGTAACGGTTTTTTTGTAAAGAATGCATTCTTTATCATTTTGTCAAAAAATACATTACAATTTTGAAAGTTATTGGAAAATATAACTTCTTATTTTTTCTCTTCTAGAGTGACTCCCTCTCTCCCACACTTATTTCAATTGCATGTGTCACAATTAAAGCATACTATAGTCTACGCAGTAGTTGTATTGGAGTTTTGTGCGCTACAAGTTAAAAGGGTCTAGTTTCTAGTTCAGTTTTGATGTTGTATAGCTAAGTTCCTAAACATATATAGTACTTCTACTTATGCATCTTAAAACAAAGATTTATAATAGGAGTGTGGATTTTCTACTCTCGATTTTAAGGGTGCAACCCAATCCTTACCTGATTTGTATACACATATGCATCTAGATGGGCATCATCGGCTACAATTAAATATGTTATACACACAACATCCATTTAAATCGGGAGCAACGTGCTCCTTGTGCGACTAGGTGCAAAAAATACTAGGGCATATAATAAAAATAATCATTTGATATATCTACATTTTTATAATACTACTTCCCAATTTGGTAGTATGATAATTAAGTGATAACATATAATTTAGAATACTAGGCATAAAACCATGCTATGCATGGGTGCAAGTCTGACTAAATAGAGATATTTGTAAGTAAGATCAATGAGTTTTACCGTTTAAGCATCCATCAATCAATATATGTAAACTCATACGATGCAAAAAGTAGTCATATTTCATGGGCATACTCCGATTATTTACAAATGTCTTTGTTGTTATTCGACTCAGTGTGTTATAAGAATCTTGAGAACTATGTTTGCCAAAACAAAATAAGTTGAAAAAAAATATTATTTCCCCTAAGTGCATGACATCAGTGAGACAATCCCACCACATGGAATGTAAAGTGAATAAACATACATAAGGTTTATCAATATCTCATTTCCAATTTTGAATTTAAGGACCAAATTGATAAGGAGACACAATAAGAATTTTACGTCCAGAAGACCTAAGATCGAATTTTTGCAACAACACCATATTTTTATTTTTTGTACATGTTAAAAATATCCTTCAATATTTTGTTTTGTATGAGTATGGAATCTGTAGCAAACAAAATCAATCAAGTGTTCAGATTTTGAAGACTAATACAAAAGATACAACATAAATATGTACATTATATTCACAAAAAAAAGTTCAATTTGTTACCATACAACATAAAATAAAATAGAGGGGAATTATTGAAGTGTTTCCTTACAATTGACCGCCGATCCGGTGCATGAGATTCAGAAGAATAGGTTCTATTATATTCACAGACTTTAAAAATATTATAATAAGTAGCACGTAAATGTACACTACACATTTAAAAAAATTGTGCAAAATGCATTATAGAAGATAATTATTCTTGTGTTTTTATAACCCAAAATGGAACCTAAATTTTCAGAAACCCTTTGTTACAACAAAACAACAAGGATTTGTAAATCATTACTCATAAAGGATCTTCAAGCTTGTCTCCCTAAGGTTCTTTACTTTATTGATATCTTCCTCTTCTAAGTTGTACCATATCTTTTTCTATCAGATGTGTATGATCCTTTCACGATTGGTTTGTAGGCTTCCAACATGAAAACTAAAACATGAAACAAAGAAGTAGTAAGGAATAAGCATAATGCCACTTCACGAAAAGCTTCAAGTCACACGTACCATGCATCCAATTACATAAAGTTTCATCTGAGATAATAATACCAAAAAGAAAAGGGATGAACACTAAAAAATGTAAATATTTTAATGGAATCATAAAAAGTGAACATATACTCCAAACCTTGAGTTGTGAAGTTACCACAACAACCTATTCAGTCATGGACACATATTGAGGTTGGAGTAGGTCCCCCAACCTAAAATAAGATGGACATGATCCTGGAATATTGATAGAGAAGCATATGATGATGTCTCTCATACCTTCTATCATAGTTTGGCTGACAGTTAATATTCAGGTATGGGCCAACACTTAATTAGAAATTTTGATAATAAATATGAAGTCAATTGAAATGGACCTCTGTATCATGGAATGGATATGGAATTGTATCTATGGCCAAGTCTAACTATTCTAAGTGGAATGGTTCACAGAAAACATAAAATCGATTTATTACATGAAGCATCCACTTAACAAATAGAAGATCTAAGTGTGCACAAAGCTTTTAAACATAGGCACATATACCAATTTTCTTGATTTACCTAGTGCACCAGAAACAAAAATTTAGGTGTCATCATAAAATAAATTCAGCAAATTGTATCAATCTATGATTGATGTCCACAAACAGAGCACATACATATTGAAAATTAGATGTTAGTCTAACAAATGTAGCATCTTGTCGATCTTTTCTAGCCCTGCGTGCACCTAATGGCCCCAAACGTTTGTGGAAAGAGTGAGCTTTCCTTATTTACTTGATCCATAGACGATGAACTTCCAATTATCTGAATTGCTTTTTTTCCTCTACTGGCACATATGCAGAAGAAAAAACACAATTGTGATATGCATAAAATCCATGAAAAGATCTTACTTATGGACTAAATATAAGTCAAGTACTTTTAATGATATTCAATGAAGACAGAAGAAAAAATTGTCAATAAGATTAGAAAATGTTGATAAATTGCAAGAATGATCTAGAGTATAGCTCAAGTGGTGCGACTCGGAAATCCCCAATGAAGGGACCCGGGTTCGACTCTAGGCGAAAATCTTCGGGGTGCAATAAATGTCCCACATTATTGAGCGCCCACGTTGTCTCCATGTACGCGACTGGTTCTGGGGTTTACCCTTGGCTGGGTGGGGTCCAATAGTGGCCGATTCCGGGAGGGGTTCCTCGTTATCAAAAAAAATATGGAAGCAACATATATGGTTAATTAATATATTTCTATATTTGGAAAGCATGCAGCAGGTAGTGGCCAACCCTCCCTAGACGCTTAAAACATAATAAGAAGCCAATTAAGCAAGCATCTCTAATAAAATAGACATAGTAGCAAAATAATTCACATATTTGTATTTTAATAGTATCAAATTTAAAAAGTATTGTGAAATCACTAAATATCCAAGTAGTAGGAATATATTTTTCGGAGTAAGATAGATAAAAGTAAATATGTATCTATTACCAGGCTTTTGAAACCCTACCCGACCCAACCCAGTCGTTTGAATATATAGAACTGCTACACCATCAAGTCTAGCATGTTAGGTGGGGCTAAATGACCATTTGTGGTCAGTCTGACATTGACCTGATGGCCAGACTGATTCTGCCACTAACCTGGTGTTTTGACTGTGTTGCTGATTTTAACTTTCCTCCCACAACCAGATTTTAGTTCACAATTCCAATATGTCACACCTAACATTAGCCAAATAATACTTCCTCCGATTACACAAATTCACATGTAGTTAATTGAAATTACTAATCTCATATATTTCTTTTTCGTACTAGTTAGTCATGTTCTCAAACATACAGTAAGGAATAAAAAATGCATAATGGTAACATAAAACATATCTATAGTAGTTAAGCATTTACCTCAAAGGTTAAGAAACATGTCCATAATAGGTCCTAAATATAACAATTGAATGTCGTGAGTAATGGTAGAGGCACATGACCATATGAACTAAGTTAAGAAGTCCACAATGAGAATCTAGCCGTCCTTGACATTTTTCTAATGGCGGCATCCAAACATGTTAATGTCTCTAACTGCTCCTAAGTTGACAAACTTGTCATATTGATTGGCCAAGGCCATATAATAAAACCTGAGCTTCTTATCTTATATTAGGGGTAGGAGAGATAATGTGTGGTCTCAGTAATCTATCTATCATTTAAGGTTTATGTGTTCTAACTATGTCACTGCTCTCTTTTTAGGCTTCAGACAATGATAGTGTTGTATGAGTATATTGTTGATTACTAATAGTAAAAACATGATACCAATTCCTTCTTGTCCTATTCAGACTTAACCATACAGGTTCAACATTATTGTCCTCAAAATTGTAAAATTCAATTGTAGTTTTCCATATCCTGATGTCTTTTGTGCTCTCTTGTCCTTCTTACTTTCCTCCTTTAAGTAATAGGAGGTCCTGGTTCAACTTGGTCTAATTTTTTTGTACTCATCCACTATGTCCACCTCAATGCCCACAATATCTAATCTATTAACTTATAGACCCCATGGTGGAGTGGATGGTTAGGATTTTCCCGGCACATCGTCCCGGGCATAAATCATTTAAACTTGGTTCAACTAGACTTAGAGTTACGCTACCCACCGTATATCATAGACCCGGTAGCCCACCCGTTTTCTTGGTAACCAACAAAGAATATACACTTAACTACTTTTTAATTAATAGAAATCTGCTGCGTACCTCGGAAGCCCAAAAGACATACGGGACTCCCAAGCTTTCACAACTACTATCTACCATTCAAATATTTACTAAATCGAATTTTTTTATCCCATTGGTCTCTCGCGGTTATATTATATAAGTCCTAGCGTCCTCGTGTCCTCATTCTAATGCATCCACCTGCATTCCCGTATTTGTACAGTACCTACGGAATTCAATAACAATATTGATCTGGAAGCATAAGTACAGTACTGACGAAATCCAGTAGTAACATTTGTCATCTGGACATAAGTACAGTACCTACGCAATCCATGCAAAATAAGTACAATACTCACTTGTTAATTCCAACTCAGTTTTTTCAAACATAAGTACAATACTTACCAAATTATAAAACCAAGAATAAGTACAGTACTTAACAAATTACAAAATCAAGCATAATTGTATAAGTGATCTGGAAGCATAAGTACAATACCTATGGAATCCATGCAAAATAAGTACAATACTCATTTGTTAAATCCAACTCAGTTTTTTCAAACATAAGTACAGTACTTACCAAATTATATAAGTACAGTACTTAACAAATTACAAAATCAATCATAATTGTATAACTGATCTGGAAGCATAAGTACAGTACCAACGAAATCCAATAACAACATTTTTCGCATGGATATAATTTTTTTTCAAAAATGTAGTGCACATCTAGTCCGTAATCAACTATAAAATGCATCTGTAAGTATTGTACTCAATTAATAATTTTCAACCCAGTTTGTCAAATATAAGTACAGTACCTCTCAAATTCATTTGTGAATGTATATGTATTTATTCTAGGTACAGTACTTACGTAATCTGCAGTGGAGATAAATATGCAATAGATTTTTTTGTAAGCTATAGTGGATTGTTATCTGCCATTTGAATGACAGTTGCATGGAGTAGGTGGCGAGATATGGTGGATTTTTATTTGGTTACGAGATCATGCATCCTTTTTGCATGTAAAAACATGCAAAATCGCTGCTGGAGATAATAAGCATGCAGCAGGAGGAGTTAGTGGACTGGCGCAGCAATAAATGAAAACGGCTGTTGAGGTTTCCCGAGGACCGGGTATGTGGCCGGGTATAGGGTGTGCTATGTGTAGAATTTTTCTAGACTTATAGCAGACTGAATCACCGGGCCTTCATTTTTAACCTACTGCTCCCAGGTATTTGCTGAAAATCATTGTGCGACACTTCCAGTTTTCAACGCTTGTCATCATCGCTCTTCATTGTTGCTAAACACTGAGATGTCTCCCATTAGGTTGACAACTGTACGACTACTGACTTCATTGCCTGATTAGCCTTTGTCGTGTTTGTGTCGTTCTTTTTGCCCGTTTCATTGGAAATTGTGTGTGTCACTAATGATGTCTTTCCTTACTCCTTTCTATCTGAGTTCTGCCCGTGTATCTTAGTCTTATAGAACAGTCTCCTGTTTTCCCTCCATTTAGGAACAGGTTGTTGCATCTATTCACAAAATTGTTTCACGAAGATTCTCTTCTTGGCCGCCAATAAAGCTCTCAAAGTGGTTTAGAGTATTCAATAATGGCGTCATATCACCTAAAAGTTGTCATTCTATCACGAACACCGGTTCGATCCTTTGACCAAATTTTATGTCAGTAGTAGGTGAGTGTGTGCAACTTTATGGGCGGATAGTTGTGACTTGTGAGGTGGTTAGGGGACAACCTGCTCACACAGACAGAGATAACGGATGCGGAAATTGTCTTACGGCCAGCTTACCCACCAATTATTTGATAAGAAAATGGAAGTCGTAATCTGCCTAGCTACGCAAATCTTCCAACAAACCCTTGTTTTAATTATTATAAAACACAATTAGATGATCTAAGAAAAATTAATTTAGCATTGCATAATTATTTATATCCACAACTTCCTCCAAATAGAAGAATACGCATTTAGAGTAGGAGAAGAATCAGAAATGAACAATAGGGGGGCTGAGTTCTTAAAAGGGGCTGAAAAATAAAATATGCACATACTATGATTCCAACCTACATCATTTACCCAACTAAAGGTGTAAAGTACAACTTCAACTAGTTATTCTTTATGTTGACAAACATGTACATATCTAATTAATATTAGTATTTTTTTATATTTTCATAAATATATTTTATTATTTTTTTGAGGGGAGGGAGGGCTAGAGCCTCCATCCTCCTTCCTAGTTCTGCCCTGAGAAAAGAAGAAAATGGAAGACCTAGATTACAGACGGTGTCTATAAAAAAAAATAAGTGGTGCATCTGATGAGAGAAAGGATGTGAGATTGGATCGGGAGGTCATGTGTCCCGATCAAAAATCCATTACGGGCGCCATTGACCTTCGACTCTCCAATGTAAACCCACTTGAGTGCCACTGTTTTGCCTACCGCACGCACTGCTGAATTGGGCCATGCATGCATGTGGCAGTGGTGTTCTTGTTCGTCTCCTTTTTGCTTGGCCTCTCATTTTATTGAGTCACACTATACATAGTCACGTTTCACTCGATTATCTATTTAATAGGAACATTGGGAGTTAGTGATAAATCAACGGATATAAATTAATTAGGCGTAGAAGTCAAAAAGTCTCAAATTTCTCTCACACTTCTTTCTATCCCACCAAAGACCATTCCACCCCACTAGTGCTTGCGAGCTAGTACAATACCTCAAACTGCATCTTCTTCCGTCGAGCCATTTCTATCACCAATGGACGATACTATAACTCATCCATGTTGCTCTATTTTCAGGCACTCTAGCCGATCGTGCCAGAGGCAATAGAAGTTGGGATCCATTTCAGAAGTTAGGATCCCTTCCAGATCAACACGGTCCCTAAGCCCCCTTTTATTGAGCTCAGGTAATTCTGGGTTGCTTCTACCTGCCCAGTTAATTTTTTCACCCCCAAATGTGTATAAAAAGCATACATTCTTCTTTCCTCTGAATTTTGCACGATATGTGCTTTCCCACATAACGTGCACAATATATGCTTTCCTCCAGAACTTACAAAGTAAGTGCTCCAAAAAGTACTACCTTAGAGATGGTTTAATAATTTATAAGATTTTTATAAGTATTATACTTCTATTCTGTCCAATAATATTTCATAATTTAGTACAATGCATTTTTTTAATATTGTACGATCATATTTTGTATACCACTGCCTATGTTTTTATATTTTGTACAAATGTAGCCGGTCCCAAGCCCGGGTAAAGGAGGAGGGTTGGTGGTTGGTTGACAAGCAGCCATAAATTTTTTTTCACTCTCTTTATGACATAATAAAAAATTTGTTGGAGTGTCCCTACCTAGCGACGTGCTGCATTGGCACCCGGGTGCAGTGATAAATATGCAAAGGGTTTCGACAAAGTGACACCCGGTTGTGTTGAAGGACAGACAAGGGTTTCCACATCTTGGATGAGTGTGGGTAAAGAAGCTAGTCCCGCTGCGTCATCGCCTGGATGTAGTGAAAAATGTGTAAGGATTTTCACACTACTACAGAACCTACCTTTAGTGTCGGTTATTTAAAGCCTTTAGTGTCGGTTTCTAAGAGACACCTATGTGGGCGACACTAAAAGCTCACCCATTAGGCGTCGGTTCCAAAACCGACGCCCAAACTCTTCGCGCGCCACCGAAAACGCGCCATCATGGGACTATAGGCGTCGGTTATTAGATAAGAAACTGAAGCCCAAACCCTTCGTGCCATAGAAAGGGCGCCATCTTGGGCACTATCGGTGTCGATTTTTTACAAATAACTGACGCCATATATCTTCGCGCCACAGGAAATAGACGCCGGCTATTTATATAAAACTGACACTATAACATTGTGTGTCGGTTGTTTACAAATAACCGACACCTATTGTTTTTTTTTCTGTCAGTCTGCAGACCTGCTGTGGCTGGTCACAGGATGAGAAACCTGTTCAGTTTAGTTATGAACTGCAGGTTTTACGACATCCATTGATATCAGCCGACAACAGGCCAAAAACCTGTAAAATTAACAACAAAAATATTCACACATGCATTTAGCAAAGCAACCTGCAGTTCCATTTTATTTTCACACATTTAGAAACACTCATGTATCTAGCAATCTGTAGTTCCATTCATTCACATTCACACAAGTAGAAACATTCATATAGCAACCAACACTTTCATTCATTTTCACTCAGACACATGTAGAAACATCCAGACATGTAGAAACATTCACACATATATTATAATTCAGAAATTCATTTACAAAATATCATTGTTTAGTCATTATTCACTATCAGGATCCCAATTATATTTTAAAGCCCCCACTATTTGTATGGCTGTTGCCCATTCTTCTCTTACTTCATTTAATTCTCCCATCGTATAGGGAGCATTTTCATCTGGTAAGGCCTCTCCTGTAATGGGGTCAGCTTTAAACACCTGTAAAGAGAATGATGTATATATATAATTAATGTGCTATAAATAAGATTGATATATTTCGATCATATTATCTAATGAGACTATATAATACCTGAGCAATACACTCGATATCCAGTGTGGCATGTTTGATAATCATGTGCATATATCGCATGACATAGTATCCACATGCCCATCTGTTGTCTTGTGTAGCACACTATAAATTCAAACATACAAAATATTAAAAAATACAACTAATTAAGCATTGTTCACATAAATAATATATACATATATTGTAGTCGGGAACTTACTTTCACGTTCTTCCAAATTATTGGCTGGTTCTTTTTCGTGGGGACCTTTCCTCCAGCCTTTTTGAACTCCTCAAAACCCCTACATGTTAATGTAACACAGAACATTACAATTAAATAGTAATGTAATAACATATGTTAACGGATATAAAAATAAAACATTTCTCACTGGAATAATGCCATTTTCATTATGTGTCCAAATCTTGTATTCAATTTACTCCCCTTAGGATCTAGATAATACACAGTGAACGTCTCGGGGGCAACAACCAGTAACTCCCAATGTCTACCCCTAGAGGTAAAAAAGTTAAAAATTAATAACTCAAAATCCATAATAAAAATGTAATTTTCTTAAGTCCAAATTATAATAAGCAAAGTAAACTTACTCTACATTGAATGGAGCCATTATCACCGTCTTCTTATTTACAACAAAATTTGAAAAAGCCTCACAGCAGTATTGTTGAATTGGCGTAGGGTCTTTAGCTACTAGACTAATCAAAGATGGAATAAAAAACCCTTCATGTTGGAATCCAAAATCTACACATATGTTGTCTAAGTAGCTGCAAAATATGTATTAATTACGCATGCATTAATAAATAAGAAACCAGATCACAAGATCATACACAAGGTATATGGATGTATAAATAATATCTCACCTTATCCATAGCTCTATCACAAATGTATTTAGCCAATCATATCGAAACAACTCCAAAATATCTTGTATAAATAGTTTTGTTTCGTATGACTGACCTGTAGAATCTGAATCGGAAGAAACAGTTATAGGGGAATTTATATCATGTTCGCCTAACCATATTGCCATACCCCTATAGTTAGGACCTAACGGGACAGGTAGGTCCTATGGAACCCAACTAGGTAATGTAGGAGGTGGAAGTGGAGGCCTAGATGATGTGGGTGTCTTCTTTTTAACCTGTATATATATATATAATTTCAGATCAACTGCCATCATATACACACACTAACAATTGAACGTAATGTAAATTTACCATACCTTTTCAGTAAAGAGGACATCCGCTTTTAGCCACAATATCACTCCGCCTACTGCCTCACCAAGCGTTTCACAATCTGGGTGGGCATATGGCAATGGAAGATCCATCCACTGGGAGAATATATGTATCGGGCTCACACGAATCCAACCAGCTGGTACTGGAGACCCGTGACACGTTTCCCCTGGTAGGGATGGGTAAGTCGACGCCTCTACAACGACAAATTCTTTACTTTTTAGACGACATGGCTTCAACCCCTACAAATTTTTGTGTAAAGAATGTTATATACATATATACATATCATCTTTTTTTGAAACGACTACAATTTCATATATACATATCATCTTGAATTAAAAAACTAGTTACTATGTCATAAAAATACTTACAACGGATGTGCTAGGTGGTGGTTCTACATGATTACTCCCAACCTCTGCAGTAGGAGTAGGAGGGGTAGAGCCTGCAGTAGGTACTGTCTGGTAAGTGGCAGTCTGAGATGCCTACCACTTTTTCATTGCTTCTTCTAGTTTCCTATCAACTAGCTTATCTACCTATACATGGATAAAAGAAACGTTAGCTTCTAATTATTGAATTCTCTTTTACAGTAACATTATAAAGAAAGAATATGTTACCTCCTCTTGTGAAAGTCCCGCTTTTGGGACATGTTTGCGCTGGGATGGCCCAAAAAAAGCTTTGATGCCCACACCAACGCCTGCAGCCCTAACACGTCTAGGATGCTCTGGGTTACCCAGAGCAACTGTCAATTCATCCCTTGTGCCCTCAGGGATGAACTTGCCTTGTTTCCTCAGCTCGTGCAGCTCCCGCTAATCGCCAAAACAAAAATTTATAATTAAGTAAACAGCACAAATAATCAATATTCGAATGATTGCTGTAAGAGTTGTATTTTACCATTTTTGCAGCCGCCTCAACAGTTGCGGCCTTCGTTATTTCTCCCTTCTTATTTTTCCTCCCACCTATCCAGACATCATGGCGAGGCAGAGGCGTGCTACCTATGGTAGAGGACTCCTGAGTAGCAGCAGACTGAGTAGTAGCCTCAGACTGTAGTCTTTGGCGAATGCCTGCATACCCCTTTGGACCCATTGTTTGGTCATGCACATTCAGTGCACGCCTTGATCTTTGTGCCTCACCGAGGGCCTAGTTAGTATGCACATTAATGATTTGGTTAGTAACACTAAATGTTAATCTTGAATAGGTGAATACAACATATATTAATTAATGAGATTGAGACTGACGCCTAATACCTTAAATTCATCAGTTTGTCTTGAAGCGACAAACGTGTCCCATTCTTCTTTGTCTAGGAAGTTCCACTGTTCAGTGGTTGTCTTCTTCCTCTTGTCATTTTCTTTTATGTATTCTTGGGTGAGATTTGTCCTATAGTTCCTTAGGACTCTCCCACAGCGTTGCATCACACATTTATGATGCAGCTTTTCATCCAATTCAAATATACTCTACAAAATAGAATTGCTATTAACTAGTATCCAAAAATTTAGTAATTTAAAAAATAGAATTGCAAATTAATAATAACTCACGCATAAATCCCTCCATATTAAGTCTTTCTTCTCCTTAGAAACGTTATGCCAAGAATCTAAGCGACAACCGCAATGGCTATGAGTAACAAACCCAAGATTTGAAACAAATGAATTGCGATTCACACCACATGCATTTCCTGCATTATCAATATCCACAACAAGTTTGGGTCCATTGCCCTTTTGCGCAATTAACTTCTTCATCATAGTGATGCCCCTTCTCTTGTCAACTTTTTGGTGCTGTTGATCAAGTGCCTCAAGTGCTTCAGATGGTACCTGTGCATCATCAACCTAAAATTTGACAAAATAATCACATTTACAAGATATAAATATAAATGGACATATAAATATAAATATATGATATATTTTTAAAACATACATTGTGAGGCGGCGCATTGATGTCCTCACCCTCACGGTAATCATCAGCACGGTCATCAGGAGAATGGTCAGCCATCTGCAAATTCACATTCAAATTGTAAAGTTCACATTGTAAAGTAATTCAAATTGTAAAGCTCACATTGTAAAGTTCACATTATTACAACAAAGTATATATCACAACAAAATTGTAAAGCTCTATGTTCAAAGAGAAAACAAGTATATATTACAACAAGATTAGGGTCTAGGGTTAACAAATACATGTGATGTCATTCTTATATATAATAAATGTACATGTACCACCTATCCCATCCTTGAACACCTAATCTCACTAGTAAGTATATAATGTGTATTGGGTTTTCAAGAAAATTTCGGCAGCATTTCCCCGCTGTTCTCCAAGTACATATGTACTTAGAGAACAAACGGGGAAATGCTGCCGAAATTTTCTTGAAAACCCAATACACATTATACACTTACATCCTAAGCGAGATTAGGTGTTCAAGAACAGTCTCAAATCGGGGACTATCCAAGATTTACTCCTAATGAGTAAATCTTGGACGGGTTTCTAGGCCAACAAATAATGTGTTGTCATTCTTATACCTAAAATCCTAGTTCTTCAAGTTAGGGTGATTATTGATGTCTTTAAAAGCATGATTGGCAATTTAGGGAAAAGTTCATCATTTACATTCAAAGCATGTCACATGTGTGCATTACAGTTCATCATTAAGCAAGAAGGGTGATTAGGATTCTCAATATACTCAACAATGAAACAAGTTTCCGAAAGAGGTTTGGTGAAGATATCTATAACTTACTTAAACATTCAATTATGAAGTAAATATACACTTAATTCAGAATAGCATGACGCACAAAGTTGCAGTCAACATCATTATGCTTTGTTCTATCATGGACTATCAGATTGGTATAATGTGGATTAGGGTCTAGGGTTAACAAATACATGTGATGTCATTCTTATATATAATAAATGTACATGTACCACCTATCCCATCCTTGAACACCTAATCTCACTAGTAAGTGTATAATGTGTATTGGGTTTTCATAAAAATTTCGGCAGCATTTCCCCGTTGTTCTCCAAGTACATATGTACTTAGAGAACAAACAGGGAAATGCTGCCGAAATTTTCTTGAAAACCCAATACACATTATACACTACATCCTAAGCGAGATTAGGTGTTCAAGAACAGTCCCAAACCGGGACTATCCAAGATTTACTCCTAATGAGTAAATCTTAGACGGGTTTCTAGGCCAACAAATAATGTGTTGTCATTCTTATACCTAAAATCCTAGTCCTTCAAGTTAGGGTGATTATTGATGTCTTTAAAAGCATGATTAGCAATTTATAGAATGTAAGAATGTATTTATAGATCCTCAAGACCAGGTCTGTTGCTAGCTAGCACACGTATACAATCATAAATCACGTAACATAATATAGTTATTGACTGTTTCAACACTTATCAAGTTACCAATAAGTAAATAACTTAAAAAAAATAAAAAAATGCCCAGCAGGGCACCTGACGATTTTTCTCCAGGGCACCTGCAGGGCTTGACCTAGCCTAGGCGGAGGAAGGAAGGAGGAAGAAGCCGGCGTATCTTGAGGGCAGAGGAAGAAGGCCCGGCTGGAGCAGAGGAGAGCAGCTGAAGGTGAAGCTGGCAGCACCGGAGCAGAGGAGAGCAGCTGGAGGTGAAGCCGGCAGCGCCGGCGGCGAGGATCAGAGGAGAACTGCGGCGACGGCGGTGAGCGGCGACGGCAACGAGCGGCGAGTGGCGGCAACGACAACAACGGCGAGCGGCGCACGAGGAGACGAATGGCGGCGCTGGGAGCCAACCGGCAATGACGGTGGGGAGCAATCGGGGGAAATCGCCAGACCTAGCGCACGTCGCAATGATACAGAGACAATGGGGAAAAGTTCTATTTGCGGGGCTATTAACTGTACCATAGGCGTCGGTTATTTGAAAAAACCGACGACTAAAACTAACAGTGTCGGTTCTGCACAACAACCAAAACTGACGTCTTTATTCATATGCCGATTAAAAAAATCGTTCTCGATTTATGACCATAGTCGTCAGTTTCAACTTCAAACCGACGCTTAAAGTGTGTGAAAAATTCCCCGCGGACAGCATGGGAAAACTCATAAGCGTCGGTAGTTGTAGTACAACTGACGACCAAAATGTGCCCAATTTCTATCTCGCGAATAACCTTTAGTCGTCGGTTTTTTATTTATCAACCGACGACATATGTCAAATTTTGGAGGTAATTTTTTTCGCTAGAAATTTTGGATTAGGCGGGTAATTTTAGGCGTCAGTTTTTTATTAAGTAACCGACACTTAATAAAAGTGGTACCCGTGTCTGGTCGCCCTCATAGATTGGATGTCGGTTTATGTTATCAACCGACACTATAGAGTTTAGGTGTCAATTTATTTATACAACTGACACCTTGAAAAGTGACTTTATAAGCCATTTCTGTAGTAGTGTCACATCTTAGAAAAGTGTGGGTAAAGAAGCTAGTTCCACCACATCATTGCCCGGATGTAGTGACAAATGTGTAAGGGCAACATTTTTGACGAAGATAGGTAAAGAAGCAAGTCTAAGAAAAAAGGATTAGAGTTGGATCTCGATATATTGGCTCTTTGACAGGAAAATATTTGGAGATAACAGATACCATGATGAGAAGAAAAGTCAATATAGCTTTCTTACAGGAAACTAAGTGGATAGGGGAACGTTGTAGAGAGATTGGAGACACATGATACAAAATCTGGTATACATGCATTGATAAATATAGAAATGGTGTAGGTATTATTGTTGATAAGATGTTGAAGGATGATGTTGTCAAGATCACTAGGATGGGTGATAGAATCATAGCTATTAAGTTTGTTCTTGGAGGAAAGATTTTTAACATTGTTAGCACTTATGCCCCCCAAGTTGGCCTTAGCGAGGAGGCCAAGAAGGATTTTTGGGATAAAATGGATGAATTGATGTAAGGAATACCGACAGAGGAAAATATCATTATTGGGAGTGATTTAAATGGCCATGTGGGGAGTAACAATGATGGATATGAGAGAGTTCATTGTGGTTTTGGATATGACAGCAGAAACATAGAAGGAGAGAGGATATTAGATTTGTAGTTGCATATGATATGATTTTGACAAACACCCATTTTAAGAAAAGAGAATCTCATAAGATTACTTTCAAGAGTGAGTTCAATTGTAGCCAAATTGATTACCTCCTTAAAAGGCGGGAGGATCGTAAAGTATGCAAGGAATGTAAAGTGATTCCTGACAAAGAACTCATGACCCAATATAGGTTGGTGGTTTTAAATATTAACATGAAGATCAATAAAGGCAAGCATAAAAAAAAATCAAGATAGCAGAATCAAGTGGTGGAATCTTAAAGGAGAAAAGAAATTGATCTTTCATGATAAACTCATCAAGGAGGGAACTTGGAACTTAGAGTTTGATGTCAAGAGTGTGGCATAACATAAGCTCCTGCTTAATAAAAATTGTCGGAGAGGTTTTGGGGGAGTCCAAAGGTTGTCGGCCTCAATAAAAAGAGACTTGGTGGTGGAATAATGAAGTACAAAAGGCTATTAAATTGAAATGGGAGATCTATAGGAGCTTGCCCAAATATCAAGATGATGCAACATTCTAGAGATACATGCAAGCAAAGAAAGAAGCAAAAAAGGTTATTCAGGAGACAAGATCTAGATATTTTGATGATATTTATAAGAAGTTGGACACTAGAGAAGGGAAAAAAGATATATATAAAATGGCTCGTATAAGAGAAAGGAAAGGAAGAGACTTGGGTCAAGTAAAATGTATCAAAATTGAAGATGGTAGAGTGCTGGTAAAGGACGGTGATATCAAGAACCAATGGAGAAATTACTTTCATAAGCTTTTCAATGGAGATACAGTAAATAATGTTAGAGACTCGTGTGACAGGGATATAAGAGATATCATTTACACACAACGAGTTTCAAATTTTGAGGTCAAGAATGCTTTGAAAAAGATAAAAATGATTAAGGCATGCAGACCAGATGGTATTCCCATTGATGTATGGAAAAGTATGGGGGTGAAGGAGTTATGTGGTTAGAAATTTATTTAATAAGATCATGAAGACAAAAAATATGTGGGATGAGTGGAGAAATAGTACTATAGTCCCCATCTACAAGAATAAAGGTGATGTTTAGAGCTGCACAAACTACAAACGTTTCAAGTTGATGAGTCACACGATGAAGCTTTGGGAGAGGATTATTGAGTAGAGGCTAAGAATGATAACACATATATCAAACAACCAATTCGGTTTCATGCCTGGTAGATCAACAACAGATGTTATTTTTCTGATAAGGAGGCTTATGGAGAAGTATAGGGAAAGAAAAAGAGATCTTCACATGTTTTTATCGTTTTGGAAAAGGCTTATGATCGAGTACCCAAAGAAGTGTTGTGGATGGTTTTGAGGAAAAAGGGTGTGCTAATCCAATATATTGACTTGATTAAAGACATGTATGGTAGCTCTACTGCAAGTGTGAAGACTCTTGGAGGAGAGACACGAACATTTCCCATAATAGTTGGGGTACACCAAGGATCCACACCCAACCCATATCTATTCGTTCTTATTGTGGATGAGTAGACAAAGAATGTTCAGGATGATATTCCTTGGTGTATGTTATTTGCTAATGATAAGGTATTGATTGACGAAACTAAAGATGGTTTGAATGATAAAGTTGAACTTTGGAGAAAGGCACTACAATCAAATGGATTGATGATTAGTAGGAGCAAAACTGAGTATATTCATTTCAATTTCAGCCAATCTCACAGTGTGAATGGTGGAGCCAAGTTGGACAAAGTAGATATACCAAAATGTGATAAATTTTGTTACTTGGGCTCTATCATTCAAACAGATGATGATATCTAAAATGACATTTGTCATAGGATCACTGCAGGATGGTTGAAATGGATGAGTGCAACTAGAGTATGATGTGATCGAAAGATCCCTCTCAGACTAATAAGTTTTATAAAACTTCTATACTGCGAGCCATGCTCTATGCGATTGAATGTTGGGTAGTGAAGAAAAAAGGACTCAATAAGATGAATGTGGCTGAAACGCATATGTTGAGATAGATGTGTGGGAAGACAAGAAGATATCACTAGAGAAATGACTATATCAGGAATAAAGTGGGGGTGGTGAGTATTGGGGACAAGTTGTGCGGGGGGCGACTCAGATGGTATGGACATGTGCAACACAAACTAACTGATGCACCTATACAAAGCAATACTATTGAGAAAAGTACAATTAATAGAAGAAGAGGAAGGCATAAATTTACATGGGAAGAGCTTATAAAGAGAGATTTTTAATCTCTACATCTCAACTAGAATATGACTCATGATAGATTTGAATGGAAAAGAATGATCAATGTAGCCGACCCCAACATAGCTGGGATTGATGCTTAGTTGATGATGATGATGATCATCATCATCATGTTTTGTATATTGCTAATGCATTAAAAATATGTATTTTTAGTGCAATATAGTTCATAAAGTCCTTCTGAGTAAACACAAGATTAACAAATGATCTAGCTTCTACAACAAAATTGTTCATGGACTAGCATGATGGATACATGTAACATATGGATGTTAGTACTATATGTCTTGTATTGTATGTATTATAATATAGATCTTATATTGTACGCCTTGTAATTTGTGTTGATATTGTACACCTGGAAAGTTAAGACAACCTTCGATCATTAGGAAACAATCACTTGAATGGGAGAGTGAACTTCATTCAAAGATTAACAAATGATCTAGCTTCTGCAAAAAAATTTGTTCATGGACTAATAGGATGGATAAATGAAATATATGGATGTCAGTATTATACGTCTTGTATTGTACATATTGTGTTGTACATCTTGTGTTGTATGTCTTGTAATTTATGTTGGTATTGTATGCGGGAAAAGTTAAGACAACCTTCGATCATTAGGAACAATCAGTTGAATAGAAGAGTGAACTTCATTTAGACTTGAAAAGGAATTATTTAAGCAATAGAATCCGTATGTATAAGACAATGAGTTAAAAATAATAGTGATAATGTTTTAGTAAAGATTGGAAGTTGTGATCTTTTTTAATGATCAAAGTAACTGCTAATATTATTAAGATGTAGAAAACTAATAAATGTAGAGTGGTTAATGCATTACAATGATAAATATAAAATATTACAACATTTGAAATCTATACTACAATAAAAAGAGGGAGTTTTTCCATCTATTTACAAAATAGACATTCTAAAAGTCAGTGGCCAATCCGAAGTCAACATTTTGAGTTGTCATTCTTTCCTTCACCCAATCTCATCTTACATTTTTTCTCACTTTTTCTTTCTATTTTAATTGCTTTTTATTCACCAAACTACTTCTCTCCTATTAAATTACACCTCCACGATTCCCTCCAACTAACCACTATAACCTCCCTCCAACTGACCACCTTCTCCCTCTCACCCCATTTCTCTCCCTCTTTGAAAAACAAGCCATGATTACTTTGCTTCCCACTCTCTTCTACATCCACCACATCTCCATCAAATTAAACTACCCATAAAAATCTACCAAACACTCATCTATAAACGATCCCATTATTTTCATTTCTCCTCGCTTACTTTTATCCTCTCTTCAAAATATAATCATCTCAAGTTTTTTCCTTTCTTTTGACCCAATTCTCCCAACTAACTCCACGTCACACCAACAAAGAAGCCAACATGATCTCCCATGATCCCAACAAAGAAGTAACCAATATCTCATTTATTGCCACACATAAAGATAACCAACATTGTATCTATATGAGTGTAGTGCGTGAGGCCTGAAACGCCATTGTGAAGGTTGAAACCTACTCAAAGATGAATGGCCTACTCATAAGAAGATTATAATTTTTTTGATCTTAATTGTCTTTTTCTACAAATTATGCTTCATGTTACTTGAATGAAACCATGATGATTTTCACAACATTGAGTATATAATTTATTTAATATGATTTCCTTACATAAGAACTACATATAATTAAGTTTTCACGTACATGAGCACGTGTGTGTTAACTAGTAATAGAAATAAGAAAGTTCAATAAAGCTGAAACAATTATTTTGGTGACGTTAAAGGACTATGAAATTTTTTGAAGTACATGTAGTTTAAAATATTAATATATAGATGCTAAATTTAAAACAACCAATCACATGGAAGTAATCTTTTAAAAAAAGTAAGTGTTAAACCAATTACCTGAGCTCAACTTGTAGGAGCTAAACTTCACTTCCTCGAAACTGAGTTCCTTAAAAACTCTAGTTATAGGGAACTAATTAGACCCTATTTGTTGAGTCTTATATTCTTCTGATATAGGAAGATGACAACATGTCAAAGATAACACAAAACTTCCAATTAGATCTTTTTTCTTATATGATTATATATGCACATGAGAAATAAAATCTAGCACAACAATTTCTTAGATGTTGGAAGGTTCTCCTATTTTTTTATCTTTATGCTACTGCTTGAACATGTTGGGTAGTACATTTACCTAATTTGGGTCAAAATATATGACATATATTTTTGTAATAAACATGAAGTTTTAATAACATTTGTCATTGAATCCAACACCCTATGAGGAAACTGATCTTCCTATCTTACTCATATACCATGAAAACTCACAAACTCAACCTTTATCACTACCCTTTCTAATCCTATACAATGAACCAAACACACCCCAAGACTAATGGGAGATGTGCTACATGGTCTAGTCATAATCACACTAGGTGGACTTGGATGTAGACATTCTAATCATGAAAAATGAGTTTGAGAGATTGAAGATGGAAAGTTCAGTTTTCTGCAAGAAACAAAGAACCCTCGAGACATTCCTCATGTTAACCTATTTGCACATCCTCATAGGAAAAACCTCAAGTTACATAATATGTGCCTAGTTTCACCCAAGAAATCAATAATTATATGGGTAATTGCAAGAACACCATTGTATGTGTCAATGCATACTTTTATTGACTTCTAGGATCTGCATGCATTTGAGACTCTAAATTTTTATTTTTATAGAAATTTTGATTTATTTATAAATTTCTTATCATTATAGATCATGTGTTTATTAGAATAGTCAGGAATATTTGACATACAAAACAATGAATTTCCTCAAAGAAGTACACAAAATCCTAAATTTTGCACTGATCAATGTATATAAATTGATAACTCATTTTTAAATCATTGTGATTATATTCTTTAACCAAAGCATAATGGGACATTAACCATAGACCACAACTTAGAGTATTATAATTTCATGTCCTAAAGATTAGGATAAATGATTGTGAATATAACATGTGGAATATGTATTATGTAGTACTAACCCTGTCCATCTTGGCAAGTAGTACATTTATATAAGTTTATTATGGAAGAAACTAAAACTATATGAGTATATACCTCATACTGGTTATTTTCATATCATAATTATGATCATATATTCTAGAATTTAGAATCTTACAAAGTTAATGTGTAAGGAGTTATGTATGGATAACCCCTTAACCACCATGATACCTAATTGTATGCCCATATGTTGAATGGACTATGATCAAGAAATGTAATCACCCTCACATAAAAAAACCCTAGCCAAATGTATTTTACCCAATAGGTAAACTAAAAGGTTAATGTGGTCCTTGGTCATGTTAAAGAAGGACTAAAGTGTAGACTAGAGTGGTAGTGTCTCCAATATGTCTTGCTACACTCTTGGTTACTAGGGCATTGTCTTGTAAGCTTATTAAGTTCATTTTTTTTCAATCCCGATGTAAGTACACATTGATGATTCATGCTAAATGACTTGATTATTTTATGATCCTAGATTCACACTTTCAGTTACTTATTATTCATTTATAGGATACACCAAATTGATATGAACTGATTGGTCATATAATCGACTAATTTAAATGGACTACCACATTGATTATGAATTATCGTAGGATGCATCTCTATATCAAATTCCTTTAAAATATTATAGAGTCAAATTCAAGTCTAATAAAACATACAATTTTCAATGTTTAAGAAATCATTTGAGGTCTAATTGCATGATATAGAAAATTCTTGATCATTAACACCCATGGTGACATAAAGGATAGGATCAAGCATAAAGTAAAGTTCAAAGGGTATGAAATGCCCACATAGAGGTTATGATGACCCAAAAGGAGTACGAAAATGCCAGATAGAGGTGGTTTATGTTCCTATCACAATAAATCACATAAAACGAGCCTTCTACCAATAAATTTAAGTTTTACACTCCCCACACTGCCATCGATAATTTTTATTAATTTGGAGTGCTTGGAGATGGTTATTGTGAGTGGTCTTAATGAAATATAGCACATATTTTATGTATGTTGCCATTACATATCTCATATCCCATTTTTTATAATATTTTGTTTTGAATTGAGATTTGTTTTATGTTGGATAGGTTGTTGTACACATTTATAATAAACTGTATCAACCTTCTACTGCAAGGTTGTAAATTATGTATGCATCTTTTCGTTAGTCATGGTCATAATAAGGTGTCTGACAATATGCTTCTTCATCATGGTCCTTGAGACTTTGCACACCTATCACTTGGTTTTAAATTTTGTTGAAATATTATACATACTTTGACCAATCACAATTTAATGTACTTTGGTACATATTATATGACCGATTGACATCATAATTTGAAGAGGGCCTGATGTGCATGCCACTACATAGTCATCGTAGGAAATCAATTTGAAGAGCTTCCTTGAAGACCAATTATAATTTTCTAGTGGAAGTTTTCTAGAAGTATATTTCAAAAAATTTGAAAGGAGGTAATCAATTACTCATTTAGTCTATGCTTACTTCTAGTATGCTGGTTTTTGTTGGGATTATATAAGTCTGATTTAAAGACAAAGATCATATTTAACGTAATGAGTCTCTTCTCTATGAATCACGACATCCATACACTAAAAAAAATGTATTTTTCAATTGGCATTTCAGATATCTTAATGCAAAGTGGAATTTCCCCCCTTACATATAGGAGTTTAGGTCAAATATCACATATATTTAACTTCATAATGAACTAAATTTGTGAAACATGTGTCATTTTTTTATCCTAGACAATCTATCTTTCATATTTTCTTAATGATTTATTGACAAAGATATGGAATATATTCTGCAAATAGAAAAACTACATTATAGAGACAGGATGCACAAAGGGATTGGAGTTCTTATGTAATATAATAGTAACCATATAAAAGTGATAAAATATTTCCTGTACTATAAAAGTAAAAAGGTATTAAACACATCCTTATCATAACCATGTGATGGTTCAAATTGTCTCATAAGGTGTGATACATGTGTTAAGCTTTATAGTGGTAGGACCTTGTGGTTTAGATCCTTTTGGATCCATGTCTGCTTTTGCACCACCTTAAATATATCATAGATATTTATCTAATATTTAAAATAAAATGATGTTGGATCTAGGAAGGTTGGAAGTATCCATATATGCCCATGATTATTGAGAATTGTCTTTGTCCAATTCTATTATATATGGATTTTTAGACTGCTTCACCATGATAGTGCTTTATAGGCGAAAAGAAACTGACAGTGTACTCATGAACAACATCTTTATCTAAGACAATTTATTTACTCATGAATGACTAGACCAAATTATTTGATATGGTTCCTATAGAAGATGAACTTAGTCAGTTAGCTTCTTGGATATGTTGATTACCAACGGCTAATTGCGAAAGAATCTTATGGATTGCTTGTTAGGTGTAACCACCAAGTAAAAATAACATATGGGAATTAAATTGACAATCTTATAATTTTATGACAATATGAATTATTTTACCATCTTAAAATATATAGTTATGATGAAATTCCATGAACAAAGAGGTAATGGAGGTTGAAGAGAAGTAGGAAAGGGAGGAGGGATGTGGAGAAAGACGATGGAAAAAGGTAGGATGAGAAAAATAACAGGGCCAAAAATGAACACATGGATGTGCATAACAACTAAATTTTTATTGAAGAGGAAACAAAGAAGTAAGAAATGGAGGAGAGAAGGAGAAAAAGAATCTGATGAGGAAGATGAATGGGTGTAGGAGAAGAAGATATGTAGTAGGTTAAAAGGCTATCTTGGAGAAGGAATAGTGGAACTATTAAGGATAACAGGGGAATAGGTGGTGCAGTAAGAAGGGGACAAGAACTGTCATCTAAAAAGAATGAAAGAGGTGAAGAAAGAAAGGAAAGCACATAGGAGAAAATGAAATATCAATTGCAATTACTTATGACATGTGTGAAAGGTCTTATGTGATGGTCATCTTGTACTTCAGTCTAAACAAGTCTCAATGTCCTTTTTCCTTTGTTGTTTTCTTGAAGATTTAGATTTTTTTTGTTGCTTAGATATTTTAATATAGGTAACAAAGGCATGTAGCATGTATACAGTTAGGTAAAATGTATGTAGAGGCTTAAAATTAATAAAACATGAAGAATAATACTTGCTAATTTTATCTATTTTTCTAGCTCTAATGGAAGTACTTACATGTGCTAAATTGAAAGTGTGTTGTCTAAATCAGTTGATGTCAGACCACACCAATAATTATTTGCATACATTACCTATCTGTATCAAGAGACTATATTAATTTTTTAGATACCATATACACCTATTTAGAGCAGTGTTTTTATGAAATCATCAAATAGCCACCATGAAATTAAACCTGAATTACAAGTAAAAGTTCAAACATGAAAACGTCAACTAATAGTCATTCTCCTAAGTTCCCATTAATAAATTCACTTACTATTTAAGTTTTAAATATATCATAACTGTTAGTTTGTTTTCTTGAATAATATCCACTCTTTGTTTAGTTATATATATTAACAAAATTCTCTTATAACAATTTCCTAACATAGGATCTAGTCATCTTAATATTACGTGGTGCATGATTCAAAATGAAAAGGAGCTCCATTCAACCTAGGGAATTGAGTGAGTATTGTTTTCTAATATTTTCATGTTAATTTACATATGAGCACAAATGACTATTCTAATATAATTATTAATCATATGTCCATCTCGAATCATGAAGTAAAACATTTATTCATTATTTTGAGCATTCATATTCACTATTTATGGACTTGCAATGATTTATTCACTGTCATTAGCGTTTACACCTACTATACATTCCCTTCCTATTTTATACCAACTATAGTTTGTGTTTCTTTTATTTATATGGGTGTCATTGACTTA